>OY987221.1:0-1200000 GCA_963920805.1 Primula vulgaris
GCCACAAAATCATGCAAAAATGGCAGAAACGAAGAACGGTAAAAATCGTGTACAATAAGCCATAAATCCAAGAAATAAATGGCAATCTAAAATCGGCTATAAAATCATGGAAAAATGGGCAGAAACGAAGAACGGTAAAAATCGTGTACAATAAGCCATAAATCCAATAAATGAAATGACAATCTAAAATCTCAATAAAAGCGTGAGTTATAGGCCACACAATCATGCAAAAATGGACAGAAACGAAGAACGGTAAAAATCGTGTACAATAAGCCATAAATCCAATAAATAAAATGACAATTTAAAATCTCAATAAAAGCGTGAGTTATAGGCCACAAAATCATGGAAAAATGGGCAGAAACAAAAACGGTAAAAATCATGTACAATGAGCCATAAATCTAAGAAATAAAATGATAATTCAAAATATCAATTAAATCGTGTGCTATATGCCCCAAAATCATGCAAAAAATGGTATCAACGAAAAACGGTAAAAACCATGTATAATAAGATATAAATTCAAAAAATGAAATGACATTCTAAAATCTCAATAAAAGCGTGAGTTATAAGCTACAAAATCATGCAAAAATGGGCAGAAAGGAAGAACGGTAAAAATCGTGTACAATAAGCCATAAATCCAATAAATAAAATGACAATCTAAAATCTCAATAAAAGCGTGAGTTATAGGCCACAAAATCATGCAAAAATGGGCAGAAACGAAGAACGGTAAAAATCGTGTACAATAAGCCATAAATCCAAGAAATAAAATGACAATCAAAAATCTCAATAAAAGCGTAAGTTATAGGCCACAAAATCATGCAAAAATGGGCAGAAACAAAAAACGGTAAAAATCATGTACAATAAGTCATAAATCCAAGAAATAAAATGACAATCTAAAATCTCAATAAAAGCGTGAGTTATTGGCCACAAAATCATGCAAAAATGGGCAGAAACGAAGAACGGTAAAAATCGTGTACAATAAGCCATAAATCCAAGAAATAAAATGACAATCTAAAATCTCAATAAAAGCGTGAGTTATAGGCCACAAAATCATGCAAAAATGGGCAGAAAAGAAGAACGCTAAAAATCGTGTACAATAAGCCATAAATCCAATAAATAAAATGACAATCTAAAATCTCAATAAAGGCGTGAGTTATTGCACAAAATCATGCAAAAATGGGCAGAAACGAAGAACGGTAAAAAATCGTGTACAATAAGCCATAAATCCAAGAAATAAAATGACAATCTAAAATCTCAATAAAAGCGTGAGTTATATAGGCCACAAAATCATGCAAAAATGGGCAGAAAGAAGAACGCTAAAAATCGTGTACAATAAGCCATAAATCCAATAAATAAAATGACAATCTAAAATCTCAATAAAGGCGTGAGTTATAGGCCACAAAATCATGCAAAAATGGGCAGAAACGAAGAACGGTAAAAATCGTGTACAATAAGCCATAAATCCAAGAAATAAAATGACAATCTAAAATCTCAATAAAAGCGTGAGTTATAGGCCACAAAATCATGCAAAAATGGGCAGAAAAGAAGAACGCTAAAAATCGTGTACAATAAGCCATAAATCCAATAAATAAAATGACAATCTAAAATCTCAATAAAGGCGTGAGTTATAGGCCACAAAATCATGCAAAAATGGGCAGAAACGAAGAACGGTAAAAATCGTGTACAATAAGACATAAATCCAAGAAATAAAATGACAATCTAAAATCTCAATAAAAGCGTGAGTTATAGGCCACAAAATCATGCAAAAATGGGGAGAAACGAAGAACGCTAAAAATCGTGTACAATAAGCCATAAATCCAATAAATAAAATGATAATTCAAAATATCAATTAAATCGTATGCTATATTCCACAAAATCATGCAAAAAATGGTATCAACGAAAAACGGTAAAAACCGGGTATTATAATATGTAAATCTAAGAAATAAAATGACAATCTAAAATCTCAATAAAAGCGTGAGTTATAGGCCACAAAATCATGCAAAAATGGGCAGAAAGGAAGAACGGTAAAAAATCGTGTACAATAAGCCATAAATCCAATAAATAAAATGACAATCTAAAATCTCAATAAAAGCATGAGTTATAGGCCACAAAATCATGCAAAAATGGACAGAAACGAAGAACGGTAAAAATCGTGTGCAATAAGCCATAAATCCAATAAATAAAATGACAATTTAAAATCTCAATAAAAGCGTGAGTTATAGGCCACAAAATCATGGAAAAATGGGCAGAAACGACAACAGTAAAAATCATGTACAATGAGCCATAAATCTAAAGAAATAAAATGATAATTCAAAATATCAATTAAATCGTGTGCTATATGCTCCAAAATCATGCAAAAAATGGTATCAACGAAAAACGGTAAAAACCGTGTATTATAATATATAAATTCAAGAAATAAAATGACATTCTAAAATCTCAATAAAAGCGTGAGTTATATAGGCTACAAAATCATGCAAAAATGGGCAGAAACGAAGAACGGTAAAAATCGTGTACAATAAGCCATAAATCCAATAAATAAAATGACAATCTAAAATCTCAATAAAAGCGTGAGTTATAGGCCACAAAATCATGCAAAAATGGGCAGAAAGGAAGAACGGTAAAAATCGTGTACAATAAGCCATAAATCCAAGAAATAAAATGACAATAAAAAATCTCAATAAAAGCGTGAGTTATAGGCCACAAAATCATGCAAAAATGGGCAGAAACGAAGAACGGTAAAAATCGTGTACAATAAGCCATAAATCCAATAAATAAAATGACAATCTAAAATCTCAATAAAAGCGTGAGTTATAGGCCACAAAATCATGCAAAAATTGGCAAAAACGAAGAACGGTAAAAATCGTGTACAATAAGCCATAAATCCAAGAAATAAAATGACAATCTAAAATCTCAATAAAAGCGTGAGTTATAGGCCACAAAATCATGCAAAAATGGGCAGAAACGAAGAACGCTAAAAATCGTGTACAATAAGCCATAAAGCCAATAAATAAAATGACAATCTAAAATCTCAATAAAAGCGTGAGTTATAGGCCACAAAATCATGCAAAAATGGGCAGAAACGAAGAACGGTAAAAATCGTGTACAATAAGCCATAAATCCAATAAATAAAATGACAATCTAAAATCTCAATAAAAGCGTGAGTTATAGGCCACAAAATCATGCAAAAATTGGCAAAAACGAAGAACGGTAAAAATCGTGTACAATAAGCCATAAATCCAAGAAATAAAATGACAATCTAAAATCTCAATAAAAGCGTGAGTTATAGGCCACAAAATCATGCAAAAATGGGCAGAAACGAAGAACGCTAAAAATCGTGTACAATAAGCCATAAATCCAATAAATAAAATGACAATCTAAAATCTCAATAAAAGCGTGAGTTATAGGCCACAAAATCATGCAAAAATGGCAGAAATGAAGAACGGTAAAAATCGTGTACAATTAGACATAAATCCAATAAATAAACTGACAATCTAAAATCTCAATAAAAGCGTGAGTTATTGGCCACAAAATCATGGAAAAATGGGCATAAACGAAAACGGTAAAAATCATGTACAATGAGCCATAAATCTAAGAAATAAAATGATAATTCAAAATATCAATTAAATCGTATGCTAATTCCACAAAATCATGCAAAAAATGGTATCAACGAAAAACGGTAAAAACCGGGTATTATAATATATATATCAAAGAAATAAAATGACAATGTAAAATCTCAATAAAAGCGTGAGTTATAGGCCACAAAATCATGCAAAAATGGGCAGAAAGGAAGAACGGTAAAAATAGTGCACAATAAGCCATAAATCCAATAAATAAAATGACAATCTAAAATCTCAATAAAAGCGTGAGTTATAGGCCACAAAATCATGTAAAAATGGACAGAAACGAAGAACGGTAAAAATCGTGTACAATAAGCCATAAATCCAATAAATAAAATGACAATTTAAAATCTCAATAAAAGCGTGAGTTAAAGGCCACAAAATCATGTACAATGAGCCATAAATCTAAGAAATAAAATGATAATTCAAAATATCAATTAAATCGTGTGCTATATGCTCCAAAATCATGCAAAAAATGGTATCAACGAAAAACGGTAAAAACCGTGTATTATAATATATAAATTCAAGAAATAAAATGACATTCTAAAATCTCAATAAAAGCATGAGTTATAGGCTACAAAATCATGCAAAAATGGGCAGAAACGAAGAACGGTAAAAATCGTGTACAATAAGCCATAAATCCAATAAATAAAATGACAATCTAAAATCTCAATAAAAGCGTGAGTTATAGGCCACAAAATCATGCAAAAATGGGCAGAAAGGAAGAACGGTAAAAATCGTGTACAATAAGCCATAAATCCAAGAAATAAAATGACAATAAAAAATCTCAATAAAAGCGTAAGTTATTGGCCACAAAATTATGCAAAAATGGGCAGAAACGAAGAACGGTAGAAACGAAGAATAAGCCATAAATGACAATCTAAAATCTCAATAAGCCATAAATCCAACAAATAAAATGACAATCTAAAATCTCAATAAAAGCGTGAGTTATAGGCCACAAAATCATGTAAAAATGGGCAGAAACAAAAAACGGTAAAAATCATGTACAATAAGTCATAAATCCAAGAAATAAAATGACAATCTAAAATCTCAATAAAAGCGTGAGTTATAGGCCACAAAATCATGCAAAAATGGGCAGAAACGAAGAACGGTAAAAATCGTGTACAATAAGCCATAAATCTAATAAATAAAATGACAATCTAAAATCTCAATAAAAGCGTGAGTTATAGGCCACAAAATCATGTAAAAATTGGCAAAAACGAAGAACGGTAAAAATGGTGTACAATAAGCCATAAATCCAAGAAATAAAATGACAATCTAAAATCTCAATAAAAGCGTGAGTTGTAGGCCACAAAATCATGCAAAAATGGGCAGAAACGAAGAACGGTAAAAATCGTGTACAATTAGACATAAATCCAATAAATAAACTGACAATCTAAAATCTCAATAAAAGCGTGAGTTATTGGCCACAAAATCATGGAAAAATGGGCATAAACGAAAACGGTAAAAATCATGTACAATGAGCCATAAATCTAAGAAATAAAATTATAATTCAAAATATCAATTAAATCGTATGCTAATTCCACAAAATCATGCAAAAAATGGTATCAACGAAAAACGGTAAAAACCGGGTAATATAATATATATATCCAAGAAATAAAATGACAATGTAAAATCTCAATAAAAGCGTGAGTTATAGGCCACAAAATCATGCAAAAATGGGCAGAAAGGAAGAACGGTAAAAATAGTGCACAATAAGCCATAAATCCAATAAATAAAATGACAATCTAAAATCTCAATAAAAGCGTGAGTTATAGGCCACAAAATCATGCAAAAATAGACAGAAACGAAGAACGGTAAAAATCGTGTACAATAAGCCATAAATCCAATAAATAAAATGACAATTTAAAATCTCAATAAAAGCGTGAGTTATAGGCCACAAAATCATGGAAAAATGGCCAGAAACGAAAACAGTAAAAATCATGTACAATGAGCCATAAATCTAAGAAATAAAAAGATAATTCAAAATATCAATTAAATCGTGCGCTATATGCCCCAAAATCATGCAAAAAATGGTATCAACGAAAAACGGTAAAAACCGTGTATTATAATATATAAATTCAAGAAATAAAATGACATTCTAAAATCTCAATAAAAGCGTGAGTTATAGGCTACAAAATCATGCAAAAATGGGCAGAAACGAAGAACGGTAAAAATCGTGTACAATAAGCCATAAATCCAATAAATAAAATGACAATCTAAAATCTCAATAAAAGCGTGAGTTATAGGCCACAAAATCATGCAAAAATGGGCAGAAACGAAGAACAGTAAAAATCGTGTACAATAAGACATAAATCCAAGAAATAAAATGACAATCTAAAATCTCAATAAAAGCGTGAGTTATAGGCCACAAAATCATGCAAAAATGGGCAGAAACGAAGAACGGTAAAAATCATCAACAATAAGACATAAATCTAAGAAATAAAATGATAATTCAAAATCTCAATTAAATCGTGTGCTATATGCCCCAAATCATGCAAAAAATGGTATCAACGAAAAACGGTAAAAACCGTGTATTATAATATATAAATTCAAAAAATGAAATGACATTCTAAAATCTCAATAAAAGCGTGAGTTATAGGCTACAAAATCATGCAAAAATGGGCAGAAAGGAAGAACGGTAAAAATCGTGTACAATAAGCCATAAATCCAATAAATAAAATGACAATCTAAAATCTCAATAAAAGCGTGAGTTATAGGCCACAAAATCATGCAAAAATGGGCAGAAATGAAGAACGGTAAAAATCGTGTACAATTAGACATAAATCCAATAAATAAACTGACAATCTAAAATCTCAATAAAAGCGTGAGTTATTGGCCACAAAATCATGGAAAAATGGGCATAAACGAAAACGGTAAAAATCATGTACAATGAGCCATAAATCTAAGAAATAAAATGATAATTCAAAATATCAATTAAATCGTATGCTAATTCCACAAAATCATGCAAAAAATGGTATCAACGAAAAACGGTAAAAACCGGGTATTATAATATATATATCCATGAAATAAAATGACAATGTAAAATCTCAATAAAAGCGTGAGTTATAGGCCACAAAATCATGCAAAAATGGGCAGAAAGGAAGAACGGTAAAAATAGTGCACAATAAGCCATAAATCCAATAAATAAAATGACAATCTAAAATCTCAATAAAAGCGTGAGTTATAGGCCACAAAATCATGTAAAAATGGACAGAAACGAAGAACGGTAAAAATCGTGTACAATAAGCCATAAATCCAATAAATAAAATGACAATTTAAAATCTCAATAAAAGCGTGAGTTAAAGGCCACAAAATCATGTACAATGAGCCATAAATCTAAGAAATAAAATGATAATTCAAAATATCAATTAAATCGTGTGCTATATGCTCCAAAATCATGCAAAAAATGGTATCAACGAAAAACGGTAAAAACCGTGTATTATAATATATAAATTCAAGAAATAAAATGACATTCTAAAATCTCAATAAAAGCGTGAGTTATAGGCTACAAAATCATGCAAAAATGGGCAGAAACGAAGAACGGTAAAAATCGTGTACAATAAGCCATAAATCCAATAAATAAAATGACAATCTAAAATCTCAATAAAAGCGTGAGTTATAGGCCACAAAATCATGCAAAAATGGGCAGAAAGGAAGAACGGTAAAAATCGTGTACAATAAGCCATAAATCCAAGAAATAAAATGACAATCAAAAATCTCAATAAAAGCGTAAGTTATTGGCCACAAAATTATGCAAAAATGGGCTGAAACGAAGAACGGTAGAAACGAAGAACGGTAAAAATCGTGTACAATAAGCCATAAATCCAACAAATAAAATGACAATCTAAAATCTCAATAAAAGCGTGAGTTATAGGCCACAAAATCATGTAAAAATGGGCAGAAACAAAAAACGGTAAAAATCATGTACAATAAGTCATAAATCCAAGAAATAAAATGACAATCTAAAATCTCAATAAAAGCGTGAGTTATAGGCCACAAAATCATGCAAAAATGGGCAGAAACGAAGAACGGTAAAAATCGTGTACAATAAGCCATAAATCCAATAAATAAAATGACAATCTAAAATCTCAATAAAAGCGTGAGTTATAGGCCACAAAATCATGCAAAAATTGGCAGAAACGAAGAACGGTAAAAATCGTGTACAATAAGCCATAAATCCAAGAAATAAAATGACAATCTAAAATCTCAATAAAAGCGTGAGTTATAGGCCACAAAATCATGCAAAAATGGGCAGAAACGAAGAACGCTAAAAATCGTGTACAATAAGCCATAAATCCAATAAATAAAATGACAATCTAAAATCTCAATAAAAGCGTGAGTTGTAGGCCACAAAATCATGCAAAAATGGGCAGAAACGAAGAACGGTAAAAATCGTGTACAATTAGACATAAATCCAATAAATAAACTGACAATCTAAAATCTCAATAAAAGCGTGAGTTATTGGCCACAAAATCATGGAAAAATGGGCATAAACGAAAACGGTAAAAATCATGTACAATGAGCCATAAATCTAAGAAATAAAATTATAATTCAAAATATCAATTAAATCGTATGCTAATTCCACAAAATCATGCAAAAAATGGTATCAACGAAAAACGGTAAAAACCGGGTAATATAATATATATATCCAAGAAATAAAATGACAATGTAAAATCTCAATAAAAGCGTGAGTTATAGGCGACAAAATCATGCAAAAATGGGCAGAAAGGAAGAACGGTAAAAATAGTGCACAATAAGCCATAAATCCAATAAATAAAATGACAATCTAAAATCTCAATAAAAGCGTGAGTTACAGGCCACAAAATCATGCAAAAATAGACAGAAACGAAGAACGGTAAAAATCGTGTACAATAAGCCATAAATCCAATAAATAAAATGACAATTTAAAATCTCAATAAAAGCGTGAGTTATAGGCCACAAAATCATGGAAAAATGGCCAGAAACGAAAACAGTAAAAATCATGTACAATGAGCCATAAATCTAAGAAATAAAAAGATAATTCAAAATATCAATTAAATCGTGCGCTATATGCCCCAAAATCATGCAAAAAATGGTATCAACGAAAAACGGTAAAAACCGTGTATTATAATATATAAATTCAAGAAATAAAATGACATTCTAAAATCTCAATAAAAGCGTGAGTTATAGGCTACAAAATCATGCAAAAATGGGCAGAAACGAAGAACGGTAAAAATCGTGTACAATAAGCCATAAATCCAATAAATAAAATGACAATCTAAAATCTCAATAAAAGCGTGAGTTATAGGCCACAAAATCATGCAAAAATGGGCAGAAACGAAGAACAGTAAAAATCGTGTACAATAAGACATAAATCCAAGAAATAAAATGACAATCTAAAATCTCAATAAAAGCGTGAGTTATAGGCCACAAAATCATGCAAAAATGGGCAGAAACGAAGAACGGTAAAAATCATCAACAATAAGACATAAATCTAAGAAATAAAATGATAATTCAAAATCTCAATTAAATCGTGTGCTATATGCCCCAAATCATGCAAAAAATGGTATCAACGAAAAACGGTAAAAACCGTGTATTATAATATATAAATTCAAAAAATAAATGACATTCTAAAATCTCAATAAAAGCGTGAGTTATAGGCTACAAAATCATGCAAAAATGGGCAGAAAGGAAGAACGGTAAAAATCGTGTACAATAAGCCATAAATCCAATAAATAAAATGACAATCTAAAATCTCAATAAAAGCGTGAGTTATAGGCCACAAAATCATGCAAAAATGGGCAGAAATGAAGAACGGTAAAAATCGTGTACAATTAGACATAAATCCAATAAATAAACTGACAATCTAAAATCTCAATAAAAGCGTGAGTTATTGGCCACAAAATCATGGAAAAATGGGCATAAACGAAAACGGTAAAAATCATGTACAATGAGCCATAAATCTAAGAAATAAAATGATAATTCAAAATATCAATTAAATCGTATGCTAATTCCACAAAATCATGCAAAAAATGGTATCAACGAAAAACGGTAAAAACCGGGTATTATAATATATATATCCAAGAAATAAAATGACAATGTAAAATCTCAATAAAAGCGTGAGTTATAGGCCACAAAATCATGCAAAAATGGGCAGAAAGGAAGAACGGTAAAAATAGTGCACAATAAGCCATAAATCCAATAAATAAAATGACAATCTAAAATCTCAATAAAAGCGTGAGTTATAGGCCACAAAATCATGTAAAAATGGACAGAAACGAAGAACGGTAAAAATCGTGTACAATAAGCCATAAATCCAATAAATAAAATGACAATTTAAAATCTCAATAAAAGCGTGAGTTAGAGGCCACAAAATCATGTACAATGAGCCATAAATCTAAGAAATAAAATGATAATTCAAAATATCAATTAAATCGTGTGCTATATGCTCCAAAATCATGCAAAAAATGGTATCAACGAAAAACGGTAAAAACCGTGTATTATAATATATAAATTCAAGAAATAAAATGACATTCTAAAATCTCAATAAAAGCGTGAGTTATAGGCTACAAAATCATGCAAAAATGGGCAGAAACGAAGAACGGTAAAAATCGTGTACAATAAGCCATAAATCCAATAAATAAAATGACAATCTAAAATCTCAATAAAAGCGTGAGTTATAGGCCACAAAATCATGCAAAAATGGGCAGAAAGGAAGAACGGTAAAAATCGTGTACAATAAGCCATAAATCCAAGAAATAAAATGACAATCAAAAATCTCAATAAAAGCGTAAGTTATTGGCCACAAAATTATGCAAAAATGGGCTGAAACGAAGAACGGTAGAAACGAAGAACGGTAAAAATCGTGTACAATAAGCCATAAATCCAACAAATAAAATGACAATCTAAAATCTCAATAAAAGCGTGAGTTATAGGCCACAAAATCATGTAAAAATGGGCAGAAACCAAAAACGGTAAAAATCATGTACAATAAGTCATAAATCCAAGAAATAAAATGACAATCTAAAATCTCAATAAAAGCGTGAGTTATAGGCCACAAAATCATGCAAAAATGGGCAGAAACGAAGAACGGTAAAAATCGTGTACAATAAGCCATAAATCCAATAAATAAAATGACAATCTAAAATCTCAATAAAAGCGTGAGTTATAGGCCACAAAATCATGCAAAAATTGGCAAAAACGAAGAACGGTAAAAATGGTGTACAATAAGCCATAAATCCAAGAAATAAAATGACAATCTAAAATCTCAATAAAAGCGTGAGTTATAGGCCACAAAATCATGCAAAAATGGGCAGAAACGAAGAACGCTAAAAATCGTGTACAATAAGCCATAAATCCAATAAATAAAATGACAATCTAAAATCTCAATAAAAGCGTGAGTTGTAGGCCACAAAATCATGCAAAAATGGGCAGAAACGAAGAACGGTAAAAATCGTGTACAATTAGACATAAATCCAATAAATAAACTGACAATCTAAAATCTCAATAAAAGCGTGAGTTATTGGCCACAAAATCATGGAAAAATGGGCATAAACGAAAACGGTAAAAATCATGTACAATGAGCCATAAATCTAAGAAATAAAATTATAATTCAAAATATCAATTAAATCGTATGCTAATTCCACAAAATCATGCAAAAAATGGTATCAACGAAAAACGGTAAAAACCGGGTAATATAATATATATATCCAAGAAATAAAATGACAATGTAAAATCTCAATAAAAGCGTGAGTTATAGGCCACAAAATCATGCAAAAATGGGCAGAAAGGAAGAACGGTAAAAATAGTGCACAATAAGCCATAAATCCAATAAATAAAATGACAATCTAAAATCTCAATAAAAGCGTGAGTTACAGGCCACAAAATCATGCAAAAATGGACAGAAACGAAGAACGGTAAAAATCGTGTACAATAAGCCATAAATCCAATAAATAAAATGACAATTTAAAATCTCAATAAAAGCGTGAGTTATAGGCCACAAAATCATGGAAAAATGGGCAGAAACGAAAACAGTAAAAATCATGTACAATGAGCCATAAATCTAAGAAATAAAAAGATAATTCAAAATATCAATTAAATTGTGCGCTATATGCCCCAAAATCATGCAAAAAATGGTATCAACGAAAAACGGTAAAAACCGTGTATTATAATATATAAATTCAAGAAATAAAATGACATTCTAAAATCTCAATAAAAGCGTGAGTTATAGGCTACAAAATCATGCAAAAATGGGCAGAAACGAAGAACGGTAAAAATCGTGTACAATAAGCCATAAATCCAATAAATAAAATGACAATCTAAAATCTCAATAAAAGCGTGAGTTATAGGCCACAAAATCATGCAAAAATGGGCAGAAAGGAAGAACGGTAAAAATCGTGTACAATAAGCCATAAATCCAAGAAATAAAATGACAATCAAAAATCTCAATAAAAGCGTAAGTTATTGGCCACAAAATTATGCAAAAATGGGCAGAAACGAAGAACGGTAGAAACGAAGAACGGTAAAAATCGTGTACAATAAGCCATAAATCCAACAAATAAAATGACAATCTAAAATCTCAATAAAAGCGTGAGTTATAGGCCACAAAATCATGTAAAAATGGGCAAAAACCAAAAACGGTAAAAATCATGTACAATAAGTCATAAATCCAAGAAATAAAATGACAATCTAAAATCTCAATAAAAGCGTGAGTTGTAGGCCACAAAATCATGCAAAAATGGGCAGAAACGAAGAACAGTAAAAATCGTGTACAATAAGACATAAATCCAAGAAATAAAATGACAATCTAAAATCTCAATAAAAGCGTGAGTTATAGGCCACAAAATCATGCAAAAATGGGCAGAAACGAAGAACAGTAAAAATCGTGTACAATAGGACATAAATCGAAGAAATAAAATGACAATCTAAAATCTCAATAAAAGCGTGAGTTATAGGCCACAAAATCATGCAAAAATGGGCAGAAACGAAAACGGTAAAAATCATCAACAATGAGCCATAAATCTAAGAAATAAAATGATAATTCAAAATATCAATTAAATCGTGTGCTATATGCCCCAAAATCATGCAAAAAATGGTATCAACGAAAAACGGTAAAAACCGTGTATTATAATATATAAATTCAAAAAATGAAATGACATTCTAAAATCTCAATAAAAGCATGAGTTATAGGCTACAAAATCATGCAAAAATGGGCAGAAAGGAAGAACGGTAAAAATCGTGTACAATAAGCCATAAATCCAATAAATAAAATGACAATCTAAAATCTCAATAAAAGCGTGAGTTATAGGCCACAAAATCATGCAAAAATGGGCAGAAATGAAGAACGGTAAAAATCGTGTACAATTAGACATAAATCCAATAAATAAACTGACAATCTAAAATCTCAATAAAAGCGTGAGTTATTGGTCACAAAATCATGGAAAAATGGGCATAAACGAAAACGGTAAAAATCATGTACAATGAGCCATAAATCTAAGAAATAAAATGATAATTCAAAATATCAATTAAATCGTATGCTAATTCCACAAAATCATGCAAAAAATGGTATCAACGAAAAACGGTAAAAACCGGGTATTATAATATATATATCCAAGAAATAAAATGACAATGTAAAATCTCAACAAAAGCGTGAGTTATAGGCCACAAAATCATGCAAAAATGGGCAGAAAGGAAGAACGGTAAAAATAGTGCACAATAAGCCATAAATCCAATAAATAAAATGACAATCTAAAATCTCAATAAAAGCGTGAGTTATAGGCCACAAAATCATGTAAAAATGGACAGAAACGAAGAACGGTAAAAATCGTGTACAATAAGCCATAAATCCAATAAATAAAATGACAATTTAAAATCTCAATAAAAGCGTGAGTTAAAGGCCACAAAATCATGTACAATGAGCCATAAATCTAAGAAATAAAATGATAATTCAAAATATCAATTAAATCGTGTGCTATATGCTCCAAAATCATGCAAAAAATGGTATCAACGAAAAACGGTAAAAACCGTGTATTATAATATATAAATTCAAGAAATAAAATGACATTCTAAAATCTCAATAAAAGCGTGAGTTATAGGCTACAAAATCATGCAAAAATGGGCAGAAACGAAGAACGGTAAAAATCGTGTACAATAAGCCATAAATCCAATAAATAAAATGACAATCTAAAATCTCAATAAAAGCGTGATTTATAGGCCACAAAATCATGCAAAAATGGGCAGAAAGGAAGAACGGTAAAAATCGTGTACAATAAGCCATAAATCCAAGAAATAAAATGACAATCAAAAATCTCAATAAAAGCGTAAGTTATTGGCCACAAAATTATGCAAAAATGGGCAGAAACGAAGAACGGTAGAAACGAAGAACGGTAAAAATCGTGTACAATAAGCCATAAATCCAAGAAATAAAATGACAATCTAAAATCTCAATAAAAGCGTGAGTTATAGGCCGCAAAATCATGTAAAAATGGGCAGAAACAAAAAACGGTAAAAATCATGTACAATAAGTCATAAATCCAAGAAATAAAATGACAATCTAAAATCTCAATAAAAGCGTGAGTTATAGGCCACAAAATCATGCAAAAATGGGCAGAAACGAAGAACGGTAAAAATCGTGTACAATAAGCCATAAATCCAATAAATAAAATGACAATCTCAAATCTCAATAAAAGCGTGAGTTATAGGCCACAAAATCATGCAAAAATTGGCAAAAACGAAGAACGGTAAAAATTGTGTACAATAAGCCATAAATCCAAGAAATAAAATGACAATCTAAAATCTCAATAAAAGCGTGAGTTATAGGCCACAAAATCATGCAAAAATGGGCAGAAACGAAGAACGCTAAAAATCGTGTACAATAAGCCATAAATCCAATAAATAAAATGACAATCTAAAATCTCAATAAAAGCGTGAGTTGTAGGCCACAAAATCATGCAAAAATGGGCAGAAACGAAGAACGGTAAAAATCGTTTACAATTAGACATAAATCCAATAAATAAACTGACAATCTAAAATCTCAATAAAAGCGTGAGTTATTGGCCACAAAATCATGGAAAAATGGGCATAAAAGAAAACGGTAAAAATCATGTACAATGAGCCATAAATCTAAGAAATAAAATTATAATTCAAAATATCAATTAAATCGTATGCTAATTCTACAAAATCATGCAAAAAATGGTATCAACGAAAAACGGTAAAAACCGGGTAATATAATATATATATCCAAGAAATAAAATGACAATGTAAAATCTCAATAAAAGCGTGAGTTATAGGCCACAAAATCATGCAAAAATGGGCAGAAAGGAAGAACGGTAAAAATAGTGCACAATAAGCCATAAATCCAATAAATAAAATGACAATCTAAAATCTCAATAAAAGCGTGAGTTACAGGCCACAAAATCATGCAAAAATGGACAGAAACGAAGAACGGTAAAAATCGTGTACAATAAGCCATAAATCCAATAAATAAAATGACAATTTAAAATCTCAATAAAAGCGTGAGTTATAGGCCACAAAATCATGGAAAAATGGGCAGAAACGAAAACAGTAAAAATCATGTACAATGAGCCATAAATCTAAGAAATAAAATGATAATTCAAAATATCAATTAAATCGTGCGCTATATGCCCCAAAATCATGCAAAAAATGGTATCAACGAAAAACGGTAAAAACCGTGTATTATAATATATAAATTCAAGAAATAAAATGACATTCTAAAATCTCAATAAAAGCGTGAGTTATAGGCTACAAAATCATGCAAAAATGGGCAGAAACGAAGAACGGTAAAAATCGTGTACAATAAGCCATAAATCCAATAAATAAAATGACAATCTAAAATCTCAATAAAAGCGTGAGTTATAGGCCACAAAATCATGCAAAAATGGGCAGAAAGGAAGAACGGTAAAAATCGTGTACAATAAGCCATAAATCCAAGAAATAAAATGACAATCAAAAATCTCAATAAAAGCGTAAGTTATTGGCCACAAAATTATGCAAAAATGGGCAGAAACGAAGAACAGTAGAAACGAAGAACGGTAGAAACGAAGAACGGTAAAAATCGTGTACAATAAGCCATAAATCCAAGAAATAAAATGACAATCTAAAATCTTAATAAAAGCGTGAGTTATAGGCCACAAAATCATTTAAAAATGGGCAGAAACAAAAAACGGTAAAAATCGTGTACAATAAGTCATAAATCCAAGAAATAAAATGACAATCTAAAATCTCAATAAAAGCATGAGTTATAGGCCACAAAATCATGCAAAAATGGGCAGAAACGAAGAACGCAAAAAATCGTGTACAATAAGCCATAAATCCAAGAAATAAAATGACAATCTAAAATCTCAATAAAAGCGTGAGTTATTGGCCCAAAAATCATGGAAAAATGGGCATAAACGAAAACGGTAAAAATCATGTACAATGAGCCATAAATCTAAGAAATAAAATGATAATTCAAAATATCAATTAAATCGTCTGCTATATTCCACAAAATCATGCAAAAAATGGTATCAACGAAAAACGGTAAAAACCGGGTATTATAATATATAAATCCAAGAAATAAAATTACAATCTAAAATCTCAATAAAAGCGTGAGTTATAGGCCACAAAATCATGCAAAAATGGGCAGAAAGGAAGAACGGTAAAAATCGTGTACAATAAGCCATAAATCCAATAAATAAAATGACAATCTAAAATCTCAATAAAAGCCTGAGTTAAAGGCCACAAAATCATGGAAAAATGGGCAGAAACGAAAACGGTAAAAATCATGTAAATGACCCATAAATCTAAGAAATAAAATGATAATTCAAAATATCAATTAAATCGTGTGCTATATGCCCCAAAATCATGCAAAAAATGGTATCAACGAAAAACGGTAAAAACCGTGTATTATAATATATAAATTCAAGAAATAAAATGACAATCTAAAATCTCAATAAAAGCGTGAGTTATAGGCTACAAAATCATGCAAAAATGGGCAGAAACGAAGAACGATAAAAATCATGTACAATGAGCCATAAATCTAAGAAATAAAATGATAATTCAAAATATCAATTAAATCGTGTGCTATATGCCATAAAATCATGCAAAAAATGGCATCAACGAAAAACGGTAAAAATCGGGTATTATAATGTATAAATCCAAGAAATAAAATGACAATGTTAAATATCAATAAAAGTGTGTGCTAGATAACAAAATAATGAAAAAAAAGCATCAAAACAAAAAAATGGTAAAAACCGTGTAATATAAGCCATAAATAAGAAAAATAAAATGACATTCTAAAATCTCAATAAAAGCGTGAGTTATATGCCACAAAATCATGCAAAAATGGGCAGAAACGAAGAACGGTGAAAATCGTGTACAATAAGCCATAAATCCAAGAAATAAAATGACAATCTAGAATCTAAATAAAAGTTTGAGTTATACGCCATAAAATCATGCAAATATGGGCAGAAACGAAGAACGGTAAAAATCGTGTACAATAAGCAATAAATCGAAGAAATAAAATGACAATCTAAAATCTCAATAAAAGCGTGAGTTATAGGCCACAAAATCATGCAAAAAAGTGCAAAAACGAAGAACGGTAAAAATCGTATACAATAAGCCATAAATCCAAGAAATAAAATGACAATCTAAAATCTCAATAAAAGCGTGAGTTATATGCCACAAAATCATGCAAAAATGGTCAGAAACGAAGAACGGTAAAAATCGTGTACAATAAGCCATAAATCCAAGAAATAAAATGGCAATCTAAAATCTCAATAAAAGCGTGAGTTATAGGCTACAAAATCATGCAAAAATGGGCAGAAACGAAGAACGGTAAAAATCGTGTACAATAAGCCATAAATCCAATAAATAAAATGACAATCTAAAATCTCAATAAAAGCGTGAGTTATAGGCCACAAAATCATGCAAAAATGGACAGAAACGAAGAACGGTAAAAATCGTGTACAATAAGCCATAAATCCAATAAATAAAATGACAATTTAAAATCTCAATAAAAGCGTGAGTTATAGGCCACAAAATCATGGAAAAATGGGCAGAAACGAAAACAGTAAAAATCATGTACAATGAGCCATAAATCTAAGAAATAAAATGATAATTAAAAATATCAATTAAATCGTGTGCTATATGCCCCAAAATCATGCAAAAAATGGTATCAACGAAAAACGGTAAAAACCGTGTATTATAATATATAAATTCAAGAAATAAAATGACATTCTAAAATCTCAATAAAAGCGTGAGTTATAGACTACAAAATCATGCAAAAATGTGCAGAAACGAAGAACGGTAAAAATCGTGTACAATAAGCCATAAATCCAATAAATAAAATAAAAATCTAAAATCTCAATAAAAGCGTGAGTTATAGGCCACAAAATCATGCAGAAATGGGCAGAAAGGAAGAACGGTAAAAATCGTGTACAATAAGACATAAATCCAAGAAATAAAATGACAATCAAAAATCTCAATAAAAGCGTAAGTTATTGGCCACAAAATTATGCAAAAATGGGCAGAAACGAAGAACAGTAGAAACGAAGAACGGTAGAAACGAAGAACGGTAAAAATCGTGTACAATAAGCCATAAATCCAAGAAATAAAATGACAATCTAAAATCTCAATAAAAGCGTGAGTTATAGGTCACAAAATCATGTAAAAATGGGCAGAAACAAAAAACGGTAAAAATCATGTACAATAAGTCATAAATCCAGGAAATAAAATGACAATCTAAAATCTCAATAAAAGCGTGAGTTATAGGCCACAAAATCATGCAAAAATGGGCAGAAACGAAGAACGCTAAAAATCGTGTACAATAAGCGATAAATCCAAGAAATAAAATGACAATCTAAAATCTCAATATAAGCGTGAGTTATAGGCCACAAAATCATGCAAAAATAGGTAGAAACGAAGAACGGTAAAAATCGTGTACAATAAGACATAAATCCAATAAATAAACTAACAATCTAAAATCTCAATAAAAGCGTGAGTTATTGGCCACAAAATCATGGAAAAATGGGCATAAACGAAAACGGTAAAAATCATGTACAATGAGCCATAAATCTAAGAAATAAAATGATAATTCAAAATATCAGTTAAATCGTCTGCTATATTCCACAAAATCATGCAAAAAATGGTATCAACGAAAAACGGTAAAAACCAGGTATTATAATATATAAATCCAAGAAATAAAATTACAATCTAAAATCTCAACAAAAGCGTGAGTTATAGGCCACAAAATCATGCAAAAATGGGCAGAAAGGAAGAACGGTAAAAATCGTGTACAATAAGCCATAAATCCAATAAATAAAATGACAATCTAAAATCTCAATAAAAGCGTGAGTTATAGGCCACAAAATCATGGAAAAATGGGCAGAAACGAAGAACGCTAAAAATCGTGTACAATAAGCCATAAATCCAATAAATAAACTGACAATCTAAAATCTCAATAAAGGCGTGAGTTATAGGCCACAAAATCATGCAAAAATGGGCAGAAACGAAGAACGGTAAAAATCGTGTACAATAAGACATAAATCCAATAAATAAACTGACAATCTAAAATCTCAATAAAAGTGTGAGTTATTGGCCACAAAATCATGGAAAAATGGGCATAAACGAAAACGGTAAAAATCATGTACAATGAGCCATAAATCTAAGAAATAAAATGATAATTCAAAATATCAATTAAATCGTCTGCTATATTTCACAAAATCATGCAAAAAATGGTATCAACGAAAAACGGTAAAAACCGGGTATTATAATATATAAATCGAAGAAATAAAATGACAATCTAAAATCTCAACAAAAGCGTGAGTTATAGGCCACAAAATCATGCAAAAATGGGCAGAAAGGAAGAACGGTAAAAATCGTGTACAATAAGCCATAAATCCAATAAATAAAATGACAATCTAAAATCTCAATAAAAGCGTGAGTTATAGGCCACAAAATCATGGAAAAAAGGGCAGAAACGAAAACGGTAAAAATCATGTAAATGAGCCATAAATCTAAGAAATAAAATGATAATTCAAAATATCAATTAAATCGTGTGCTATATGCCCCAAAATCATGCAAAAAATGGTATCAACGAAAAACGGTAAAAACCGTGTATTATAATATATAAATTCAAGAAATAAAATGACATTCTAAAATCTCAATAAAAGCGTGAGTTATAGGCTACAAAATCATGCAAAAATGGGCAGAAACGAAGAACGGTAAAAATCGTGTACAATAAGCCATAAATCCAATAAATAAATTGACAATCTAAAATCTCAATAAAAGCGTGAGTTATAGCCCACAAAATCATGCAAAAATGGGCAGAAACGAAGAACGGTAAAAATCGTGTACAATAAGCCATAAATCCAAGAAATAAAATGACAATCAAAAATCTCAATAAAAGCGTAAGTTATTGGCCACAAAATTATGCAAAAATGGGCAGAAACGAAGAACAGTAGAAACGAAGAACGGGAAAAATCGTGTAGAATAAGCCATAAATCCAAGAAATAAAATGACAATCGAAAATCTCAATAAAAGCGTGAGTTATAGGCCACAAAATCATGCAAAAATGGGCAGAAACAAAAAACGGTAAAAATCATGTACAATAAGTCATAAATCCAAGAAATAAAATGACAATCTAAAATCTCAATAAAAGCGTGAGTTATAGGCCACAAAATCATGCAAAAATGGGCAGAAACGAAGAACGCTAAAAATCGTGTACAATAAGCCATAAATCCAAGAAATAAAATGACAGTCTAAAATCTCAATAAAAGCGTGAGTTATAGGCCACAAAATCATGCAAAAATTGGCAAAAACGAAGAACGGTAAAAATCGTGTACAATAAGCCATAAATCCAAGAAATAAAATGACAATCTAAAATCTCAATAAAAGCGTGAATTATATCCACAAAATCATGCAAAAATGGGCAGAAACGAAGAACGGTAAAAATCATGTACAATGAGCCATAAATCTAAGAAATAAAATGATAATTCAAAATATCAATTAAATCGTGTGCTATATGCCCCAAAATCATGCAAAAAATGGTATCAACGAAAAACGGTAAAAACCGTGTATTATAATATATAAATTCAAGAAATAAAATGACATTCTAAAATCTCAATAAAAGCGTGAGTTATAGGCTACAAAATCATGCAAAAATGGGCAGAAACGAAGAACGGTAAAAATCGTGTACAATAAGCCATAAATCCAATAAATAAAATGACAATCTAAAATCTCAATAAAAGCGTGAGTTATAGGCCACAAAATCATGCAAAAATGGGCAGAAACGAAGAACGCTAAAAATCGTGTACAATAAGCCATAAATCCAATAAATAAAATGACAATCTAAAATCTCAATAAAAGCGTGAGTTATTGGCCACAAAATCATGGAAAAATGGGCATAAACGAAAACGGTAAAAATCATGTACAATGAGCCAAAATCTAAGAAATAAAATGATAATTCAAAATATCAATTAAATCGTCTGCTATATTTCACAAAATCATGCAAAAAATGGTATCAACGAAAAACGGTAAAAACCGGGTATTATAATATATAAATCGAAGAAATAAAATGACAATCTAAAATCTCAACAAAAGCGTGAGTTATAGGCCACAAAATCATGCAAAAATGGGCAGAAAGGAAGAACGGTAAAAATCGTGTACAATAAGCCATAAATCCAATAAATAAAATGACAATCTAAAATCTCAATAAAAGCGTGAGTTATAGGCCACAAAATCATGGAAAAAAGGGCAGAAACGAAAACGGTAAAAATCATGTAAATGAGCCATAAATCTAAGAAATAAAATGATAATTCAAAATATCAATTAAATCGTGTGCTATATGCCCCAAAATCATGCAAAAAATGGTATCAACGAAAAACGGTAAAAAACCGTGTATTATAATATATAAATTCAAGAAATAAAATGACATTCTAAAATCTCAATAAAAGCGTGAGTTATAGGCTACAAAATCATGCAAAAATGGGGCAGAAACGAAGAAGGTAAAAATCGTGTACAATAAGCCATAAATCCAATAAATAAATTGACAATCTAAAATCTCAATAAAAGCGTGAGTTATAGCCCACAAAATCATGCAAAAATGGGCAGAAACGAAGAACGGTAAAAATCGTGTACAATAAGCCATAAATCCAAGAAATAAAATGACAATCAAAAATCTCAATAAAAGCGTAAGTTATTGGCCACAAAATTATGCAAAAATGGGCAGAAACGAAGAACAGTAGAAACGAAGAACGGGAAAAATCGTGTAGAATAAGCCATAAATCCAAGAAATAAAATGACAATCGAAAATCTCAATAAAAGCGTGAGTTATAGGCCACAAAATCATGCAAAAATGGGCAGAAACAAAAAACGGTAAAAATCATGTACAATAAGTCATAAATCCAAGAAATAAAATGACAATCTAAAATCTCAATAAAAGCGTGAGTTATAGGCCACAAAATCATGCAAAAATGGGCAGAAACGAAGAACGCTAAAAATCGTGTACAATAAGCCATAAATCCAAGAAATAAAATGACAGTCTAAAATCTCAATAAAAGCGTGAGTTATAGGCCACAAAATCATGCAAAAATTGGCAAAAACGAAGAACGGTAAAAATCGTGTACAATAAGCCATAAATCCAAGAAATAAAATGACAATCTAAAATCTCAATAAAAGCGTGAATTATATCCACAAAATCATGCAAAAATGGGCAGAAACGAAGAACGGTAAAAATCATGTACAATGAGCCATAAATCTAAGAAATAAAATGATAATTCAAAATATCAATTAAATCGTGTGCTATATGCCCCAAAATCATGCAAAAAATGGTATCAACGAAAAACGGTAAAAACCGTGTATTATAATATATAAATTCAAGAAATAAAATGACATTCTAAAATCTCAATAAAAGCGTGAGTTATAGGCTACAAAATCATGCAAAAATGGGCAGAAACGAAGAACGGTAAAAATCGTGTACAATAAGCCATAAATCCACTAAATAAAATGACAATCTAAAATCTCAATAAAAGCGTGAGTTATAGGCCACAAAATCATGCAAAAATGGGCAGAAACGAAGAACGCTAAAAATCGTGTACAATAAGCCATAAATCCAATAAATAAAATGACAATCTAAAATCTCAATAAAAGCGTGAGTTATTGGCCACAAAATCATGGAAAAATGGGCATAAACGAAAACGGTAAAAATCATGTACAATGAGCCATAAATCTAAGAAATAAAATGATAATTCAAAATATCAATTAAATCGTCTGCTATATTCCACAAAATCATGCAAAAAATGGTATCAACGAAAAACGGTAAAAACCGGGTATTATAATATATAAATCCAAGAAATAAAATGACAATCTAAAATCTCAATAAAAGCGTGAGTTATAGGCCACAAAATCATGCAAAAATGGGCAGAAAGGAAGAACGGTAAAAATCGTGTACAATAAGCCATAAATCCAATAAATAAAATGACAATCTAAAATCTCAATAAAAGCGTGAGTTATAGGCCACAAAATCATGGAAAAATGGGCAGAAACGAAGAACGCTAAAAATCGTGTACAATAAGCCATAAATCCAATAAATAAACTGACAATCTAAAATCTCAATAAAGGCGTGAGTTATAGGCCACAAAATCATGCAAAAATGGGCAGAAACGAAGAACGGTAAAAATCGTGTACAATAAGACATAAATCCAATAAATAAACTGACAATCTAAAATCTCAATAAAAGCGTGAGTTATTGGCCACAAAATCATGGAAAAATGGGCATAAACGAAAACGGTAAAAATCATGTACAATGAGCCATAAATCTAAGAAATAAAATGATAATTCAAAATATCAATTAAATCGTCTGCTATATTTCACAAAATCATGCAAAAAATGGTATCAACGAAAAACGGTAAAAACCGGGTATTATAATATATAAATCGAAGAAATAAAATGACAATCTAAAATCTCAACAAAAGCGTGAGTTATAGGCCACAAAATCATGCAAAAATGGGCAGAAAGGAAGAACGGTAAAAATCGTGTACAATAAGCCATAAATCCAATAAATAAAATGACAATCTAAAATCTCAATAAAAGCGTGAGTTATAGGCCACAAAATCATGGAAAAAAGGGCAGAAACGAAAACGGTAAAAATCATGTAAATGAGCCATAAATCTAAGAAATAAAATGATAATTCAAAATATCAATTAAATCGTGTGCTATATGCCCCAAAATCATGCAAAAAATGGTATCAACGAAAAACGGTAAAAACCGTGTATTATAATATATAAATTCAAGAAATAAAATGACATTCTAAAATCTCAATAAAAGCGTGAGTTATAGGCTACAAAATCATGCAAAAATGGGCAGAAACGAAGAACGGTAAAAATCGTGTACAATAAGCCATAAATCCAATAAATAAATTGACAATCTAAAATCTCAATAAAAGCGTGAGTTATAGCCCACAAAATCATGCAAAAATGGGCAGAAACGAAGAACGGTAAAAATCGTGTACAATAAGCCATAAATCCAAGAAATAAAATGACAATCAAAAATCTCAATAAAAGCGTAAGTTATTGGCCACAAAATTATGCAAAAATGGGCAGAAACGAAGAACAGTAGAAACGAAGAACGGGAAAAATCGTGTAGAATAAGCCATAAATCCAAGAAATAAAATGACAATCGAAAATCTCAATAAAAGCGTGAGTTATAGGCCACAAAATCATGCAAAAATGGGCAGAAACAAAAAACGGTAAAAATCATGTACAATAAGTCATAAATCCAAGAAATAAAATGACAATCTAAAATCTCAATAAAAGCGTGAGTTATAGGCCACAAAATCATGCAAAAATGGGCAGAAACGAAGAACGCTAAAAATCGTGTACAATAAGCCATAAATCCAAGAAATAAAATGACAGTCTAAAATCTCAATAAAAGCGTGAGTTATAGGCCACAAAATCATGCAAAAATTGGCAAAAACGAAGAACGGTAAAAATCGTGTACAATAAGCCATAAATCCAAGAAATAAAATGACAATCTAAAATCTCAATAAAAGCGTGAATTATATCCACAAAATCATGCAAAAATGGGCAGAAACGAAGAACGGTAAAAATCATGTACAATGAGCCATAAATCTAAGAAATAAAATGATAATTCAAAATATCAATTAAATCGTGTGCTATATGCCCCAAAATCATGCAAAAAATGGTATCAACGAAAAACGGTAAAAACCGTGTATTATAATATATAAATTCAAGAAATAAAATGACATTCTAAAATCTCAATAAAAGCGTGAGTTATAGGCTACAAAATCATGCAAAAATGGGCAGAAACGAAGAACGGTAAAAATCGTGTACAATAAGCCATAAATCCAATAAATAAAATGACAATCTAAAATCTCAATAAAAGCGTGAGTTATAGGCCACAAAATCATGCAAAAATGGGCAGAAACGAAGAACGCTAAAAATCGTGTACAATAAGCCATAAATCCAATAAATAAAATGACAATCTAAAATCTCAATAAAAGCGTGAGTTATTGGCCACAAAATCATGGAAAAATGGGCATAAACGAAAACGGTAAAAATCATGTACAATGAGCCATAAATCTAAGAAATAAAATGATAATTCAAAATATCAATTAAATCGTCTGCTATATTTCACAAAATCATGCAAAAAATGGTATCAACGAAAAACGGTAAAAACCGGGTATTATAATATATAAATCGAAGAAATAAAATGACAATCTAAAATCTCAACAAAAGCGTGAGTTATAGGCCACAAAATCATGCAAAAATGGGCAGAAAGGAAGAACGGTAAAAATCGTGTACAATAAGCCATAAATCCAATAAATAAAATGACAATCTAAAATCTCAATAAAAGCGTGAGTTATAGGCCACAAAATCATGGAAAAAAGGGCAGAAACGAAAACGGTAAAAATCATGTAAATGAGCCATAAATCTAAGAAATAAAATGATAATTCAAAATATCAATTAAATCGTGTGCTATATGCCCCAAAATCATGCAAAAAATGGTATCAACGAAAAACGGTAAAAACCGTGTATTATAATATATAAATTCAAGAAATAAAATGACATTCTAAAATCTCAATAAAAGCGTGAGTTATAGGCTACAAAATCATGCAAAAATGGGCAGAAACGAAGAACGGTAAAAATCGTGTACAATAAGCCATAAATCCAATAAATAAATTGACAATCTAAAATCTCAATAAAAGCGTGAGTTATAGCCCACAAAATCATGCAAAAATGGGCAGAAACGAAGAACGGTAAAAATCGTGTACAATAAGCCATAAATCCAAGAAATAAAATGACAATCAAAAATCTCAATAAAAGCGTAAGTTATTGGCCACAAAATTATGCAAAAATGGGCAGAAACGAAGAACAGTAGAAACGAAGAACGGGAAAAATCGTGTAGAATAAGCCATAAATCCAAGAAATAAAATGACAATCGAAAATCTCAATAAAAGCGTGAGTTATAGGCCACAAAATCATGCAAAAATGGGCAGAAACAAAAAACGGTAAAAATCATGTACAATAAGTCATAAATCCAAGAAATAAAATGACAATCTAAAATCTCAATAAAAGCGTGAGTTATAGGCCACAAAATCATGCAAAAATGGGCAGAAACGAAGAACGCTAAAAATCGTGTACAATAAGCCATAAATCCAAGAAATAAAATGACAGTCTAAAATCTCAATAAAAGCGTGAGTTATAGGCCACAAAATCATGCAAAAATTGGCAAAAACGAAGAACGGTAAAAATCGTGTACAATAAGCCATAAATCCAAGAAATAAAATGACAATCTAAAATCTCAATAAAAGCGTGAATTATATCCACAAAATCATGCAAAAATGGGCAGAAACGAAGAACGGTAAAAATCATGTACAATGAGCCATAAATCTAAGAAATAAAATGATAATTCAAAATATCAATTAAATCGTGTGCTATATGCCCCAAAATCATGCAAAAAATGGTATCAACGAAAAACGGTAAAAACCGTGTATTATAATATATAAATTCAAGAAATAAAATGACATTCTAAAATCTCAATAAAAGCGTGAGTTATAGGCTACAAAATCATGCAAAAATGGGCAGAAACGAAGAACGGTAAAAATCGTGTACAATAAGCCATAAATCCAATAAATAAAATGACAATCTAAAATCTCAATAAAAGCGTGAGTTATAGGCCACAAAATCATGCAAAAATGGGCAGAAACGAAGAACGCTAAAAATCGTGTACAATAAGCCATAAATCCAATAAATAAAATGACAATCTAAAATCTCAATAAAAGCGTGAGTTATTGGCCACAAAATCATGGAAAAATGGGCATAAACGAAAACGGTAAAAATCATGTACAATGAGCCATAAATCTAAGAAATAAAATGATAATTCAAAATATCAATTAAATCGTCTGCTATATTTCACAAAATCATGCAAAAAATGGTATCAACGAAAAACGGTAAAAACCGGGTATTATAATATATAAATCGAAGAAATAAAATGACAATCTAAAATCTCAACAAAAGCGTGAGTTATAGGCCACAAAATCATGCAAAAATGGGCAGAAAGGAAGAACGGTAAAAATCGTGTACAATAAGCCATAAATCCAATAAATAAAATGACAATCTAAAATCTCAATAAAAGCGTGAGTTATAGGCCACAAAATCATGGAAAAAAGGGCAGAAACGAAAACGGTAAAAATCATGTAAATGAGCCATAAATCTAAGAAATAAAATGATAATTCAAAATATCAATTAAATCGTGTGCTATATGCCCCAAAATCATGCAAAAAATGGTATCAACGAAAAACGGTAAAAACCGTGTATTATAATATATAAATTCAAGAAATAAAATGACATTCTAAAATCTCAATAAAAGCGTGAGTTATAGGCTACAAAATCATGCAAAAATGGGCAGAAACGAAGAACGGTAAAAATCGTGTACAATAAGCCATAAATCCAATAAATAAATTGACAATCTAAAATCTCAATAAAAGCGTGAGTTATAGCCCACAAAATCATGCAAAAATGGGCAGAAACGAAGAACGGTAAAAATCGTGTACAATAAGCCATAAATCCAAGAAATAAAATGACAATCAAAAATCTCAATAAAAGCGTAAGTTATTGGCCACAAAATCATGCAAAAATGGGCAGAAACGAAAAACGGTAAAAATCATGTACAATAAGTCATAAATCCAAGAAATAAAATGACAATCTAAAATCTCAATAAAAGCGTGAGTTATAGGCCACAAAATCATGCAAAAATGGGCAGAAACGAAGAACGGTAAAAATCGTGTACAATAAGCCATAAATCCAAGAAATAAAATGACAATCTAAAATCTCAATAAAAGCGTGAGTTATAGGCCACAAAATCATGCAAAAATGGGCAGAAATGAAGAACGGTAAAAATCGTGTACAATAAGACATAAATCCAATAAATAAACTGACAATCTAAAATCTCAATAAAAGCGTGAGTTATTGGCCACAAAATCATGGAAAAATAGGCATAAACGAAAACGGTAAAAATCATGTACAATGAGCCATAAATCTAAGAAATAAAATGATAATTCAAAATATCAATTAAATCGTCTGCTATATTCCACAAAATCATGCAAAAAATGGTATCAACAAAAAAGGTAAAAACCGGGTATTATAATATATAAATCCAAGAAATAAAATGACAATCTAAAATCTCAATAAAAGCGTGAGTTATAGGCCACAAAATCATGCAAAAATGGGCAGAAAGGAAGAACGGTAAAAATCATGTACAATAAGCCATAAATCCAATAAATAAAATGACAATCTAAAATCTCAATAAAAGCGTGAGTTATAAGCCACAAAATCATGCAAAAATGTGCAGAAACGAAGAACGGAAAAAATCGTGTACAATAAGCCATAAATCCAAGAAATAAAATGACAATCAAAAATCTCAATAAAAGCGTAAGTTATTGGCCACAAAATTATAAAAAAATGGGCAGAAACGAAGAACCGTAATAATCGTGTACAATAAGCCATAAATCCAATAAATAAAACGATAATGTAAAATATCAATAAAAGTATGCTATGCCACAAAATCATGGAAAAATGGGCAGAAACGAAAAACGGTAAAAATCATGTACAATGAGCCATAAATCCAAGAAATAAAATGACACTCTAAAATCTCAATAAAAGCGTGAGTTATAGGCCACAAAATCATGCAAAAATGGGCAGAAACGAAAAACGGTAAAAATCGTGTACAATAAGCCATAAATCCGAGAAATAAAATGACAATCTAAAATATCAATAAAAGCGTGAGTTATAGGCCACAAAATCATGCAAAAATGAGTAGAAACGAAGAACGGAAAAAATCGTGTACAATAAGCCATAAATCCAAGAAATAAAACGACAATCTAAAATCTCAATAAAAGCGTGAGTTATAGGCCACAAAATCATGCAAAAATGGGCAGAATCGAAGAACGGTAAAAATCGTGTACAATAAGCCATAAATCCAAGAAATAAAATGACAATCTAAAATCTCAGTAAAAGCGTGAGTTATAGACCACAAAATCATCCAAAAATGGACAGAAACGAAGAACGGTAAAAATCGTGTACAATAAGCCATAAATCCAATAAATAAAATGACAATCTAAAATCTCAATAAAAGCGTGAGTTATAGGCACAAAATCATGGAAAAATGGGCAGAAACGAAAACGGTAAAAATCATGTACAATGAGCCATAAATCTAAGAAATAAAATGATAATTCAAAATATCAATTAAATCGTGTGTTATATGCCACAAAATCATGCAAAAAATGGTATCAACGAAAAACGGTAAAAACCGGATATTATAATATATATGTCACGCCCCAAAATCCATAGAACACGGATTTCGAGGCATGACCTTTTTAAAACAAAAGAAAATAGAAACCTGTTGGTACGAAATTTAAAATTTTAAAAGAAAACATTTGCAAGCTAATGGAACAATTAAATGAATATAATAAACGGTTTGCCAAACGCGGCTACAAGACAGGATTTATAAAAGCTAAAAATAATGAACGAAATAATGAATTTGCCCGTAGGCTACAACCTCGAAAATGGTCTAACAAAAAGAAATGCAATAGAAAGAATCCCCGAGCCCATGCGATACTGCGCTAATGATCTTATCCGAACGTCTCAATCTATAATGTACCTGAAAGACAAAATCGTAACGGTGAGTCCCACGCACCTAACTAGACGGGACGGCACCACAAATACCGTCACTCCATCCCATAAATGCAAGAGCTCACAAATTCTACAACTACGATAATCGAAGTATAAAAAGAAATATGATAACATTTTACAACGGAATAAATTAAATATAAATCAACAGCATACATGGACCTCTCACGCCACCTACCCCAGTCCGTAAGGTAGGTCATTCCCTATCCCTTCGGCCGTCTTCTGTCCCCGGAATTAGGGAGAGACAGAGACCATTGCAACAGAAAAGTAGATTTATAGTGCGCACTTGGACCTCTCACGCCACTCGTCCCAGTCCGTAAGACGAGTCATTCCCTATCCCTTCGGCCGTCTTATGCCCCCGGAATTAGGGATAGACATAGACCATTGCTAACATAAAAGTAAATATAGTGCACACTAGGACCTCTAACGCCACTCGCCCCGTTCCGTAAGACGAGTCATTCCCTATCCCCTCGGCCGTCTTCTGTCCCCGGAATTAGGGAGAGACAGAGACCATTGCCACTACAGCTAAATCACAAGGCCTCGGCCAATAATATAAAATCATTCAAATAACACCATCTCATACGTATAAATATTAAGGCCTCGGCCAATAATAGTATACTATTCAACTAACATAAACTCATACGTAACTTAACGTAATACAACATAAACCATTATCATAGATGCTAGATTCACAACTAGCCAATCACTTCAACAACATAAAAACCCATTCAGGCATTTTAACAAACACCTTGTATGCATAATATAAAACTCATCTTTATTCAACAATAATTTACCCAATTCTATCAACAACCATAATAATACATAATCAACGCATATAACACACAACCCATTAATATTATCATTAATCCGAAATCAAAAGACTAAACCCACAACTAATCCAAAATCAAACAAGTGAACTAAAACATCCACAAATAAACCCAATTAACCAATTACGAACATATTTAAGATAAAAGGCAAAAACCCCCAATTAACAATAATCGTAAAACATAATCCTAACATACACCCTCGTCTAGTCGCAATGGATAACCCCCGTTACCTTAGAGCGTAGTGGAGATGCTTTCGGTATGAGCCCGCTAATGGTGGTTTCTCTTCTTCTTCTTCTTCTCTCTTTTCTCTCTTTTTCTCTCTCTTGGCTGATTTTAGGTTTAAAGAATGAAAAGTGGCTGATTTTAGGTTTAGAAAAACTGTTTTTTACAAAGTTTGTGGAAGCGAACTATTTGGTCCCCAAAGTTCTAAAAGCTAACTCTTAATCCAAAAATATTGTTTTACTACTCAAAAATAACAAATCTTTAGAAACAAATCTATTGGGTCCTTTTTATTAGTAAAATTAGTAACATGTTTTAAAAATAAAGTTTTTCGGAAGAGTTTCGGTTTTTGGCTAAAAATTAGTCGAGTGACCGGTTTTTGGTAAAATTTGTATAAAATGTTTTTGGATAAATTAATTTCTAATTAAAAACACTTATAAAAATACGGGATGTTACAACTAACCCTCCTTAAAAGAATTTCGTCCCGAAATTTCCCTTCTAAACAACTATACCCAGAAATGATAAACTTATATAAACAAGGCCATAAAAATTCTAAACGTACAATAAGATCATAAGAATTTAAATGCACAATACGGGTCATAAAAAAAAAATAATAAAAAAAAATAATAAATAAATAAAATACGCAGGGTTCACAACCCGTAACAACTCCACAACTCAAATAAGATAAACTCCAGATAATGCACCATGTAAGAATAACCGCTTGTATACAATATCTAACAGAATAAAAGACAACAATGTAAAACAAGCGGCTGCAACATAAAAGTCAATAAAGTAAACTAAGCTGACATGCTTCTACCTCAACAACTCCATGCATCTACAAATCCCAAATATGGTAAACAGCTATATGCAATATCAAACATAATAAAAGACAACTCAACAACTCCGTAAACTCTAGGCGTTATAACAAAAATAAACTCCAAAATCTAGGCGTTACAATATAAATCCAAGAAATAAAGTGACAATGTTAAATATCTCAATAAAAGCATGTGCTACGTAACAAAATAATGAAAAAAAATGTCAAAACGAAAAAATGGTAGAAACCGTGTAATATAAGACATAAATAAAAGAAATAAAATGACATTCTAAAATCTCAATAAAAGCGTGAGTTATAGGCCACAAAATCATGCAAAAATGGCCCGAAACGAAGAACGGTAAAAATCGTGTACACTACGCATAAATCCAAGAAATAAAATGACAATCTAAAATCTCAATAAAAGCGTGAGTTATACGCCACAAAATCATGCAAAAATGGGCAGAAACGAAGAACGGTAAAAATCGTGTACAATAAGCCATAAATCCAAGAAATAAAATGACAATCTAAAATATCAATAAAAGCGTCAGTTATAGGCCACAAAATCATGCAAAAATGGGCAGAAACGAAGAACGGTAAAAATCGTGTACAGTAAGCCATAAATCCAAGAAATAAAATGACAATCTAAAATCTCAATAAAAGCGTGAGTTATAGGCCACAAAATCATGCAAAAATGAGTAGAAACGAAAAACGGTAAAAATCGTGTACAATAAGCCATAAATCCAAGAAATAAAATGACAATCCAAAATCTCAAAAAAAGCATGAGTTATAGGCCACAAAATCATGTAAAAATGAGCAGAAACGAAGAACGGTAAAAATGGTGTACAATAAGCCATAAATCCAATAGATAAAATTATGATGTAAAATATCAATAAAAGTATGCTATGCCACAGAATCATGGAAAAATGGGCAGAATCGAAAACGGTAAAAATCATGACAATGAGCCATAAATCTAAGAAATAAAATGATTATTCAAAATATCAATTAAATCGTGTGCTATATGCCACAAAATCATGCAAAAAATGGTATCAACGAAAAACGGTAAAAACCGTGTATTATAATATATAAATTCAAGAAATATAATGACAATGTTAAATATCAATAAAACCGTGTGCTATTCAATCACAAAATAATGAAAAAAAGCGTCAAAACGAAAAAATGATAAAAACCGTGTAATATAAGCCATAAATAAAAGAAATAAAATGACATTCTAAAATCTCAATAAAAGCGTGAGTTATATAGGCCACAAAATCATGCAAAAATAGGCAGAAACGAAGAACGGTAAAAATCGTGTACAATAAGCCATAAATCCAAGAAATAAAACGACAATCTAAAATCTCAATAAAAGCGTGAGTTATAGGCCACAAAATCATGCAAAAATGGGCAGAAACGAAGAACGGTAAAAATCGTGTACAATAAGCCATAAATCCAAGAAATAAAATGACAATCTAAAATCTCAGTAAAAGCGTGAGTTATAGGCCACAAAATCATGCAAAAATGGGCAGAATCGAAGAACGGTAAAAATCGTGTACAATAAGCCATAAATCCAAGAAATAAAATGACAATCTAAAATCTCAATAAAAGCGTGAGTATAGGCCACAAAATCATGCAAAAATGGGCCGAAACGAAGAACGGTAAAAATCGTGTACAATAAGCCATAAATCCAATAAATAAAATGACAATCTAAAATCTCACTAAAAGCGTGAGTTATAGGCCACAAAATCATGCAAAAATGGGAAGAAACGAAGAACGGTAAAAATCGTGTACAATAAGCCATAAATCCAAGAAATAAAATGACAATCTAAAATCTCAATAAAAGCGTGAGTTATAGGCCACAAAATCATGCAAAAATGGGCAGAAACGAAGAACGCTAAAAATCGTGTACAATAAGCCATAAATCCAATAAATAAAATGACAATCTAAAATCTCAATAAAGGCGTGAGTTATAGGCCACAAAATCATGCAAAAATGGGCAGAAACGAAGAACGGTAAAAATCGTGTACAATAAGACATAAATCCAATAAATAAACTGACAATCTAAAATCTCAATAAAAGCGTGAGTTATTGGCCACAAAATCATGGAAAAATGGGCATAAACGAAAACGGTAAAAATCATGTACAATGAGCCATAAATCTAAGAAATAAAATGATAATTCAAAATATCAATTAAATCGTCTGCTATATTCCACAAAATCATGCAAAAAATGGTATCAACGAAAAACGGTAAAAACCGGGTATTATAATATATAAATCCAAGAAATAAAATGACAATCTAAAATCTCAATAAAAGCGTGAGTTATAGGCCACAAAATCATGCAAAAATGGGCAGAAACGAAGAACGATAAAAATCGTGTACAATAAGCCATAAATCCTATAAATAAAATGACAATGTAAAATCTCAATAAAAGCGTGAGTTATAGGCCACAAAATCATGGAAAAATGGGCATAAACGAAAACGGTAAAAATCATGTACAATGAGCCATAAATCTAAGAAATAAAATGATAATTCAAAATATCAATTAAATCGTGTGCTATATGCCCCAAAATCATGCAAAAAATAGTATCAACGAAAAACGGTAAAAACCGTGTATTATAATATATAAATTCAAGAAATAAAATGACATTCTAAAATCTCAATAAAAGCGTGAGTTATAGGCTACAAAATCATGCAAAAATGGGCAGAAACGAAGAACGGTAAAAATCGTGTACAATAAGCCATAAATCCAAGAAATAAAATGACAATCAAAAATCTCAATAAAAGCGTAAGTTATTGGCCACAAAATTATGCAAAAATGGGCAGAAACGAAGAACAGTAGAAACGAAGAACGGTAGAAACGAAGAACGGTAAAAATCGTGTACAATAAGCCATAAATCCAAGAAATAAAATGACAATCTAAAATCTCAATAAAAGCGTGAGTTATAGGCCAGAAAATCATGCAAAAATGGGCAGAAACGAAGAACGGTAAAAATCGTGTACAATAAGCCATAAATCAAAGAAATAAAAGGACAATCTAAAATCTCAGTAAAAGCGTGAGTTATATGCCACAAAATCACGTAAAAATGGGCAGAAACGAAGAACCGTAATAATCGTGTACAATAAGCCATAAATCCAATAAATAAAACGAAAATGTAAAATATCAATAAAAGTATGCTATGCCACAAAATCATGGAAAAATGGGCAGAAACGAAAAACGATAAAAATCATGTACAATGAGCCATAAATCCAAGAAATAAAATGACACTCTAAAATCTCAATAAAAGCGTGAGTTATAGGCCACAAAATCATGCAAAAATGGGCAGAAACGAAAAACGGTAAAAATCGTGTACAATAAGCCATAAATCCAAGAAATAAAATGACAATCTAAAATATCAATAAAAGCGTCAGTTATAGGCCACAAAATCATGCAAAAATGGGCAGAAACGAAGAACGGTAAAAATCGTGTACAGTAAGCCATAAATCCAAGAAATAAAATGACAATCTAAAATCTCAATAAAAGCGTGAGTTATAGGCCACAAAATCATGCAAAAATGAGTAGAAACGAAAAACGGTAAAAATCGTGTACAATAAGCCATAAATCCAAGAAATAAAATGGCAATCCAAAATCTCAAAAAAAGCATGAGTTATAGGCCACAAAATCATGTAAAAATGGGCATAAACGAAGAACGGTAAAAATGGTGTACAATAAGCCATAAATCCAATAGATAAAATTATGATGTAAAATATCAATAAAAGTATGCTATGCCACAGAATCATGGAAAAATGGGCAGAATCGAAAACGGTAAAAATCATGTACAATGAGCCATAAATCTAAGAAATAAAATGATTATTCAAAATATCAATTAAATCGTGTGCTATATGCCACAAAATCATGCAAAAAATGGTATCAACGAAAAACGGTAAAAACCGTGTATTATAATATATAAATTCAAGAAATATAATGACAATGTTAAATATCAATAAAACCGTGTGCTATTCAATCACAAAATAATGAAAAAAAGCGTCAAAACGAAAAAATGATAAAAACCGTGTAATATAAGCCATAAATAAAAGAAATAAAATGACATTCTAAAATCTCAATAAAAGCGTGAGTTATATAGGCCACAAAATCATGCAAAAATAGGCAGAAACGAAGAACGGTAAAAATCGTGTACAATAAGCCATAAATCCAAGAAATAAAACGACAATCTAAAATCTCAATAAAAGCGTGAGTTATAGGCCACAAAATCATGCAAAAATGGGCAGAAACGAAGAACGGTAAAAATCGTGTACAATAAGCCATAAATCCAAGAAATAAAATGACAATCTAAAATCTCAGTAAAAGCGTGAGTTATAGGCCACAAAATCATGCAAAAATGGGCAGAATCGAAGAACGGTAAAAATCGTGTACAATAAGCCATAAATCCAAGAAATAAAATGACAATCTAAAATCTCAATAAAAGCGTGAGTATAGGCCACAAAATCATGCAAAAATGGGCCGAAACGAAGAACGGTAAAAATCGTGTACAATAAGCCATAAATCCAATAAATAAAATGACAATCTAAAATCTCACTAAAAGCGTGAGTTATAGGCCACAAAATCATGCAAAAATGGGAAGAAACGAAAAACGGTAAAAATCGTGTACAATAAGCCATAAATCCAAGAAATAAAATGACAATCTAAAATCTCAATAACAGCGTGAGTTATAGGCCACAAAATCATGCAAAAATGGGCAGAAACGAAGAACGCTAAAAATCGTGTACAATAAGCCATAAATCCAATAAATAAAATGACAATCTAAAATCTCAATAAAGGCGTGAGTTATAGGCCACAAAATCATGCAAAAATGGGCAGAAACGAAGAACGGTAAAAATCGTGTACAATAAGACATAAATCCAATAAATAAACTGACAATCTAAAATCTCAATAAAAGCGTGAGTTATTGGCCACAAAATCATGGAAAAATGGGCATAAACGAAAACGGTAAAAATCATGTACAATGAGCCATAAATCTAAGAAATAAAATGATAATTCAAAATATCAATTAAATCGTCTGCTATATTCCACAAAATCATGCAAAAAATGGTATCAACGAAAAACGGTAAAAACCGGGTATTATAATATATAAATCCAAGAAATAAAATGACAATCTAAAATCTCAATAAAAGCATGAGTTATAGGCCACAAAATCATGCAAAAATGGGCAGAAAGGAAGAACGGTAAAAATCGTGTACAATAAGCCATAAATCCTATAAATAAAATGACAATGTAAAATCTCAATAAAAGCGTGAGTTATAGGCCACAAAATCATGGAAAAATGGGCATAAACGAAAACGGTAAAAATCATGTACAATGAGCCATAAATCTAAGAAATAAAATGATAATTCAAAATATCAATTAAATCGTGTGCTATATGCCCCAAAATCATGCAAAAAATGGTATCAACGAAAAACGGTAATAACCGTGTATTATAATATATAAATTCAAGAAATAAAATGACATTCTAAAATCTCAATAAAAGCGTGAGTTATAGGCTACAAAATCATGCAAAAATGGGCAGAAACGAAGAACGGTAAAAATCGTGTACAATAAGCCATAAATCCAATAAATAAAATGACAATCTAAAATCTCAATAAAAGCGTGAGTTATAAGCCACAAAATCATGCAAAAATGGGCAGAAACGAAGAACGGTAAAAATCGTGTACAATAAGCCATAAATCCAAGTAATAAAATGACAATCAAAAATCTCAATAAAAGCGTAAGTTATTGGCCACAAAATTATGCAAAAATGGGCAGAAACGAAGAACAGTAGAAACGAAGAACGGTAGAAACGAAGAACGGTAAAAATCGTGTACAATAAGCCATAAATCCAAGAAATAAAATGACAATCTAAAATCTCAATAAAAGCGTGAGTTATAGGCCAGAAAATCATGCAAAAATGGGCAGAAACGAAGAACGGTAAAAATCGTGTACAATAAGCCATAAATCAAAGAAATAAAAGGACAATCTAAAATCTCAATAAAAGCGTGAGTTATATGCCACAAAATCACGTAAAAATGGGCAGAAACGAAGAACCGTAATAATCGTGTACAATAAGCCATAAATCCAATAAATAAAACGATTATGTAAAATATCAATAAAAGTATGCTGTGCCACAAAATCATGGAAAAATGGGCAGAAACGAAAAACGGTAAAAATCATGTACAATGAGCCATAAAGCCAAGAAATAAAATGACACTCTAAAATCTCAATAAAAGCGTGACTTATAGGCCACAAAATCATGCAAAAATGAGTAGAAACGAAGAACGGAAAAAATCGTGTACAATAAGCCATAAATCCAAGAAATAAAACGACAATCTAAAATCTCAATAAAAGCGTGAGTTATAGGCCACAAAATCATGCAAAAATGGGCAGAATCGAAGAACGGTAAAAATCGTGTACAATAAGCCATAAATCCAAGAAATGAAATGACAATCTAAAATCTCAGTAAAAGCGTGAGTTATAGGCCACAAAATCATGCAAAAATGGACAGAAACGAAGAACGGTAAAAATCGTGTACAATAAGCCATAAATCCAATAAATAAAATGACAATCTAAAATCTCAATAAAAGCGTGAGTTATGGGCACAAAATCATGGAAAAATGGGCAGAAACGAAAACGGTAAAAATCATGTACAATGAGCCATAAATCTAAGAAATAAAATGATAATTCAAAATATCAATTAAATCGTGTGTTATATGCCACAAAATCATGCAAAAAATGGTATCAACGAAAAACGGTAAAAACCGGATATTATAATATATAAATCGAAGAAATAAAATGACAATGTTAAATATCTCAATAAAAGCATGTGCTAGGTAACAAAATAATGAAAAAAAATGTCAAAACGAAAAAATGGTAGAAACCGTGTAATATAAGACATAAATAAAAGAAATAAAATGACATTCTAAAATCTCAATAAAAGCGTGAGTTATAGGCCACAAAATCATGCAAAAATGGCCAGAAACGAAGAACGGTAAAAATCGTGTACAATAAGCCATAAATCCAAGAAATAAAATGACAATCTAAAATCTCAATAAAAGCGTGAGTTATAGGCCACAAAATCATGTAAAAATGGGCAGAAACGAAGAACGGTAAAAATCGTGTACAATAAGCCATAAATCCAATAGATAAAATTATGATGTAAAATATCAATAAAAGTATGCTATGCCACAGAATCATGGAAAAATGGGCAGAAACGAAAACGGTAAAAATCATGTACAATGAGCCATAAATCTAAGAAATAAAATGATTATTCAAAATATCAATTAAATCGTGTGCTATATGCCACAAAATCATGCAAAAAATGGTATCAACGAAAAACGGTAAAAACCGTGTATTATAATATATAAATTCAAGAAATATAATGACAATGTTAAATATCCATAAAACCGTGTGCTATTCGATCACAAAATAATGAAAAAAAGCGTCAAAACGAAAAAATGGTAAAAACCGTGTAATATAAGCCATAAATAAAAGAAATAAAATGACATTCTAAAATCTCAATAAAAGCGTGAGTTATATAGGCCACAAAATCATGCAAAAATAGGCAGAAACGAAGAACGGTAAAAATCGTGTACAATAAGCCATAAATCCAATAAATAAAATGACAATGTAAAATCTCACTAAAAGCGTGAGTTATAGGTCACAAAATCACGGAAAAATTGGCAAAAACGAAGAACGGTAAAAATCGTGTACAATAAGCCATAAATCCAATAAATAAAATGACAATCTAAAATCTCAATAAAAGCGTGAGTTATAGGCCACAAAATCATGCAAAAATGGGCAGAAACGAAGAACGCTAAAAATCGTGTACAATAAGCGATAAATCCAATAAATAAAATGACAATCTAAAATCTCAATAAAGGCGTGAGTTATAGGCCACAAAATCATGCAAAAATGGGCAGAAACGAAGAACGGTAAAAATCGTGTACAATAAGACATAAATCCAATAAATAAACTGACAATCTAAAATCTCAATAAAAGCGTGAGTTATTGGCCACAAAATCATGGAAAAATGGGCATAAACGAAAACGGTAAAAATCATGTACAATGAGCCATAAATCTAAGAAATAAAATGATAATTCAAAATATCAATTAAATCGTCTGCTATATTCCACAAAATCATGCAAAAAATGGTATCAACGAAAAACGGTAAAAACCGTGTATTATAATATATAAATCCAAGAAATAAAATGACAATCTAAAATCTCAATAAAGGCGTGAGTTATAGGCCACAAAATCATGCAAAAATGGGCAGAAACGAAGAACGGTAAAAATCGTGTACAATAAGCCATAAATCCAAGAAATAAAATGACAATCAAAAATCTCAATAAAAGCGTAAGTTATTGGCCACAAAATTATGCAAAAATGGGCAGAAACGAAGAACAGTAGAAACGAAGAACGGTAGAAACGAAGAACGGTAAAAATCGTGTACAATAAGCCATAAATCCAAGAAATAAAATGACAATCTAAAATCTCAATAAAAGCGTGAGTTATAGGCCACAAAATCATGCAAAAATGGGCAGAAACAAAAAACGGTAAAAATCATGTACAATAAGTCATAAATCCAAGAAATAAAATGACAATCTAAAATCTCAATAAAAGCGTGAGTTATAGGCCACAAAATCATGCAAAAATGGGCAGAAACGAAGAACGGTAAAAATCGTGTACAATAAGCCATAAATCCAAGAAATAAAATGAAAATCTAAAATCTCAATAAAAGCGTGAGTTATAGGCCACAAAATCATGCAAAAATTGGCACAAAATGAAGAACGGTAAAAATCGTGTACAATAAGCCATAAATCCAAGAAATAAAATGACAATCTAAAATCTCAATAAAAGCGTGAGTTATAGGCCACAAAATCATGCAAAAATGGGCAGAAACGAAGAACGGTAAAAATCGTGTACAATAAGCAATAAATCCAAGAACTAAAATGACAATCTAAAATCTCAATAAAAGCGTGAGTTATAGGCCACAAAATCATGCAAAAATGGGCAGAAACGAAGAACGGTAAAAATGGTGTACAATAAGCCATAAATCCAATAGATAAAATTATGATGTAAAATATCAATAAAAGTATGCTATGCCACAGAATCATGGAAAAATGGGCAGAAACGAAAAAGGTAAAAATCATGTACAATGAGACATAAATCTAAGAAATAAAATGATTATTCAAAATATCAATTAAATCGTGTGCTATATGCCACAAAATCATGCAAAAACTGGTATCAACGAAAAACGGTAAAAACCGTGTATTATAATATATAAATTCAAGAAATATAATGACAATGTTAAATATCAATAAAACCGTGTGCTATTCGTTCACAAAATAATGAAAAAAAGCGTCAAAACGAAAAAATGGTAAAAACCGTGTAATATAAGCCATAAATAAAAGAAATAAAATGAGATTCTAAAATCTCAATAAAAGCGTGAGTTGTAGGCCACAAAATCATGCAAAAATAGGCAGAAACGAAGAACGGTAAAAATCGTGTACAATAAGCCATAAATCCAAGAAATAAAATGACAATCTAAAATCTCAATAAAAGCGTGAGTTATAGGCCACAAAATCATGCAAAAATGGGCCGAAACGAAGAACGGTAAAAATCGTGTACAATAAGCCATAAATCCAATAAATAAAATGACAATCTAAAATCTCAATAAAAGCGTGAGTTATAGGCCACAAAATCATGCAAAAATGAGTAGAAACGAAGAACGCTAAAAATCGTGTACAATAAGCCATAAATCCAATAAATAAAACGACAATCTAAAATCTCAATAAAAGCGTGAGTTATAGGCCACAAAATCATGCAAAAATTGGCACAAAACGAAGAACGGTAAAAATCGTGTACAATAAGCAATAAATCCAAGAACTAAAATGACAATCTAAAATCTCAATAAAAGTGTGAGTTATAGGCCACAAAATCATGCAAAAATGGGCAGAAACGAAGAACGGTAAAAATCGTGTACAATAAGCCATAAATTCAATAAATAAAATGACAATCTAAAATCTCAATAAAAGGGTGAGTTATAGGCCACAAAATCATGCAAAAATGGGCAGAAACGAAGAACGGTAAAAATCGTGTACAATAAGCCATAAATTCAAGAAATAAAATGACAATCAAAAATCTCAATAAAAGCGTAAGTTATTGGCCACAAAATTATGCAAAAATGGGCAGAAACGAAGAACAGTAGAAACGAAGAACGGTAAAAATCATCTACAATAAGCCATAAATCCAAGAACTAAAATGACAATCTAAAATCTCAATAAAAGGGTGAGTTATAGGCCACAAAATCATGCAAAAATGGGCAGAAACGAAGAATGGTAAAAATCGTGCACAATAAGCCATAAATCCAAGAAATAAAATGACAATCTAAAATCTCAGTAAAAGCATGAGTTATAGGCCACAAAATCATGCAAAAATAGGCAGAAACGAAGAACGGTAAAAATCGTGTACGATAAGCCATAAATCCAAGAAATAAAATGACAATCTAAAATCTCAATAAAAGCGTGAGTTATAGGCCACAAAATCATGCAAAAATGGGCCGAAACGAATAACGGTAAAAATCGTGTACAATAAGCCATAAATCCAATAAATAAAATGACAATCTAAAATCTCAATAAAAGCGTGAGTTAGGCCACAAAATCATGCAAAAATGAGTAGAAACGAAGAACGCTAAAAATCGTGTACAATAAGCCATAAATCCAATAAATAAAACGACAATCTAAAATCTCAATAAAAGCGTGAGTTATAGGCCACAAAATCATGCAAAAATGGGCAGAAACGAAGAACGGTAAAAATCGTGTACGATAAGCCATAAATCCAAGAAATAAAATGACAATCTAAAATCTCAATAAAAGCGTGAGTTATAGGCCACAAAATCATGCAAAAATGGGCAGAAAGGAAGAACGGTAAAAATCGTGTACAATAAGCCATAAATCCAATAAATAAAATGACAATCTAAAATCTCAATAAAAGCATGAGTTATAGGCCACAAAATCATGGAAAAATGGGCAGAAACGAAAACGGTAAAAATCATGTAAATGAGCCATAAATCTAAGAAATAAAATGATAATTCAAAATATCAATTAAATCGTGTGCTATTTGCCCCAAAATCATGCAAAAAATGGTATCAACGAAAAACGGTAAAAACCGTGTATTATAATATATAAATTCAAGAAATAAAATGACAATCTAAAATCACAATAAAAGCGTGAGTTATAGGCCACAAAATCATGCAAAAATGGGCAGAAACGAAGAACGGTAAAAATCGTGTACAATAAGCCATAAATCCAAGAAATAAAACGACAATCTAAAATCTCAATAAAAGCGTGAGTTATAGGCCACAAAATCATGCAAAAATGGGCAGAAACGAAGAACAGTAGAAACGAAGAACGGTAAAAATCATCTACAATAAGCCATAAATCCAAGAAATAAAATGACAATCTAAAATCTCAATAAAAGCGTGAGTTATAGGCCACAAAATCATGCAAAAATGGGCAGAAACAAAAAACGGTAAAAATCATGTACAATAAGTCATAAATCCAAGAAATAAAATGACAATCTAAAATCTCAATAAAAGCGTGAGTTATAAGGCCACAAAATCATGCAAAAATGGGCAGAAACGAAGAACGGTAAAAATCGTGTACAATAAGCCATAAATCCAAGAAATAAAATGACAATCTAAAATCTCTATAAAAGCGTGAGTTATAGGCCACAAAATCATGCAACAATTGGCACAAAACGAAGAACGGTAAAAATCGTGTACAATAAGCCATAAATCCAATAAATAAAATGACAATCTAAAATCTCACTAAAAGCGTGAGTTATAGGTCACAAAATCATGCAAAAATTGGCAAAAACGAAGAACGGTAAAAATCGTGTACAATAAGCCATAAATCCAATAAATAAAATGACAATCTAAAATCTCAATAAAAGCGTGAGTTACAGGCCACAAAATCATGCAAAAATGGGCAGAAACGAAGAACGGTAAAAATCGTGTACAATAAGACATAAATCCAATAAATAAACTGACAATCTAAAATCTCAATAAAAGCGTGAGTTATTGGCCACAAAATCATGGGAAAATGGGCATAAACGAAAACGGTAAAAATCGTGTACAATGAGTCATAAATCTAAGAAATAAAATGATAATTCAAAATATCAATTAAATCATCTGCTATATTTCCCAAAATCATGCAAAAAATGGTATCAACGAAAAACGGTAAAAACCGGGTATTATAATATATAAATCCAAGAAATAAAATGACAATCTAAAATCTCAATAAAAGCGTGAGTTACAGGCCACAAAATCATGCAAAAATGGGCAGAAAGGAAGAACGCTAAAAATCGTGTACAATAAGCCATAAATCCAATAAATAAAATGACAATCTAAAATCTTAATAAAGGCGTGAGTTATAGGCCACAAAATCATGCAAAAATGGGCAGAAACGAAGAACGGTAAAAATCGTGTACAATAAGACATAAATCCAATAAATAAACTGACAATCTAAAATCTCAATAAAAGCGTGAGTTATTGGCCACAAAATCATGGGAAAATGGGCATAAACGAAAACGGTAAAAATCGTGTACAATGAGTCATAAATCTAAGAAATAAAATGATAATTCAAAATATCAATTAAATCGTCTGCTATATTCCACAAAATCATGCAAAAAATGGTATCAACGAAAAACGGTAAAAACCGGGTATTATAATATATAAATCCAAGAAATAAAATGACAATCTAAAATCTCAATAAAAGCGTGAGTTATAGGCCACAAAATCATGCAAAAATGGGCAGAAAGGAAGAACGGTAAAAATCGTGTACAATAAGCCATAAATCCAATAAATAAAATGACAATCTAAAATCTCAATAAAAGCATGAGTTATAGGCCACAAAATCATGGAAAAATGGGCAGAAACGAAAACGGTAAAAATCATGTAAATGAGCCATAAATCTAAGAAATAAAATGATAATTCAAAATATCAATTAAATCGTGTGCTATATGCCCCAAAATCATGCAAAAAATGGTATCAACGAAAAACGGTAAAAACCGTGTATTATAATATATAAATTCAAGAAATAAAATGACAATCTAAAATCACAATAAAAGCGTGAGTTATAGGCCACAAAATCATGCAAAAATGGGCAGAAACGAAGAACGGTAAAAATCGTGTACAATAAGCCATAAATCCAAGAAATAAAACGACAATCTAAAATCTCAATAAAAGCGTGAGTTATAGGCCACAAAATCATGCAAAAATGGGCAGAAACGAAGAACGGTAAAAATCGTGTACAATAAGCCATAAATCCAAGAAATAAAATGACAATCTAAAATCTCAATAAAAGCGTGAGTTATAGGCCACAAAATCATGTAAAAATGGGCAGAAACAAAAAACGGTAAAAATCATGTACAATAAGTCATAAATCCAAGAAATAAAATGACAATCTAAAATCTCAATAAAAGCGTGAGTTATAGGCCACAAAATCATGCAAAAATGGGCAGAAACGAAGAACGATAAAAATCGTGTACAATAAGCCATAAATCCAATAAATAAAATGACAATCTAAAATCTCAATAAAAGCGTGAGTTATAGGCCACAAAAACATGCAAAAATGGGCAGAAACGAAGAACGGTAAAAATCGTGTACAATAAGCCATAAATCCAAGAAATAAAATGGCAATCTAAAATCTCAATAAAAGCGTGAGTTATAGGCCACAAAATCATGTAAAAATGGGCAGAAACAAAAAACGGTAAAAATCATGTACAATAAGTCATAAATCCAAGAAATAAAATGACAATCTAAAATCTCAATAAAAGCGTGAGTTATAGGCCACAAAATCATGCAAAAATGGGCAGAAACGAAGAACGGTAAAAATCGTGTACAATAAGCCATAAATCCAATAAATAAAATGACAATCTAAAATGTCAATAAAAGCGTGAGTTATAAGGCCACAAAATCATGCAAAAATGGGCAGAAACGAAGAACGGTAAAAATCGTGTACAATAAGCCATAAATCCAAGAAATAAAATGACAATCTAAAATCTCAATAAAAGCGTGAGTTATAGGCCACAAAATCATGCAAAAATGGGCAGAAACGAAGAACGGTAAAAATCATGTACAATAAGCCATAAATCCAAGAAATAAAAGGACAATCTAAAATCTCAATAAAAGCGTGAGTTATAGGCCACAAAATCATGCAAAAATTGGCACAAAACGAAGAACGGTAAAAATCGTGTACAATAAGCCATAAATCCAAGAAATAAAATGACAATCCAAAATCTGAATAAAAGCGTGAGTTATAGGCCACAAAATCATGCAAAAATGGGCAGAAACGAAGAACGGTAAAAATCGTGTACAATAAGTCATAAATCCAAGAAATAAAATGACAATCTAAAATCTCAATAAAAGCGTGTGTTATTGGCCACAAAATCATGCAAAAATGGGCATAAACGAAAACGGTAAAAATCATGTACAATGAGCCATAAATCTAAGAAATAAAATGATAATTCAAAATATCAATTAAATCGTCTGCTATATTCCACAAAATCATGCAAAAAATGGTATCAACGACAAACGGTAAAAACCGGGTATTATAATATATAAATCCAAGAAATAAAATGACAATCTAAAATCTCAATAAAAGCGTGAGTTATAGGCCACAAAATCATGCAAAAATGGGCAGAAAGGAAGAACGGTAAAAATCGTGTACAATAAGCCATAAATCCAATAAATAAAATGACAATCTAAAATCTCAATAAAAGCGTGAGTTATAGGCCACAAAATCATGGAAAAATGGGCAGAAACGAAAACGGTAAAAATCATGTAAATGAGCCATAAATCTAAGAAATAAAATGATAATTCAAAATATCAATTAAATCGTGTGCTATATGCCCCAAAATCATGCAAAAAATGGTATCAACGAAAAACGGTAAAAACCGTGTATTATAATATATAAATTCAAGAAATAAAATGACATTCTAAAATCTCAATAAAAGCGTGAGTTATAGGCTACAAAATCATGCAAAAATGGGCAGAAACGAAGAACGGTAAAAATCGTGTACAATAAGCCATAAATCCAATAAATAAAATGACAATCTAAAATCTCAATAAAAGGGTGAGTTATATAGGCCACAAAATCATGCAAAAATAGGCAGAAACGAATAACTGTAAAAATCGTGTACAATAAGCCATAAATCCAAGAAATAAAATGACAATCTAAAATCTCAATAAAAGTGTGAGTTATAGGCCACAAAATCATGCAAAAATGGGCAGAAACGAAGAATAGTAAAAATCGTGCACAATAAGCCATAAATCCAAGAAATAAAATGACAATCTAAAATCTCAGTAAAAGCATGAGTTATAGGCCACAAAATCATGCAAAAATAGGCAGAAACGAAGAACGGTAAAAATCGTGTACGATAAGCCATAAATCCAAGAAATAAAATGACAATCTAAAATCTCAATAAAAGTGTGAGTTATAGGCCACAAAATCATGCAAAAATGGGCCGAAACGAAGAACGGTAAAAATCGTGTACAATAAGCCATAAATCCAATAAATAAAATGACAATCTAAAATCTCAATAAAAGCGTGAGTTATAGGCCACAAAATCATGCAATAATGGGCAGAAACGAAGAACGGTAAAAATCGTGTACAATAAGCCATAAATCCAATAAATAAAATGATAATGTAAAATATAAATAAAAGCGTGAGTTATAGGCCACAAAATCATGCAAAAATGGGCAGAAACGAAGAACGGTAAAAATCGTGTACGATAATCCATAAATCCAAGAAATAAAATGACAATCTAAAATCTCAATAAAAGTGTGAGTTATAGGCCACAAAATCATGCAAAAATGGGCAGAAACGAAGAACGGTAAAAATCGTGTACAATAAGCCATAAATCCAATAAATAAAATGACAATCTAAAATCTCTATAAAAGCGTGAGTTATAGGCTAGAAAATCATGCAAAAATGGGCAGAAACGAAGAACGGTAAAAATCGTGTACAATAAGCCATAAATTCAATAAATAAAATGACAATCTAAAATCTCAATAAAAGGGTGACTTATAGGCCACAAAATCATGCAAAAATGGGCAGAAACGAAGAACGGTAAAAATCGTGTACAATAAGCCATAAATTCAAGAAATAAAATGACAATCAAAAATCTCAATAAAAGCGTAAGTTATTGGCCACAAAATTATGCAAAAATGGGCAGAAACGAAGAACAGTAGAAACGAAGAACGGTAAAAATCATCTACAATAAGCCATAAATCCAAGAAATAAAATGACAATCTAAAATCTCAATAAAAGCGTGAGTTATAGGCCACAAAATCATGCAAAAATGGGCAGAAACAAAAAACGGTAAAAATCATGTACAATAAGTCATAAATCCAAGAAATAAAATGACAATCTAAAATCTCAATAAAAGCGTGAGTTATAAGGCCACAAAATTATGCAAAAATGGGCAGAAACGAAGAACGGTAAAAATCGTGTACAATAAGCCATAAATCCAAGAAATAAAATGACAATCTAAAATCTCTATAAAAGCGTGAGTTATAGGCCACAAAATCATGCAAAAATTGGCACAAAACGAAGAACGGTAAAAATCGTGTACAATAAGCCATAAATCCAATAAATAAAATGACAATCTAAAATCTCAATAAAAGGGTGAGTTATAGGCCACAAAATCATGCAAAAATGGGCAGAAACGAAGAACGGTAAAAATCATGTACAATAAGCCATAAATCCAATAAATAAAATGACAATCTAAAATCTCAATAAAAGCGTTAGTTATAGGCCACAAAATCATGCAAAAATGGGCAGAAACGAAGAACGGTAAAAAAAGTGTACAATAAGCCATAAATCCAAGAAATAAAATGACAATCTAAAATCTCAATAAAAGCGTGAGTTATAGGCCACAAAATCATGCAAAAAATGGTATCAACGAAAAACGGTAAAAACCGTGTATTATAATATATAAATTCAAGAAATAAAATGACATTCTAAAATCTCAATAAAAGCGTGAGTTATAGGCTACAAAATCATGCAAAAATGGGCAGAAACGAAGAACGGTAAAAATCGTGTACAATAAGCCATAAATCCAATAAATAAAATGACAATCTAAAATCTCAATAAAAGCAAGAGTTATAGGCCACAAAATCATGCAAAAATGGGCAGAAAGGAAGAACGGTAAAAATCATGTACAATAAGCCATAAATCCAATAAATAAAATGACAATCTAAAATCTCAATAAAAGCGTGAGTTATAGGCCACAAAATCATGGAAAAATGGGCAGAAACGAAAACGGTAAAAGTCATGTAAATGAGCCATAAATCTAAGAAATAAAATGATAATTCAAAATATCAATTAAATCGTGTGCTATATGCCCCAAAATCATGCAAAAAATGGTATCAACGAAAAACGGTAAAAACCGTGTATTATAATATATAAATTCAAGAAATAAAATGACATTCTAAAATCTCAATAAAAGCGTGAGTTATAGGCTACAAAATCATGCAAAAATGAGCAGAAACGAAGAACGGTAAAAATCGTGTACAATAAGCCATAAATCCAATAAATAAAATGACAATCTAAAATCTCAATAAAAGGGTGAGTTATAGGCCACAAAATCATGCAAAAATAGGCAGAAACGAATAACTGTAAAAATCGTGTACAATAAGCCATAAATCCAAGAAATAAAATGGCAATCTAAAATCTCAATAAAAGTGTGAGTTATAGGCCACAAAATCATGCAAAAATGGGCAGAAACGAAGAATGGTAAAAATCGTGCACAATAAGCCATAAATCCAAGAAATAAAATGACAATCTAAAATCTCAGTAAAAGCATGAGTTATAGGCCACAAAATCATGCAAAAATAGGCAGAAACGAAGAACGGTAAAAATCGTGTACGATAAGCCATAAATCCAAGAAATAAAATGACAATCTAAAATCTCAATAAAAGCGTGAGTTATAGGCCACAAAATCATGCAAAAATGGGCCGAAACGAAGAACGGTAAAAATCGTGTACAATAAGCCATAAATCCAATAAATAAAATGACAATCTAAAATCTCAATAAAAGCGTGAGTTATAGGCCACAAAATCATGCAATAATGGGCAGAAACGAAGAACGGTAAAAATCGTGTACAATAAGCCATAAATCCAATAAATAAAATGATAATGTAAAATATCAATAAAAGCGTGAGTTATAGGCCACAAAATCATGCAAAAATGGGCAGAAACGAAGAACGGTAAAAATCGTGTACAATAAGCCATAAATCCAAGAAATAAAATGACAATCTAAAATCTCAATAAAAGTGTGAGTTATAGGCCACAAAATCATGCAAAAATGGGCAGAAACGAAGAACGGTAAAAATCGTGTACAATAAGCCATAAATCCAATAAATAAAATGACAATCTAAAATCTCAATAAAAGCGTGAGTTATAGGCTACAAAATCATGCAAAAATGGGCAGAAACGAAGAACGGTAAAAATCGTGTACAATAAGCCATAAATTCAATAAATAAAATGACAATCTAAAATCTCAATAAAAGGGTGAGTTATAGGCCACAAAATCATGCAAAAATGGGCAGAAACGAAGAACGGTAAAAATCGTGTACAATAAGCCATAAATTCAAGAAATAAAATGACAATCAAAAATTTCAATAAAAGCGTAAGTTATTGGCCACAAAATTATGCAAAAATGGGCAGAAACGAAGAACAGTAGAAACGAAGAACGGTAAAAATCATCTCCAATAAGCCATAAATCCAAGAAATAAAATGACAATCTAAAATCTCAATAAAAGCGTGAGTTATAGGCCACAAAATCATGCAAAAATGGGCCGAAACAAAAAACGGTAAAAATCATGTACAATAAGTCATAAATCCAAGAAATAAAATGACAATCTAAAATCTCAATAAAAGCGTGAGTTATAAGGCCACAAAATCATGCAAAAATGGGCAGAAACGAAGAACGGTAAAAATCGTGTACAATAAGCCATAAATCCAAGAAATAAAATGACAATCTAAAATCTCTATAAAAGCGTGAGTTATAGGCCACAAAATCATGCAAAAATTGGCACAAAACGAAGAACGGTAAAAATCATGTACAATAAGCCATAAATCCAATAAATAAAATGACAATCTAAAATCTCAATAAAAGGGTGAGTTATAGGCCACAAAATCATGCAAAAATGGGCAGAAACGAAGAACGGTAAAAATCATGTACAATAAGCCATAAATCCAATAAATAAAATGACAATCTAAAATCTCAATAAAAGCGTTAGTTATAGGCCACAAAATCATGCAAAAATGGGCAGAAACGAAGAACGGTAAAAATCGTGTACAATAAGCCATAAATCCAAGAAATAAAATGACAATCTAAAATCTCAATAAAAGCGTGAGTTATAGGCCACAAAATCATGCAAAAAATGGTATCAACGAAAAACGGTAAAAACCGTGTATTATAATATATAAATTCAAGAAATAAAATGACATTCTAAAATCTCAATAAAAGCGTGAGTTATATGCTACAAAATCATGCAAAAATGGGCAGAAACGAAGAACGGTAAAAATCGTGTACAATAAGCCATAAATCCAATAAATAAAATGACAATCTAAAATCTCAATAAAAGCATGAGTTATAGGCCACAAAATCATGCAAAAATGGGCAGAAAGGAAGAACGGTAAAAATCATGTACAATAAGCCATAAATCCAATAAATAAAATGACAATCTAAAATCTCAATAAAAGCGTGAGTTATAGGCCACAAAATCATGGAAAAATGGGCAGAAACGAAAACGGTAAAAATCATGTAAATGAGCCATAAATCTAAGAAATAAAATGATAATTCAAAATATCAATTAAATCGTGTGCTATATGCCCCAAAATCATGCAAAAAATGGTATCAACGAAAAACGGTAAAAACCGTGTATTATAATATATAAATTCAAGAAATAAAATGACATTCTAAAATCTCAATAAAAGCGTGAGTTATAGGCTACAAAATCATGCAAAAATGGGCAGAAACGAAGAACGGTAAAAATCGTGTACAATAAGCCATAAATCCAATAAATAAAATGACAATCTAAAATCTCAATAAAAGCGTGAGTTATAAGGCCACAAAATCATGCAAAAATGGGAAGAAACGAAGAACGGTAAAAATCGTGTACAATAAGCCATAAATCGAAGAAATAAAATGACAATCTAAAATCTCAATAAAAGCGTGAGTTATAGGCCACAAAATCATGCAAAAATTGGCAAAAACGAAGAACGGTAAAAATCGTGTACAATAAGCCATAAATCCAAGAAATAAAATGACAATCTAAAATCTCAATAAAAGCGTGAGTTATAGGCCACAAAATCATGCAAAAATGGCAGAAACGAAGAACGGTAAAAATCGTGTACAATAAGCCATAAATCCAAGAAATAAAATGACAATCTAAAATCTCAATAAAAGCGTGAGTTATAGGCCACAAAATCATGCAAAAATTGGCACAAAACGAAGAACGGTAAAAATCGTGTACAATAAGCCATAAATCCAAGAAATAAAATGACAATCTAAAATCTCAATAAAAGCGTGAGTTATAGGAAACAAAATCATGCAAAAATGGGCAGAAACGAAGAACGGTAAAAATCATGTACAATAAGCCATAAATCCAAGGAATAAAATGACAATCTAAAATCTCAATAAAAGCGTGAGTTATAGGCCACAAAATCATGTAAAAATGGGCAGAAACAAAAAACGGTAAAAATCATGTACAATAAGTCATAAATCCAAGTAATAAAATGACAATCTAAAATCTCAATAAAAGCGTGAGTTATAGGCCACAAAATAATGCAAAAATGGGTAGAAACGAAGAAAGGTAAAAATCGTGTACAATAAGCCATAAATCCAAGAAATAAAATGACATTCTAAAATCTCAATAAAAGCGTGAGTTATAGTCCACAAAATCATGTAAAAATGGGCAGAAACAAAAAACGGTAAAAATCATGTACAATAAGTCAAAGATCCAAGAAATAAAATGACAATCTAAAATCTCAATAAAAGCGTGAGTTATAGGCCACAAAATCATGCAAAAATGGGCAGAAACGAAGAACGGTAAAAATCGTGTACAATAAGACATAAATCCAATAAATAAACTGACAATCTAAAATCTCAATAAAAGCGTGAGTTATTGGCCACAAAATCATGGAAAAATGGGCATAAACGAAAACGGTAAAAATCATGTACAATGAGCCATAAATCTAAGAAATAAAATGATAATTCAAAATATCTATTAAATCGTCTGCTATATTCCACAAAATCATGCAAAAAATGGTAACAACGAAAAACGGTAAAAACCGGGTATTATAATATATAAATCCAAGAAATAAAATGACAATCTAAAATCTCAATAAAAGCGTGAGTTATAGGCCACAAAATCATGCAAAAATGGGCAGAAAGGAAGAACGATAAAAATCGTATACAATAAGCCATAAATCCAATAAATAAAATGACAATCTAAAATCTCAATAAAAGCGTGAGTTATAGGCCACAAAATCATGGAAAAATGGGCAGAAACGAAAACGGTAAAAATCAGGTAAATGAGCCATAAATCTAAGAAATAAAATGATAATTCAAAATATCAATTAAATCGTGTGCTATATGCCCCAAAATCATGCAAAAAATGGTATCAACGAAAAACGGTAAAAACGTGTATTATAATATATAAATTCAAGAAATAAAATGACAATCTAAAATCTCAATAAAAGCGTGAGTTATAGGCCACAAAATCATGCAAAAATGGGTCGAAACGAAGAACGGTAAAAATCGTGTACAATAAGCCATAAATCCAAGAAATAAAATGACAATCTAAAATCTCAATAAAAGCGTGAGTTATAGGCCACAAAATCATGCAAAAATTGGCACAAAACGAAGAACGGTAAAAATCGTGTACAATAAGCCATAAATCCAAGAAATAAAATGACAATCTAAAATCTCAATAAAAGCATGAGTTATAGGCCACAAAATCATGCAAAAATGGGCAGAAACGAAGAACGCTAAAAATCGTGTACAATAAGCCATAAATCCAAGAAATAAAATGACAATCTAAAATCTCAATAAAAGCGTGAGTTATAGGCCACAAAATCATGCAAAAATGGGCAGAAACGAAGAACGGTAAAAATCGTGTACAATAAGACATAAATCCAATAAATAAACTGACAATCTAAAATCTCAATAAAAGGGTGAGTTATAGGCCACAAAATCATGCAAAAATAGGCAGAAACGAATAACTGTAAAAATCGTGTACAATAAGCCATAAATCCAAGAAATAAAATGGCAATCTAAAATCTCAATAAAAGTGTGAGTTATAGGCCACAAAATCATGCAAAAATGGGCAGAAACGAAGAATGGTAAAAATCGTGCACAATAAGCCATAAATCCAAGAAATAAAATGACAATCTAAAATCTCAGTAAAAGCATGAGTTATAGGCCACAAAATCATGCAAAAATAGGCAGAAACGAAGAACGGTAAAAATCGTGTACGATAAGCCATAAATCCAAGAAATAAAATGACAATCTAAAATCTCAATAAAAGCGTGAGTTATAGGCCACAAAATCATGCAAAAATGGGCCGAAACGAAGAACGGTAAAAATCGTGTACAATAAGCCATAAATCCAATAAATAAAATGACAATCTAAAATCTCAATAAAAGCGTGAGTTATAGGCCACAAAATCATGCAATAATGGGCAGAAACGAAGAACGGTAAAAATCGTGTACAATAAGCCATAAATCCAATAAATAAAATGATAATGTAAAATATCAATAAAAGCGTGAGTTATAGGCCACAAAATCATGCAAAAATGGGCAGAAACGAAGAACGGTAAAAATCGTGTACAATAAGCCATAAATCCAAGAAATAAAATGACAATCTAAAATCTCAATAAAAGTGTGAGTTATAGGCCACAAAATCATGCAAAAATGGGCAGAAACGAAGAACGGTAAAAATCGTGTACAATAAGCCATAAATCCAATAAATAAAATGACAATCTAAAATCTCAATAAAAGCGTGAGTTATAGGCTACAAAATCATGCAAAAATGGGCAGAAACGAAGAACGGTAAAAATCGTGTACAATAAGCCATAAATTCAATAAATAAAATGACAATCTAAAATCTCAATAAAAGGGTGAGTTATAGGCCACAAAATCATGCAAAAATGGGCAGAAACGAAGAACGGTAAAAATCGTGTACAATAAGCCATAAATTCAAGAAATAAAATGACAATCAAAAATTTCAATAAAAGCGTAAGTTATTGGCCACAAAATTATGCAAAAATGGGCAGAAACGAAGAACAGTAGAAACGAAGAACGGTAAAAATCATCTCCAATAAGCCATAAATCCAAGAAATAAAATGACAATCTAAAATCTCAATAAAAGCGTGAGTTATAGGCCACAAAATCATGCAAAAATGGGCCGAAACAAAAAACGGTAAAAATCATGTACAATAAGTCATAAATCCAAGAAATAAAATGACAATCTAAAATCTCAATAAAAGCGTGAGTTATAAGGCCACAAAATCATGCAAAAATGGGCAGAAACGAAGAACGGTAAAAATCGTGTACAATAAGCCATAAATCCAAGAAATAAAATGACAATCTAAAATCTCAATAAAAGCGTGAGTTATAGGCCACAAAATCATGCAAAAAATGGTATCAACGAAAAACGGTAAAAACCGTGTATTATAATATATAAATTCAAGAAATAAAATGACATTCTAAAATCTCAATAAAAGCGTGAGTTATAGGCTACAAAATCATGCAAAAATGGGCAGAAACGAAGAACGGTAAAAATCGTGTACAATAAGCCATAAATCCAATAAATAAAATGACAATCTAAAATCTCAATAAAAGCAAGAGTTATAGGCCACAAAATCATGGAAAAATGGGCAGAAACGAAAACGGTAAAAGTCATGTAAATGAGCCATAAATCTAAGAAATAAAATGATAATTCAAAATATCAATTAAATCGTGTGCTATATGCCCCAAAATCATGCAAAAAATGGTATCAACGAAAAACGGTAAAAACCGTGTATTATAATATATAAATTCAAGAAATAAAATGACATTCTAAAATCTCAATAAAAGCGTGAGTTATAGGCTACAAAATCATGCAAAAATGAGCAGAAACGAAGAACGGTAAAAATCGTGTACAATAAGCCATAAATCCAATAAATAAAATGACAATCTAAAATCTCAATAAAAGGGTGAGTTATAGGCCACAAAATCATGCAAAAATAGGCAGAAACGAATAACTGTAAAAATCGTGTACAATAAGCCATAAATCCAAGAAATAAAATGGCAATCTAAAATCTCAATAAAAGTGTGAGTTATAGGCCACAAAATCATGCAAAAATGGGCAGAAACGAAGAATGGTAAAAATCGTGCACAATAAGCCATAAATCCAAGAAATAAAATGACAATCTAAAATCTCAGTAAAAGCATGAGTTATAGGCCACAAAATCATGCAAAAATAGGCAGAAACGAAGAACGGTAAAAATCGTGTACGATAAGCCATAAATCCAAGAAATAAAATGACAATCTAAAATCTCAATAAAAGCGTGAGTTATAGGCCACAAAATCATGCAAAAATGGGCCGAAACGAAGAACGGTAAAAATCGTGTACAATAAGCCATAAATCCAATAAATAAAATGACAATCTAAAATCTCAATAAAAGCGTGAGTTATAGGCCACAAAATCATGCAATAATGGGCAGAAACGAAGAACGGTAAAAATCGTGTACAATAAGCCATAAATCCAATAAATAAAATGATAATGTAAAATATCAATAAAAGCGTGAGTTATAGGCCACAAAATCATGCAAAAATGGGCAGAAACGAAGAACGGTAAAAATCGTGTACAATAAGCCATAAATCCAAGAAATAAAATGACAATCTAAAATCTCAATAAAAGTGTGAGTTATAGGCCACAAAATCATGCAAAAATGGGCAGAAACGAAGAACGGTAAAAATCGTGTACAATAAGCCATAAATCCAATAAATAAAATGACAATCTAAAATCTCAATAAAAGCGTGAGTTATAGGCTACAAAATCATGCAAAAATGGGCAGAAACGAAGAACGGTAAAAATCGTGTACAATAAGCCATAAATTCAATAAATAAAATGACAATCTAAAATCTCAATAAAAGGGTGAGTTATAGGCCACAAAATCATGCAAAAATGGGCAGAAACGAAGAACGGTAAAAATCGTGTACAATAAGCCATAAATTCAAGAAATAAAATGACAATCAAAAATTTCAATAAAAGCGTAAGTTATTGGCCACAAAATTATGCAAAAATGGGCAGAAACGAAGAACAGTAGAAACGAAGAACGGTAAAAATCATCTCCAATAAGCCATAAATCCAAGAAATAAAATGACAATCTAAAATCTCAATAAAAGCGTGAGTTATAGGCCACAAAATCATGCAAAAATGGGCCGAAACAAAAAACGGTAAAAATCATGTACAATAAGTCATAAATCCAAGAAATAAAATGACAATCTAAAATCTCAATAAAAGCGTGAGTTATAAGGCCACAAAATCATGCAAAAATGGGCAGAAACGAAGAACGGTAAAAATCGTGTACAATAAGCCATAAATCCAAGAAATAAAATGACAATCTAAAATCTCTATAAAAGCGTGAGTTATAGGCCACAAAATCATGCAAAAATTGGCACAAAACGAAGAACGGTAAAAATCATGTACAATAAGCCATAAATCCAATAAATAAAATGACAATCTAAAATCTCAATAAAAGGGTGAGTTATAGGCCACAAAATCATGCAAAAATGGGCAGAAACGAAGAACGGTAAAAATCATGTACAATAAGCCATAAATCCAATAAATAAAATGACAATCTAAAATCTCAATAAAAGCGTTAGTTATAGGCCACAAAATCATGCAAAAATGGGCAGAAACGAAGAACGGTAAAAATCGTGTACAATAAGCCATAAATCCAAGAAATAAAATGACAATCTAAAATCTCAATAAAAGCGTGAGTTATAGGCCACAAAATCATGCAAAAAATGGTATCAACGAAAAACGGTAAAAACCGTGTATTATAATATATAAATTCAAGAAATAAAATGACATTCTAAAATCTCAATAAAAGCGTGAGTTATATGCTACAAAATCATGCAAAAATGGGCAGAAACGAAGAACGGTAAAAATCGTGTACAATAAGCCATAAATCCAATAAATAAAATGACAATCTAAAATCTCAATAAAAGCATGAGTTATAGGCCACAAAATCATGCAAAAATGGGCAGAAAGGAAGAACGGTAAAAATCATGTACAATAAGCCATAAATCCAATAAATAAAATGACAATCTAAAATCTCAATAAAAGCGTGAGTTATAGGCCACAAAATCATGGAAAAATGGGCAGAAACGAAAACGGTAAAAATCATGTAAATGAGCCATAAATCTAAGAAATAAAATGATAATTCAAAATATCAATTAAATCGTGTGCTATATGCCCCAAAATCATGCAAAAAATGGTATCAACGAAAAACGGTAAAAACCGTGTATTATAATATATAAATTCAAGAAATAAAATGACATTCTAAAATCTCAATAAAAGCGTGAGTTATAGGCTACAAAATCATGCAAAAATGGGCAGAAACGAAGAACGGTAAAAATCGTGTACAATAAGCCATAAATCCAATAAATAAAATGACAATCTAAAATCTCAATAAAAGCGTGAGTTATAAGGCCACAAAATCATGCAAAAATGGGAAGAAACGAAGAACGGTAAAAATCGTGTACAATAAGCCATAAATCGAAGAAATAAAATGACAATCTAAAATCTCAATAAAAGCGTGAGTTATAGGCCACAAAATCATGCAAAAATTGGCAAAAACGAAGAACGGTAAAAATCGTGTACAATAAGCCATAAATCCAAGAAATAAAATGACAATCTAAAATCTCAATAAAAGCGTGAGTTATAGGCCACAAAATCATGCAAAAATGGCAGAAACGAAGAACGGTAAAAATCGTGTACAATAAGCCATAAATCCAAGAAATAAAATGACAATCTAAAATCTCAATAAAAGCGTGAGTTATAGGCCACAAAATCATGCAAAAATTGGCACAAAACGAAGAACGGTAAAAATCGTGTACAATAAGCCATAAATCCAAGAAATAAAATGACAATCTAAAATCTCAATAAAAGCGTGAGTTATAGGAAACAAAATCATGCAAAAATGGGCAGAAACGAAGAACGGTAAAAATCATGTACAATAAGCCATAAATCCAAGGAATAAAATGACAATCTAAAATCTCAATAAAAGCGTGAGTTATAGGCCACAAAATCATGTAAAAATGGGCAGAAACAAAAAACGGTAAAAATCATGTACAATAAGTCATAAATCCAAGTAATAAAATGACAATCTAAAATCTCAATAAAAGCGTGAGTTATAGGCCACAAAATAATGCAAAAATGGGTAGAAACGAAGAAAGGTAAAAATCGTGTACAATAAGCCATAAATCCAAGAAATAAAATGACATTCTAAAATCTCAATAAAAGCGTGAGTTATAGTCCACAAAATCATGTAAAAATGGGCAGAAACAAAAAACGGTAAAAATCATGTACAATAAGTCAAAGATCCAAGAAATAAAATGACAATCTAAAATCTCAATAAAAGCGTGAGTTATAGGCCACAAAATCATGCAAAAATGGGCAGAAACGAAGAACGGTAAAAATCGTGTACAATAAGACATAAATCCAATAAATAAACTGACAATCTAAAATCTCAATAAAAGCGTGAGTTATTGGCCACAAAATCATGGAAAAATGGGCATAAACGAAAACGGTAAAAATCATGTACAATGAGCCATAAATCTAAGAAATAAAATGATAATTCAAAATATCTATTAAATCGTCTGCTATATTCCACAAAATCATGCAAAAAATGGTAACAACGAAAAACGGTAAAAACCGGGTATTATAATATATAAATCCAAGAAATAAAATGACAATCTAAAATCTCAATAAAAGCGTGAGTTATAGGCCACAAAATCATGCAAAAATGGGCAGAAAGGAAGAACGATAAAAATCGTATACAATAAGCCATAAATCCAATAAATAAAATGACAATCTAAAATCTCAATAAAAGCGTGAGTTATAGGCCACAAAATCATGGAAAAATGGGCAGAAACGAAAACGGTAAAAATCAGGTAAATGAGCCATAAATCTAAGAAATAAAATGATAATTCAAAATATCAATTAAATCGTGTGCTATATGCCCCAAAATCATGCAAAAAATGGTATCAACGAAAAACGGTAAAAACCGTGTATTATAATATATAAATTCAAGAAATAAAATGACAATCTAAAATCTCAATAAAAGCGTGAGTTATAGGCCACAAAATCATGCAAAAATGGGTCGAAACGAAGAACGGTAAAAATCGTGTACAATAAGCCATAAATCCAAGAAATAAAATGACAATCTAAAATCTCAATAAAAGCGTGAGTTATAGGCCACAAAATCATGCAAAAATTGGCACAAAACGAAGAACGGTAAAAATCGTGTACAATAAGCCATAAATCCAAGAAATAAAATGACAATCTAAAATCTCAATAAAAGCATGAGTTATAGGCCACAAAATCATGCAAAAATGGGCAGAAACGAAGAACGCTAAAAATCGTGTACAATAAGCCATAAATCCAAGAAATAAAATGACAATCTAAAATCTCAATAAAAGCGTGAGTTATAGGCCACAAAATCATGCAAAAATGGGCAGAAACGAAGAACGGTAAAAATCGTGTACAATAAGACATAAATCCAATAAATAAACTGACAATCTAAAATCTCAATAAAAGGGTGAGTTATAGGCCACAAAATCATGCAAAAATAGGCAGAAACGAATAACTGTAAAAATCGTGTACAATAAGCCATAAATCCAAGAAATAAAATGGCAATCTAAAATCTCAATAAAAGTGTGAGTTATAGGCCACAAAATCATGCAAAAATGGGCAGAAACGAAGAATGGTAAAAATCGTGCACAATAAGCCATAAATCCAAGAAATAAAATGACAATCTAAAATCTCAGTAAAAGCATGAGTTATAGGCCACAAAATCATGCAAAAATAGGCAGAAACGAAGAACGGTAAAAATCGTGTACGATAAGCCATAAATCCAAGAAATAAAATGACAATCTAAAATCTCAATAAAAGCGTGAGTTATAGGCCACAAAATCATGCAAAAATGGGCCGAAACGAAGAACGGTAAAAATCGTGTACAATAAGCCATAAATCCAATAAATAAAATGACAATCTAAAATCTCAATAAAAGCGTGAGTTATAGGCCACAAAATCATGCAATAATGGGCAGAAACGAAGAACGGTAAAAATCGTGTACAATAAGCCATAAATCCAATAAATAAAATGATAATGTAAAATATCAATAAAAGCGTGAGTTATAGGCCACAAAATCATGCAAAAATGGGCAGAAACGAAGAACGGTAAAAATCGTGTACAATAAGCCATAAATCCAAGAAATAAAATGACAATCTAAAATCTCAATAAAAGTGTGAGTTATAGGCCACAAAATCATGCAAAAATGGGCAGAAACGAAGAACGGTAAAAATCGTGTACAATAAGCCATAAATCCAATAAATAAAATGACAATCTAAAATCTCAATAAAAGCGTGAGTTATAGGCTACAAAATCATGCAAAAATGGGCAGAAACGAAGAACGGTAAAAATCGTGTACAATAAGCCATAAATTCAATAAATAAAATGACAATCTAAAATCTCAATAAAAGGGTGAGTTATAGGCCACAAAATCATGCAAAAATGGGCAGAAACGAAGAACGGTAAAAATCGTGTACAATAAGCCATAAATTCAAGAAATAAAATGACAATCAAAAATTTCAATAAAAGCGTAAGTTATTGGCCACAAAATTATGCAAAATTGGGCAGAAACGAAGAACAGTAGAAACGAAGAACGGTAAAAATCATCTCCAATAAGCCATAAATCCAAGAAATAAAATGACAATCTAAAATCTCAATAAAAGCGTGAGTTATAGGCCACAAAATCATGCAAAAATGGGCCGAAACAAAAAACGGTAAAAATCATGTACAATAAGTCATAAATCCAAGAAATAAAATGACAATCTAAAATCTCAATAAAAGCGTGAGTTATAAGGCCACAAAATCATGCAAAAATGGGCAGAAACGAAGAACGGTAAAAATCGTGTACAATAAGCCATAAATCCAAGAAATAAAATGACAATCTAAAATCTCTATAAAAGCGTGAGTTATAGGCCACAAAATCATGCAAAAATTGGCACAAAACGAAGAACGGTAAAAATCATGTACAATAAGCCATAAATCCAATAAATAAAATGACAATCTAAAATCTCAATAAAAGGGTGAGTTATAGGCCACAAAATCATGCAAAAATGGGCAGAAACGAAGAACGGTAAAAATCATGTACAATAAGCCATAAATCCAATAAATAAAATGACAATCTAAAATCTCAATAAAAGCGTTAGTTATAGGCCACAAAATCATGCAAAAATGGGCAGAAACGAAGAACGGTAAAAATCGTGTACAATAAGCCATAAATCCAAGAAATAAAATGACAATCTAAAATCTCAATAAAAGCGTGAGTTATAGGCCACAAAATCATGCAAAAAATGGTATCAACGAAAAACGGTAAAAACCGTGTATTATAATATATAAATTCAAGAAATAAAATGACATTCTAAAATCTCAATAAAAGCGTGAGTTATATGCTACAAAATCATGCAAAAATGGGCAGAAACGAAGAACGGTAAAAATCGTGTACAATAAGCCATAAATCCAATAAATAAAATGACAATCTAAAATCTCAATAAAAGCATGAGTTATAGGCCACAAAATCATGCAAAAATGGGCAGAAAGGAAGAACGGTAAAAATCATGTACAATAAGCCATAAATCCAATAAATAAAATGACAATCTAAAATCTCAATAAAAGCGTGAGTTATAGGCCACAAAATCATGGAAAAATGGGCAGAAACGAAAACGGTAAAAATCATGTAAATGAGCCATAAATCTAAGAAATAAAATGATAATTCAAAATATCAATTAAATCGTGTGCTATATGCCCCAAAATCATGCAAAAAATGGTATCAACGAAAAACGGTAAAAACCGTGTATTATAATATATAAATTCAAGAAATAAAATGACATTCTAAAATCTCAATAAAAGCGTGAGTTATAGGCTACAAAATCATGCAAAAATGGGCAGAAACGAAGAACGGTAAAAATCGTGTACAATAAGCCATAAATCCAATAAATAAAATGACAATCTAAAATCTCAATAAAAGCGTGAGTTATAAGGCCACAAAATCATGCAAAAATGGGAAGAAACGAAGAACGGTAAAAATCGTGTACAATAAGCCATAAATCGAAGAAATAAAATGACAATCTAAAATCTCAATAAAAGCGTGAGTTATAGGCCACAAAATCATGCAAAAATTGGCAAAAACGAAGAACGGTAAAAATCGTGTACAATAAGCCATAAATCCAAGAAATAAAATGACAATCTAAAATCTCAATAAAAGCGTGAGTTATAGGCCACAAAATCATGCAAAAATGGCAGAAACGAAGAACGGTAAAAATCGTGTACAATAAGCCATAAATCCAAGAAATAAAATGACAATCTAAAATCTCAATAAAAGCGTGAGTTATAGGCCACAAAATCATGCAAAAATTGGCACAAAACGAAGAACGGTAAAAATCGTGTACAATAAGCCATAAATCCAAGAAATAAAATGACAATCTAAAATCTCAATAAAAGCGTGAGTTATAGGAAACAAAATCATGCAAAAATGGGCAGAAACGAAGAACGGTAAAAATCATGTACAATAAGCCATAAATCCAAGGAATAAAATGACAATCTAAAATCTCAATAAAAGCGTGAGTTATAGGCCACAAAATCATGTAAAAATGGGCAGAAACAAAAAACGGTAAAAATCATGTACAATAAGTCATAAATCCAAGTAATAAAATGACAATCTAAAATCTCAATAAAAGCGTGAGTTATAGGCCACAAAATAATGCAAAAATGGGTAGAAACGAAGAAAGGTAAAAATCGTGTACAATAAGCCATAAATCCAAGAAATAAAATGACATTCTAAAATCTCAATAAAAGCGTGAGTTATAGTCCACAAAATCATGTAAAAATGGGCAGAAACAAAAAACGGTAAAAATCATGTACAATAAGTCAAAGATCCAAGAAATAAAATGACAATCTAAAATCTCAATAAAAGCGTGAGTTATAGGCCACAAAATCATGCAAAAATGGGCAGAAACGAAGAACGGTAAAAATCGTGTACAATAAGACATAAATCCAATAAATAAACTGACAATCTAAAATCTCAATAAAAGCGTGAGTTATTGGCCACAAAATCATGGAAAAATGGGCATAAACGAAAACGGTAAAAATCATGTACAATGAGCCATAAATCTAAGAAATAAAATGATAATTCAAAATATCTATTAAATCGTCTGCTATATTCCACAAAATCATGCAAAAAATGGTAACAACGAAAAACGGTAAAAACCGGGTATTATAATATATAAATCCAAGAAATAAAATGACAATCTAAAATCTCATTAAAAGCGTGAGTTATAGGCCACAAAATCATGCAAAAATGGGCAGAAAGGAAGAACGATAAAAATCGTATACAATAAGCCATAAATCCAATAAATAAAATGACAATCTAAAATCTCAATAAAAGCGTGAGTTATAGGCCACAAAATCATGGAAAAATGGGCAGAAACGAAAACGGTAAAAATCAGGTAAATGAGCCATAAATCTAAGAAATAAAATGATAATTCAAAATATCAATTAAATCGTGTGCTATATGCCCCAAAATCATGCAAAAAATGGTATCAACGAAAAACGGTAAAAACCGTGTATTATAATATATAAATTCAAGAAATAAAATGACAATCTAAAATCTCAATAAAAGCGTGAGTTATAGGCCACAAAATCATGCAAAAATGGGTCGAAACGAAGAACGGTAAAAATCGTGTACAATAAGCCATAAATCCAAGAAATAAAATGACAATCTAAAATCTCAATAAAAGCGTGAGTTATAGGCCACAAAATCATGCAAAAATTGGCACAAAACGAAGAACGGTAAAAATCGTGTACAATAAGCCATAAATCCAAGAAATAAAATGACAATCTAAAATCTCAATAAAAGCATGAGTTATAGGCCACAAAATCATGCAAAAATGGGCAGAAACGAAGAACGCTAAAAATCGTGTACAATAAGCCATAAATCCAAGAAATAAAATGACAATCTAAAATCTCAATAAAAGCGTGAGTTATAGGCCACAAAATCATGCAAAAATGGGCAGAAACGAAGAACGGTAAAAATCGTGTACAATAAGACATAAATCCAATAAATAAACTGACAATCTAAAATCTCAATAAAAGCGTGAGTTATTGGACACAAAATCATCGAAAAATGGGCATAAACGGAAACGGTAAAAATCATGTACAATGAGCCATAAATCTAAGAAATAAAATGATAATTCAAAATATCAATTAAATCGTCTGCTATATTCCACAAAATCATGCAAAAAATGGTATCAACGAAAAACGGTAAAAACCGGGTATTATAATATATAAATACAAGAAATAAAATGACAATCTAAAATCTCAATAAAAGCGTGAGTTATAGGCCACAAAATCATGCAAAAATGGGCAGAAAGGAAGAACGGTAAAAATCGTGTACAATAAGCCATAAATCCAATAAATAAAATGACAATCTAAAATCTCAATAAAAGCGTGAGTTATAGGCCACAAAATCATGGAAAAATGGGCAGAAACGAAAACGGTAAAAATCATGTAAATGAGCCATAAATCTAAGAAATAAAATGATAATTCAAAATATCAATTAAATCGTGTGCTATATGCCCCAAAATCATGCAAAAAATGGTATCAACGAAAAACGGTAAAAACCGTGTATTATAATATATAAATTCAAGAAATAAAATGACATTCTAAAATCTCAATAAAAGCGTGAGTTATAGGCTACAAAATCATGCAAAAATGGGCAGAAACGAAGAACGGTAAAAATCGTGTACAATAAGCCATAAATCCAATAAATAAAATGACAATCTAAAATCTCAATAAAAGCGTGAGTTATAAGGCCACAAAATCATGCAAAAATGGGCAGAAACGAAGAACGGTAAAAATCGTGTACAATAAGCCATAAATCCAAGAAATAAAATGACAATCTAAAATCTCAATAAAAGCATGAGTTATAGGCCACAAAATCATGCAAAAATGGGCAGAAACGAAGAACGCTAAAAATCGTGTACAATAAGCCATAAATCCAAGAAATAAAATGACAATCTAAAATCTCAATAAAAGCGTGAGTTATAGGCCACAAAATCATGCAAAAATGGGCAGAAACGAAGAACGGTAAAAATCGTGTACAATAAGACATAAATCCAATAAATAAACTGACAATCTAAAATCTCAATAAAAGCGTGAGTTATTGGCCACAAAATCATGGAAAAATGGGCATAAACGAAAACGGTAAAAATCATGTACAATGAGCCATAAATCTAAGAAATAAAATGATAATTCAAAATATCTATTAAATCGTCTGCTATATTCCACAAAATCATGCAAAAAATGGTAACAACGAAAAACGGTAAAAACCGGGTATTATAATATATAAATCCAAGAAATAAAATGACAATCTAAAATCTCAATAAAAGCGTGAGTTATAGGCCACAAAATCATGCAAAAATGGGCAGAAAGGAAGAACGATAAAAATCGTATACAATAAGGCCATAAATCCAATAAATAAAATGACAATCTAAAATCTCAATAAAAGCGTGAGTTATAGGCCACAAAATCATGGAAAAATGGGCAGAAACGAAAACGGTAAAAATCAGGTAAATGAGCCATAAATCTAAGAAATAAAATGATAATTCAAAATATCAATTAAATCGTGTGCTATATGCCCCAAAATCATGCAAAAAATGGTATCAACGAAAAACGGTAAAAACCGTGTATTATAATATATAAATTCAAGAAATAAAATGACAATCTAAAATCTCAATAAAAGCGTGAGTTATAGGCCACAAAATCATGCAAAAATGGGTCGAAACGAAGAACGGTAAAAATCGTGTACAATAAGCCATAAATCCAAGAAATAAAATGACAATCTAAAATCTCAATAAAAGCGTGAGTTATAGGCCACAAAATCATGCAAAAATTGGCACAAAACGAAGAACGGTAAAAATCGTGTACAATAAGCCATAAATCCAAGAAATAAAATGACAATCTAAAATCTCAATAAAAGCATGAGTTATAGGCCACAAAATCATGCAAAAATGGGCAGAAACGAAGAACGCTAAAAATCGTGTACAATAAGCCATAAATCCAAGAAATAAAATGACAATCTAAAATCTCAATAAAAGCGTGAGTTATAGGCCACAAAATCATGCAAAAATGGGCAGAAACGAAGAACGGTAAAAATCGTGTACAATAAGACATAAATCCAATAAATAAACTGACAATCTAAAATCTCAATAAAAGCGTGAGTTATTGGACACAAAATCATGGAAAAATGGGCATAAACGGAAACGGTAAAAATCATGTACAATGAGCCATAAATCTAAGAAATAAAATGATAATTCAAAATATCAATTAAATCGTCTGCTATATTCCACAAAATCATGCAAAAAATGGTATCAACGAAAAACGGTAAAAACCGGGTATTATAATATATAAATACAAGAAATAAAATGACAATCTAAAATCTCAATAAAAGCGTGAGTTATAGGCCACAAAATCATGCAAAAATGGCCAGAAACGAAGAACGGTAAAAATCGTGTACAATAAGCCATAAATCCAATAAATAAAATGACAATCTAAAATCTCAATAAAAGCGTGAGTTATAGGCCACAAAATCATGGAAAAATGGGCAGAAACGAAAACGGTAAAAATCATGTAAATGAGCCATAAATCTAAGAAATAAAATGATAATTCAAAATATCAATTAAATCGTGTGCTATATGCCCCAAAATCATGCAAAAAATGGTATCAACGAAAAACGGTAAAAACCGTGTATTATAATATATAAATTCAAGAAATAAAATGACATTCTAAAATCTCAATAAAAGCGTGAGTTATAGGCTACAAAATCATGCAAAAATGGGCAGAAACGAAGAACGGTAAAAATCGTGTACAATAAGCCATAAATCCAATAAATAAAATGACAATCTAAAATCTCAATAAAAGCGTGAGTTATAAGGCCACAAAATCATGCAAAAATGGGCAGAAACGAAGAACGGTAAAAATCGTGTACAATAAGCCATAAATCCAAGAAATAAAATGACAATCTAAAATCTCAATAAAAGCGTGAGTTATAGGCCACAAAATCATGCAAAAATTGGTAGAAACGAAGAACGGTAAAAATCGTGTACAATAAGCCATAAATCCAAGAAATAAAATGACAATCTAAAATCTCAATAAAAGCGTGAGTTATAGGCCACAAAATCATGCAAAAATGGGCAGAAACGAAGAACGGTAAAAATCGTGTACAATAAGACATAAATACAATAAATAAACTGACAATCTAAAATCTCAATAAAAGCGTGAGTTATTGGCAACAAAATCATGGAAAAATGGGCATAAACAAAAACGGTAAAAATCATGTACAATGAGCCATAAATCTAAGAAATAAAATGATAATTCAAAATATCAATTAAATCGTCTGCTATATTCCACAAAATCATGCAAAAAATGGTATCAACGAAAAACGGTAAAAACCGGGTATTATAATATATAAATCCAAGAAATAAAATGACAATCTAAAATCTCAATAAAAGCGTGAGTTATAGGCCACAAAATCATGCAAAAATTGGCAAAAACGAAGAACGGAAAAAATCGTGTACAATAAGCCATAAATCCAAGAAATAAAACGACAATCTAAAATCTCAATAAAAGCGTGAGTTATAGGCCACAAAATCATGCAAAAATGGGCAGAATCGAAGAACGGTAAAAATCGTGTACAATAAGCCATAAATCCAAGAAATAAAATGACAATCTAAAATCTCAGTAAAAGCGTGAGTTATAGGCCACAAAATCATGCAAAAATGGGCAGAAACGAAAAACGGTAAAAAATCGTGTACAATAAGCCATAAATCCAAGAAATAAAATGACAATCTAAAATCTCAATAAAAGCGTGAGTTATAGGCCAGAAAATCATGCAAAAATGGGCAGAAACGAAGAACGGTAAAAATCGTGTACAATAAGCCATAAATCAAAGAAATAAAAGGACAATATAAAATCTCAGTAAAAGCGTGAGTTATATGTCACAAAATCACGTAAAAATGGGCAGAAACGAAGAACGGTAATAATCGTGTACAATAAGCCATAAATCCAATAAATAAAATGATAATGTAAAATATCAATAAAAGTATGCTATGCCACAAAATTATGGAAAAATGGGCAGAAACGAAAAACGGTAAAAATCATGTACAATGAGCCATAAATCCAAGAAATAAAATGACACTCTAAAATCTCAATAAAAGCGTGAGTTATAGGCCACAAAATCATGGAAAAATGGGCAGAAACGAAAAACGGTAAAAATAGTGTACAATAAGCCATAAATCCAAGAAATAAAATGACAATCTAAAATATCAATAAAAGCGTGAGTTATAGGCCACAAAATCATGCAAAAATGAGTAGAAACGAAGAACGGAAAAAATCGTGTACAATAAGCCATAAATCCAAGAAATAAAACGACAATCTAAAATCTCAATAAAAGCGTGAGTTATAGGTCACAAAATCATGCAAAAATGGGCAGAATCGAAGAACGGTAAAAATCGTGTACAATAAGCCATAAATCCAAGAAATAAAATGACAATCTAAAATCTCAGTAAAAGCGTGAGTTATAGGCCACAAAATCATGCAAAAATGGGCAGAAACGAAGAACGGTAAAAATCGTGTACGATAAGCCATAAATCCAATAAATAAAATGACAATCTAAAATCTCAATAAAAGCGTGAGTTATAGGCACAAAATCATGGAAAAATGGGCAGAAACGAAAACGGTAAAAATCATGTACAATGAGCCATAAATCTAAGAAATAAAATGATAATTCAAAATATCAATTAAATCGTGTGTTATATGCCACAAAATCATGCAAAAAATGGTATCAACGAAAAACGGTAAAAACCGGATATTATAATATATAAATCCAAGAAATAAAATGACAATGTTAAATATCTCAATAAAAGCATGTGCTAGGTAACAAAATAATGAAAAAAAATGTCAAAACGAAAAAATGGTAGAAACCGTGTAATATAAGCCATAAATAAAAGAAATAAAATGACATTCTAAAATCTCAATAAAAGCGTGAGTTATAGGCCACAAAATCATGCAAAAATGGCCAGAAACGAAGAACGGTAAAAATCGTGTACAATACGCCATAAATCCAAGAAATAAAATGACAATCTAAAATCTCAATAAAAGCGTGAGTTATACGCCACAAAATCATGCAAAAATGGCCAGAAATGAAGAACGGTAAAAATCGTGTACAATAAGCCATAAATCGAAGAAATAAAATGACAATCTAAAATCTCAATAAAAGCGTGAGTTATAGGACACAAAATCATGCAAAAATGGGCAGAAACGAAGAACGGTAAAAATCGTATACAATAAGCCATAAATCCAATAAATAAAATGACAATCTAAAATCTCAATAAAAGCGTGAGTTATAGGCCACAAAATCATGCAAAAATGAGTAGGAACGAAGAACGGTAAAAATCGTGTACAATAAGCCATAAATCCAAGAAATAAAATGACAATCTAAAATCTCAATAAAAGCGTGAGTTATAGGCAACAAAATCATGCAAAAATGGGCAGAAACGAAGAACGGTAAAAATCGTGTACAATGAGCCATAAATCCAAGAAATAAAATGACAATCTAAAATCTCAATAAAAGCGTGAGTTATAGGCCACAAAATCATGGAAAAATGGGCAGAAACGAAAACGGTAAAAATCATGTACAATGAACCACAAATCTAAGAAATAAAATGATAATTCAAAATATCAATTAAATCGTGTGATATATGCCACAAAATCATGCAAAAAATGGTATCAACGAAAAACGGTAAAAACCGTGTATTATAATATATAAATTCAAGAAATAAAATGACAATGTTAAATATCAATAAAAGCGTGTGCTATAGATCACAAAATAATGAAAAAAAGCGTCAAAATGAAAAAATGGTCAAAACCCTGTAATATATGCCATAATTCAAAGAAATAAAATGACATTCTAAAATCTCAATAAAAACGTGAGTTATAGGCCACAAAATCATGCAAAATGGGCAGAAACGAAGAACGGTAAAAATCGTGTACAATAAGCCATAAATCCAAGAAATAAAATGACAATCTAAAATCTCAGTAAAAGCGTGAGTTATAGGCCACAAAATCATGCAAAAATGGGCAGAAACGAAGAACGGTAAAAATCGTGGACAATAAGCCATAAATCCAAGAAATAAAATGACAATCTAAAATCTCAATAAAAGCGTGAGTTATAGGCCACAAAATCATGCAAAAATGGGCAGAAACGAAGAACTGTAAAAATCGTGTACAATAAACCATAAATCCAATAAATAAAATGATAATATAAAATATCAATAAAAGTATGCTATGCCACAAAATCATGGGAAAATGTGCAGAAACGAAAACGGTAAAAATCATGTACAATGAGCCATAAATCTAAGAAATAAAATGATAATTCAAAATATCAATTAAATCGTGTGCTATATGCCCCAAAATGATGCAAAAAATGGTATCAACGAAAAACGGTAAAAACCGTGTATTATAATATATAAATTCAAGAAATAAAATGACAATGTTAAATATCAATAAAAGCGTGTGCTATAGATCACAAAATAATGAAAAAAAGCGTCAAAACGAAAAAATGGTAAAATCCGTGTCATATAAGCCATGAATAAAAGAAATAAAATGACATTCTAAAATCTCAATAAAAGCGTGAGTTATAGGCCACAAAATCATGCAAAAATGGGCAAAACGAAAAACGGTAAAAATCGTGTACAATAAGCCATAAATCCAAGAAATAAAATGACAATCTAAAATCTCAATAAAAGCGTGAGTTATAAGGCCACAAAATCATGCAAAAATGGACAGAAATGAAGAACGGTAAAAATCGTGTACAATAAGCCATAAATCTAAGAAATAAAATGACAATCTAAAATCTCAATAAAAGCGTGAGTTATAGGACACAAAATCATGCAAAAATGGGCAGAAACGAAGAACGGTAAAAATCGTATACAATAAGCCATAAATCCAATAAATAAAATGACAATCTAAAATCTCAATAAAAGCGTGAGTTATAGGCCACAAAATCATGCAAAAATGAGTAGGAACGAAGAACGGTAAAAATCGTGTACAATAAGCCATAAATCCAAGAAATAAAACGACAATCTAAAATCTCAATTAAAGCGTGAGTTATAGGCCACAAAATCATGCAAAAATGGGCAGAAACGAAGAACGGTAAAAATCGTGTACAATAAGTCATAAATCCAATAAATAAAATGACAATCTAAAATCTCAATAAAGGCGTGAGTTATAGGCCACAAAATCATAGAAAAATGGGCAGAAGCGAAAACGGTAAAAATCATGTACAATTAGCCATAAATCTAAGAAATAAAATGATAATTGAAAATATCAATTAAATCGTGTGGTATATGCCACAAAATCATGCAAAAAATGGTATCGACGAAAAACGGTAAAAACCGGGTATTATAATATATAAATCCAAGAAATAAAATGACAATGTTAAATATCAATAAAAGGGTGTGCTAGATAACAAAATAATAATAAAAAGCGTCAAAACAAAAAAATGGTAAAAATCGTGTAATATAAGCCATAAATAAAAGAAATAAAATGACATTCTAAAATCTCAATAAAAGCGTGAGTTATATGCCACAAAATCATGCAAAAATAGGCAGAAACGAAGAACGGTAAAAATCGTGTACAATAAGCCATAAATCCAAGAAATACAATGACAATCGAAAATCTCAATAAAAGCGTGAGTTATAGGCCACAAAATCATGCAAAAATGGGCAGAAACGAAGAACGGTAAAAATCGTGTACAATAAGCCATAAATCCAGTAAATAAAATGATAATGTAAAATATCAATAAAAGTATGCTATGCCACAAAATCATGGAAAAATGTGTAGAAACGAAAACTTTAAAAATCATGTACAATGAGCCATAAATCTTAGAAATAAAATGATAATTCAAAATATCAATTAAATCGTGTGCTATATGCCCCAAAATCATGCAAAAAATGGTATCAACTAAAAACGGTAAAAACCGTGTATTATAATATATAAATTCAAGAAATAAAATGACAATGTTAAATATCTATAAAAGCGTGTGCCATAGATCACAAAATAATGAAAAAAAGCGTCAAAACAAAAAAATGGCAAAAACCGTGTAATATAAGCCATTATTCAAAGAAATAAAATGACATTCTAAAATCTCAATAAAAGCGTGAGTAATAGGCCACAAAATCATGCAAAAATGGGCAGAAACGAAGAACGGTAAAAATCGTGTACAATAAGCCATAAATCCAAGAAATAAAATGACAATCTAAAATCTCAATAAAAGCGTGAGTTATATACCACAAAATCATGCAAAAATGGGCAGAAACGAAGAACGGTAAAAATCGTGTACAATAAGCCATAAATCCAAGAAATAAAATGACAATCTAAAATCTCAATAAAAGCGTGAGTTATAGGCCACAAAATCATGCAAAAATGGGCAGAAACGAAGAACGGTAAAAATCGTGTACAATGAGCCATAAATCCAATAAATAAAATGACAATCTAAAATCTCAATAAAAGCGTGAGTTATAGGCCACAAAATCATGGAAAAATGGGCAGAAACGAAAACGGTAAAAATCATGTACAATGAACCATAAATCTAAGAAATAAAATAATAATTCAAAATATCAATTAAATCGTGTGATATATGCCACAAAATCATGCAAAAAATGGTATCAACGAAAAACGGTAAAAACCGTGTATTATATATAAATTCAAGAAATAAAATGACAATGTTAAATATCAATAAAAGCGTGTGCTATAGATCACAAAATAGTGAAAAAAAGCGTCAAAATGAAAAAATGGTAAAAAGCGTGTAATATAAGCCATAATTCAAAGAAATAAAATGGCATTCTAAAATCTCAATAAAAACGTGAGTTATAGGCCACAAAATCATGCAAAAATGGGCAGAAACGAAGAACGGTAAAAATCGTGTACAATAAGCCATAAATCCAAGAAATAAAATGACAATCTAAAATCTCAATAAAAGCGTGAGTTATAGGCCACAAAATCATGCAAAAATGGGCAGAAACGAAGAACTTTAAAAATCGTGTACAATAAACCATAAATCCAATAAATAAAATGATAATGTAAAATATCAATAAAAGTATGCTATGCCACAAAATCATGGAAAAATGTGCAGAAACGAAAACGGTAAAAATCATGTACAATGAGCCATAAATCTAAGAAATAAAATGATAATTCAAAATATTAATTAAATCGTGTGCTATATGTCAGAAAATCATGCAAAACATGTTATCAACGAAAAACGCTAAAAACCGTGTATTATAATATATAAATTCAAGAAATAAAATGACAATGTTAAATATCAATAAAAGTGTGTGCTATAGATCACAAAATAATGAAAAAAAAGCGTCAAAACAAAAAAATGGTAAAAACCGTGTAATATAAGCCATAATTCAAAGAAATAAAATGACATTCTAAAATCTCAATAAAACTGAAACCCTAATCCCGAAACCTTAAACCCGAAACCCTAAAACCCGAAACTCGAATCCCTAAACCCTAAACTCTAAACTCTAAACCCTAAACCTAAAACCCGAAACCCGAAACCCTAAACCTAAAACCCTAAAACCCGAAACCCTAAACCCGAAACCCTTAACCCGAAACCCGAAAACCCTAAACCCGAAACCCGAAACCCGACACCCTAAATCCGAAATCTGAAACCCTAAACCCGAAACCTCAAACCCGAAACCCCAAACCCCAAACCCTAAACCCTAAATCCCAAACCCCAAAACCCCAAAACCCAATCCCCAATCCTCCAAACCCAAAACCCCAAAACCCTAAAGCCCAAAACCCCAAAACCCCAAAACCATAAAACCATAAACCCTAAACACTATTCAAATAATCAATTTGCGTGTAAGCTAAAATCTTATTTAAACCAAGCGATTTAGCAATAGCCAATCAAAGTCATAATTCATTCAAATCAGAGAAAGATCTAACCATGTGGATTTTGATAGGTTGGTGTAGTTTGTAGATTGGTGATGAACTGTGAACTATAATAGTATGATGTACTAATGATTAAAGAATTCTATGTTAGTTTAAGAAAAATAATTTCCCTATATATACACTTACATGGTATAAGTGGAATCTGACCCTTAGTGAGATCATTAATGTAATTCGAAATCTATATTACAATCTATATGGTCATAGCCATTGGATTCAACTCGGTTCTTGTCCCACATAACCCTGGGATACCAAACAATAAGTGCAATTTGTAAAAGAACAAAAAAAAAAAAAAAAAAAAAAAAAAAAAACTACTTCCACCAATACTAAGGTCTAAAGGTACATAATACTAAAAAATAATACGAATAAAAAGAAGTGTGTTAGAAACAAATATAGTAACCTGCAGTCCATCATGTTTGTTTTCGCAACCGGTTTTTATTCATATTGTGGCTACCGTTAAAAAGCTGGAGAACGAGAGGAACCTGTCAGATAGTTTGGAGCAAGTTCATGAGTATGTAGGATTTTTTTCTTTTTAGAAAATCAGTTTTAAATAGTCTTTACTGAAACAGTTGCAAAAAGCCGTTAGGGTGTCTATCAATAAAAGTCAGGTAAAAAATATGTACAAAAACATACCTAGAAGAGTAAATAACTAAATATCATTAAGACTCCAAGCTTGCAACTCAAAAGTTATTGGAAAGAATATATATGCAGGACAAACTCAGTAGGAGTACCGAGAATTGATGAATAACTACGTAAAAGAAAGTGAAAATATTGCTCATAAACTTATCTATACACTAATTAAATTATACTCAAAAAGCTATAAAAAATTCTGATTGTTAACTAGTAATACATAATTCAGTGCAACATGCAATAAAACTATAAACATGTTCCAGGTTTAGTTAAATACAGTAATTAAGGCCATTACTACCAAACAAACAGAATACAGATTTTACTCGATTGAATAAGGTGCAAACAAGTCATAAACTTGATAATCGTATCTAGGTCTCACATTGATTAACCAAATAATAATGTGACAAGAAAGTTATTAATTTTCAGTATACAAAACATGAAAATCACATATATTCCCAAAAAGATGAAAGCAAATAAGTGTTGTGATTGTGTAAGTGTAAATTATATGTTCTCCAAATAAACTAAACAAGTTTCTATTGCAGCGAAATGCTTTATCAACTTTAACAACCAACCATATAATATATCAGGTATAAATAAACTTATATAACAACCACACAAATCAATGTTGCACTGCACCTATAAAAAATAATAGAGTTTGTAAACAAAAAAAAATGAACAAACCCAACTATAGTGTAATTATTAGAAATAAGGTATAAAATTGAAAATAAAAATGTAATAAGAAATAGATAAAAACATAAGAACATTGTAAAAAGGAGCCCTAATTTCCTAATTTCCAATATAAAGTATAATTAGACAAAACCATCACATATTAGATTATTTAACAAATAAGTGACGGTGACATTATGCATAGATATATAGTAGATAATAAAATATGAAAGTATATAGAGAGATAAGGGGAAAAAAGCATACCCAAAAATTAACAAAGGATACTACTTTTGAAACTAAATTAACAAAAACATACCCAAAAATTTGTAATTAACAAAAACATACCCAAAAGTTCATACCATAATTTGTATATTTCATACTCTTATTCCAAAAGTTCATACCCTTATTTCAAAAGTGCATACCCTAATTTGTATATTTCATATCCTTATTCCAAAAGTTCATACCCTTATTTCAAAAGTTCATATCCTAATTTGTATATTTCATATACTTATTCCAAAAGTTCATACACTTATTTCAAAAGTTCGTACCCTAATTTGTATATTTCATACCCTTATTCCAAAAGTTGATACCATAATTTGTATTTTTCATACCATTGTTACAAAAGATCATACCTTTATTTCAAAAGTTCATACCTTTATTTCAAAAGTTGATATCCTGATTTGTAGAGTTCATCCATATTTTCAAAATTCATACCCCAATTTAAATAATTCATATACTTACTTACATAATTCATATACATAATTTTCAACTTCATACCCTTAATTCACGTAATTCATACACTTATTTCTCAACATTATACACTAATTAACAAATACAACTCTTACCCGTTCTCCGATCTCGAACTACCACGTCGTCGTTGTGGGCCTCTCATTCGACGAACGCATCTCCGTCAAGATCAATCTCGAGTTTTCGATCTCGTTTTATACCCTCGCCGTCCATTGCTATAGATGTGTCCGTCTCAATCTCCACGCAATAGAGAGATAGAGAAGAAGAAAAAGATCGAAAAAATAGAGTTATGATGGAGAGAGAGATCGGAAAGAGAGAGCAAACATAAGAGATCGGTGAGAAGGAGGATGAGAGATATTGGAGAGAGAGAGAAGAATGAGAGAGATTAGAGAGATGGTGAGAGGAGGAGAGAGAGAGGATGAGAGAGAGAGAGTAAAGAGATTGGGAGAGATCAGATTTTTTGTTTTTTATTAATTATTAATTGAATATATGTTTTTGATAATTTGAGGGTATATTTTTGTTAATATAATAGGTGTAGTGTATGTTTATGTTAATTGCCTAACAAATAAATGACAGTGACATTATGCATAGATATATAGTAAATAATAAAATATGAAAGTATATAGAGAGATAAGGAGGAAACAAAAGAAAAAGAGAGTAAATAATAATAGTAATAAATAAAAACTAATAACTTAGGGGTTGAGGGAGGGAGGGTCCGATAAGGCTAATTAAGGTATAAGTACTAGTAGAATCTATATATCTATCTAAACACCACCCTTTCCCCTCCCTTACTTAGTAACATTTATTAAATAGCAATTCAAATGAGTAGATCTCATAACTTTACCTTAAAAAAACACCACTTCCTCATAACTTTACCTTAAAAAAACACCACTTCCAAATTAAATATATATATATATATATATATATATATATATATATAAAGAGAGAGAGAAGGGAGCATACGATACGAGTGTTTGGTTCTTAAGAAGAAAAAGAAGAAGAATTGGGCCAATCAAGGAAGGGAAGGGAGGTTTATTAATTAACAAGGGTTTAGATGTGTGTGTCTTGCGGGGGGTTTGACTCGACTCGACTCAGACTTATCAAATCCCTCACCACCACCACCCCCACACCCACATATTTTATCACTCTGCTTAATTGAAGCTAATTGGTTCCCGATTGACTACTTATTACTCCCTCTTATGCGTCATCGTCTTCTTATATCTCTCTATCTAATCTAATCTAATCTATATTTACTACCGATTTTATTTTGTTTTTAATCTATCCACTCCATTTCTAACATAATTAATAATCATTATATACATCGGTCAACAACAAAAATGAAACTAGTGTATACTAAAACTAAAACTAAGATAAGCTTAATGAGGATACAAATATATTAATCGTCACATAAACTTTAGTTTATTATACTAATTAAAATAAATGATTGTCCAGTATAGTAAACGAAATGTGATGATAGTTGATTATATTAATTATAAATTATCTCGTTACAAAAATGACAATCTAATATAAAAATGAGAAAATTCTAAAAAATCCAAAAACACATGACAACCTAATACAAAACTTACAATACATACAAAAATGAAAATCTAATACAAAAATAGCAGTCTAATACAAAAATTCACAAAAAATGAGTAAATTTTAAAACATCTACAAAAAATATGACAACCTATTGGAAATTTTAATGGACATACAAAAATAACAGTCTAATATAAAAAAAATCAAAAAAATGAGAAAATTTAAATATATCCAAAAAAAATGAGTTAAATACAAAAATGGCAGTCTAATGGAATTGAGCGTATAAAACTGAAAAATAGCGAAACTTAAGGTACAAAACATCATAAAACCCTAGGTTAACTATATGCGTTTTTAAACAGAGATATATGTCATTTTGACTGAACTGTATATGCACTTTAGAGTGAATTATGTGCGCTTTTAACTAACCTATATGCGCATCCGACTAAATTGTATGCATTTTGTGGTAAACAGTAGCCTCTCTGGATGAAAAAAAGCTCATTTAGAATGCATAAACCGCTTTTCATGAGAAAAAACCGCTTTTCGGGTGAAGAGGCATTATTCTGGAGAAAAGAACCGATTTTCAAGTGAAAACCCGCTTTTAAGGTGAAAAGAACCAATTTTGGTTCAAAAAAGTTGTTTTACAATGAAAAAAGTCGTTATACGATGAAAAAGATGTATAATGGTGAAAAAGGTCTCTTTTAGAGAAAAACCTGCCTTTGGAAAAAGCCTTCTTTCATGTGAAAACCTCCTCCTCTTTTAGGTAAATTTTTATGTTAAAACCCGTTTTTTGGGGAAATAACCGCATTTTGGTTGGTTGTTGAGGAAAAGGGCTACTTCTTAGGTAAAAAAACCCTTTTTTATAAGAATTTTTTTTTAATGTTTTTTTAATTTTCTTTTAGAATTTGTCTTTTTGTAATTTTTAAAATTTTCATTTTATTTTATGGAATAATTTTGTCTTTTTTAAAAAAAATATTTAATACTATTTTGGGGGGTTTATAAATAAAGAAAGTATTTCTTGTGTTTTGGGATGTGTAAAATTAAAAAAAGAAAGAAAAAAAGTGAAACTTCTTAGGGAAATGCATAGTGAGTAATCAAACCAGTTCATTTAGTTAGGCTAAGTTGCCCTACCCATAGTTAAGCTTGTCTATGCAATCAATTGTACAATTTACTGTCAAAATTTACAAATAAATACTATCAGGCTATCAGCATTGCCTATTTGTTGCAACTCTACAAGTCCATAATTCTAGGCAGATTACAGATGTAAGAATGTACATCTGGTTAAGAAGATGCAGTCATATATGTATCATCACCCAACAATGCTTCGATGTCGATGAGATCATCGACAAAATCAGCCGCCTCTTCTGTATTATTCAGAGCCTTATCGTACAAGTCCTGGTACATTATTTAAATTTAAAATAATTAAATGCTGTTTAATAGTTCTACCTAATATAAGAACAAAATACAGGATGTAGGAGTCAATAGTCTTATATTTTTTTGTCAATTTGAGGTGCACGTCCTGAATATATGTGGGGACTTAAAACATATTTACTTATTATAAACCAAGGGCGTATCTACGAATGGAACTAATATAAAAGTCAGGTAGTAGACCTTTTCTTTTGGCAAAATATAATAAGCCAAAAATAAAATAAAAAACTGTACATGTTGCAGGCCCCTAGACGTGTGTGATGCATGAATTTTACATGGTAAATATACTATGAAAATTATATTGGCTTACAAATATCTTAGACCATCGTGAGGAAATAAAATATATTAATGAATAATGATCTTATATGAAACTAATTAAAATGTGTAATGGAATAGAAAATACATGCCATCAATTCAATAAAATAGTTATGCCTTCACCGTCATAAATCAAATATCAACCTAAGGACGTTGCTAATTATGTTTCAAAAGGAAACGATCACTGCAGAAAGTCGAGAAGATGGAGCAATGTTTACATTGATTTTATTATCATGTAAATTGACCTGATCTATTAAAACTGAAAATTACTACCGGAACTTTACCGAGAATATAACTTTATTTACATAGTAAAAACAAGATGCATGTTAAAAATTAACTTAAATTTACAACATCAATCTCTTTGTTAAAAACTTTTGTTTTTCATTACGAAAAGTACAATACATCATGTGTTAGCAGATAAGTATACTAAGTTTTTGGCTATGCTGATTCCAATGAAACTACAAGAAGTAATCATCTATGCAAACTCCGGATTAAATTATTACTCCCTCCGTTCCTTCTTTTTTTTTCACTACGAAACTACGAGCAATTTTGACCGGCCAAGAACTTGTATCAAAATTGTCGGAATAAAAAATTTCAAAAGTTGATCATATAGTTCAAATGTTAAATTTTATGATTACATTTTAAAAAAAAATCATTTCGACAATTTTGATACAAGTTATAAGCCGGTCAAAATTGCACGTAGTTTCGTAGTGGACAATTAAATGAGAACGGATGGAGTACTTATTATGTATAATTGGAAATGAAAGACATTATTGAAGTAGAGAGAGACAATGAGATGCACACGTGTGGAAAATATATCAAAAGAGAGAAAGAAGAAATAATATAGAGGTGCTTGCTACATACATGCCTGAGAAGTAGTAAAACGAAAGAGAGAGAAAGGAACAAAGAAACTTAACAAAGAAGGCAGCTTAAAAATTAGAACTAAGATACAAAAATATTACCTTATTTTCCTTCATTTCCGTAACAACATTAAGCAGCCTACGGTACTGATCTCTTGCATCAGGATACTGTACCATGGACTTGACTCTTTCAAGGGCCTTTTGTAACCTTTCCTCTGTTTTTCTTCTTCCGTCTTTCAAAAAATCATCGTCGTCATCTTTAGAGGATGTATTTATTTGCTGGTTAGAGCTCTGAGCAATTGCTTCTTGCTTAAAACAGCGTAATCCCCTCCCCTTTCTTCTCCACCGTAGGATTACCTTGTCAATTATCCCAACAGACCAGATTATCTTTCCATAACTCTTTCTCACCTGGTGACCTCTCACATGGGCCTATCCACCAATAACAATATACTTTAATCATCAAGTTTTTCTTTTGAGGACTTAGATGGAAATTTCCAAGCATAAAAACTTGAAAGTGACATACATAAAGATGAGAGAAATGGACAGGAGCACACAAAAATTATTTGAGTCTACTTCGGGCCTTGTTTGGTTGCATCTTTTGATGCCTATTTTTTTTCCATTTTAATTCCTTAAAAAGTGGACTGCATTTTGTTGACTGGGTTAAAAGTTGAGCTTTCTGGCTTTTTTGGCCTTACCGAGAATTCTTTCTGAACATCAAAGTTGCAGCTTAAATTCTCAAAAGCTGCAACCGTACTGCCCTTGATTTCCATGATTTCTCAGGTCAGACAATCTTTTTAAGAATATCATTTTCAATAGAGAAAGATACTTTTATCTCTAGCATATCAAAGAATTCTTTATTCTTCATAAGAAAATAAATCGACTAAACTATGAGATTAACATATAAAAAAGAAAGATGATGAAATAGCATCTAGCAACATAAAACATTATATTTGAAGTGAGAGAATTCGGCCACACCTGAATTTTCACGATATGTTGCCGAATAGTCAAATATTCCTTTCTACCCTTATAACTTCGGTATTTATTCTGTATCCGTATCGCAGCAGTTTGCACAGGTTCATTATCCCGTCCAAGCCTAGACTTAACTGCTATGAGTGAAAGAGCACGTTCATCTGACATTTCCAATTTTTTATCATTACCGTACTCTTTAATCTGCTTTCTTTGGAATGATTGTGCCCTAAACACTTGGTGAATACGAGCCGCAGCTTGAGTAGCGTTACAAACAGCGGCTAAAGAATCCTTAAGTGACGATTCTGAAACTCTTGTTATCGTACTCTCTCTCTCATTTCTCTCATTAGGGTTACCATCGTTCACCTGGAGGGCGGAGAGGTGATCGCTCAAGGACGATTCTGCAAGAAAACCAGCTATTCCTTTGTGGCCATTGGCGGATGCGAGGTCTGCCGGTGTTTTCCCAGAGTGATATAAAGGAGTTGGATCGGTTAATGCTCCAGGTGCAGCACCTCTAGAGATGAGGAAACCCACTGTCTGCTCCCTACATAAACGCAAAAACGTTACAGTAATTCATATTCTTCCTCATATTTCACTATGAATGCTCTCTGCAGAAACAAGATAAGGTGCACGTGGAGATGGGCAGAAAATATGGTCATGAAAAAGGTACTGAACAAAGCCATTCAAACTTCATAAGAATTTTAAACATACTAAAAATATACTGAATATTTGAGAGAGGACACTGACCTACAGGCCCAGCTCCTCCTCCTTCAACTATGAACTATGTACATACTTCTTTTTACTTTAATAATGCATCGTATATAAAAATAAAAAAAATGGGGACATAAATTTAAGCCATAGTGGCCCAAAAAAATTAACTCAGAATTTGCATTTTTCATAGTCAAGGCAGATTTTCCAATTAGAGGCAATCCGCAGTATGGCCTGGATTTTAATATACTCATCATACTTCAATAATGCATCAATGAGGACAAAAATACCAAGACGTGGCCGCCTAAAAAGACTAGCTTTTAAAATTTGCATCGTTAGTTTTCCCATTTTCCAACTAAAGGCAATGTGCATGTCATCATGAGAAATTATAAAATCAGTTTGGACTGAATTTATAACTGGGATGTACAATGATTCCATGAGTAAAAGTGGTAGGTAACTGATATATAAAAACAACGGTGAATTTATAATTTGAATGTCAACTACGATTCTGTGTATTTATTTAGCACTTCTGTACACCATCCTACAAGCTTTAACCATTAATACACCAGTCTTATACAAAATTTACAATTTAGATGACAACCCATACAAAATCTAACAATTACTACACGAACCTATCATTGTTCACAATGTAGATACCAATCTATACAATTTCAAACAAATAGTACACCGACCTATCACGATTTACTAATGCCAGAAGTTCTCGTTTTAATGCTGATATGCAAATCGTTTGATTGTGCAAAAATGGTGCTTACTATATCAGTATAATCGGATAATTAGTACATACCTTACGTAATTGAGTTGGAAATGTGACACCATTTAAGTATTGTTTAATTTGTAAATATTTGTGTGTATTTATACTTTTAATAGTATGGTGTCTTTAAAAGCTAATAGGGCGGCGTCCATTAATAATATTCTCCCAGAAGCGAATTAGTTAAGGGTACCTGCCACACGAAGCTGCCCAATGTAGTGCTGTCCACCCATTTACATCCCGGAAATTGACACTTACACCTGCAACTAATGTGGGTGAAAGTGCCCAGTCGTAACCAAGTGCAGCTGCAAAATGCAACACACCTTGTCCTTCATCATCTAAGACACTGGCACCTTTTCCCCCTTCATTTATCTTTCTAACAAGCCAATCCTGCAATTTCTCTTTCAACAATTTCTGCAATAAATGCTCTTTCACTCTCTCTGGGTAAAACTCTTCTTCAGACGTAAGTTTCAATAATTCCCCCCATTCAGAGTCGTCATCTTTTAGTAACAAACTGATTCTACTGATCAAATGGGAATTTTCATCATTGGGCATAGAACTCATAGGAGGAGAAGATTCACTAGATTCTGGACATAACAATTTTGCGAATCGCATACGTAATATAACTTCGTCGAAGGTTCCACAGTAAATATCTGGGACGTCTACATCTTGAATGTTTTCAAGTCGGTAATCAAATTCTCTCACTTCACTACAAGCTAACCTATTTGCACATGTTACGTAAAAAGGAACTCTTCCAGGTTTATGTAACGGTGCATGGCAACAAAGTACACCATCTGAAATAATCTCAGCTGGGACCTCGATTTCTCCAAACATACATGACCAGTTACATTTCCACACATCCTGTGAGCTCTTTAAAAATGTTCCTGTGATCAGAACCTGGTAATCACAAGCAAGACGATAAGAATTTTCAATCTTACTGTCTACAAAATTACTGTTGAACCACTTAAACATGGGAGTAAAAATAAAATAAGGATATAGTACAAATAACCCCCATGTACCACGGGTAGTTTGCTAATAACACCCAGCACTCATATACTTGAAATTAAACCCCACGTACTATCTGAGTTTTGCAAACAACCTCGTGTGAAAATATAAACCGAAAAAACGTTGTGCTCAGTGGTCCGTTTTGGATAATTCTTGTTGTATTTTAAGTATATTATACATATCTACAAGTGTAAATGCGATATGACACCATAATTTTGTAAAGACCCAGTTTTCTCCAGTTTTCTGCTTTTATAAACTCCTTTGGTGTAAAAATACTCTTAAAGAAGTTTTTTCCGTTAACAGCTGTTGTATATGCATAGATATTCTCAAAAACACAGGTAACAAAAGAAAAAAGTTCTAAAGTGAACCAGCCATGACAAATTTATACCAGTATATGGCTGCATATGGGGATAAACTGCAAAATTCAGATAGTGCATATGGTCTTTAATTGCAAGTAATGTAATACATGGAGTTATTTGCAATACACACATAACATGGTGGATACTTGCATTTTACCCACAGAATAATACCTTTATCTCGGAGCCTGCAAAAGCCCAATTTGGTGAGAAGTCAATAATACTGAAGAGCTGTTCCTGAGACAGTGAGGGACTCAGCATATACGTATCTAGACGCTCTTGTGAAGCAATATTAGAATAATTAGCTTCATCTTCAGCATCAACAGCATCCCAGTAATTTTCAGAGGTATGTCGTATATGTGGTTCATTTACATCCTCTAATTCCTTACTTACCCATCTGTCAAAGCTATCAAGCTTTTTAAGACCCTCCATCATAAGGCCGCCAATCATAGGCTGTCTTAAAGTCGAACTATCAGATATTTTATCTGTAATTAAAAGTTCCTCTGATTCTGATTGCGGCACATTCTCTTCTTCTGTGTCTGGGAACGGTATTCGAACACCACTTCTAGGAACCCCGGAAGTTATAGGATATGTAGTGTTTTGATACAATAACTGTTCCATGGACATCAGGGACGTAAGCAATGACGTACAAAATTAATATGAAGAGATAACTAACACTTTTTAATTGGCAGCAAGAAACATAAGAAGTAAAGAAACTAAGAAAATGACTACACTAACAATGGGATGCAAATATATAGGTTCTCCACAAAAAACAGAGATGTTCATATCAATTACCTAATATCTAGTAACATTTCCGACTATTAAAAGTGTGGAGTGAACTACGCTAAATATGATTGCTGCCTACTTCACCACTGAGTCATGTTAGCAATATACCAAGTCAATGGCCTTGGGGAACTTTTCGCAAAAATACCAATTACAGTTGCAAGTGGTATATAAATAGATATATTGATTTTTCAAAATTTCTTTAGGACATGCTTCAGTAGAGTACTTCTTTTATAAAAAAAATATTCTGATATATTTCTTACCATTCCTTTGGTCCAACATATTGCTCCTCTTTTTTTAGATTCTATCTACGGTTAAATACAATTCTTTTTATTTCAAGTCGTGCACTGATTAAGGATTAGTAAGAAAGCTCATCCCTTAAGGTTGTTTGTGTAGTAACTATTAGTAAAGTAGGAGTATTACTTAACATGAAATTGAGATATCTTCCAAAAAGGACGCTCTTCCTTATCAATATTGTCAAAATATGAGATTTCAAAGTTCATCATGCAGATTAAATTTCAGAAAAAAATTAGCATAACAATTATGTACCACTAGCAGTGTGAAGCAGATTCATGCTTTGTAGTTAATTAATTAGTGTCTTTTATTTTATCCACAAATCTTTTCATTTTTCCTAAGTGTCTTCATCAAGTATCGGAATTTCAAAGGTTACCTAGGTTCATGTGGAGTCTTTTGAGTTTCTATGTAGTCTCCTATAAATAGGAGCATTGTAGTTCAATTTTAATAGAGTGGATTTGGTTCAAACAAGAGAGTTTGGTCCTCTTTTGTTACTTGAGTTTGGTGCTCAAAGATCCCCTGTTTGGTGAGGGTTATTTTATTGTTTACTCTTTATTTGGGGTTATTCTTGTTCGGTATCGGTTTGTATATCACATTGCAACAAAACCTTTTCAATCACTGCTGTATCTACCGAAAGTGAAGGTCACATGCCTAGACCAGTATTCTTAATGCAAATTGGGAAGCCATTTCTTCTTAACTAACTTGAAAACTAAAACTTGCTACATGTACATTCTTCAAAGATATACACAGACACTCGCACAAGTAAAACATAAAACTACAGCAAAACACAAATGCATTTATTTCAGCAAAAGGCAAACCCATACCTGCCACTCATTTGTCTGATCCAAAGCTTGACCAAGTAACTCATCTTCTTGCCCAGAACTAAACCCCATACTATCTGGTTGGTTATATATAAATGTTTCTTGAAATGGTACAGATTGAAATCCACTATCACTATTGCCCAAATCATCCTCCCATGGTAAGAATTCAAAGTGGTTTTGAGGCTGGTGTTCTATATTTGTTTGAGCTAGTGGTAGAAAACCTGTCCCAGGAATAGATTCCCTCTTTCCCCCAAAATTATCTGCGAAATTCGGAGTATTTCAATATTTTGAAAGACATGTGCAAAAGTTTACAAAAAAAAGTGAAACCGCAAATAACCCTCGTGTACTATGAGTATTTATCAAAAAACCCAAAGTACGTCTCATGCTTGCAATCAACCCCCATTTACAAGTTTAAAATGATTAAACTTTGTATTCATTGGTCCGCTTTGGGAAAGAAATTTATCTTTACAATACATGTCTTTTGTTAGTATCTATTCATATAAAATGGAAAAAGTCCTTTAAAACAGTTTACGCCAAAAAGTTTATTAAAGTAGAAAACTACGTCGTTTTAATCAAAAAATATTACGTAACAGTAATCTGCTGCTTCACTGCATAGATAATACGATATTCATAACCATGTACAAAGGAGTGTCAAAAACGGACCACTGGGTACAATATAAAATTGGATATGGGGTTGATATCAAAACTTAAATAATAGATGGGGATTGACTGCAAGTATCTGAAGTACATTGGATTACTTTCAGTTTACCACAAAACAATATTGGTATGTCAAACACTGGATGATGATGCATGTAAGTAGACAGTACTTGAAGAAGGCACTTGATAAAAAGAGCTAGAAAATCCACCACCCGTCTTTTCCTTAACAAGTGATTGGGAATCGGACAAAGAGTTAACTCCCGAACTCGATGAGTGGTTATAAGCTGGAAAATGAAAAAACAAAATCAGAAAAAAAAACAATTTTCATAAAACAACTAGCTAATTTCTAGAAGTAATGTTCTTAGCATAGCCCCAAAAAAAATTAAAAGTAAAAGGGAAAAATAACTTTTCTCGCCAGCTTTCGTTTTTTAACTACTACACTATACTAATCACGTTCAAATTTAGTCGCGAGTCAGCAACCTATCAAAATTCACAACTTAAAGTACCAACCCACACAAATCGAGAAATTAGCAAACCATCCAACTTTACATAAACTTGGTCTTTGTACACCAATGTATTTGACCAACTAATCTATTTATATAGTGTTTTTCAAAATAATTTTTTTATAAAGTATTCTGGCTGCCCCTTATATAATTTTTTTAGCAACCCCTTTCAAAATTATATATTGTTATTGCAATAACATACTATGATTTTTTATGTGCTCATAATAGTACTACTTAAAAAGAGAACAATAAATTGCAAGTGGCACAGCATGACATGTAGACATATTTGGAAAAATTTAATTATAACGAATATAATAACATATAGTGGCTGACACGATTAAAAATTTAAAAGGAACTTTTGGGGATTTGTATGCAAAATGAGTATAATGAAATTGTGTAGCATATATTTGGTTGTTTGTATATATCTATGCAAAGTGAGCATATTTGGACTTGAGTATTTTATATAAGTTTGGATTTTTCGGGGTTTTTTTTACTTTTGTATCTTCGTTTCTTCATCTTTTTCTTTTTTGTACATTAGTTTCTTAATTTTACTTTCTTGTACCTTTGTTTCTTCATATTTTTCCTTTTTGTACCTTTGTTTCTTTATTTTTCTTTTTGTAACTTGGTTTCTATTTTTTTTCCCCTTTAATTTGGTCAATTTTCAAAGGATGAAACTTTCGGCATGTGACTACACGTGGCTTTATTGCTGCAAGTTTTCTTCAGAGTTTAAAAAAGGAAGTCAAAATTGACCAAAAAGGGAAAAAAAAATAGACACCAGAGTAAAAAAATGGTGCAAAACGGTAAAAAAAATGAAGAAAATAAGGTTAAAAAAAAGATACAAAATCCGAATTTTCCGTTCTTAATACTATGAAATGTTATGTGCACTTGGGCAACCCCAAACATTTGATCCTGGCTCCGCTCTGCCCCTGTTTAGTGCTTAAATTGCGAAACTGATTAGCTTGGTTTACTAATTAAAAAGAGACGATAGTTTGGTCTTGGTCTAGAAAAGTGAGTGTTCCCCAAATAGGAGAAAATGATCAGATGTACCATCAAACATACCTGACTCAGCATCCTCGTACTCTGAGGCCAGAGAGCTCATTATACTTCCAGTGTCTGTATTCTGTGAAGTTACTTGATAGCTTTTGTAAGGGTTAACTCTAGAAGAACCAGAATAATCTACTTCAGAGTTGAGTACAACTTCACTATACTGGGAGTTGGGAACAGCTTCAGTAACCTCTGTCACACGATTTAAGTTTGCCCGATTCCCCTGAAAACACATGGAAAAATGCACAACTATTAAAAAAAAATCAAATATTGTATTCAAATTAGAAAGAACAGGTGACGTTAAAATGTTAATCAGTGGTAGGTGATACAGAGTGCGATCACTCTAAGGTCAGCATATAGCCAATAAGGCAATAACTTATAAAAGATCCCTGGAAACAGAGTGTACATCCTCATCCTGAATGCAATTATGTAAAATAAGCCATCTTCAATTTTAAACTACCATGGGCAACTTGCTCGTGGACTTGAAAGACTATGAGCAACATGAAAATGGGCATAACTATGGGCTAAACACAAATAACACATCAAACAAAGGATAAATAAAGTACTTAAATTACCACTAAAGCATTCAACTATGCTTCCTTACGATGTTAAATCACCAACAATTATCAATAAGTAAGATACAAGGGTACACCCTCGCATACAAAACCTATCTAACAAATCCCATCCAAAGGCTTAAATGGATTAACCATTCACACTAGTGATTGAGAGAGTCTAGGTTGATTAAATCTCTTCAAATTAAAGGGTAAGACACCCCAAGTAGAATCTGAATTTACCAAGTATTTGAGACCTGTAAAACTAACATCACGGATATGTTTGCAAATAGGTCGAGTGTTGAGTATGTTAGAATCAAGAAATAGTTATAGTACAAGATAACTCTTACCTTTACTTCCCGGTAGTGCACAAGAACAATGTTTGAGTGCTCCCTGCAGTGAATGTTACCAAGTTATTCGGTTATGAAATAATAAAGAATAAGATAATGTTTATATGAACATCACTTAAAAGCCGAATTGAAGTCCTAACATCAATGACTATAAGATGTAAAAACATAGAATAATACCAGAAAACTACAATTGAATAAAGGCCCGCAGTCGACATACAATGGGTTAGTTATACTTTAGTACCATTAACTATGAGCTGATTTCGATTTTGTACTATCAACTTACCCTTTTAATTTTAGTACCATCAACTAATCCAAATGTTTCTTTTATTACAATTCCGCCAAGATTAATTTGTTAACATGTCAGATATTTTTAAAATTGAAATGACCAAAATATTAAATATCCATGGTTTAACGGTTTCATCTGAATACAACGTGAAGATAACCGAATTGTACTAAAAGAAACATATGGAATAGTTGATGGCACTAAAATAAAAAAGCGGAAGTTGATGGTCCAAAGTCGAAAACCGACTATAATTAATGGTACAAAGTATAATTAACCTGCATACAATAGATAAATATGTATACTATACCAGGTAAAACAAAGATATCAAATTCACCATTACACAACAAAGAGAAAGGTCCTAAATCATGAACATGTTCACATCTAATCGAATAGTATAAGATATTACTTGCCCAGATTAAGCTGAACATCAAGAGAAATATCAAAAGGGTAGTCCTGCTATCACCCAAGACGCATACAATTAAATATTATTACACCATAAAGATTTCAGAAACTCACTCTTCAAGCAACCAATAGCAACGCCTTTGAAAATTTTGATTTTCTTCTCCATGGGCATAGTAGCAATGTAGCACATCCACACTTCCAGCCTACCATGACAGAGTTGTTAGAGTTGCTAGTTCACTTTTAAGTCTATCTTGCCTATTATGTTGTTTACTGATAAAATGGAAGGCTACAGTAATTTTTAATTGCAGTTGTATTTAAGGTTCTGGGTGTAGGCTTTCCATACACCAGACTATTTCCCTATCCTCTGACTAAAATAAAAATACTTCTCTCAGAGTCACAACAAGATAAAGAGTTAAAACAACTAATGAGCTGGGATTAGTAGACGACATTAGCAAATTAAATTGTACCACACGCGTGGTCAGTTTTAGCAAAATTCAGTCTAAAGTAATTTCCCAAGAAGAAAAGGCAATATGTATCATCTATGTAGCACAGATACTTTGAATTTATCTATTTTGGAGTATCTGATACACCCCCGATACGGGAGAACGTACCCGATACGTGATTTAGAATATGTTTACGTCTTGGATACAGATACGGCACTGCTACAGGTCTCTGATGTGTCCGGCCAGATTTTTTTTATTTTTTTAAGTTAATAATTTTGAAAAGTGAATATGTCATTATCAAGTTATATATGATGTGTCGGATTATGATTTAACAATATAAAAAAGTGACTAAATCAAACAATTAAATGTTTGATAAGTTTGATATAAAAGTTGAACAAAACAGAAATTGGTCGAATTAGACTACACAGAAGGACCTTCGACTCAGCACGTGTGAGGATTACATTAATCTGACTTTATTCGTTTTGCATCTATATTTTTTATATGTTAATATGTTATGTAAATCTTAGCATTTATAAAAAAAAACTATGTGATATAAAAAATAATTAAGGTATTCTAGCCGTATTGTATCCTAAAATATAAAAACAAAAACAAATTGGCGTATCCATATTGAATCGGATACGATACCCTGTACTCGTCTCCGTGCAACATAGTATATCATAGACATTTGCACAAACCTTGAGCCTTTCATGAGCTTCCTTGACTGTCTTTCCATCTTTTTTCTTCCTCCAACTATGGCCATCTTTTCTGAAATATCTTAACACTTTGCGATCAAAAAGGAAAAGTGAACCGCCTGAAAAGATTAATGCATGTCAACTCCATGATGTTTCGCATTTCCTATTTGTCATTACTCTACTATTCATGCGAAATCACATTGCCACAATTTTGTTTTTACCAACTCCTATCATTGAAATTTGATTAAAATTTTAGAACTTGTATACAAAGTAAAGACAAATTAGGTAGATGCACTACTGCACCATATATAGTATGTGGATGCCATTTTTTACTATTAATTGAAGGGATCAAAACGTAATGAGGTAGAAATATACTTTTCTTACTAAGTTGCAGAATGGAATACAGGTCAATTAAGAATTTTAAAATACGAATAACTAATATCTCGACAATCCAGAACGATACTTTCGGACTTCAGATACTTCTAGATTAGAAAATAGACGTCTAAAGTTTCTTTAAAACCATTTCCCAAATATTATCCTTTCTAGATAAGGCCTTCCGAAGAGGTGCTCAAAAGTAGAGGCGCATCACGACACATTATTTTGCAAATTCCTCCCATACCAGAGAGAACATGAAAAGAACAAAATAAGAAAAGAAATTTAAGAAAAATACCTCATTGCATGAGAGTTATATAAATAAACATAAAGAATGCATAAACTAGAAAATGTAAAAATAACTTAAGTCATCTAAGGACTAAGAAATCCGTGACTTTTTCTTTGAGTGAAAAATGTACTGTAATAATAACTTAATTATCTTAGAAATCTGTGACTTTTTCTTTGAGTGATGTTATCTTACTTGGTGGTACATGAGGAGGCTCTGGAGCAATACGAAAGTTTGTGTAATTTCGCAGAATTTCACAAATCTCTGCTGGACGCAACCATCGATGTTGGGCCTCCAGAAGTATTTGCTCTATATCTGTATAAAACATATACTAAATAAACAACGTTGCTGAACCGAAAAGTGCAAGTCAGGAGCTGATAATCACATTATCACAGAGATAAATGTTTTTCGATTAATGCATGTCCGCTAAGTTCTGGAAGAATACATCAATGTACATGATATCATTAGATACATTTTACAAAATTGTCTGCCTAACATAAAAAGCGAAACCATTACTTTTGTAATCCTGGGCCTCCTTAATATGTGATGCTATCTAACTTGAACCTGTGCAATGCTACTAACCGTTATAACTCTTAAGGGTCTAGGAAAGAAATTCCAATACAGAGAAACTGAGGGAAGACTTGAGATTTACTAATTACAGATACAAAAAAAAAACTCACAATTAAATTTTCATAACCACCGATGCAAGTAATTCGAAAGATTCAACAAGAATGATGCTCATATTATAGGCTATTAAGAGTCTGATACACAGACATACTTTAAACTAAAAGTGCTAAACATTGAAATAACATTTTTGGAAGGTAACAAAAAATTATACAGTATATAGAATAAGGCAATAAAACAAAGGCTAAGATCGAAATCCAATTCTGGCCTCTTAAGTTATTCCAATATCTGCCCCTGCCCAAAATTTGGAACCAGCTTTTTATCCTACCTAAGCTGGTAAAGGTCAAGCTATCTCTCTCCGATCCAAATGCATGTATAGTTGAATTATTTTTCCAGGTCCCATTCTACTGGATAAAACCATGGGCTTAATTTGATGATTAATTAGGAATGATGGGCTTATGCAGCCTTTTCATAAAGGAGAGTCGGGTTTATAATTCTAACTAAGATCCATTCCTTGTACTGCTCAAACTCAAAAGTTATAGAAACCATACTGAATAAGAGATCTGTTGCCGGATCTAATCAACATAAAAAACCTCCCACTTTCATATACAAAAAAGGTTATTCATCAACATGAAGAAAACCTTTTACTAATCTCACACAACCTCTTCATTAAAATTCCTACACTTACCATAGGCTTCGGTCTAAAACTTATAATAGATATACCTTTTAGCTATCCAACTGATATTTCACAAGTCCACAATATCAAGAGAAATAAAACCCTAATACCAATGAGCCTTAGATAGTTGGAATCCCTGCAATGAACCCTTCAAAGTCGAATGAGTACATAAACTACTTTGTTTATCATCACATCAATGGACAACCAACACTTCCATCTCAAAATTTCCTCTTTACTCCACCCCTTAAGGATGTGTTTCGAACCCGAAAAAAGCATGGGAAAATAAAATTGATTTAAACGAGAAAATAATTTCCTGTGTTTGGTTGCATAAGAAAACTAATAAAACCAAATAAAGTATGGGAAAATTGTGTGTGTAAAAATGAGGGAAACCGCTTTCCTTCCAAAAGTGTGAGGAAAAAGAAAACAAATGCATAAAGTTGAGTCTCTCTCTCCCTCTTCATCATTGGCTAAACCACACTTCAAATACATGTAAAAGTTAAGATCGTAAAATGACATAAATAAGAAATGTCGGTAGCTGCAAATTACTTAACCATGAAATTAATAAATGATTACATTAATAAATTAGATAAAATACAAACTGGTTGATGATCATGTTGAAGTTAAAATACAAATTACTTAACCTTTATCTTTTTCTTATCACCTAAAAAGATCATATCAGAAACCAAGAAGAAAATACCAAAGTTTTTTTTAAATGCACACATCCCATTTCCAAACATCATCGATTCATCGATAAGTTTTACAAGTATCATTTACCATAACATCTCTTATATATATATATATCAATTTATCGGTATTTATTGGAGTATATTCAGTTTCAACAACATAAAGTGTAGTGAAATTTAAAACAAATACCATAATCATCAGCAGCTATCTGTGTTTGACCCGTTTATAATGGTAACCTAAGTGGTGACCATCACAAATTTCATTTTTTACCATTTATTTTCTACTCTTAACTTCTTGAAAGTAGTGTTTTGGCATCCCTCGTTTTTTTTCTTTTCACTTAGAAACATTTCGGTAAAATGCTAATTTGGTACCCAACCTATCGGCTTTTAGCAATTTAATATCCAACCTAACTGTTTTTTCTAAATTGGTACCCAAGATTTCTGTTTAACATCCAACCTAACTGTTTTTTCTAAATTGGTACCCAAGATTTCTGTTTAACATCCAATCAAGACAGTCATGTCGGATTAAGCATTATAGATTGGTACCAAATTAGTAAAAGTTGGTAAGTTTTGGTACTAGTTTCTACCGAAGGTTGGGTACAAAATTAGTAAAAGATGATAGTATAGGGTATCAAACAGAGTTTTTCTAAATAGAAAATAGAGCGGATTCAATCAAGAGTGTCTCGATTGAAGATAAATCATTGAGGTTAGGTACCAAGGTTTTAAATGGCGCTATGCGGAATCTAGGCGGTGAGGTGGGGCCTAGGCAAAAAGACCTTATTTTCACATTTTTTGTCATTCTCTTGGACCTTTGTACAATAGACATATTGTAAATAAAATTTCCAAGTTAAATTGAACATTTCAAGCCTATTAGCCCATAGTTATACTATTATTGAAATTAAAGCTTGTTTAAAGAAAAGATAATGTCACCTTCGTCAGCGGAAACGAAGATACAGCTCTGATACCATAACAAATCTACAGAAATACGCACTTCTAGAGAGAGAAAGTGAACGAAAATGGAACCAATTTTATTATTATTGATCAACTGTAAAATGAGAGCGTATCTCAGTATTTATACATTTACTGAGAAAAATATCTAGCTGGTGTTAGTTATAACCGCCACTAAACCTTTATACAATTAGGTCCATGGTACAAACTAATCCAACATAACAGTCTATCAAACAAGTACACTAGTTTGTAAACATGACAACTTCAGTCCATTAGTGTTAATAATATATAGCTTTGTAATAAACAACTAAACATAATCAAATTGTATAAAATAAGATAAACAGATGATCAAATCAAATCATATAATAATAAATAAATAAATAAATAAAAGTAACCTTAGAGTCACAAATCAATTTCATCTTAATGAATAATGGTAATAAAAATAACAATTAATTAGGGAGAGCTCAGTTTATGATTACCTAAACTGTCACAAACCCGTCAGAAAAACAGTCGCTAGTAAGCTCGTCACAGAAAATACCATCACTAATTCTGTCACTGTTTAGACATGTTTTTCATAGTGATTTTGATCTATAGCTTTGTAATAAACAACAATACATAATCAAGTTGTATATAATAAGATGGACAGATGATCAAATCAAATCATTTTATTTTATTTTATTTTATTTTAAAAAAAGTAAGGTTTCAGATAATGAATAAATAATAATAAATGATAAGGGGAGGATCAGTTTGTGATTACCTAATTTAGCAACATGAATGTTTAATTTTTAATTTAATTTCAAGATCAATCCACGGAGCTAGTTTTCGATTATAATCAGAAATGATAAATCCGCATTTATTTACTTTTAGTTAAATAGCAAGTAATTTTTCAGACAGAACAGTTTGATATATATATATATATATATATATATATATATATATATATATATATATAGTTTTGTTTGTAATAAATAAATAAACACACATAGTCAAGTTGTATATGGTAAGATAAAATCAAATCATAAAAGTAAAAGTAAAAAAAAAAGGGTAACAATCAGACATCATTTACAGCTATTGAAAAATAATAAGACTAATGAATAATAGTAATAATAAATGGGTTTATGAATACCTAATTGAGCAGCGAGACCGTACCGGCGAGACTCTGTCATCAACTCTCTCTCTCTCTCTATATATATATATATATATAAGTATATATAATTCGATCTTGAGAGTTAGAGCATAAAGTATGATTACGAAGAGAGAGAGAGAGAGAGAAAAGAGAGAGAAAGTGGTGAAGATTTATTTTGGTAATAAATAAATAAATAAATATATTTGTACTAAAAGAGAGCCAGCCGCCTATATGGAACACACTTTACTTACTACTTTTTAATTACACTCTTCGTACCCTAACTTTATATAACGGACTATTAGGTCCTCACCTTACTCGTCGTTATATAACACCATTCACCTTTTATTATTAAATTCCATATATTTATTATCTTCAGGTTGTTTCACATTAAACAACTACTTACTTGATTCTATTCAATTTACGTACCCTGAGGTTTCACATACTAACATTTGGTAACCCCATATTTTTTAAAGTCCAATTTAGTACTTTTTCGTTAATAATCCACACAATTTAAATGCATAGACGTTAAATTTCCTAACATATGTTTAAGTCATGTACATGTTTGTTTGCCCTTAACTTTTTACTAACATACACGTTAAAACCAAATAAGTTGTAAGATCAAAAAACACACACTCCCCCCCATAAAAAGATCACACAAACAAACACTCATCTCTCTTTATTTATTTCTATGATTTCCAAATACTTAAAAAATGTACTCATGAATGTTCATTGTTTCTGCATTAAAAAAAAACTCTTTTGCGCACTTTATGTACTGATCTAAATCATGTAAAAAGCATCACACCTGCAATGTTTGTGACTTTTTTAAATGGCAAGACCCCGTTTGTATGCAAGAGCCAAATATATCATACCTGGACTTATTAAAAAGAAATGTAAAATATCATTGAAATTAGTCAAAATGTGTCGTTTTAAGAATAAAGATGAATAAGTAACAAATTTTTTTTTACTAACAAATCAGAAATACGAGCTTTGTTTTTTATATTTGGACCCATTGGATTGAATTATATATCACATTTTGGGGTTTGGGGGATTCTAGTTCGATTCGTGAAATTAATTTGGCCATCCGAGTTTGATATCTTTAGGAATTGAAGTTTCGGCTGAATCCGAGTTACTGAAAATCGGTTTTTTTAACCGGATAAGATAAATTGATTCAACTACGATCACCAATAAAATCCTCCATTTCTTTTTATATGAACGTTTTTCTTTTTAGATGTATTTACATATGACTTGTGAGTGTGGTGGTGAGGTGTGTTTGTGTCTAATAAGTTTAAATGGATATGACTTTAATATATTTAGAATTAAACATAATAAGTTGTGTTAGAAGCTTACAAAATGGGTGAAAACTTTTTTAAAAAATGGGTATATAATTTTTTTAAAGAAAAAGTACGGAGTCGGATAAAAAGGTATCAAGTCTACAAAACGTGGTATAAACTCTTAGAAAAATGACACGAAGTTAAAAAAATGTACAGAGTTTAAAAAGTAGTTCTAAACTCAGACAAAAAGGACGCAAAGTCTCCAAAAAAGGTTATGAAGTTTGAAATGAATCGTATGAAATTTGAAGGAAAAAAAAGGATAAGAAGTCTGAAAAAAGGGTATGAAATAAAAAAAATATGCTATGAATTTAAAAAACAAAGAGAGGGTATTGTGTGGGTATGAAGTCTGAAAAAATAGTATAATTTATGGGAAAAAGACTATGAAGTTTTTAAAAAAATCTGTGAAGAGTGACAAAATGGATATGAAGTCAAGCCGTTTTCGATTAAAAAACTGCTTTTTCGATTAAAAACCGATTTTCGGTGATTATGTTTTTGCGTGAAAAAGTTGTTTTTTCATAAATTTTGAGTGTTTTGGGGTTTTAAGTTTTTATGTATAGTTTAAAATAGTTTTCTATTTGTATATATATTTTTATAATTTTAATATAGCTTTTGATTTATTAGAGAGAGAAATTAGTTATTTTGAGAATTTAGGCAGTTGTGCTTTTTTAGAATAAATACTTTGGGTGTGGGACATACTTCCTCAACCTCATATGTTTAGTGCCGGGTTCGGTTCGGTTTTTGGCAAAACCAAAACCGAGCAGATTTTTCGGTTCGATTTTTTTCGGTTTCGGTGTTTTTATTTTTTGGACCGAACCGGACCGGTTTCGGGTTTTTTCGGTCCGGTTTCGGTTTTTTTCAGGGTTTTTCGGTTCAGTTTTATTGTAAATCGAAACCGAACCGAAAAAGTTTTATTTTTTCGGTTTCGGTCTTTTTCTGTTTGGTTTCTGTTTTTCCGGATTTTCGTCCGGGCCTAATATCTTATGTCATTTTTCTTGAATATTTGATGTATATTATAACGAAGGTGAGACAGTTTTATTGGAATGAAGTGAGCATGCATATTGTATGTAACATGGAGTAGTTTTGGTAAGTTTAGTGGTACTTTTGGGTCATTATTGCCCTTTTCTATTTCAATATTCAAGAAGAGTAAAACTCAGATCCATAAGCTGATAAGCTCGAATATTTGTTTGTACTTCCAAAATAATTTTCTCACCAGCCAGTAACTGCATCTTGATTCTTGAGGATTAATAGGTGTACTAATTCAAGATTATATCCAGATTATAGAATACAAGACTGCAACAACTTTTCACATATCACAGTAACACATTACAGAACCTCATAACTTCTTATTGTTATTGTAACAAAATAGAAAATTAATTCCCTTTTAGTAGCTACTATATCAGCTACAACAAAAAATAATACAGTTACACGCAATGTTCAAGACACACCTCCAAACCCTTCATTGCAACTTCCTTGCTCAAATCGAATCAAAACCAAACCAAATTGTTACTTATGATATAGAAGACAAAATATCAATATTTCAAAATTGGCAAACTTGGCAACAATCGTAAAAGGTATTAATTAGCCTATTTTGAACTTGCTCCACACTCTCTTTTTAGTTACATTGTCTAGCATGAACAACCTCCTCCTTGTTTGTCTGAGTTCGAGGAATTTACTGTAGGTTTCAGATTCACATCAACCATTTCGTCATGCTTAGTGGCAGAAAGGGCTTCCATTCCTGGCAATGCGGATGCTATTTTTCGAAACAGTGGCTGCAATTATTTTAGAAGACTTAGGATCCGTAAATAACAAGAAAAATGCTACTATGATAAGAACACTCTCATTGCAGGTATTTTCTAAAAAATCTCAGTCTTTGTTCTCAACAGTATCATTAAATTCAATTCTGAAAGACTTGCTGGAATGCTAGAGAACTCCATTAGGTTCATCATTCGTGTCATTACAACTTTTTTTCTCATAAAACATTTGGGACCATGAAAATACTTTTCTGCAACCGAGGGTCTGAGTTTTGTTTTTGCAGGTTAACATAACTATTATGTTTTGGGCTTCAAACATATAACTGAAACCAGGCATAATTGCAAAGAGGAAAGGGAAACAGCTACGATCAAAAGTAGGAATTATTATAAGAAAAGGAGGTAACAGTAAAAAGATGCATGTAAGTTTTAAGAGGGATTGCAACCTTGATATTAAAACCAGCTTTGGCACTTGTTTCTATGAACATGACCCCGGCCTCACGAGCCTTGCTATCTCCTTCATCAATTGACACTTGCCTGGAAATCAAGGCAATTTTAGAACCATAAAAAATACCTATTATCTAATTTCAAACGGGAAACATAAGCAATTCACGAATAATCAGCAAGAACAGAAGAAAATAAATTTTACATGCTATAGAGGGCGCAGCTACCAAATTAAGACTAAGCGAGTCTTAAAACAGAATGAAGGGGAAAAAACATCACACAAGGACAACTGAATTTTAAAAGAAAAATACTTGCACAAAGCCAGCCTAATAGTAAGGAAGGAGAGAGCACATAAAAATCCCAGCAACTATTCCACAAGAGATGTCGATAGAAAAACTTTATAAAAATTTATGCATATACTGAAAATATGAAATTACTTAAAACCGATTTTCCTCACCTTTTATCAACAAGGTCAGTTTTATTCCCAACAAGAACAATAATAACATCACCACCACGTTCCGTTCGTACTTCCTCAATCCACTTGGCAGTGTTGAGAAAAGACTGGCGATCTGAATGACACAAAAGAAAAGAAAGAGATAACAGACATTAACACATACAACTGTTTCTTGACGTACATTTTATTGGTTAGTGCACATAAGATCAAAAGAAAGTAGCATTCAAAAATTAACAAAAAATATCGGTAGCTGCTTTATTAAAGAAGAAGTACGTGTTTGCATATGAGTTCACACCTACATAGGCATATGGAAACTAATAAACAGTGTCCTTTGCTCATTTGCTTACATATATCTAGCTAAAATTTCAAATCCAATACAAAATAGAGGGACTCATCCATGTTCTGATAACTATTATGAAAACTTAAGACTTGTAAATCCAGCTCGGAGACATTAACTCTTTGTTTTATTATATAATAAATAATGGACAATCTGTACTCACTAGCAACATCATAGACAATCACTGCAACTGAAGAATCTCTAATATAGCTCGGTATAAGGCTTCTAAATCTCTCCTGTCCGGCAGTGTCCCTGCATGGTTAAATTACTAGATATTCAATACTGGGATATGCTTGGAAAACCAGAGTCATGTCAAGATATCTGGCCTAAAAAGAGTATAAAATCAATGCGTTACATAATAGTTTACATTCAGAAATTGCAAATATAAAATTTAAAGAGATCTTATATGCGTGTGGTCTCCCTAGATAAGGCAAACAAATCTGTAAAATGACAGAAATTAATAAGAAGATCTAAAAAGGAAAGAAATTTCACCAAAGCTGCAAACGGACTGTCCTGTCTTCCAGATACATTGTTTTAGATAGGAAATCAATGCCAATAGTAGCCTGCAGCCAACATAATCAAACATAAATGTATGCATAAAAAGCATTTAACAGTCCAACGCGAGAGCTAAGAAGAGAACTGCATAGTAAAAAAACAAATAACACAATATAACTTAATAGTATTTAAAAAAGATCACACAGAACAAAATTGAAAATTTGGTGTACTACTGGGTATACCAAGCTGCTTATTCGATACAAACAAGAAAAAAAAAAAAGACTTCAGAATGAATATAGCCAAAACCATTAGGTTCATTCCAAAAACCAAGATGGACATTGATGCTCTAATTCTAATATAATCTCATGTCAAATTCATACCTATTTCCATAAGACAATCACATTCACTTACTTCATAAGCATACAATCAAACATTTGTAAGCTAAGTGGTAATAGCACGGTTGAATATATAGAACCAAACAAATGTTTATTTATTGCGGAACAAAATGTTGGAAGTTCAATGTGAACATGCCTACATTTACAATGAGTAACAGGGGTAAACCAGAGCATGTATTGGTTAAAAAAAAACAGATAAAAAAACAAACATTTAAAACAGGAGGCATGGGGTTTAAAAAAGGACGGAAAAGGATTGAACGGGAACATTGGAGATAATATAGTAACAGCGGTAAACCAGAGCATGTATTGGTTAAGCAAACAAGATAACAAATGAGTGATGATATAAGGAGAGAGTCTTGGTTAATGTGGATGACCCCTCCTCATATAACATGATTATGGTTATGGTTATGATTATGATCGAGTGTGTATGCGATAGTCTATGTGAAAAAAACGTAACACCACTTCAATATAAATATAAATTGACCCAGGGGAGGACAATTAAGTTGTAGAATGAATTATGGCAAGGAAGGGCTTGTTAGTTAATAGTTTAATCTCTCCTCTCTTTTTTTTTTTTTGTTTTTTAAATAGAATTTTTACATTTTATTAAATTAATGTTATGCGATGATGATACGGAACAAACAAACAAACGGGGGTGCACTCGCAATGGGCATTCCCCGGTTTTTTGATTTTTGATTGATTTTGCATGGTGAAAAGGGAAGGGGGGGGGGGGGGGTAAAATAAAAAATAAATATATATATATATATGTAAAAAAAAAAAAGGGGGGGGGGGGGGGGGGGAGAGACCTGATAGGTAGTATCGAATTTATCGTACATGAAACGGGTAATGATACTGGTTTTACCAACAGATTGATCTCCCAAAAACACCAACTTGTATTTCGCTAATGGTGACACCCCCGCCATTCTCAGATCTCTCTCTCTCTCTCTCTCTCTCTGTTTTTATACACCTTCCCTTAATTAATTGGATCTCACAATACACACAATACACACAGAGAAAGAGAAAGAGAAAGAGAAGCAGATCAAATGAAATCCCCTTTTTTTTTTACGTAATATTATTATTATTCATTAATTTATCTCAACTCCAATGCATCCTCGCCTCCCTCATCCTTTTTTATTTAAATTACTATTCTTCTCACCTCTCTTCTCTCTATTTATCAACTTATCCCCCTCCTCTTTCTGAGTTTTCTTTCTATTCTACTTACTTTCACTTTTTAACTATTATCTTACTCCTACTATCATTCCAAACAACAATTCTATTTCTCACCCCCCCTTTTTTTTCCCCTAACTTCATTATTCTACACATAACACAAACACCCACATTTTTTAGTCTGTTTCTCATTTCATCACATATTTAACAATGATTTATGGGACTTCTTAATTTCAGTGTGTTTTTTCTTATTTCATAATTTCTTCTCACTAAACCAATAAAAAGTGATCATACAATGAGCTAAATACATATCATCCCCCGAAATTTATACTACCATTGGGCCTACCGACCTTCCACAATCGTAATTTATTTTAACATTTATCATCTATAACACTCCCACACTCTTTTTGATAGTGTTAGTATCACTACAAAAAAAAAGTGTTAATCGTGACGGAATTTGTGACGTGTTTTTTTCCAACGCACTTATTGTTGACGGTGTTTACCATTTCATGGTAAATTTTTTACATATGTAACCGTCCCTAATTGAACTTTTTTTTTGTAATGTATTTTCCTTATTTCACAATTTCTTCTCGCTAAACCAATAAAAAGTGATCATAGAGTGAGCTAAATTTCACCATGTGTGATGTTAAGTGGGGGCCTACCGACCACCCGTAATGGTAATTTATTTTAACTTTTATAATGTATTTTGACTATAATTTGTTTATAACAGTGATTAGTCACTGCTTATAGGTTTTTTCCACTTGATGTTATTTTATTTAAAATTGGAAACTCAAATGTATAAATTCTTGTTTCGCCTCTGAATATCACACTGATATGAGTGATATTATATTCCATTTTTATTTTGGGAAAAAATCGTTATTTCTCGAACCGAATGATCATTATAGGTTTTCATAAGTTATCTATATTTTCCAATTTAAAATTTAAAAATAAATAAATAAATATATATATATAGTGAGAGAGAGAGAGAAATATTTATTACTCCAAGAATTAAACTAAAAAAACTCACAACAAAAAAGTATAAGGGTTTTTCTATTAATATGAATATATGTCATCTATTTATCATCGGTTGGGAGGGGGGTTGTGGCGAGCCTGATTTTCTTCCCAAGCTCGGCTTATATCTTATTCGCGTCGGCTCCGATCTTCCAAGGTCGTTGACGTAGGTGGTATCTGCTTCGTCGTCGGGGTGCTCTCTAAGCCTGCACAAGAAACGAACAGGGGCCCGGGGTTGGTACCAGGTTTTCCCTCTCCGACGATCAAGTCAGTGTCGGTATAGACTGAAGGTAAGAATATATTTAAGGATGAGGGATTGGTCCAGTTACAAGTTGTGGCGTCAGATGTCACGGTTGATATTCTGGTGGTCCGGGTTGTTTTAACTTTATCTCTCCTCTCTGTATTTTTGTGTCCCCCTCTAATTGGTATTAGTGGGGGTATTTATAGTCTGATCAGAGCTGTTATTGGCCCTTGGATCACTGCACTGTCTAATAAAGATCCAACGGCTCCAGGTCATTTATGACTCTGACAATGGCACTGTTCATCATCCGGGGCCCACAGGGCTGGCCTGTGATTGGGCCACGTCGATGAAACACATAAAGGGTCCTTCAAGGGAGCAGCAGCATTAATTAAGGAAATGTGCTCAACAAGCTTCTTCGGGCCGGCCTAGATACGGTCCGGACCCTCAAGATCCGGGGTGATGCGTCACCCATGATTGACAGGCCCGGATCGCCTGCTGTGGGGTTGATATCGGTCCGGACGAGGGGGTGCCGACATCCCCTCGCCAGGTTGTGTGTGTAGTGATATATTCACTCTTTAAAAAACAAAACTGGAGCAATTATAAAATTTGTTACATCCATTATGATTTTCCTGTAATAATAATTAATAGGAAAAGGAATTTGTAAGATTTTAAAAAGCAGTGGGAGATTAATTCCTAATTGAATTAAAAATATAGGATTGAAATAGAAGTTTATGAAACTATGGATAGGATTGGGGTTATTAGCTCATTTACTTATGGAGAGAAGTAACCACGAACTGTCCCACCACGACGAAAACGGGCGACGACTTATTAATCTTAGTAAATACCATATTTACCCCCCCCCCCCCCCACCCACTTCTTTATTTGCTTAAATTAAACTTTACCCCCCCACCCCACCCATCAATAAATAATTATTTTATGTTTACACTATCTTACTCCTACCCTGTAAAATAATTTAAAAGCGGCTTGTCACGCATGTACAAGTGTTCGACGTTACGTTTCATATAAAATAAATTGTTAAAATAAAATTAACTTCTCTATCGTGGTTACCATCTCTCTCTTATTCTATCTCTGCATTTCTCTCTCTCTCTGTCTCACATAATGTTATGATGAAATATATATAAATCCTAATGTTTAATATATATAAATTTAGTATATATATTTATATAATCTTATTGTGTAACACACTAACACTGCTTCATAAATCGCAACACACTGCGCGTGGCCTCTGTGCACTAGTATATATATATATATATATTATTAATATAAGTCAACCCAATAAAAAATGAGGCTGTCAAATTTTGGCCATTTTTTTCAAAAATGCTCCCACTCTTTTTTACTAATTACCAATATACCTAATATAATTAATTAACTATTTGTCCTTAATATATTTTACTAATTACGGATGTACCCTAAATTAATTAACAATTCGTTTTAACATCCGTAACTATAATAAATTATACCAAATATGAATATTATGTTAAAAATAAAATATATTACGAGATTTATGTCATTACGCGTCTCACACGCAACGCGTAGGTAACTTTTACTAGTATATATATATATATATGTGTGGTACACGCGATGCGTGGTATAACACATGTATTTGTATGACGCGTGATTTTGTATTAGTTGTCAATAAAAAATTTTGTGACCAATTAATAATAAGTCATTGTGGTCTTATGTTTCTCTATAATTCAACTTTATTGTAAAAATAAACACTTGATGTTAGGATTTTTCGTTTGCTTTGCTTTTGGTTGAAATCTTCTCTATATCTTTGATCACTTGAAGTGTGATTGTTTATCTTCGCCTGCCTTTTGCAATGACAAAGTTACGAAACTTAAGTCCTTGATCGAAAGTAGCAAGACTCAATACCATTAAAAATTAATTATAAGTAAATTGATTGTCCATTTCCTTACGCAAAATTGGACAACCACTTAAACAAGGCGAAAAGTAACGAAAAATATTAAGAGAGGACAACAGGTCAAGATTATGTAAGAAACCGACACTAATGCTTCTATAATATATATTAACTAAGAACATAAACATCCATTGCCCAATAATTGTAGACATGTAACAAAGGATACTAGTTTGATTTGGAAAAAAAAACGTATGTTGTTAAATGGGTCAAAAATAATGAAGTAAAAAAAAAGACAAACCCTATAAAAGATTTTTCAAGTTCAACTAAATAAGCAACTATTATAAGCAAAGTTCTCAATACTATATATCTATACATTTCCTAATTTAAGACGTGTTTAAAAATAACCGGCCCTTCAAAATGGATCGATCATCAACTTCCGTTGGGGTTCTTATGTCTCGATGATTGTGCATGGGCAGAACTTAAGTTCTTAATAAATGGAGTAAATATCATTTAAGAAACCTGTATAGTGCAAATAGAAATAGAATAATTAATTAGGATTACCACTTGATCAAAGTCTATATCATGATCAGTTCATTATAATCCATTGTATAAATTGGACCATTGTGATACCTTTAGCCCTCCCCTCCAAACGACATGTTGGTGATGTACCCCCCTAGCTAAATCCTGACCAAAAAATAATGATTTTACTCTGAATTTTAGATACATGACACCCAACTATTTATCTTCCTGAATATCCATAGTTTGATTTCGGTAATAAAAAGCTTCACTTTGTTATCATTCATTAGTTTGAACCATTTGAAAAAGAACTGGCTTTGTTATAGAGAAGATGAATAATTATTATTTTTTTATTTCAAACTTTATTTCTATATTAAGATTTAAAGAACACTTCGAGTTTGATATGCACTTAATGTTCACAATTGCTGTTGTATTTCATCACTCCTTAATTGTTCAGTTTCGCCTCAAATATCAAAGATGGTAAAAATAAACAACGCCTCTATACATAAATTTATTATTACCTTCATGAATTGTTCATTCATGGATCTTTGATTTCTAAACAGGAAAAACTCAAGGCATATGGTGAGGTAATAATATCTATTCTCGTTTTTATTTTATTTTAATTTTCCAATCATCAAAAACATCAATTCTTCCCCTCATCTACGCTTCATCAGAATAATATCTACTTGTTACATTTTCCGTATACTTCAAATAAGAAATCAGAAATAACCAAGAGGCGCACATACCAATTACCTTTAAAGTTTGTAACGGGATAACGTGTTAGGCAAATCGATATCATTGACTGACCCTGCTAAAAAGAAGACGAAATAAACATTTACCATCATTTTTTGAAAAATTAGAAATTGGTACACCTAAATGAAAATAAGAAGTGCTTACTTAAAAGTATTAATGATATCATAATAAGGGGGCTGGGCTGGGATTTGTAATTTGTTAAAAGGGGAAAAAGACAATCATAAATCAAAACACAATTGCAATCTTTAGAAGTGGATAATCATATTTGGGTTAAAAAAAGTGTATATAAGCAAAGATTGTTTCAAATGCATGGAGGGCTAAAAATTAGTATAGGTTGGACCGATGAATTAATTTGTATAGGCAGAGAGGTGTGTGATAAAGCGTAACAAATATGTGGATCCGCATTGTGTCTAATGTGTTGAACAACTCGTTCAACGGGAACAAACAATTTGAGTGCTCGCTCCTTGTAGCTATTTGAGTGTTTAATAAGGAGACGCACATTTAGTTAACAACCTTAACAAACTAACTCATGCCTTCCTTCCTTCCTTAAAGTCGATAAAAAAGGGTATGTTTACCCAAAAATAAAAAAACAATTATAAACTAACAACAACGATATATATTGAGGTATGTTTGGATGGGATAAAATAAATACTAATATTTGTTCTGAATTGGTTGTGGTAGGTTGTAATTGCTTCTGAGAAGATTCTAATTAATATCATCATCGATGAGCATTGAAGAAAATGGATTGAGGTCAGTATAAAAACCTTATAAAACTATGAATAAAAGATGATTTAAATTTAGAAATGGAAACGGTGGGTAATAATAGAGGATAAAATAGAGATATGAATGAGGGGGCCAAATAGAATAGAAGGGTCTCTCTCTCTCTGTGTGTAATAATAATAATAATAATATCTCCGCTGCCCCCCTCACTCACATACACGTACACTACACTACACAACACAAATACAACCATATATATAATCAAATTAGAGAGAGAGAGAGAGAGTAAGAGAGAGAAATGGCGAGTGTTAGAATTCCTTCATCCGTTCCTTCTCCAGCTGATGACTCTGATCACCTTAGGAAAGCCTTCGGAGGTCTCTCTTTTTATTTATTTATTTATTTATTTATCTATCTTTCTTTTATTATAATATATAAATACTCATATATATGTTAATGTTTACAAAGAGGAGTTCATATATCTATCCTTTTTTATTCAGATCCCCCCGTCTGTTATCTCTTGTTAGTTTCTTCATGATCTGTTTTTATATTTATATAAGAATTTAGATGTGGATCGTGAAAGATACACTTAAACTTCATCTTACTTACCAAAATGTTTAAAGTTGAATATCACACCAAATAAATATATATTGTGATCATATTTAAATAATTATAAAATAAGATGTTTTATTTTATTTATATACTCCCTCCCTACTTTCAGACCTTCTCTAGTACGTACATCACATTACTTTTGGTATTATTATTATCAACTTCATTTATGTATATATATATATATATATATATATATCAGATCCCCCCCGTCTGATATGTAGTAATGTTTATTCAGGATAATATATAATATAAAATATAAAAGATGTGATAGTGAAAGATCCACAACATAGACTTGAGATGATCGTATATAATTAAAGCACATGCTCGCTGATCAGATCAGATCAGATCAGATCAGATCAGATCAGATCAGATCAGATCAATGTATAATATATAATATAATATATATATAAATAAATGAATTTAGTGTCTCCTAAAGTTTCTGTTTTATATCACCACCCATCATTTAACATATTTATTGACTTTTACTTTTTTATACCTTCTTTTACCACATTACTTAACTTTTGCTACAATTCTTCTTCTTCTTCTTCTTATTATTATTATATCATTGATCCAAAATTAGTACTACCTAAATTAACTATAATCTGTTTTAAGGAAGCTTTGGTTTTGCAGAGGTTAACCAACTGCTTTTTCTGCTTTTTTGTTTTCTTACTTACTAATATTGTGTGCATTTGGTTGTCGGGCTTCTGTTCCCAGTTTTTTTATTTTCTTTTTTCAAACTTTACAACTGTTATAAGCTTGGATTCTCTTCGGGATTGTTTCATTTCCAGATCTTCAGAATAATCCTAGATCAACTTAAAAACTGCCATTGTTTTTTTATTTTATTTTTTACTTGTAGATTCTAGTAGTTTTAAGCTAGACGAACCCATAAAACCTTTTATTTCCACAACAAACATTCCCTGAAGTGATATTGCCTTTGCTCCCTTTTTTTATTTAGGTGGAAAAACGTAACCTTTAACCTTGTTTTGTAAGTTTCGAGTGGTTTTATTTGATTTCTTAAGCCATATCTTTGATTGTTTTTTATTTAAACCCCATATTATACCTTTTGAGTGTTTTATGTAATTTCTTAGATTAATATTTACAGATGGTATTTTTGCTTGATCTCTCATTCTTTTTGCTGTCTCTCATAAATTGTTAGTCAATCTACCCAAGGATAAATACTAGAATTAGTCAATGGACTTAATGGAGAGTTTTATTTGAATTTTGCAGGATGGGGAACGAACGAGAAATTGATCATTGAGATATTGGCTCACAGAAATGCTTCCCAACGCAAGTCAATTAGGGACACGTATTTCAACACCTTTGGAGAAGATCTCTTGAAAGAGTTGGACAAAGAACTGTCAAATGACTTTGAGGTAACTCTTTTAAGATATATATATAATTCCAAACAAGAATGGTTATAAAATCATTGACTTGATTATACTCTCTCTTTCTTCTCCTATCTTGGATAGCATGTGTGTGATGAAGTACTTGAAATATTGAATCATCTGGACATAAATGAAGGAAAGATGTCCCATATAAACTTTGATCGTCAATAATTAGTGCACCAGCCTTTTTTCCAACCTACAAAACATAGCAATCAGTATACTAACTATACATTTCTCTATGACTTTTAATATGTAAATAACTTTAGAATGGGACCACTGTAGAGAAAGCCCATATATTGGGGACAACAACAGGAAAAGATTGAGTCTAGAAGATACAAAAAGAATTGGTAGGATTGTGTTAATACTTTATTTTTTTTCTTCATAACTATTTAGTAATTCAAACTATATAATTTTGCCCGATTTGGTACATTAAGTGTACAAAATTCCTCGAGATGTTACTCTAGTGTAGTATTTGCTAAATATTGTAGGTTAATGTACAAATTTTAAATCTAGAGATACGTTAGCGATTAGTGTACAGAACCTCATTTTTCATCGTTCAAAATGATAAATGAGTGCAAAATTCATGTCTCTGAGATTATTAACAACTAATAAATATCCTTAAGTTGAGGCATGCTATTATGAATTGATTGTTCATACTTGATATATAACAACCATTTTATTTTCCCCATCAGGGAGATCACTTGGGATTTTGTATTTTGAATTTCTTGAACTGTACTCTCCCCATATTGGGAAAATAATATGAATCTGTGATTATTTTTGTAGAGAATTGTTAAGCTATGGACGTTGGATCCAGCTGAACGTGATGCATTCTTAGCTAATGAAGCTACAAAGAGGTTAACTGCTAGTAACTGGGTAATTATGGAAATTGCATGTACCAGATCTTCTCATGACTTGTTTATGGCTAGAAAAGCATACCATGCCCGTTTTAAGAAATCAATTGAAGAAGATGTTGCTCATCATACAACCGGTGACTTACGTAAGGTACAAATTAAGCTTCATGGCTACTTATTTAGTTGTTACATATACATCATATATTGGTTTCTTTGTTCTGTTGAGTTTATTTGAATACCTTAATTATAGTGTTTATATTTGAACAGATGATAATATGGCATGTCGAAAAAAGCTAGCTGACAGTAATTATTGTTTCTGTTTCTTGTGATAAATTATTATTTTTCATTGTAAGTGCTAAAAGAGTACGACTAGAAAGGCATACCTTGATAGTTTCGATAAAAAATCACCTGACTTTCGCAAGGTAACAGAGTTCACATCTACTTGCTTTAGTTCTTACTTACACTGGTCTTTTTTTTCTTCCTGATTTTGGTGAATACCTTAAACCTTGTTTGGTCTCAGCTTAATAGTTCAGCATTTCTCTTTATTTGCGTATAAGCTGGACTAGACTTGGCTGACCTGCTTAACAGCTGATATTTTTATAGTCTTTTAGCTTTACGAATAAGCGGCAAGTTGGAACAAAAAATCCAGCTGTTTTTTCTTGAAAGCCAATGCACAAAAAATCAGCTTATTTGCCTCCCCCCCTTAAAATCTGCAACCAAACAATCCTTTTTTTAATAATATGGAGGAACATGCTGCAGGAGAGTGTTGAACATAACTTGGTGGTATGAAATACTTGTTTCTTCTTCTGCTTTTGTTTCTAATACTTGATAGTCTTTCATTTCTGAGTGCAAATCCTTGATTGGTATCAGCTTTTATGTGCTTTTTTTTCTTTCTAAAGCGGGTGTGGATTTGGTTGATCAGTTAAAAGCTGAGGTTTTATGGTTTTTTGCCTGAAAATTCTAAAAAATCCAGCTTGTTTTATTAAACTCTTCAACCGGAAGAAATATAAGCCTTTGTGGAGTACTAATTTCATAATGAAATCATATCCTGATAGCATAATGAAATATAAGCGTTTCTGGTTTTCGTTCTGCTTCTTGCAATGCCATTATCTCATTCGTTTGCGAGTGCAAATATACTAGTAAGGCCTTGCTTGGTTGCAGAATTTAAGCACAGCCTTTTTGTTTCAAGCTAGACTATACATGTTTGATATCGTAAACGCTGAGTTCTATTGTTTGGCCTGTAAAAGCCGGAAACCTTTAAGCTGGAAAACATGCCCTTTACCGTATTTAAAACTTCCAACTCATTCTTAAAAAATGCAATCAGAGAAGCCGTAGACCTATTTAAGTACTTATTTGATAAGGAAATCTCACGATTAGCTGTTCTTGTGCTGATGTGCTGTAATGCTGATATATCTGTAATGTTCATAAGGAAATCACACGGTTAGCTGTTCTCGAGACAGTGTTTCATACACTGGTTTGTTTTCGCTGTTGAGTTTACTTTTACTAATGTATTTTTGCAGAAGATAGCTTGGTGATAGTAGATCATGTGTTTCTGGTTAGGGATAATTTAAGTACGGTTAGCTGGTCTTTTACTAATGTTCTTTAATCATGATATAGCTATTGGTTCCTCTTGTGAGTTCATTCCGATATGAAGGGGATGAGGTTAATATGGTGCTGGCAAAATCGGAGGCTAAGATTCTTCATGGTAAAATATCAGAAAAGGCTTACAATGATGATGAGCTTATCAGGATTTTGACTACACGTAGTAAAGCACAGCTTAATGCAACACTTAACCACTACAACAATGAATTTGGCACAGCCATCAACAAGGTCTGCGGAATTCGTTATTTCCTTATATATTGATCTTTATGACACTAATGACAAAAAGCATTTCAAGTTATTTAATTTGGACATGCTAGCTACAATGTTATATGATATTTTCTTAAAATATTTTTACTACTTACCAAGTTGAGAGGGAACTGCAGATCGTTAAATATGGCGTACTGGCGTAGAACAATTATGTTGTGCCAGCACAAGCGATCGACTCCGGATCCTCTACCCCTTCTTTTACACCCCTACCGTGCCCCCTTAGTTACTTTTGCTCAAATTTTGATTTTAACATCTTATTTCGTTTGTTTATGAACTTTTACGACATATTCTCGACATAATTCATAATATTTGGACATAATATTGAGTCAAATACTTTTTTCCGGATCTAATGTTTGTTTTACACTAGTTCTTAAGGTTATTCCAAATTTAAAAATATATTACTTTCGTGTAAGAAACAAATGTTGTAATGTAATTGATACATGTCTAATCGTAATTGTATAAATGTAGTAATTGTTCCAGTTTTTTCGAGTAACTATGTTTGGTTATAAAGCCAAGGGAGGGGTACAAAATAGGGGTAGAGGATTTGGACCCCAAGCAATCCTTTGACTACTTTATATTATGCTGCATATTGGAACTTTAAGGCTGTGTGTCTTGTGTTGCTTAATGTTTCCCTCAGCTTCACAGAGGCTTGCTTTGGTGCACTTTTCTTTTCTTTTTTACTAAAATGTAGAATAGTCAAAAGTAGTTGTTTGGTTAAAGCAGAAAAGTGCAAAAACATTTTCACACAGTTCTTTAAAAAGCATACTTTTCAACCATTATGCAATGGTACAATTTCCAATACGAAAAAGGAGACTTGTTTTCTTAAATTTTAACAAGCACTAGGAAAGCAAAAAACGTATACTGCTCGTTTCTAACACCAACAAAAGTAGACACAGTTATAAATTACTTCTAAACAGTCTATAGTAAACTTCTACAAGTTCTTGTTTTTTTATGTTTTTACACCTGCAAATATGAAGAACCCAAACAAATCAACCTTTTCTCTTTTTTTGTTTCAGTTTTTCCTTGAACTTATCTCACCGTAATTATTTATCCGCCGCAGGACCTAAAAACCGACCCGAAAGACGAGTACCTCTCTCTACTCAGAGCCACAATAAAGTGCTTAACTTGCCCTGAGAAGTACTTTGAGAAACTCCTCCGTTTGGCAATCAATAAAACAGGAACCGACGAATGGGCTCTCACTCGGGTCGTTGCCACTCGTGCTGAGGTGGACATGATACGTATCACCGAGGCATATAATCGCAGGAACACTGTCCCTCTCGAAAAATCAATTGCCGGAGACACCACTGGAGATTACGAGAAAATGCTGCTAGCTCTGCTCGGGCATGTGGATCATTAATCGATGTCGAGTTTGTTTTTTCAAAATTGTGGTGTCCAGGTGAGGTTATGCATGCCGGATTGTTTTGAGTTTCTTACTTGTTTTGAGTTTCTTACCTGTATGTGATGAGAGAGATAATATGTGGTTGGTCGTTGACTGACTTTAAATTTCCAGGATCTTTACTCTTGCTTGAATAAAGTTGTACTCTTATCTCATATGGAAATTATGAAAATTATTCATCTGAGAACAATTGCATTTTCTTTTATCACTATTAGTGATGGCTGATGATATGAATTGAAACTTGCTTTTTCAAGACTGGATAATTCTAGTGAAATTATTTTCTAGAAGTACTCGAAGAATAGGCAACAAGGGACGTGGGTAAATATTTGTTATCTCATCGAGATCTTTAACCTTTAAACGTGCATGAACCTTTCCGCGAAAGGTCACCTGTACTGACTAGTTTGGTTGGGAAAATGATTAGACGATTCAGAGAGCGCCATGTGGAGGAGCCATGCACCCCATGAACACTGCAACCAAGATTGCAAACGAACCGAACAATTTGTGAAAATTTTGTATTCGGTTCGTTAAGCGCTCGGTACACATTGTTCATTTTCTTAATGACTGAACATGAACAAAAATATACCGTTCCTTTCGTAAATGAATCGAACATGAACATACCTCTATTTGACTCGTTAACGTTCCTGTTTGTTAGATTAAATATATTAATGTTAATATAATTTATATATATAGACATATACATATTTGCATACTGTTTTTAAAATATTCTATAATATTTATTACATTTTCAATGATATGTTATTTTAATTCCAAATCTAAAATAGCTATAACCATTTTTAGGTTCACAGTAAAAGAATAGGTTAATAAACGAACCGAACACTTACAATTTTCATTTTTTAACGAATGATCACGAACATGATTTCAGAACTGATGTCTCGTCACGAACCTACTAAACAAACGAATCGATCACGAATACAACTCTGTTTGCTTCGTTTGGTTTATGGTTTTTTTACAGCCCTAACCGCGGCCGGCTGCGGCCACAGCCTCAGGTTTTCGCTCGGGTTCACCGATCTATAGCACATACGTCAAGGATTGATACCGAGACTGAATTTATTCAAGATTCACTGCAATCGCGCGCAAAACTCGAAGTCCCAAGGCCCCAACCGTTAGTCCTTTGGCATAGTATATAAACCCCTTATTCCTCAATTTCAATCTATGTTGGATTGAAAAATTTTCAAAGCGGGTTGGGTTTTACACTTTATTTTCAAAATGCCTCCTAATTTCCAGAAGGTAAATATATTTCAGGTCGGTTATCGGTTTTAGACATATCATATACTGTTTTGATGCTTTTGAGGAACTTCAATCTGGTATTAACCACAAGTCGTTTCGTGAAATTTAACCCGTCCAAATCGGTTCTCAAAGTCGGTGACAACCAGTTTTGGTATCTGACCAAAATATACCAAATTCCAACAACAAAAAATCCAGTAAAAACAAATGGTGGGTTTTACCGGCAATTAGTTTTTAGAAAACTAGGTAATAAATATGCAGAAATTAGTACAAAAAAACGTCCTCTACATATTTTCAAACCGATGATGCGATGCTTACAAAATCTCAAAGTAGTCAAAGATGATACGTGTTTTTTTTAAATAGATGATACGTGTTTAAAGAATGGTATAGAAAATACCAAATAACGTCTTGAACACATTGGGCGGTTTTATATTAATTAATATTACTAGAAAGAAAGAAAGAAGTAGAATTCAATAGATATAGTGAAAGCGTCACCGCATGCACCACGTAATAATGTAATTATGTAATATGTTACAGGTGTCTCTCAATTAGGACCATGCCATGCAAAAGTACTGTATTTATTAACATATATATATACTACGTACATGGTGACATATACTACTCAAAACACGATCCTCTCTCTATTATACATTTATTACCACTGACTATAATATATATTTACACACACTCAAGATAAAGAGAATCGAAAAGAAAGAGAATTTTCTATGCAGAGGCCTTGTTCTTTTTTTTTACTTGGCACGATAAGTTTTTTATTTATTAGATTTCTGTGTTTTAATTTGAATTTCGACTGTACCTAATAAGATCAATACAGCCATTATTATTAATTCCAATTTATAGTTATATATATATAAAAGAAAAGAAGAAAAAAGAAGAGAAAAGTGGAGTAGTGGATTGAGGAGCGAGGGGGAGGAAGGTGTGTAACCGGCTACTGAGTAAGAGAGAGTTGCGGGTGCTAAAAGGTGAACAAGATAAGTGCAAAAACTAGTACAGTAAAAGAGCAACAAGGCAAACACAGATGATTATAAAAAGAGTTTCAGATTATATACAGATGGAGCCCACATCTTCCTTACCACAACCCTTTTCTACACCTCCTATTTCATTCATTGATCTTTCCATCTGTGCCCCCTCATGGTGGTACCTATTTATAACTAGTTTAACCTCTTTGTTTTTCCATTTTCACTGTTTAGCCTAGTTAGTTAGTTTTCCGCAGCCCTTGTTTGATAGAATAGAAGTAAGCTTTTGAAATCTTGGGTTGTATGAGTTGTTCCCACCCCATAAACAAAGATACTAATCTGAGTTCAGAAGAACAAAAACAAATATATAGTAACATGGTTCATGATTATGAACAGATCATGTCCACTACTTATTGCATTACTAGGTGAATTTGGGCATGTTACTTACTGCAAAGTACCTTACCAAACATCAACACAACCTTGAAGAAATTTCTTCGAAAAGATCACCTTCTCTTTGATTTTTTGTTGGAATTTATATGATTGAAGATATCAGAAAAGACTTTAACCAAATATATAGCTTTGTTACTTAGAATTACTCTAGAACTTCTAAAGAAAATCGATGAAGTTATATCGAAACGCCTAGGAAAGAGATGATGATATTAACCGTCAAAGATCTTTAAAGTTCGATATCGTTGTTGCAATGTCAAAACTCATAACTTAAGAATGTTTAGCATCAAGCCGCGCATTATAGAAACTTAGCTCAATGTATCAATTACGGAATTTTATTTACTTTTCTAGGTTTTGGATGCACTGCAAAAGATAAAGTGGGACAATGATTCTACTCTGAGCTATAGGAGGTCTTGCCGAGAAGGGATATGTGGATCATGTTCAATGAACAATATTGATGGTATAAAACACTGTGGCATGTCTCAAACCAATTGACCTAGACACTTCTAATCACTCCATTGCCACATATGTTTGTTATCAATTAAGGACTTGGTTGTTGATTTAACCAATCAGTACAAGTAAGACAATATATATACTCTTCCGTATGTACGTATCATTATTAATTTCTCCTTTTAATTTGCAATTATATATTCATGCATGGTGCAACCTTTGGAGTAAACCCTAAACCGACTTGCGCCTTCTTCTTTTTTTAAATGTGGGAGAAACTCCCACTAGATTCGTTATAATATTGTTTGAAGGTTTTGTCTTCTTGGTACATAACATTCTTTCAAGTTTTAGCAAGTACTACTTCTTTTACATTTTCATAGAACATCAGCTTCCCTATTCTATTCTATATTGTATATATAATATTTTGATTCGAGGTCCGCCAATTATACGTATCAATGTAATAATAATACCAATAAGGAAAACGTAATTTGTTTCCTCCATTTTGAGGAACATTTTCTATTTTGGAGGTATGGAATGAGGAATCTGGTGAACATTTTGTGATGATTAAAATGGGGGTAATTGATCAATTTCTGGTAAAGAACCATATACGTACGGTGGGTACTCTTTAGTTGTTACTTGTATTGTATATCCTCGCTAGCTAATTTGTTCACATACATACGTACGATGCATGCCTCTTAAATTTTGTCTAGTGTAACCAAACTAATCTATTTGTTTATATTTAATCATATATTTGATCATTAAGACTGTTCAATTTCTTTTATGGTGAAATATCCACTGACAGCTAATGTAGTCTGAGGGTCTTGATTGAAAGAAATTTCAGTTACAAACCAATTTGCGAAAATAATCATAAATTACGTGGTTTATATAAAAATATATTTTACAGAATTTGAAGTCATATATATAGAAGATAGCAACAAAAGACCTACCTACTTACCTTCCCCAGGCATTCATGTGTTGAGAATGATATTGCAAAATTGCTACTTAATTCAAGTGATGGAGTGGACATTATAATGAATGATTAATTAATGGGAAGAATATATTGAGAACAATGTCAAAACATATTTCCCATGATTCTTGACAAAAACCGTCTATGCATGGTAAGGCGAGAAAGTGTGTGAAGTTTTATTATATATATATTGCTTAATTTCACACATACAATATCATGAGCTAGCTAGCTGCTTAATAATAATAATAATATAATAATAATAATAATAATAATAATAATGTAGAGGTGTGATATTGGTGTTTGGCAAAAGTTGTACGGCCCTTCTTCTCTTTAAATTCGTAACAGTGATGACTAGTCAAAGTTTCTTTTGATCCTATCTTAATTGTTAATCAAATCATCCTTTTTTTTCTTCTTAATTATGCAAGTCACTACTTGTCTATAAATTTGTTTTCACTTCACACAGGTTAATTGAACCATGGATGGCTAAAAACAAAAAAACAAAAAAAAGGATGGAAAAGAAGACCGGCAAAGCCAGCCCTGAGGGATAGGAAAAAAGTGGATGGTGGGGGGGTGTGTGTGTGGTAAACGAGCTAGGGTATGTGTATGTGCTTGTTGTAGCAGTTCCCTATTGGTGAAGAGTTCCCTGGACCAGCTAGCTAGCTAGCTAGCGGCATTGAAAATTCCCTTGCCCCGAATGCAATGTCAACGAGAAATTTGATTTTTTGACTTGAAACAGTACTATTCCCTTTGTGGTCTAGTTATTTAGTTTTATTTATGGGGGGGGGGGGGGGGTATTTATATGAATTGAAAAATAATGAAGAATTAATATTACGTGCATTCTTTTTTGGAACAACCAACTTGGTATTTGTTAATTCCTAGTGAAGTGTTGTTTGAATAATTGCACAGGTGACAACTAGCCGTGTTTTTATATAGTATTCATTTTTGTGCTCTTATGAAATCTTATTGAGAAATGAAATGTCCAAATGTCCAAATAGAGAAATGTGTTAATTTCGTACTTGTCTGTTCGAATTGAAACAAATATAAAATTATAAAGAAATATGGTTTTAGATGAAAATGATGATTGCATATATTGTTTTTTTTTTTTTGACAGAGGAGACGATTATGCAGACGAGAGATTGCAATCAGTAAAAGAAGAATATATATATAGATGTCGTACCATAGTGAATTGTAATCCTAAGAGTCTTAACCCCCTGTAAAAGCAATCCATAAAAATGAAAGCCAGACATTTTTACTTTCTAACTCGCTCCAAACCTGATGAGAATGAACATTTGATCATTTCTCACAAAATACTAAGACAAAAATATGTATAAATACACTTTTCTTGTTGCAAAGAGACCAAGACACATACCTACCTTGCTCTCACTAAATAATGTTCACTCCTGTTTGTTTGTTTTTGTACTCTCCTGTTTTAAAATAATGAAGAATAAATATAATGGCTAATCTTCATATCTATATTTACTTTAAGTGGGGCTTGTATTTTTCTTGTTTGTTTCTTTGTTCCTACCTAATAAGTTTTACTATATTTTAGTTGTCAATTTTTGTAATGCTGCTTTTAAGTTGTAATAATAATGTTGGAGGATCATTTTAAACCCAATAATAATGAAAATAGTGGGCTACTCCCATTTTTAATAATAAAAAAAAAGAATTAAAATGTAAATGAGGAATATAAGTCCAAATGATGATGAAAAGTAGTAGTAGTCCATAAATGTGAGTTAACAAGAGGAGAGAGGGGGTGTGACTGGTACAACTATTACTACTCCGTATTTTAGAATATCTATAATATACTACTAGTACAGAAATAATAAATAACCCAATTTAAAAAGAGGAGAGAGAGGTATATTGAGAAGTGAGTTTTTTGCCAAAATGGTACAGTCCACTGGGTTATTTCCCAGAATGGGCTACCTTTCTGAAATATTTCCAAAATGGTCTACTTTCGAAAAACGACCGATCGAAATGATTAAAACGACCGGTCGTTTTATTATTGAACTCTCTGGAACAATTTGGACAATAAACGATCGGTCGAATTGGATAATACGACCGGTCGTTTTTCAGACAAAAACGATCGGTCGTTATGTACGTTTCGATCGGTCGTTTTTATAGTGAACTCTCTGGAAGAAATCATACCTGAAACGATTTCTACTATGGTGAAAAACGACCGATCGTAATGTACAGAACGACCGATCGGTGTGGAACGAAAATGTTCCAGTAAGTAAACCTTAAACACGACCGATCGCTACTATAAAACGACCTATCGTTCGTTTTTGGTCTGAAAAACGACCGATCGGAATGTACAGAACGACCGATCGTTTTTGGTCCAAATTGTTCCACAGAGTTAATGATGAAAACGACCGGTCGTTTTATTCATTTCGATCGGTCGTTTTTCGAAAGTAGACCATTTTGAAAATATTACAGACAGGTAGCCCATTCTGGGAATTTGTGTGGTCCACTGGACCATTTCAGAAAAAAACTATTGAGAAGTAGTGTAAAGAGAAAGAGGAAATATTATTAAGATGATGATGATGTATGGTACTAATTGTTCCATGAAAGAGAATCGAATAATATTGTTTTACTCTAATATTATTAATAATAATAATAAAACAACACGTGCTGTTGTTCGAGCTTCATCAACCTTAGATTCTTCTTCCAATTCCAACTTTGCCAAGCGAATCGAAACTGCCTGGTTAATTTCTCAGGTCTTTTTTATTCAATCTTCTGTTTGCTTGTTTTGTGAAAATACTTTTTCTATCCACTTACTACTGTATTTAGAAGCAATATATCTGTTATATTGGAAATTTCATCATCTCTTCTGTGAATTTGAGGGTTGTACACCCCCTTGTTCTCCCAGAAATATTGGGTGTTCTAAAAGGCGCGCCCAGGCTTAGGATTTAGAAATTTAGGCAAAATCTTGGTTAACAGCCGTCAAAGGTGTAATTAGATTAATTAAGGCTTAACTAGACATCTTAGGCGTAATTAGGCTGCTTAGGCGTATTTGGACGTCATGGGTGATCAAAGGCTTTTTTAACAGAGCTTTTTTTAAGATGGTAAAAGGCTGATCAAAATTTAAAAATCTTTATGGGATATTTTTTCTTGGATCCAAAAAGCTAATTGTACTAATGGTTTATGAAACGGTGACAATTATTGTTCTGTATATATATTTTTTTTTTTGAAAAAAGCTTTAAGCCTGGGTAAGACTAGGCGCGCCTTGGCGCAATTAGGCTTTAGTTGGCCCTTACCGCCCGCTTACCGCCTTGTGCCTTTTATAATAGTGGGTGAATCTGGCCCATCCTTAAAATTTGTGGACGCCGCCGATAGGAAACAAGTGTTTTAGGTTTAAGTAGTCCTTACTAGGTTTCATAGTTCACCAGTGCATTACTAGGTTTTTATTACTCTGGTTCACTAAAAAAATAAGGGAGCAGGACTGCTGAATCATTCCTTTTCCCTTATTTGACCTATATTATTAGCTGCAGGATGACAGCCAATTCTTGAAAAATAGGGGTAGTTCCGATCTTTTAAATTGGAGACACTTGTGTTGGAGAAATTGGGAGATGTGGTATGGTCACATAGCAAGGTGTGAAACATGTGAATTGTTAAAAAGAATGTCTAAAATAATCAAAGAAGTACCTATTTCGGTTTTGCCTTGAAATGCCAATTCTTTTATTCATGAGTGACATCAAAAGCTCTTGATAGTATCAGGTGTACTTTGTACACCTGAGTACACCTGTATGAAGTAAGGGTATACTAGGTTTTAAACGTATTATTTTCGTTCATGACCATACTAAGTAAGAGGTTTTGATATTTTTTAAATATTTTTTAGGAGATGCTACATTTCTATTATATAGAGTTGAACTTTGGAGTGGAATTTAAGTTGTTATTTGTTGATGTTCACCTGTCGGTCTATCTCACAGGGTAGGGTAGCGAGGGTTTAATTATGGGGTCCACTTCGACTATCGCATGATACTTTAGCTGCTTTGAAGTTTGCTTGTGTTTCTTGCTTTGTCAATTAAGTCAAAAAATTTAATCGAAAATTCTACAATATCAAGTTTTATCCTTGTTCCTTCCACAACGCGCTATATATATATAGAAAAGAATTTGAAGGTGTCTTCTTATACATTTATAATCAGTTACTTTTAGCTATGATCATCCGAACAGTGAGTCTGGTAAGTGGTATAGAGTCATTATCAATTTTATTTCACCATAATGTCTGTAAAGATGGTGAACTAACCAAGTGTCAGAGAAGATATTGAAATTCTGCGTTACTGGATATAAATGATTTGAGAGTTAAGTAATCAGAGAAATGCTACTCTGTAAAGTTACTGGTATGAAGCTAACAGAGTTTTTTCTACTTACTTTTGGAGAGATCCTGTAACCTAGCTGGGACTTATATAATTTATGATTTTATCGGTATCTGTTTATACATGGACATAAATGCTGGAACAAGAATACGACTTGATTGCTTATAGATTATCTGATCCAAACTTTTGGCTTTGCTTTAGCAAAGTAAGAAATACATACCGTGTAGAGCTAGACTTTTGCTCCTTTACCTAAGTGAATTATCTTTTTTTAGTGTCAGATTTTGTTCACTTTCTTAGCGACTTACATATAAGCCACATTCTTAGGCTCTACATTTTATAAATACTTTACCTTGTAGATAAAAAGAATATGATAAAAAACGAGAAGATGCCTTGCGCCCTCTTAAAAAATTATATATGGCTCTTTTGTCTTCTTATATCAAAACAATTACCTGAACACACTATTTGTACTTACACTTACTCTATTTCCACATGCTATCAGTTTGATTAAGTTTGGCTGTTTCTATGACTAAATTGTCACACATGTATTTTCTTATTTTGCGAATTGCCAACGTAAACACATATCCCATCCATCTGATTTATGTTTTATGCATTTTCTTTTTAATTTTGGTTTGTCCTCTTTTTCGATATTGGAAATCATATCATTACTTACATGCCCTCCTAGTCTGTTTGTTTTATTTGTTCCTCAAAGCCAGAGTTTTAAGTAGTATCTGTTGTTGTAACTGTATATGCACGCTGATCATGAGTACTATTAAATCCCAAATGCATTTCTTACTTGCTCATGGAATCATGCTGATGACAGTAGATAACTCAGAAGAGCCAGATATTTTGTCAAATGAACTTAAATAGAGTGTAAAAAATAGAAACGGTGAATGATTCTTTTGGGGGCTGTTTTTGTTTATAAGTGAAAGTCGATTGCAAAAAGAAATTAAAGTAAATGCAGAAATCAAAGGCTTTTCTAATTTGCTAATTCTGCTTGTAAGGCCTGACTTAAAGATGTCCTAATCAACTCATGAAGAGGCTTTAAATCCTGTGCTATTGATGGTTTTTCTAGTGATCTGCAGACATCACCCCTGACTTTCTATAACTTTTACCAAGTTCCTTAGGTTTCGCAATTTTCGCAATTTTGCCTTTTTCTTGACCTTCACATTTATTTGTTCTTCAGCATACTTATCTGTCTAGCTTTCTCCCAGAATTGGTTAGTTATAAAACAAATGATTCTCCTCAGCATGCTTCGTCGCACTTTTCTGAAGAATTGTACTTAGTAGCACGTCATTTTGTCATGTGCCTACTGCTACCTCATTTCTAATTAACCAGAATATAATACATTTTCTCTCTGGTAATGTGTGTAGTTAAAATAAGAAATCTGTTGGTGAGACATGTTTGGCTGTTTGCAGTATACTTACACTCTGTGTGATGAAGAAAACAATTTCCTTTCATTGGAGATAGTATTACACTCTTTCCGATGTAAGTAGTAAAGGGTGCTCGCAGATTTGTTCACTTTGGATAAAGGGCCTAATGTAGGAATCAATGAACCAACTAGGCTTCTGAAGAGATTGGAATCCATCTTTTCCTCTCCATTATTTTGTACATGCTTTTCTTAAAATCATAACAAGTTGAGTCTGACGTATCCTTTCCATGCAAAAGTGTAAAGCATATTACATTAATCTAAACATTTAAAAAAAAAATGCTTCCTTGGATGCCTTTTCGAGACATGAGTCTGTGGTTTCTGGCACTTTGATCCACAAATTAACAAACATGCTTGCATTTGTGTTTGAATGGGTATTTTCAACCTATGTTAAGTTTTCAACATAGGAAATCATTTATCATTATTTATCCTGATGGCATAGATGACTATTTTCCTGGCTTGGTTAAACGGCTTCCTGTTTTGAGGTAGTTACTAGGCATGAGCACTGGTTTCCCCTTACTTGATAAGGGTTTTGATTCAACTGTGTTTAGAAAGGTTTTTATTTCTTGTCGGCATAAATTCTGTCCTTTCTTCTTCAAAGAATTGAGCTTTCTGGTCGGTTTTATGTATATTATTTCCTTTCCACTGTTCTTGGGTATAGTTGTTTTTACTTTTGGTAAAGGTTATTCCCTTTCTTTTCATTACCAATTTCACTGTTAAAAAAGAGGCCTATATAGCAGCTTTCGTTGGTTCCATATCAATCTTTTCTCTTTGCCTTTTCCTTTTTCCACTTCTCACATGCTTGATATTTGCAGCAACCAACACCAGTGCCTTGTTCTGTTTGCGTTTCAAATGGGAATGTCGAGTGCAAATGGTGTCGTGGAACTGGTTTTTTCATTCTCGGTGACAACATGCTTTGCCAAGTTGACTCTCATAGTACCTCTTGCATAATTTGTTCTGGAAAGGTAAAATAAAATAAAAGTATTTCCTATTGCTCAACGTAAATTTGTTATTATTACGTGTCTTTTCCTTTATCAAGAGCTCATTACTTTTAGACGAAGTATAAGGCTAAATACTTAATTTCTAACTTCTCCTCGGTTGATATTTTCGCATCAGGGGTCTGTGTGTTGTGTTGATTGCAAGGGTACAGGATTTCGTGCAAAGTGGTTGGACGAGCCTCCTATATCCAAGCAGTAAAATTGTTTTTTTTTTTTTAGCTTCAACGGGATTGACACGATTATTCTTTCCAGTTCTTTACTTTTACTTTTAATAAATATTCAATTCAATCTCATTTGTGTATCCAACCTGAAATGATGTTCTCATATACTTGCCACAGCCGTTTTCTTGATTTACAACAGCCTCCATTGTACATTTAGACCCCAAATCAGTATACATAATACATCCCCATCTCTCGCGATACCCGCCTTCAATGGATGAAAAACCTCCTTATTTCTTCAAAACCACAACATTGCGGTAGCGGCCATAGCCGAGCCATGATCCTGAACTCTTAAAGTTAAATGTAATTATTATTTTAGTCATCACTCATCAGTTGCATACATGTGACAATTGAGTCTATGATCGTTAGTTATTTGTGAAATTTTAATATGATATGATATGATACTTTAGAACATAAAAGCATTCAAATGGGACTAAGTTGGTAAGCAAAGATGGTTCAAACTGATTCATAACCCAAAAAGAAAATAACTTGGTATTTCTTTCATTTATCCATCGCCTAAATGTGGAAACAAAACTAGAACGAGAGAGGAAAAAAAAGGTTAAAAAGAAAAGATTCTACATCAAACACCGAATAGAGTGCTTCACGGAACGGTAATTACTGAGTGCTTTCTTCGTTCCCTTTTTTCGTTGAGTTGATTTCTTCTTCCCATTTACTCTTATTCACGTGCTAGTATAAAAGTGCATCCTAATATCACCTAATTTTCTCCACTGTGTATGTGTTCGAGTCTAGAACTCGGAGTTACAGTGTTGTGATGAAATTTTGGTACCAATAGCCATTTTTTTCACATGAAAATCACATGTAACTTTCAAATTCTTACTGAAAGATATAATACCACCAGTTAACTTTACTGGCACATTGATTGCTAAAGATAACGGAGTTGGCAATTTTGTTTCCTTGTTTTTAATGCTCTTTTCGACCTTACTAAGTAGCACGCTTTGCAACCCAGCTAGAGTAATCTTGACCTTTATCGATGACTTAGCATCTTGAGATGTTACCCTATATGTTCCTTTACCAATTGTCTTCTTTTCATATGAAATTGATATTGTTCCGCCATCTTTATACAAGACCCCCATTCTCTCATTTGAATTTTGGGTTATCAACAAGATTTCATAGCTAGGGTTCACGTGAGGTGCCTTACTGTTCTTGACATGGAAATCCTTAATTGTAAAAATTGGCACTTTAGGCTTATAAAGCCTTTGAATAATCCCAAACATGATCCCACCACCAATGGCTGAAAACGCAAGGGCTATGACCACTGCCCAACATAACCATCCACGTCCGCATTTCCCTTTTTTCTGATCTTGTAGAGTCTGATACCTTTCAGCGATCTTTGAATGTTCAGGTGGTGGTACTCGGTAGATTTGGTCCCTCGGGATTTGGACAACATAAGTATGGGATGGTTCTGGTATTGTAGGTGATGTTGGTTTTGGCAGAGATTTGGGTGGTACAATAGGGCCGCTAGCATCATTTGCCACCGTAGGTTCCTCCGGTCCCTCCATGAAAAAATGGGGACAGGTGGTCTATAAAGGTTTGGAATATGGGAAATAACTATTTATAAGGTTTTGATTGGTTGAGAATAGGTGGGGAGGGGAGGCTTTACATTGAGATTTGTTGGTTCAACATAGGTTTTTGATTGACAGAGGAAGTCAAGGATTTAAGTTTTAACTACTTTTAGAAATAACGTTTAAAACTGTTAAAAACCTCATGCAAAAGTTTTTAAATATTTCTAGGAAAAAGTTAAAATATTAATGCCACACGTAAAGAACTAATATATACTACTATTTAGGTAACTTAGTTGTTTAAATGTATCTATGAACAACAATTTGTCAATAATTTCTAAATTCGATTATGGAGGCGCCTTGCCAGCTTGGAATTGTTACCCTTACGTCTCTTTTTATCTTCTTTAAAAGCTAAAGAGAAGTGTGTAATTAAACGGTTTCAATTGCTATGGATTATTAACCTGAATCCAAATCCAAAGCAATGTAACAAATTGGAAATTTTGAAACATAACCGACGGATTGGTTTGGTTTAATTCGGATTAACTGTTTAAATCAGATTCAGATTTGATTTCCAATTAACGAGGCATCAAAAAGGCTAACAAGAAATTTGGTGTACTGTAAGTATTAGTAATAATAAAAGAATGCCAAAAGAAAAAAAAAACTATTATTTATAAATAGAGATTTGACTAATTATTTTGTTCATATATGTCAATAATAGTTTTTGATTTTTTGTTTAATTCGGTTCAGATCGGTTTTGATAGATTATATGGATTTTACGGGTTGGTTTAATTCAATTGGTTGGGATTGGGGTTAGTTTAGGATTAAGTTTGGTTTAGATTCACATGGCGTATTAAGAATGGTTTTTTCTTTTTAAATTGAAAATCGAACCATTAATACTCACAACCGAACGGATCCAGGCCAGATGATCAGATTTGTTCAAATTCATGGATTAATTTATCGCGTTATACTTGCATCCGTGTTGACCCGAGATTGGCTAAACCTTGCAGGGTTTGGGGATAAGGTGTTTTAGTTTTTTCGCCTAATTAAAATCTAAATCTGTTTTCAAACAACTAACTCAATTTACACTCAAGCGAATGCTAATGATGTAATGTTAGATACCAAGCTTAATTAAGTAGTCATTCATCCACAATAAAATATAAATGCGGAAAGTTAAGAATTAACGGAAAAGAATAGAGTTTTGACAATCCGGCTAGTAGTCTCCCCATAATTTATTTTACTGGGTATCATGATCACTATAACCTTCCAATTAAAAATTGCAAATCTAAACAAGCTTAATCAATCGATTTACTCCTCTCAATCCAAGTTTCATACTCTTGATACAAGTGTAATCGCATGTTTTAAGTAGTTATCGTATTAAAAGTATACATCTCACTACAATGTTTCTCTCTTGATCAATATCAATATAACTGTTTACAATTTGATCGCTTAGGATTAAGTTACTTTATGAGTAGTACAAGTAGTATGAAAATCTTAAAAGTTATATTAGCTTTAATGGTGACCAGGGTTTGTTCTTTAGAGAAGAGAAAGGAGATGTATTTGTGCTCTTAAAAGGTTTGAAATGGTAGGCAAATTTCTCATGGTCGTTACACTTGGTTAAAGGACCAATAGACAAGAATCCACGAATTGGTAAAAAATAGAATTTGAATTTTGCACGGGACCGACTGGTCTGTCTTGACTATGTCCGATTGGTCGGTCAAGTCTCACAAGGAGCTAAAAAATTTATGACCAACGCACCTTTGACCGGTCGATTTGTCCTAGGCTGGTTTGTCTCTCTAGGGGTCTATCATGCATGGGGACAAATTCTCGACTTTCTGAAACAATTGTAGTTTGCTCGTTCGGACTCGGACTGAATTTCGTTTAAACCGTTGGCTTTTTTATCGAATGGTCTATCATTTGAAGACCTGAAATTTACATTTTTATTTTTGAAAAAGATCATGTATTATATAACCTTAAATAAATGTTTCTAAGTAAATTCATTAAAATACTTATAATCAAAATCAATTTTTAAACTCATAGTTCAACGGTCTCCCATTTCTAATTATGACTCTTAAAGATGATTTTACGAATACAAAGAAACAAGTTATCTTCTCACCTTAAGAACCCAAAATATTTCATTATTCTACCCCTTTAACATAATCAAAATGTAATAAAATGAGGTTTGGTAGAGCTGGGTTTGAAATGAATTTAGTAAATAGTGTTTTTTTCCTTCATAAATATAAATGGAAGGGTTTGAAAACTTATTTTCAAAAACCATCTAAAAACAAATGGCAAATAAACATAATTTAAAGATTTTCAAAAGTGATAGTTGAACAACTGTGAGAAAGAAATATAAGGCATATCACAAATATTGAAAGCGAGGATTAAAGTATGAACTGATAATACTACTAAAGCATGAAAGACTTGTACAAATATATTATTGTAGAATGTGAAAGTCAGTTAGAATCATCGGTGCACTACCCCTATATAATTTGGGTACTAAAGTGTTTTAAGTGTTTAAAGATTTTGGTACCCAAACTAAATTTATAGGGCCCTTAATTATGTCAATGTAAAGTGGGATGGACACAAATACCGCAATGGATACATTTCTTCTATCTAAGTACGTAGATTTCACAAAAATCAAATTGGTATTTAGCCCATTTTGGGTGATATATGATCTAAACCGGTTTCGTCATACACACTTTGTTGTGAAGATACGTACGTGATGTCTAGTATTTTACTATCCTTGTAGAACTTTAGAGATATATATAGTTAGTTGGACATTCTCTACTCTTTTTTTTACAAGTGTTAAATTCATGCATTAACCAAGATTTCATTATTGAATGCTAGCTCTATATTGCAAGAGTAAATTCTCTCTCATAAATTGTGAGGAGTTCTGACATCTAATTATTTATGTTATTCTGTACAAGATAATAAAATCATTTAGTCAAAAATTGGCCCCCAAGTTTAGCACATATCTGACTTTGCCTTCAAGCCAAATGCAAATCACTATTAACACACCACCTCAACTGTAGTGGCAGTTCGCGAAAAGGAAGCTTGGAACGTAATAACTCGAAGCGATGAGATGAAATTGGTTTTGTCATCTCATCCGCTAGTTGATCATGGGAATGAATGAATCATGCTTTAATGATATTAGATGCAACCTTTTTCTGTTGCGAAAAGAAAATCAACATCCACATGCTTCAGAAGAGAATGAAATACCGGATTAGCGTTCATGTGTGGGTCTAATATTGTCAGATCAAGTAGTAGGAGAACGAGTGAACCCAATTCCAAGCTCTCAAAGTAAAAAAAGTTATTCATATCAATTCAGCCGTAGTGGAAGCAAGTTATTTATATTCAGTATCAGTACTTGAACGTGTAACTATAGTTTGTTTTTGTGATCCCCAATATACAAGATAACACCCAAATTATAAACAAAATTCCATTGTTCACCGTCGAATCCCATTTCGCATCACAAATGCGTGTGACGTTGGATTGGGTGCCCGAGAAAGGAATAAGCGATGATGATAGAATACTTCAAGTATTGTAGTAGACGCTTTACAACTACCCAATGAGGAAACAAAGTTCTATCCAAAAATTGACATAGGCGATTGACCGTAAAAGCAATATCTCTTGGATGAGTAAACGCCAAATAATTAAGTGTCTCCATCGTACTTCGAAAACAAGTTGAATCATCAAATAATTCACCAAGCATGGATGTAAAGATTAACGAACATGGACATAGATGTAGAAATAGGCTTTGCATCTGCCATACCGGTACTGAGTTAATAAATTTGCAATATACCTTTATAGTACGTAAATAGTGACACCTCCTTGCAATTTCTCACTATAAAATTTACACGGAAACCTATATTGTGGTGATAAAAGTTTTTTGCAATTAGGGAGCATTGCAATCACATTTTACTGTTAAGTTCCGGCGAACAAATTAATAAAAACCAGATATTTGTAATCCAACCCAATTAATATCTTCAACAGTGTAACGTGTCATAGAATATTTGCAAGTGAAACAAGATGTAACTTCTTCTTTTTTTGCCGATCTACCTCAGATATGCTTCTGAAATATTCAAAGGTCTAAATTTTCTTCTACCCCACCACTTAAATGGAGTAATAAATAAGACGATGACAAAAATGTTAAATGATTTTAAATTTCATAGCAGAAACTACTCCGTGTGTTGTGTGTTTGTCGAGGGAGTAAATAAGTTTTGCTGGTCCATTTAAATCGTAACACATTGACAAACAACAATAACGACCAAAATTATGAACATGTGTTTGTCTAACGTGGGAAACACTGATTAGTAGTGTATTATTTTTATTAAGCGACATAAAGCATTAGATTATTTTTCCCGTTGATAAGATGTGAAATGTTGCATTCATGAACATATGGAAAATATGTTGCAATTGATCAAATATAAATATTTATACAGTTCACCCACCAAGTGGTTGGTCATCACAAATAAGTAGAGGTAGGGAGAAATAATAATAATAATAATAATAATAATAATACAAAATAAAAATAAAAATAATGCAAGGAGTCAACCATCTCTTGTTGTTCTTCATCCTTCTCTCCATCGTTGCAATCGCCCAATCTGTATGTAACATCTAATCATTTTTTTATACTCACTCACCCATTAAATACTTAATACACATGTAATTTGTTAAATTTTGTGTTTAAACTACATCTACTTGTTACATGTGATGTTCAGTTTTTTTCCTTCTATAGAAAAAGACAATTATTATTTGGTTTGTTAGCATGTTGGACAAGCTAGCTAGTACTCCTTACAGTATTTGGGTCAATCTTTTTTGAATGTTATATGATGAATGCAGGATGATAATTGCGTATACACAGTATATATCAGGACGGGGTCGATTTTTAAGGCAGGGACTGACTCAGTCATCAGCTTGACCTTATATGACACAAAGGGGTACGGTATCCGAATATCGGACTTAGAGTCATGGGGCGGGCTAATGGGTCCAAATTATGACTACTATGAGAGGGGCAATTTGGACATTTTCAGCAGTAGAGGCCCATGTTTAAAAGGGCCGATATGTGCCATGAACTTGACCTCTAACGGATTGGGCCCACACCATGGCTGGTACTGCAACTATGTTGAAGTGACCCCAACTGGTCCGCATATGGGGTGTACGCAAAAGAAATTCACCATCGAGCAGTGGTTAGCTACAGATGCCTCACCGTATGAGCTGACAGCTATTCGGGATGATTGTGGATCGAACGGTGTAAAAGTTCCTGGTGGCAATAGACTCCACGGGATCGAGGATGGTAAGCAACATGTCGAATCTGCTATATGAAAAGTGTACAATAGGGAGGTGTCTCTATGGTATTTGCGCGCATATATGGATCGCGTTGGTAAAAAGCTATATGATTTGAATGTGTTTTTGTTTGAGACCGTGTATTTTTTTTCCACCTTAATGTACGTAAACACAACCGTACGCAAATAATAGAGGGTTAATCCAATGTATAAGTACTTAAAACCTTTTTCGTTCTGTATTAATCAACTTATTAAGTTGTCCACGCCTCCATTATTTTAAGTGTCTTTTGGCAATTGAAGGGTGCACAAACTATAATTAGTTTGATATATTTGTTTTGGAATAAATCCAATTTCTTGTAGTATATATGGTCAATTGCATAAATTTCTAATCAACCAAAAGCACACTAAAATTTGCCAAAAAACAAACAAAGAATCTCATGATTAATTAAAATAAAAAAAACTTCTTTGAAATCATAAAAACCAAGAAAACCTTATTAAATCTATGTTCTGTATTTACTCCGTATAGGTATGATATGAAAATACACTGAAATGACAGATCGAATGTGTTTAAAATGCATGTCTTTAGAATGAAAATTCTAGATATAACGACTTTAATTTTGCCTCTTTGAGTATATATACAATTTTGATCAATATTCAATTTTATAAAATAAATCAGTATCACTGATATTTTGAAGCAAATTACTTTACTTATAGCCCTTTTGTTGTACTTTAAAATTTTGGCATTGAAATAAGGGAGATTATTCTAATTTTGTGACTTCTCAGTTCCCTGTATTAACATTGAGACATACATAGGGAAAGAAAAGAAGCGTGTGGCTATTTTTGCCATCAAGATATGGATACTAATTCCATATCTTTTTCCAGATTATCTCGTTTATATTATATTATCTGCAAGTGTTTCGACTTTGACTCGTATTTTGCTATTCAGATGAAAAACACAGAGTCCACGGCATGATAAAACTCCACGAAAATGTAACACACAATCTAACAAGAAAGCTCTCGTGTCTTGACTTGGCACATTGTGGTTTGAAAAAGAATTTATAATGTGTACCTTAAGAAACACAGAGTCCACGGCATGGTTATGTATGACGGTTAGGACGCTAACAGGTACTATCTACGACTAACCACGAAACCATCAGCCCTGATGCGGATCAATTACCTGAATTACAATAGAAACTAATGCATTTCACCATTGATACCAAAACTGTACCTTAAGAAAAACAACTTACAATCAAAACTTGACCTAAATTTTTTTTATATATATATATATATAAAAAGAGGTTTAATTAGGGTAACGCAAAATGAGTGACAAGTACTCATGACTGCCATGCCATGGAACTTAAGTGGCATCGTGCAAACCAAAAACAAATACGTACACCGACTGCATTTTAAAAAACTTTAAAGGACGACTTAAATACAAAGGTTGTCAAAACTCGTTTACACATTTTTTTCAAAAATCCCCTCTAAACACTGAACAACAACAACTTAACACCATCTAAGCAACCAGTTTTTTTTTAAAAATCGCATTGAAATTTCATTGCTCTCTCCCCTATCATGCTAAAGTCACACTATGTTCTATGATCTCCGGCTTCTTGTTTGTCGATGTGTACTAGAGCATTATTCAAGCCTCGGATAACATCTTCATCTCCGGGCGTCTCTCTCTTCATCTCCTCGTAATCTTGTACACACGCCTTCCAATTTTTCAACTACAATCACACACATCAAAACTGTTCAATTGTCTAAATGAATGAAACTATATACAAACACCATGTGTGTAAATACAACTGATTTAATTTTAGACTCAGGTCATAAGTTACTTATACTTTCTGGTGTTATCCAATTCTTTATATTGTCCGCCAGATCTCTAAGAAGACATGCTGAAGAGAAAGGTTAACATAGTAACGGAATGATAGACGTTGATATAAGAATCGCAAAGCAAGGAGCTAGAAAAGGAAAATGGGTAGAAGTAGAAGTCTACTTATGATAAATTTTCCTCATTATATAAATTTGATTCCATGTTAGAAACTTATTGTCATTATACACAATACTTGTTTATCATTTTGCATGAGACAGATGGTAATGATTTTAAGATTATTTGGTTTTGAAATGGTATGTTGCTTGAATTCTGTATAGTCATAATGTTGGAATATAAGTACTTTGTTGTTCTTCATATGACCATTCTGTTATATAAGCTTTAGTCCTTACCTTGGAATAACAATCAGCTCTTCTTAATCTGGCTTTTCTGTAGGATGGGCGAACTTTAAGAGCCCTAGTGCAGTCCACAATAGCTCTCTCGAAATGACCAAGTTTGGCCCTGCAAGTAGCTCGGTTACACAACAAGACAGAGTTGTAAGGGTCATGGTCAAGTCCTTCCTCGTATGCATCACATGCCTCATTATATTTATTTTCCCTAAATAAATCATTTCCTTTAGAGCGAGCATTTGCAACTGCTTTAATTCTTCGAACCACTATGCCCGCTTCCTTATTGTTGGGGTCGAGACGAGCTGCTCGTTGAACTGCTGCTACAGCATCTTCAAATCTGTTGAAATACCATTTATCCTTTTTTAATTTTATTTTAGAATGAAAGAAAAAGCGGTGGAGTTTATATTGCACTGGATTCATAATCTTCTAAAACGGTTCCTTATTTCGGATATATAGATTATAAACTATCCCCAACCCATGACCTAATCTTAACTACAATCAATATATATACTTGAATGCATGCAAACGGACTTATTTTTACCAATTAGCTCATGCTACTCATAACTTTTAGAGATTTACTAGGCTAAACTATCCATTTACCAAGGCAACATTGCACAATCTGGTGTAGGCATGTAACAAATATAAAAAACGGTTTATTTACCATTATTAGGGAGAAGAATCCCTTGATACTGTTATGTACAAAAGCTAAAGTGTATTTAATTTTCACCCGAGCCGAAAACATTGTATAAATGGAATTCAAGTTCAATTAATTGTTTTTTTGGTATTTTGGAAGCTCAGTTACTGCCTAGCGTCACACACCTAATAGATGAATATTTAGCCAACCCGAACAAATATATCGAACCACGTGTCGGTTATCATGGCGGACTATATAGTTACTCACTTACTCCCACATTTGTACATATAAGTCGTTTAATAATTATTCTTTTACTTGGCTGCCAAGCTGGTCTTGTGTCTTCCATTTTTTTTAAAGGACAAAAAAGATGAAGCAAAAGTGATACTGCTCGTTTCTTCATTATATATACGACCATACTTGATCAAAGTATATCCATCTTAAGCAAAGAACAGATTTCATGCAAAAGGGATCAATTTACATTTATATAGATACTAAGATACTAAAATTTGAAACTCACCTCCCAGCTGCCATATCAACTTGAGCTCGAATAACCAACAAACTGGCATTACTTACTGGCCCGAAATACTTAGTACAATCATCAACTTCAAATTTTGGACCTTTTTTCAATGCCTCATCCGCATCTTCGTGCCTATTCATCCTCAACAACGCCTCCGCTTGCAAAGCAAAAATCTTTACCCAAAATAATAATTAATAGACCGATAACAGTCAGCTAGCTATATCAATTGAAAAGAACTTACTCAATTACATACTAACTTGAAAAAACAGTAATTTCTAACCTGAGGTGCGGAATCAGAGCCACCTGATATTACATGCATTGTTTCTCTGAGCAATGTGTTCCAGTCTCGATTTTTCTTGGCTTCGGTACATTTCGTCAGATGGATTTGCAAATTTTGAGCCTTAGTCAGAACATCAGGGTCTGATTCTGCCCCTGCTTGTTTATAGTGATACATGGCCTTCTCTGCATCTCCCAATCTGGATGCATATATTTACATAGTAATTTTAAATCTTTGGCATTAACCAAGTGCTGGATAGTGTAGCTACAACCTTTTTTTTTAATTAAAAGGGACATTACCCCATATTTCATTAAACCAAAGTTTGGGACCTAACCCAGTTTTTACAAGCTAAACTTTAGCTTAAAAGCTGGCATTAAGCGAACGACAAGTAACCAAACAAACCCTACTATTTACAAAACAGTTTGCAACAAACACATAACTGCAACAACACACTATCTCCGTCTAGCTACAACCTAAAGTGCGAACTTTTAATATGATAATTTTATATTGTTTGATCTTTCTTGAAAAGTTACCAGCTAAACATACTATCATGATTTTAGACATTAACCTGTTGTATACATCATTCTAGAGCCAAAGAAAATTACTTCCATTTTGTAATTTATTTTCGATATGGAACATTTACTCAAAACAACACAAGAGTTCCTTTTACTACTAAAATTATTTGTTCGCATTTTTTGCTTTCAAACATGTATATTTATTGATAACGGAAGTATATTTATTGATTTATTCCAAACATGTATGACAATAGACCTTTGGAAAGGAAAAAAAGAAAGAAATATTGCTGTTTAAACTTTACTTAACCAATTCCTACATTAGGAGGAAAATGGACCAAGGATGTCTTTCGAGCATATGCATCAATCTCCTCAAATCACATATTTCTACATTAATACGATGCTCTCCTTAAATTCAAGATAAAGTTTGCTCTCCTTATAAATGTATAATACTAAAATATACATTCTCTCTCTTAATTTATGTCATTATCAAATATGTGCAAGTGTAAAGTGATGTTAAAAAATTTAATAAAAGTTATAAATTAATAAATAAATAAAAAGGAATGAGGAAAGTGATAAACTGATATATTGAACTATGTTAAAATGAGTTGTTAAAGTAAATAAAATATGTATTTGACCTCAAATTTAAGGAGAATGATGAGTAAACTGATACGGATGCTCACTTATGAATTACCTTACTCTTGATAGGATATGGTCTGTCGAAGTGGTAATCCAGTTTAGAATCATACTTCAAAGTTCAAACCTTACCCTTAATATGAAAATAAAGGTACGTTCCTCTTATTGTTCTAGTTCCAAGGGAACAAATTTACACTACCAAATTAATTATTTGAGTTTTCCTACGTTTCTCTAAAGTTTTTGGAAAATATTATCACATGATGATTTCTAATATCAGCACCTGAGATATAGTGTAGCCAAACGATTATGAGCTCTCTGATAAAACGGCTCGATCCGAATAGCCTCTCTACACTCAAAAACAGCCTCGAGAACCCTACCCAACGCATTTAGAGCCGCACTTTTGTTACTCCGATAGGAGGCCTTGTTTTGATCAATCGAAATAGCCGCTTCATACAAAGCCAACGCTTCACCAAAATTCCCATTCTTATAATCCTCGTTTCCCATAATCTTCAACTCCTCAGGATCCATCCTAGTAGAAAGTGCCCTACACAAAGATGCTGGTTTCCCGGTCACGCCACTTTGTTTCTTTACAACATTTCCCATATCAGAATTGGCATACCCATTCTTCGTATTATTATTTAACCCATTTTTTGCATTTAAATTACCACCTCCACCTCCACCTCCGGGTTGTCTCAAATTACCCAAATGCCCAAAAAGCATTACATTACCAGATGATGCCCGGACAAGATTACCGGACCCTTTAGACCGTTGATGATCGGTTATCATGCTATCAAGCTCGCCTGAAATACCTATAGTACCATAAGGCACCTTTTTCCCTGGAACATACCCTTGATTTTGATTTCTATTTCTCTCTTGGTCAGTATTTCTCCTACCTTGATTTTGATTGCAAACGGGATCGTTTTGGAAATTTTGTTGTCTTGGAATTTTAGGATGGTTCAGCCCGGGCCTGTCAATGATCCTATCGGTCTGATTTTTCGTCGGCTCTGGTGAATGGCTTGAAGCAACATTGCCCGCATTTTTCGCATGCAGAATTCCAGACGTTTTCCTGGACAATTTATTACGTCGCCCAAAAACCGAGCTTAATACCCCACAACCTTTCTTTCTTTCTGGGGACTCTCCCATGTTCATGTAAAGAAATGTTTTTCCTCCTTAATGGTAAGATAATTATAAGAAAATTTTCATTGGTTAAAATGAATTCAAGAAGATGAAAAAAGGAAATATTGGTGAGGAATGATGATGTAATGGCAAGAATGAAAAAAGAGGAAAAGCATAAAAGAGATTGTCTAAAACAATCTCAAAAATACTTTTCTTTTTCTCTATATCTTAAGAGGGGATTATTTTCAAAGAAGAATTGTTAAAAGAAAAAAGTAACATGGTTTAAAGATATATGATTTGATTAAGTCATTGCATAGTATGTTTTAGAATAACATGGTTTATTTTTTGTTATTAGTGGTTTTAATTATTGTTTGGTGGAAAAGAGTCGTCTCCGACAGATCCGTTCCAGAAAGAAATGAGGATCTTTGATTTTTTTTCTAGAGAAAAAAAAGAGAGGGGTGGGGGGGTTGTCATTTCTGTTTTTTAACCTTTAAAAATCAAATTATTTAAGAGAATTAATAATTAGAGTTACTTGCCAACTATAAACACACCCAAAATTTTAAAGAATTCGTGAGGATCTACTCAATATTTTTATTTGACGCACTCAAACCCGTTGAATAACACCCACTTTCTTTTAAAATATTAATTAAGCACAATCTTAAACATAATTATTCTACCTTTTTTTTTTTAATGTTAGCCGCTGTAAAGTTAATTCATGTCATTGTACACTATTAGTTTTTTCGGGAACAATTTATTGTTTATAGAGATTACAAAACATCAAATGTTTTTTGGGGAACAAATTTGTGAATCTATATTTTCTAACTAGGAAAAAATAATAAAAAAGTACCACTTTTAAAAAAATGATATATATATATAGGGGGAGTATATATAGACACTATAAAAAACACTAACTTTGACATCAAAATCTGGACCCTCTATTCTAATCTATTTTAATGACTAGGATTAAAAGTTAACTTGCAAAAAATTAGTTAACCGTGGTTAACCATACATCATGCCGCCTGTAAATGCGAATCTTCCTCCCTTCTTTGCATTAAAATATATCAATACAATACAATATTCATAATAAAAACTACTAATAAACTAGGAACAAAAGATTTCATCATTAAACTAAGAAATTCCAATGGATAGTTTAGTCCGATTTCATCTTTAGCCAAATAAAAGCAACTTTGGCAATTGGTCCTCAAATTTGGTATCATCACTAGAAATTCTTATCAAGTGTTAACAGCCAAATTGGTACTCAGATTCTCGATACTAGTGTTGTGTTTTTGAGAAATTTTCTGAATTGGTATAAAATTTATCAAGTTTCATCATTAACCAAATATTCCGAACCCTTATGAAAAGAAGCCCCAAATTTTGAATAAAAATTAAATTGAAGAAAGAAAAACGGCATCTTCAACTAATTTTAGTATGTAAAAAAAAAACAGGGAGAGGGGGGAGGACGTGTTGTTGGTTGTATATTGAATTAAAGAGAGATTATATCATTAATTAGTCATAATTATTTATCTTAACCCGAGTTAATTGTTGTGTATTAAATGTTTTGTTACAATTTAACTTTTAATCCTAGCCATTAAAATAGATTAGAATAGAGGGTCCAGATTTTGATGTCAAAGTTAGTGTTTTTCATAGTGTCTATATATACTCCCTCATATATTATTACTTTATGTCTAAAGATCTTATGAGGTATTTAAACAAATATTTACAAAATAGTATTGATAGCTTAAAAAATTACAAATAAAAAAACTGTTAAAATAAAAATAACTGCATGTTAGCATCTCTGTTCCTTATTATCTCTCTACCTTTCTCTCTCTATTATCTTTCTACATTTCTCTCTCTATTATCAAATTTCCCCCCTCTCAACCATAATTGCCCCTCCGTTCATCGAAAATTCTATGAGGTTACAGATTTTTTATTTGATTCACACCAATCGGGTGGGCAGGTCCGCTAGTATATTATTAAGTTAAAGAGGGTCTTATGAGGTTTTGCAACACTTTATTTCCTTATTGCCCCTTTATTTTAACTAAAGTTACCGTTTTTTCATTAAAAAATGATAACCGACGGAAAACTGTCAATACAAATAAAACTGCCAATACAAATATTTTTTTTTCTTTTAAAAAATAAATCTCATAAATGTCAAATAATTCAAGTAAAATTTGTTAGTTAGATAAAAAAATCATTTGATTTAGAAATATAATATAAAAATAATATAAAAGAGAGAGTTTAATGTATATGAGAAAGAAGAGAGAGAGTGTGTGTTAAGTTGCACTTTTAGCCGACTCGCGATGGGTCGGGTTGAAACCCGCAAAATTGTCATACCTAATAGCAAGTAATAAGATTCGGCTTGGGGACTTGCAACAATTTATTCATTCTTGATTGTTTTCCACTAATAAATATTAGATTGGGAGTAATGAGATTAATTTATGAGTTTGCATTAAATATTTGAGATGAGGAGTGTAACGAAATTAGGATTGGGGAAGTGCATCCCCTATATATTAGCAATTTTAATTAATTAATTATTGCAATTTTTTTTAATAAATAAAGTAATAAAATAACTAGGTGTTCCAAAAGAAGCGGTCATACTCATTGCATTACCCACTAATTAGTCAGTCTTTCCCTTATCATGTTTCCTTCCCCCCGCTTCACTCTTTCTTCTCTTCAAAAATAGCTATGTAAACACTAATATAGCTTTTTAGTTATAAAAAAAAAATACACATGACGATTTTGTTTGAAATACGAATGTGTTGAAAATAACATGTATTTAATTTATTTATGTATTTGAATTGATGATGACATTTAAAAGTAATTATAATATTAGAGTGAGCGTATTTTTAGAAAATTTGGTAGCCTCAACTTTCTTAGGTTGAATAGTATGATATATATATATATTACTCGTTTTGTAATTTGTATCAAAATTGTCGGAATACATTTTTTCAAAAGTTGATCATATAGTTTAAATGTTAAATTTTATGATTATATTTTTAAAAAAATCATTTCAATAATTTTGATAGAACCAAATCAAAATTAGACATAGTTTGGTAAAGGGAGTACAAAACTACATTTATAAATATGACACGTGTGTTATATATTTGAACACGCAAGAAAGTAAGCAAAATCCTTGGTTCAATCCAAACTCCCAAATCCTTCATCTAACAAAAACAAAAACAAAAACAAAAATGGATGAAAATGGAAAGGGGGATGAAGATGATAAAAGAAAGGAAAGAAGCAGCATAAGGAGAATGGAACAAGTATGGATCCATCTAAACCCCCCGAGAACAGCAACAACAACAAACATAATAAACCTCTCAAATTGCAAAAGTAGTAGTAGTAGTAGGAGGAGCAAAGATCCGGTTAATAATAAGTTAACAACAGAAGAATCAACAAAAAACAATCTAACAAAGTACATGAGGGGGGGTAAACACAGAGATATACAAGACACTGTTTATGATTACATAGCTTCTAGACCTGATCTTATTACTCCTGTTCAGATATCTACTCATGAACATAGACATCTTTGTATGACTCAACTTACTGGACTTATCAAGGACGCTGGTATTAGACCTTTATCTTTTGTTTCCGATGATCCCGAAAAGTATTTTGCTATTGCTGAGGCTTTTGGTAGTGTTGATATGTCTCTTGGTATCAAGTTTGGTGTTCAATACAGGTGTGGTTATTATTATTCTCTTTTCTTTTCTTTTCTTTTCTTTTCTTTCTTTCATTATTCTTTTTATACCACCACCATTCATTTCATCTTCTAAACTAAACTAAACTAAACTAAACTAAACTAGCTTAGTGTTTACTACATCAACTCCAAGTTTTTTTTAGTTGTTTAGCATCTGATTTAATTCATTCATCCTTGATGGTACTAAAATAATATGTGTATCATTTGATATTATTATCCTTTTAATTTCCTTTTTTTCTTTTTTTTTTATCAAATGCTAACAAATTGTATTAGTTGAAATTCTAAGTGGTAAAGGGTAAAATATGACTAACCCATCCTCCTCCTCCTCGTCTTTCACTCATACAAGGGTTTATTTTATTTAATTAATTATTTAATACCATTAAATATTGGACGTTTTATTGATTAGCTATACACTCTCCTATAGTATTTGATAACTAAAACGTATATAACTTGATAGTTGATGTGATGAGTTACTAAAACTGTGTTTTTATAGTTTAATGTTATCATATCCTTTTTTATTTATTTATCAAGATGGGTGTTTAGTACAGGTACGACTTCAGTATCACTCCCCATCTGTTTAATTAATTATTTATGGGTTTAATACCATTTATTATTATTAAATATGGACGCTTTAGTAACATGAACTACTAGTTTTCAATTTTAGTACCATCTAACTGTCAGCATTTAATACAACTCTAACTAACTTTCTGTCCAACTGAATATACATCGGAGTAATTTTTTCTGTCCACTAGTTATCTGATCAAACAAGTTAAGAATGTAATTTATATAATTCACTTTTGAGATCAAACAAATACAGTTAACAGTGAGCCTATAGCTAAAAATAAGAAGAATCAACTACCAGAAGCTTCTTAACTTAATAATACACAAAATTAGACGTATTCTCTCTCATGATGTACGCTCTAATTTATTTCTATAACTAACCATGCCCCATAACCGGCAGCTATGAGTTTCAACTTGCTATCTTATAAAGAAATAATTAGAGAGTATTTATAAGGAAACAGTTATAAAAAAAAAGCACTTTTTGGAGATATATAACAGGCTAAACGGAAACAATGAGGCTTGTAGCTGAGAATAATAATCAACTTAACAATGTGCAAAATTAGATACAGAATTGGGCACTATGACATGAACTAGTAGAGATTAACGAGGAAGTATCGAGATTTTACCTTTTTACTGAGTTGAATTCCGGAATTATGATGGTAAAATTTGAAGTCTTAGGAAGTTCTTTGTTTATTTCCTGTTTCCTCTTTATATTTCTTTTGGGTATTTGAAACTTTTAATCTGTTTTTTTTTTGGGTACCTTTTTGATGGTATGTATGGTTTATGATTCTAAATTTCCAGTTGCTGTTGGAGAATTTTGACAGCTTTATATCCCATCTTAGAAATGGCTCTTATCATTTGTTGTTAACTTTGATATCAGTCTTTGGGGAGGTTCCGTGATCAACCTAGGAACTAAAAAGCACAGGGATAAGTACTTTGAAGGTATAGACAATTTGGATTATCCTGGTTGTTTTGCAATGACTGAGCTCTACCATGGTACGTACCGTTTGTTTTACTTCATTCCTCTGCTTTCTTTCTTTTCTAATATTCTTCTTCTTTTTCTCTCCTCCACCTACAAGTTTTCTAGCGACATCCAAGCCAATTAAAATAACAGTTATGGATTTTTAGCTGGATCCATTTTAGCTTTTTTGCTGTTTTTGCACTAGCATCTACCGATGGTTTTTATTTTATTTTATTTTATTGGATCTAACTGTATCTTCGTCTACTGACTTCAACATATTTACCTATGTCCTAGATTCCATGCATTTTTTAAAAAAAAAGTAGCTTTAAAGTTGATGTTTCCAATTGTGTACTTCAGCTTTTCAATGGAATTAATTATTCAAACAGCAGTATCTGAAACCGATTTTGATCAATTCCTTAGTATCTTTGTGATAAAAAAATTCCCTTGCCGTAATGTATAGTTTCTGTTGGGGTAATGTTTTTTTAATTGCTGCAGTTGGGTTCGGAATGTTTGATATTTGTCTATCCTTGTTGTTTATTCTTGTTATTTGCTGAAAAATGGATTCCATTTCGATAACAGTAGCCCTTGAATAATCAAAGACCATAGTGAGATTTATGTACTACACAATTTAATTTTTCTGGAAGGTAGTTCTTGGTCATCATTGCCATTCTTTTGGCTCTTGCATGTCACATTAAAATTAATGCTCTCACATTCTTGTTGTCTATGTAAGGATCAAACGTCCAAGGCCTCCAAACCGTTGCCACATACGATCTACTTTCGGACCAATTTATAATTGACACACCAAGTGATGGGGCAATAAAGTGGTGGATTGGAAATGCCGCAGTTCATGGAAAATTTGCTACCGTGTTTGCAAAACTCATATTGCCAACTCACGATAAAAATAAAGTTTCCGATATGGGTGTTCATGCCTTTATAGTTCCTATTCGTGATTTAAATACCCACCAAATCCTCCCTGGGGTTGAAATACAAGATTGTGGCCACAAAATTGGTCTAAACGGAGTAGATAACGGAGCATTAAAATTTAAATCGGTGCGAATTCCCCGTGACAATCTGTTAAACCGATTCGGAGATGTATCACGAGAAGGGAAATACACAAGTAGCCTAAGTTCTATAAATAAACGATTTGCCGCTACATTAGGGGAACTTGTGGGGGGAAGAGTCGGTTTAGCTTATTCTTCTATGGGTGTTTTAAAAATCGCTGCGACAATAGCGATACGTTATTCGTTACTCAGACAACAATTTGGTCCTCCGAAAGAACCTGAAGTTAGTATTTTGGATTACCAGTCTCACCAACATAAACTTATGCCTATGTTGGCTTCAACATATGCTTTTCATTTTGCAACAAAACAGTTGGTTGAGAAATATGCGGAGATGAAAAAAACCCACGATGAGGCGTTGGTGGCAGACGTTCATTCTCTCTCTTCAGGGCTTAAGTCATATGTGACGTCTTATACGGCAAAGTCATTGAGCATTTGTAGGGAATCTTGCGGTGGTCATGGTTATGCTGCTGTTAATAGATTTGGTAGTTTGAGAAATGATCATGATATATTTCAGACCTTCGAAGGGGATAACACTGTGCTACTCCAACAGGTTTGTGAAATGTTTCAATTTAAAACTCCTAGTTTTATGATTAAATGGCACCGCAGTGGTGTGTAGATTCTAACATTCATATAATGTTAGACCCAAGATGCGTTTCACCAACGTTCTAAAACAAGAAAGCATAGTTGAAGTGTTCTCAAGTAAATTTTTAATAAAGTAAGACCTGAGATGAGTTTCGCTCAATGTTCTTAAACATGATGAAAGCATAGTTGAATTGTTTTTATTATAGTTTTAATAAAGCATATCTAGACTGTAAGCGTGACTTTTTCCAAAGGAAAGTTTTATATCGGCGAATAATAGCTACATAGCCAAATCATATTTCATAACTCAAAATCATTAATTTCAAAAGCTAATAGTAATAAAATAGATAATTCAATATATTTTGCAGATCCCAATGGTTTGTAATTGAAATTTACACAAGAAACTGAATTGCCAATAGTCGTAAGAAAAAAGTTCTACAGTAGTTTCATTATTTGAAAAAAAAGAAAGAATTATAGAAGGTTTATGCTTACTGTTTCCGAAATAATAGAGAAGCTTGAGCTTTTTTATGTTTTGGAGCAGAACAATGGGCCTGAAAGCGTAAATGATGAGCTTTTCAACAAAAGTTAATTTATTTTTACCACAGTCACGAAGAAAATATCTTTAATAAATCGAAGCGACTTTTTTTTAAATGCAGGTTTCAACTCATTTACTGAATTACAGTTTCTTTTACATCGGAAAGCAAAAGAAATGAATACTCTCATTGTTTCTTGTTGTACCTCTTCATCTTCTTTCAATACAGTATACTCCATTTGCTTAGTTTTGTAGATTTAATCAATCACAAACACATGTTGCATGCAATGCAGGTTGCTGCAGATTTGTTGAAGCAATACAAGGAGAAGTTCCAGGGTGGGACATTAACAGTCACATGGAACTATTTAAGGGATTCTATGAACTCATATCTCTCACAACCAAATCCTGTAACAGCTCGTTGGGAAGGTGAAGACCACTTGCGAGACTCTAAATTCCAATTAGACGCATTTAGAGTGAGTGCCGTATTTCGCTTTTCTGTTATCAGCCATATTGTCTGTTACTGGCATATTATCTGATATTTGCTTTTGCACATCACCCTAATGTAGTGACTAGTACTGTAGCTTACATGTCAATGAAAATCTGAACAAAATTGTTGGCCGAGGTACCAAAAATTCTTGGAAAACTGAATATTTCTTCACTATTCTATCATATCTTTTTCTCTTTTGTACTCTATTGTATCACATTTTCCCTAGATTAATCATAAAAAAATAAATTCTCTGTAGTAGTTGAGATCTTTGTGCTGAAAGTCCAAAAGCACACCTGTCATAAAATTGTTATATAGAAAAATAACAATTATTTTTGTCAGTATCGCACCTCTCGGTTGCTACATAGTGTTGCGTTACGGCTCCAGAAGCATAGTAAGAATCTTGGGGGATTTGGTGCTTGGAATCGGTGTTTAAACCATCTTCTGACGCTCGCCGAGTCCCATATTGAAGCTGTCATCCTCGCAAGTTTCATTAAAGCTGTCCGGAGGTAATTTCTCTTCGCAGCTTTGGAAAAATTCTGTTAATGTGGTTGGGTAGATTCTTGTCCTTTGATTTTTATGTTCTGAAGAAGTTACTTCAGTATATCAGGAATACTTGGATTCATTAAATTGTGCTCAAGTTTTTCAAAGTTCTCTTATGGTTTTGTGTTTTCACTGGATGAACTTTGTGAATCATGGAATTTTTCTTTTCAAAATTATTTCCTTCCACAAATTTGGGTTACGAACGATGTCATCAGGGAGATGTGTCTTTATATAGTCATGTTTTTTTTTTATTTCAGCTGCCCTGATCCGAGTAGTCGAGCTGCACTAAAACTTGTTTGTGATCTTTATGCCTTGGACCGGATCTGGAATGACATTGGAACGTATCGCAATGTTGATTATGTGGCCCCTAATAAAGCAAAGGTATTCAGAGTTTATTCTTTGCAATTATACAATAAAATTGTATTACAATTTTTTTTTCCAAATAAGAGCAGAGGCAATGTATCTCATAATGTCCTTTACAAATTAATAACGGAAATTAATGACATGGGGAATTTGGCTCAAAAGAACAAAGTATTATCCTTGGTGGCATCTTTGAAATGGTTACGTTACATTATGGAAAACAAGGTCATGGCCTAGGATGAGTAGTGATATGTACGCACTTCTTACGGTCCTTGCTACACACCTTGTGAGAGAGGAGAGAGCACAAAAACACAATAGGACAAGGTGTGTGCAAGTAAGAGGGAAAAAACAACAACAAAATGGAGTAACTTTTAGTTTAAACTTCTAGACTGTCTCAAGAGAATTCCGTAAAACTTATACAAGGATCTGGTCCACCAGACACTACCTTGATATGGATCTTTTCCGATAACTAGATACAATAAATTATTCTAACACATCGTTAATATTTTCATATTTCTAAAAAACAACAAACCAGATTCTCCAGGCTGAAAAGGTTTTCCCTCTTTGCAATTGAATCTGAAAGGGCTATTGTTGAACTGATATGCGTTGACCACAAAAAGATGATCCGGTTCCTATTTTGCAGGCCATTCACAAGTTGACAGAGTATCTAAGTTTCCAAGTAAGGAATATTGCCAAAGAACTGGTGGATGCATTTGATTTGCCAGATCATGTTACACGCGCCCCGATAGGTATGCAGTCAACTGCAGAAGCTTACGCACACTACACCCAGGCCGTTGGATTTTAAAAGATTATGAAAAATAACAAAAGCGTCAAGTTTGACACAAAGCAAGTACTTGAGGTGAAGGCAGATAGCAACTTTAGAGGACTAAGTTTCTCTAGCACATTGTTACCTAATACCCCCGTTTGGTTTTGTGTCGAGGTTCTATTGGATTCTTCTTCGATATTGGCTCAGAGGAATAAGGTTGTAATATTTTCAATTAACTTTTTACTAAAAATGTGTGCGTGAAAAATGTTGCATTGTCATATTCATTCAAAGCATTTATACTCACGGAAATCCACTGCTAGCCTCAACTAATTTGAGAAAACCCTTGTACATGTTTTCCAAATGTCATTCATCTTAGAAAGCCGGCTTTTTTCATTGTTGTTTAACAAGATTTCTAGTGAGAAATGGTGCCAATGAAGTCATAGTACAAAATATGCTGGTAACTAATAAGACAATCAGCCATTATATGAGAATAGATTTTATCCAAACGTCTGTACCAGCTACTAAAATATACTTTTACTCATAAGAAAAGCAACTGCTAGTAGTGACAATCATTTGAGATAAAAATATTCAAACCTAAAATACTACAAAACAAAAGGTGGAGTTTGCAAATACTTCTACCATTCAAAAGGCCTGTCAACAACTCTGCAATTTCGTGAAATATTAGCACTTTGTTAAACAGAATGGCGTACGCAGCAGTTTTTGTTTGATAAATAAGTACTACAAGTCTAGTATCTAAGAGGCCTGTAGTTGCAATAAGCATTCCGGGCAGTTTCACATTTCTGTCGAATGTCTTCACACATCTTCAAAGAAGCTTCAGAGAACTTTGTCAACCTATCAAGTACCTTAGCCAAGCTCGAGTGAATGCTACATAGATTTGAAGACCTTTCATCATTCTTATCTTGAATTTTTTCTTCACTATTGCTCAAATCAACTGCTTTTTGTTCCACAGCTTGTTTCTTAATCAAATTTCGCAAATCCAAAAGAAATCCTTTAATGGCAGCACTGAGTTCTTCGGAGGGCAAAGATTTAATCCCAACTGACCAATCACGAGAGAGAACAAAGATTGGAGGAGCCAAAACACGTCGAGGGGAAAAGGCCCTTCTACGATTTGACCTTTCTTGAGGGAGTGTTATGCAATTTTGCAGCCATCCATTTAAAGCTTCTACGTAAGTTGTATGGCTATTTATCCAATTCGCAAAGCTTAGGCCGAAGTATTCTATCTCTTCCTCGAGCTCATTCATTATTTGCTTTTGGGTTTCTTCTAAAAGATTAGTACTAGATGTTTTTGCATGGTATGCTAATGATATGGTTATGTATTGTGCGTGATGGCATTCGAGCATGGATTTCCACATCCTAATCAATCTGCAAAGGAACTAATAGTTTTAACTTACAATAACACACGGAATGGAATTAATTTGGAAAGTAACGAAGTGGTTTATGCAGTTGGCTCAGCAGAAAACATTGATTTCGAAAAACAAAAAAAATATGAAAAGTATTTTGATCACAAGAAAATGTAACTGCATTTTTAAGGCCTAGCCAATTTCCATGGTAGATTGTTTAATTTGAAACAAAACAAAATTGATAGAATACAAAATAAAAATATTAAACAATGGTAACAAGATGAGGGATGAGCTTTCAAATAAGGTATCAGTATCACTAACGAATCATTAAAATACAGTATACTTTGGGAAAATCAATATTTGTAGAATTTCAAATTGTAGTATAGAAAGAATGTTCCGTAAGGGGTGCAAGATGTTTTACTCTTTTGACTAAGCAAGTACGATAACAAGGTGTAGGTGCACCTATTCTACTGCCTTGGAAGAAGAAATGTTAAAATTGTTTACCTGGAAAATGATTCCTACATAATGTTTCTCAAGCTGAAACATGAAAATGCGGATACTAGTAGTGGATACAAATTTCAAGTGCAATTGGATAAATGGGCTAAAACAAAAGGGTCAAGTACAACAACAGAACTCATACTTCAAATCAAATTTCACTTTTATCCCCATTATTTTAATTGCAAAAAGTCCCTATATGTTAGGTAAATTTTCTACTTGATCCTGACAGTTTGAGTAAGTTACACTTGGTCCCCACAATTTGAATAGGCAACACAAGTGATCTCCGTGTATAACACCACTGGCCCACATAGGAACAGACAGCAGTGTATCTTGCTGAGTGTACGGAGACCAGTATTGTTGTGACTGAAACTACGGGAACCACTGGCCTGGCCTATTCAAACTTTCGGAACCAATAGTGTTGCAACTTAAACTATGAGGCCCATAAAAAATTCTCCTAAGTATTGGTACTGTTGCTATAGTTCAGCAAAAATAAAGTGACCTTACCCTTGAATGAGTTCTACAAGTTGCGGATGCAGCTCATCATCCCTCATTTTCTCGATACGTTTTGAAATTGCATCAACAGCATGAAGGGCAACTCTGATTCGTGAATGAAGATCTTTCACTACTGAACGAGTTTTGTCAATTACATGTGTACTCATATCTTTTGCAAATTGGTGTCTGAGTTGGTCACACTTCCGATCATACTCTCTCCTGATAGACTCACTAGCCTAAAGAATAAGATAACGAGAAAAATATAATGAGGAAGCTACTCAATCTGTACACAGAAAATGCTATATAAGAAGAATGCTACATTAAATTTTATATTATAATACAGTGCATCTCGATAATGCTTGTTTCGAAGTATTTCTTATTTATTCTGCAAATAGACACTTGAATTAAGCCGTTTCACATGTCATAACTAGTTTTTTTCAAAATACAGCATTAAGAGTTCTCATTCCTGTGTTTGTGGATAAAGATATGGACCAAGTCAAACCATTAAGTAGTTAGTAAAATAAACACAAAGATGCCTTACTGGATACTAACAACCAAAACCTAATTCAACAAGAATTAGTTGTTGATGTTCAAAGGATCCAGAACATATAAAGTAATTCCTAATTATCTTTTTAATTGGGACGGGGAATCTAACCCACAATCTCCTATTTGTTATGTGGATTCCAACACACTAGGCTAGCCTTGGTGGGTTAAAGTTTAGTAACCAGAAGAAATTACCTTAACTTCATCGTAGAGTTTCCTCTCCCACGCATACAGCCTCTCTAGAGTAGAAGAGTGGCTACCAGATATCATACAAAACTCTTCAATGAAATCACTTCCACTGTCATAACTCTCATCTTTTGATGTACATGTAAGATTATTCCGTGAAGAAGATGACCTGGACGATGTTGTCCGTTTCCAGGTTATGACCTTTGTAGTACCTTCCAAAGGTTCTATAAATGAAAATTCATGACAATTTAGGCTATACAAGTACAATACTCGTCTCATATTGGCGAAATGAGTGGGCTAGGATCAGTTTTTTTTTTATATTCTTTTGTTCAAATCTGCCACGGGTTTTGTAGCGCTAAGTTTCTGAAAACTGTGATACAAGAAACAGCTTAGAATTCGATTTTTTGTTATTTCCTATGCAATTTAAATTCCCCATTTTTTTTAAGAGTCATGGCATCTATTTAGATGAAAGCCCAATTAACTAAGCTGATGTGATACGCAACCTGCAAATTCGTAAGCAATTGCACACAAGAACCCCAAAAAGGAAAAAAAAAAAACAAGCAACACAATCCTAATGAATACAAAATTACATAGGTAATCCGCATAAAAGTCTTGAACCCTGACATATAACAATGGCATTTCCTTATAAATTAATTATTCGTATATTGCATTACCATTAGAAACAAGTGACGTCTTCGTCCTGCAGAAAACAAACCGCAAAGCAGCTAACAAGTCCGTTACCGAAGACCCCACTACAAAACACATAAAACACTAGTTCAAATTCTCCAATCGGTATAACGAAACAAAAATTCCATTTTACAAATTGTCCTTATACAACAACAATACCTTTTGCCTCGGAATACCCAACAGAAATCTTATTAGCCTCAAGCATTCTAGACACTTGTTTCCCCGATTCAGACGCCCTAAAGAACCTATGCTCAATGTCCTTAACGCTAGACACAAAATCCTTCGCCCTATGTGTTATGAACTCCGAAGGATCCTCCCTCTCCTCACTCATCCCCACGCCTTTCGAACTAGACGGTCCTGAAGCACATTTCACTATCGCGCCCCGATCAATCTCTTTACTGGATTTCGAGTAGGACTCAGGAGTAACAAAATAATCCCCAAGTTCCTGAACGGGGTCGAAGTAGTCCCAAGTGGAACCGTTTTGAACATTGTCATTCTTAGGGGGAGTAACTTGGAGGGGGGTTTGGGGTGAAGAAGGGAGGGAAAAGGAAGAAATATATTCGGAATCGGCGTATTTTGAAAGGGAAATGCCTAAGGTTTTAAGGGAGTGGGTGTAAGAAACATGGGAAGCTGCAAAAGAATATCTTGAATTTATTGCTTCTTTTATCATTCTTTTTCTTGCTTTGCATAGTTTCAAAGCTTCTGTTTTCTCTTTTTCTTCCCTTTTCATTTTTCTGTTTTACTACTATTTGGGTTGTGATTAAAAAACCTGAAACCCTAAAAACCCAGAATGAAAATGTAAAAGGGGGAAGGGGTGTGTGTGTGTGTGTGTGTTTAAGTTTTACTATTTCAATATTCTTTTGTTCACAGTTTAATTTTGTTGGCAAAATGAGTTGAGTGGGTTACTTATTAAAATCTAAAACCCTAAACCCTAAACTAAAACTAAACTAAACCCAGAAGGGAAATGAACCTTTTTTAGGTGAGTGAGAGATTAATTAGGATTTTATTAAAATTGATGAGGGAGGGGGGAAAATGACAAATGAATATGCAGTTTTCAAAAACAGCAAATAATATTAGATAAAATATATTAAATTAAATAAAACCAACGAATGGAAAGAGAAAAGCGGTGGTCTCGTTATGCGTGCGCATTATTAACCTCTATACCATTACCCATACCCAATACCATACCCAATACCATACCATACCCAATACCATACCCAATACCAATACCAATACCAAATACCATACCCAATACCATACCCAATACCAATACCATACCATACCAAAACCCCCCTCTGCCAAAATACACACTACATTTATCCCCCACATTCTCTTTTTTTTTTTTTATATACAAAAAATTATACTCCTAGTCAACTTCGTCCCCAAATAAACTATTTTGTTTTTCATTTTGTGTCACGTTTTTCAAAATAAATTATTACTTTACTTTTTTTATTTAATTACATCCCACGAAAGTGGAATTTTAGATACTAATATATATATAAAAGGTAATTTAGATACAGAGTTATGAAAAATTTATTTCAAATATGGCTTATTTTTTTTAAGTTTTTTTTTATTTATAACATAAAATTGATACCGCAATGTATATAAAAGTTTTTCTTTCAAGAAAAATACATCACTCTAACCTCTTTATTTAGAAGATTAATACCACTATGAACTCACTATGAACTCCCTTCGTTAGGCTAGGTTTGAATACTAGCCACAGTATCAAGTACAGTTAAAGTGCGAGCTCTTTTAATCTCTCAAGTCGCGGTTACGACAAGGGGCAAGCTAAGTGGGGACGATCGGGTGCCACGGCATCCCCATAATTTTAGAAATCCCAAGTGACGCAATTTTTTTTCTAGTAGAATTTCTTTTTAGGTGTAGATTTGGCACCCCCATAAAAATATGTTACTTGTACATATATTTTGGCACCCCCATTTACACATCCTGGCTTCGCCCCTGGACTTACGACGATAAGGTTACACCACTTGCCCACTGACCAAAGTGTCTTTCCATTCAATAGTTCGAGTTATAACTAGTAATTAACTGAATATTCATTCGATGACTCGTTTAGTTATAACTGAGTTTTTAACTCAGATTCTGATAATAATACGACTGATTCAAAGAAACAAAATTGTTTTAATCTGCATTTTTTTAAATTAAAACACTTGTCTTTCAGAAAAAATATTAATAAGGTCATACTGATTTACACAAAAGTTTAAATCAAAAGATACTAAAGTTGCACAAGAAACATATTCTATTAAACAAGTCACTTCTTAGAGCATGGTTAACGGATTGTGTTGCGAGCATCATTTAAAAGGGGAATACTTCATTTTTTTTAGGAAACATTGTATCAAGATTAAATGGTGAGAAAGAGAGGAGATGCGATGAGATGAGGAGAATAAGTTTATGAAAATAACACAAGTAGCCCAAATGAAACATTTAATTACAAACATAATAAACATTTATTCATTTAAGACACATTTCATTGAGAAAAGTTATATAAATTAAAAAATATATCGATTAAAATAAAATAAAATAACACTTAATAAACAGACAAATTATTCAATAAAATTCATTCTAAAACTTATTTAAAATTGTGAAATTTCCAAATATGCTCGATGAGATATTCTTGAAGTTGATTGTGCACTTGTTTGAAGTTTTAATGAGAGTTTATAAATGGGATGTATAAATGTGAATCGCTGAGTTGTGAATGGTGATAATGGAGGGTTTATATAGGGTATAGTTGGATTCACATGTAATTTTTTAAAACTATTGGGGACAAAACTAACCGTTATTTAGTTTTTAAAAAATATAGAGACCAATTTATTTTTTAATTATAGCCGTTATTGGGATTAATTTGCAATTTTTAAAACTGCTGGAACTTAAAAATAATTAGAACTAGCCGTTATTGGGGTTAATTTGCAATTTTTCAAACTTTTGAAGCTCAAAAATAAAATAAAAACTAGCCGGTATTCCTTAACAATTTAACCAGAAAAGCACATGGATCAATTTTGTAATTAATAACAGTCAGATTAAAAAAGAGAAACAACAGGGACCAGCCATGCAATTATGCAAGGACTGACCCTGCAATTTCACATCTTCTTCTCTATCTGTCAACACGCCCCTCTCTCCCCCTCCCTCGTCACCATCCGTTATTCTCTCCCTCTCCCTCATCGCATTGATCCGTTGGGGCGGATCAACTTACGATAATCATACTCTTTAAGGATTCAAATTGTTTTACATTCAAAGGTTTTGTAAAAATATAGGTCAGTTGCTTCTTAGTTATAACATGATCTAAATATTATACTTTCTAATTCTACAAGTTCTCTTATAAAATGATGTAAATGATCAATATTCATGATTATACGGATGTAGATAAATCATTTGCACTTTTATTATCACATTGAGCCTATTAAGCACACATAATTTCATCATGTTATAAAGATTTATCACTATTAACCTTCACATGAGAATTAAGAAATAATAATATTGCCACAATAATGACATCATTTTAGTCATTTATCATAATATATAAATCCCCCTTTTAAGAAAAAACACCTTGAGAACGATCGAATATTGAGGGTCCGTTTGGTAACCAGTTTTTTATTCAAAAATCAGATTTAAAAATTTTGATTTCAAAATCCATTGAAAAGTATAAATTTTAAAAAAAATTGATTTTTTTTAGCTCTTTTAGTCTAAAAATCTATTTTTCAAAAGCTAAAAAAATCTACCTATGCAAATAAGCACTATTTTTAAAATACGAAAATAAACTAAAACAATGTGTGTTTTGCGACCGTTGGTGTACAAGTGAGAGGGGGTGGAGATCTAATTAAAGATTAGAAATGGGAAAAAAGAAAGGCATATTCCACAATGGAACACGACTACAATCTCTTCCTCCAAGACCTCGCTGCACGAGGCTCATGGCACAAAATCCTCGAAAAAACAAAAACAACTCAAAAATCACCATGTGAACGATCAAATACTAAGGGTTCGTTTGGTAACATTTTTTTGGTTCAAAATCAGATTTTAAAAATCTGTTTTAAAAATGCATTGAAAATCCATATTTAAAAAATCTTAATGCTTTAGATTTTTCGGCCTAAATTTTGAGAAGCTATAAAATATGACTATTCAAAAAAACATAGATTTTTAAAATCCAAAATACAAAAAATGTAAAAACAAAGTAAAAGAATGGGTGGCCAAATGGAGCCTTAAGTGTGTGTGTGTGTACGTGTGTAATTGAAGTAACATGAGTTTGGGGGATGTAACAAAGAGGCTGTATTATTCGACTGTAAAATGTTTGTTTTTATATCAAAACCGTAAATACGAAGTAAAAACAATGATAAATCGTAAATATAAATTAAAATAGCGGGGATCCAAAAACAGAGGGTGTGTAAATAAAAAGAAGGAAAAGAGAGGGAAAAGAGAGAGAGAGAGAGAGAGAGAGAGAAAATGGAAGTTGGGTCGAAAATGGAGGAGATGGCGGTAGGAGGATCATGGTTAAAAATACTAGAAATAACAACAAACAATTCAAAAAACAATGGATTAAAAGCAGAAGAAGAAGTGATAAATATAACAATGTCATCATTATCCCTCCTTAAACTCCGTCGTTACTCAGATTCCTTATTAAATCTTCAACACCTCTCTTTATATTTAAATAATGATTCCTCCGATCCAACTTACCGTTACGAAACTTACCCTTCCATCTACCCTAATAATAAATCTGGTTCCATGTTTCCTTTTGCCCTTCGTTGGTTATTCTCCGTCTTACCTTCTTACCTTTCCGATCCTTCTCTCTCTCTTGACCGTCTCTATACTCTCCTTAGTTTCGTTAACGATAAGATTATTCACTACAACAATAATAATAATGATTCTAATGATTCTAATGGTGGTTTTATCATGTTGTGGGAGAGACGTCGCTTTTTTGTAGTCAACTCTATTATTAGCCTCCATTTGGGTAATAAGGAGTTTTCTCCCGCTTTAGGCTTGCTCCGAACCTTGGTTAAGGACCGTGGCTTGGATCCTGTTTTGCTATCCAAACTCGGGTCTCTCTCTCTCTCTTTTCACTGCCTTTTCCTTTCTTTCTTTCTTTCTTTTATATCTCTTCATTACATTACATTATATTAGGACCTGACCTACCATATTAAGATAAACCTGATTGCCAATATTGGTTTACAAGGGGTGCCCTATTTACATAATTTATTTTATTTAAAAAAAAATGAGGGGTATCATCATATTTTTGACATGTTTAAGTGGAATTACATGGTCCGTCCAAATTTAAAATCACTATTATCTGAAATATATGGGGGGTGCCGTGTCCCCGATGCTCTGTACCTAGCTTCACCCCTGACCATGTATTTTAAGCCTGCTGATTTTCCGATCACCTTAGTCGGGACTGGAAATTTACACCCTTTGTACCTTTATTGGAAAAAAAAAGAAGCACAATTCAGGTGTGTGGATAGTTTAATTGGAAGAAACAAAGTTCACGCTGGTGTATGGTTAATTAGGCTGATGAAGGTTTTGAGCCTTTTGGCTAACCATCGGTCGGGCTCTTGACCTAATTTGTCAGTAACACTTCTAGTTGTGTCACGTAGATTTGGTTCCGAACCTAGTGTTCATTTTACTTGAACTACGAATTTTTAGGCCCTTTCCTAGTGGTTCAGCTTCTTTTACAATCTCATTAATATCGTTAAAACCAAATGGTCGGGATCTCATTGTGTATAATCTTCTGGGGGAACAGTGAATTATTGGTTTTTAATTTGGTAAAGAGTTGCTTATGAGATATGGGGAAATAAAGAATTTATGGCTGACTGAGAGATTAATTCAGAGTAATGGGGTTGGTGTGGCCCGATGTTGCTATCAAAGTTCGAGTTCTTGTACTATTTTATAGGATTTGATTTCTGTTAATATTTAGGAGGTTTATAACTATGTCAATTGTCAACAAAATTGTTCATTTTGCACTTGGTCAGTTATTTTCAGTGTCATGAATTGAGGGATTTCTATTTGAGGAGAACAATTTCATTTGAATCTATACACACAAATTCTATTCTATCACTTGGAAGAAAATTTATAAAGTAACCCCATGTGACAGGATTGAACTTTATCACCAATCGAAGTGGTAAGCATATTGGTTTACTTATCCAACAACCATTGCTCGACTACACTAACTTAATCATGCAAAGAAGATTAGGGGAGAGCATTTTAGGTGCATTACATGTCAGCTCAATCTCTTCAAAAAACAATAGGAGTATCGGCTAACTACATTAAGAGAAGGGTTGCTTTTGTAAATCCTTGTTCACAAGGTCCTAGAATATAACTTATTATTAGTATTTAGGCCTGAGGGTCTATGAAAACGATTATTTCTTTTAACAAGATACTGACATCCAAAATAGGAGAGAAAAACTCACAAAATTAAATATTTTCACAAAGTATATTTTCAAACCAAATTTCAGGTTTTTGCCCAGAAAATCAACAAACTTTTATTTGAATAGGCACATGTTATTTCTCCAACTTGAAAATCGAGGTTATTTGCTTAAAAAAAAGGTTGCAATCGAACAAACCATTAATTCATTGTGAGCTGTTTCAACATTGTAGAGATTATATGTAAATTGTAAATGGTACTTAATTAAGTTATCAATAATCATTGTTTTTTCTATGCTCAACAGTTACATGCAGATGCAGATTGGAGACTTAGAAGGGGCAAAGTCCACGTTTTCTAAAGTTGAGGGGTTGGTCGATAATAAGCTAGACGAAGTTTGGGCAAGGAACCTAGTGGGTAGAAACAAGGCCTTAGGGTATTTGGTGGGAAAAGACTACTCGTCGGCTGTGAGGGAGTACGAGGAGTGTGTAGAGAGAGATGCGGCAGACGTGGTGGCGGTCAACAACAAGGCTATTTGCTTGATGTACTTGAGGGAGCTGTCGGGGTCGATCTCGGTGCTCGAGGGTGCCCTGGAGAGGGTACCCACCGTGGCTTTGAATGAGCCGATTGTGGTGAATTTGTGTAGTATGTATGAGCTGGCATATGTGAATCATTTGGATATTAAGAAGACACTTAGTAGCTGGATTGCTAAGGTTGCCCCAGATGATTTCGATACGTCCTGTACTCGGATTTGAGGTACTGAGAGCTTGTGTTTTGAATATTTTGATATTTATCGTTAAAACAAATGGAACTATTTCATGATTCGAATTAGTTTCCTTCCTGGTTGAATGAATGAAGTTGTTTCTTGGTTCGGATTCGTTTCTTGCTTGTGTTTGGTTTACTTTTTTACTTTGAAGAATTCATGGATGGTGTATTCCGTTTTACTGTATCTTGTAACTTAATAATGCCAATAGAATTAAACGAGGTATGAACTTAATATCTTAAGGGTCTGTTTTCTGTTGCTTGTGACAGATTTATATGATATTTTGATGCCCATAATACAAATGTTGATCTTCATTGAAGTAAGTATATTGGCAGCCCATAAAATGTAACAAGGCATGAGCGTATTCGGTTTGTTGCCGAATATATAAACTATTGAAAATCTCCGCTCTTCAATACTTCATATGTTTTGAGTTACTCCACTCGTGCCTGAGGTCTTTGACACATCTTGCACTAATATATGAGGTGTTGCAACTTTCGGATCGCTGTTCTTTTCTTTTTACAAATGGCAACTTTTACTCGGAGGCAATGTACTCATCAAGCGAGGCCACATTGTCAATTTCCCCTGTTGGTTCAAATTGCTAGGTCAGCTACGTAGAATGTTTGACGATTGCTTTTAACCAAAATCCTCATTTATTGTGAGAAGACCATCTTGTCATCAAGCGTCTTTTAGATGTTCTCTATGGCACTTAGGCTAGTTTGCAGCTGTAATCTAGAGAAATAAGAATCTGCATGAGGCGTGTGTACGTAATTACTGGTCGATCAAGTAAAATAATATACTAGGCCTGATTTATTCATTGCGAATTGTTTTCCTTTTTATCACTTCCAGTTTTAATGTTCTGCAAGCGCTACTGGTATTAAGTTTTAAAATGTATGATAACTTGTTCTTATGTACAATTTCACAGGGATGAATTTTTGTCCATTGTACTTGAATCATATTTAATTAATTTTTCTTTACTATGACAAATTTGTTATACTTTGTGTTCCTTTACGGCTAATTTAAATTATACATATAATCTCCTCAATTAATAACATTGTAGAACAAATTTATGTTGATTTAGAGAAATCAACTGGTTGAAATGAGCAATTTTATTAAATGACAGAAGATGGTCTTTGTTTGTGAGGTTCAGAACTTTGTAGGCGTTTTTTGAAAAACAAGCTACTCAGCGGGTACACTAAGGTTTTAACCATGTTATATATATCGAGCCAAAATCTTTGGTTTTGAAAGGTAGAAATGTGGTTTAGATCTCAATGGTGTGGACTATCACACACGCTTGAAACTCTAAAGAAGAAAAAATAGCTGGTATGAGTTTAATAAAGAAATATTAAATGAAAATACAGTTTTTTTTCGCACTGAAAATGTAAGTGCTACATGCCTCCTAAATCAAAGTCGGAAGTATCTGAGCAACCATAAGAGAGTTACCAAAGAGAAGAATTCTACAAGTGACAAGATACTTTTAAGAACACATTTAAACATGTGTCTGCTTATGGTATTTCATAATATTCAGTAATTGTCCTCAAAATTTACAAAAACACATTCAGAGCCTGATAAACCATTGAAATAGAGCTGTAAGGTGATGATAGACAGCTTTCCCAGCCTATTGTTTATTCTTCAAATAATTGCCAAACTGTAGATATAAGTGAGACATGCCTCCTAAATTGTAGTATTCTGTAATTGCTTATTCTTCAAATAAACAAAATTGAAAACATCAATTTCCCAAAGTTTTTGCAAATTGACTAAATAGTGACTAATCCCAAAAGAGAAAAATACAATAAAAATAGTAGCACAACTTGTAACAACGCCACACTCGTTTCCATTCCACTCTGATACAGAAATTCGACAATGAACTCTAAGAGGATCACATAAGAAGACACAAAATAAATACCCATGAAGAAGCATAGGAAAAAAAAACTATCGAAGCATGACAGTAAACACCTAGCTAATGGTGGTAACTCTTTATCATCGCCTCATATTCCTCCTTTCAAAATATGGCACCAGGCAACAGGCAGCACATGAAATCACACCTTCTTGATAATCTGCACCACATCTTCATCTTCAAGTTCATGTTCCTGGTGCAGACAATAAAACAACTTTTAATGAAAAACTCCCCGTAAAATAACAGACATTGGAAACGAGAAAATTCAGTTTCCCTGAATTAATCACCCACTTTCCTAACAAATCAGTGCATTCCCAACATTAATCAAGACAGGTAATCACAATTTACAGTTGGATAATAGGAACCAAAGACAACACAATAGCTCCTCTTACCATTACACTCAAAAGAATAACAAAGTTGGACAAGCAAGTTCTACAAAAGAGATTCGGTAATTGAAATTGTTAAGAGAAGGGGAAAGGACTGCAGAGGGAGAAGGGGGACAAACACATACAGGGAATGTACGAGAACCTGGAACGTGTATCAGAGAGCATACATTTATTGTGTAGTTGGGTGACGTTACACTAAGAAAATGATTTCCCTAGATTAAAAGAAATTTCTGCAACATTGAAGGTTGTAGAATTTTTTTAACAAAAAAAAAACATCGTCCAGTCTTTTTAGTAAATAAGCAAAGTTCACCAGGAACATTAAAATATTAAATAATAAACCCGAAGTATCACTTACCCTGCCAACTCTTTGGGGCTTGTGTTTGGCGCTGGAACCCCAAACCAATGCGCTGCACATTAACATCATTTTTAAAAGTCAAGTCAGCAACAATCCATGCCAGCCCAGGAGAGATAACAATCTTTCACAAAAGGAATTTAAGTACAACAAATGAAGAATTATGATGCAAAAATAATGCATATGCTAGAAAATAAAATCACAAACCTTTATCAAATCAGATAGTGTATCTCGGACACAATAACTTTCACGTTATTTCGTAGCCCTTTCTGGCCTACATTGCACTAAAATAAATTTCCTAGTTTTGTTGTGGGTTTAATGAAGTGTCGATATTCTCCCAAGAAGAATTACCAATTTGCATTAAATATGCTCGAAGTTAATGAACACGTAAAGGATCAGTTTTGTCCTACATTGTCCTTACCCAAATACCAAAAAAGGAATTTTAGTGTCTTTATAAGGCTTAAATAACGACATCAAGGGGTGTCGTGCAGGACAGCTCCAATAGTTGTATAAATAAAATATTTAGAATTAAAAATCCTATCATCTCTAAGATGCTTACGAAACAATGTCCAACTTTGACTTGAAAAATCCCTAGCTATATTGCCGAAATGAAAAGTTTTCATAATCATATAATTTAACATGTATATTATAAGATGGGATTTTGAAAACCTTCACTTTGGCAATTTAGATACAATTTTTTTTAAACAAGTCAAAGTTGCATGTAATTTCGTAGTCGTCCCTAAATAAGTGATGTCTATGAAATTACGTGCAACTTTGGCCGGCAAAAATTTCGTATCCAAATTGCCAAAATGAAATTTTTTTTCAAGCTGCAGATGTTGTACACACATGGAAAAGAAACTTATAATTATGATACATGTACAAGCTGCAGATGTTGCAATATAGACTGCCCAGTATGGTTTGGGGCCGCTTTGTAAAAGAACTGTACATGTAATTATGTAAGGCCTCCTCTATAACTGCCGAGAGTGCTCTAACCAACATGGTGCACTTGTCCAAAGTGATATGTAGATTTCTATCAATGTTCGGGGCAGAAACAGAATACAAAATGTTATCATAAGAAGCACTTTGGTATTGAACAGTTATTACCAAAATATTGGGCTGCCTCAAAGTTGGTTTGATGCTCAATTACCAATAAAGCATATGAAATAATAAATATGCAGTCCTGAAAATAATCAAATATTCTCTTACCATGTTTTATTTTTTTCTTTAGTACGAAAACAGTTTGATTTACTAAAGACAGATACAAGATTTAGTTAAGGTACTCACTATTTGAATTGTTTAAGCATATCCTTGTGAATTCGTGTACAAAAGTCTTCAACGGTCTTCTTTTTGGATGAAAGGATAACTGGGTCCTCATAGTCTGGATTCATCCCTTTAGGCTTTGTATAAATTCGAGTTAAATCAAGATATTCCCATATTTTTTCCAGCATACCATCAAGGTTCCACTCCAAGTGGGCACTGCACGACATGATATAAAAAAATATATTACCTAATGTATTCGCCAATGTAGATACTATATGAATAGCAGTCTTCAAACATTAGACACTGTTGAAAAGCAAAACATATTTATTTTTTATTTAAATCTAATTACTGGAAAAGACCCCAGCAGACAAGGCTCTGACATAACACCAGATACAGAACCTTAAACTACAAAGCAGGAGCTTTTTAATTTCTTTTGTTATCATAATTCTTTCGAAACTCGAACGGGTCTAGCTGCAGAGAATCTAGACAAAGAAACTTCACAAGTTACATAAGATGAGCAGGGAAAAGATTAAAAAGACTCCCCAAAATAGGCGTAGCTTCATTTTTGAAAATAAAAAAAGGTACTCTTACATAGATTCCTTTCTACAGTTGTAGTATATAAATCTCTTCAAGAGTACAATGGTTGCAATCTTCCCAACTGCACGCTTACACCTTATTTTGTATTAAACAATCTAAGTACTTATGGTTACCAAGGGACTACAAGAAAAATAAACAAGTTTGCCAAATCATGTGAACTCTTTCAGAAGAAACACTACAATAATTCGCAAATCTCTCAAACAAAAATTTAGTTCCTGAAAAGTAGCAACGCAAAAGCTCTAACTCCTATGTGCATGTTAATACTTTAAAAACAAACATGGGAAAAATAATGATAAAAGTCAAGCTTGAATTCCGATATAAACAATTAAACTAACAGTTAACAACACTAACGAAAGTGCAAAGTTCACAAGTTTAAACATTTTATGCAGCCAACATTTCTATCATTCATAAACTAAAAATTACCTTACTGGACAGTAATGAGGAAGTTTATCCAGGATTTCAAGTTCTTCCAAGGTAATCTGATCGATTTTGTTTATCACGTAGATGCAAGGGATGTACACCCTACTTCCCTCAATAACATCAATGAGATCATCAGCAGTCGCATCAAACCTCAAGCTGACATCAGCATTGTGTATTCTGTATTCACCACATATTGCCTTCACGGTTTCAAGGTCCAAATGAGTGTTTGCAACTGTGGAGGTAAAATTGATTCCGCCTTTTTCCTTCTTTCTAAAGGTCAAATTAGGCGGCTCCTTATTTAATCTGTTTCCAAAGGAAGAGCAGAAAAAAAGGTTTATCGACTCAAAATACAAAAAATAAAAATAGCTCCAGTAATCAGATGAAGTAAAAGTATAAAAAGATACAGCAGAAAAGAAACTCCATTGTCTTGTTTGCCCATCTTTGGGAAAGAAACCTTTTATACAAAGGCAAACATGCTGTCTTACACCCCATTATGGATTTGGTCAAACTGTATTTTTCTATAACGACTTTAAGTGCTCAATATAAGTCTTGAAGTATAAACAAATTCTTCTTCCTAAAGAGAAACAATGGACAAACAAGAAGGAACAGGAGTAAATGTAAATAAAAATATATTTTAGTTCCCAGAAGAAGAGTAAAACAACAAGAAATCAAACTGAAATCAAGTAGGAGTAATAAATTTCTTTCAAAGCTGATCAATCACTACAATTTTATCCTGAATGACCTAACGACATGAAACTGGGGCCAAGGTAAGCTCGTAAATTTATATAAAATTCTCCTTAGTTGTCTCTTCACAAATATAAATAATTAGCTTAAAAAAATTAAAGTCAGTCCAGCGACTCGAGACTCTTATATTGTTGAACCCTCAAAGCAGGACAAACAAAATAAAAGCTTACACGCCATGCCGTGAGGAGAAAATATAAGCAGACTTTTACAAAAATACATAGCATCAAAGGAAGTGCTTTTATAATAGATGAAAAAAGAGGACAACCAGATAGTTAGCAAGCATGTATCAGAAAGTGTACTTGTGAAGGACCTATATTGGATAATTAAGTAGATGCTGCAACTAGCAATGCAATTATGCATTTTAAGATGATAAAGCACAAGGATCTTACGAAACCTTAGGATAACTTCCTTCGAAATCCTTTTATGATAACTGATAAGAGTAGTTTGGGCACTGAATAACATAGGATCCTTTTAATTAAGAAAAAAATGATTTGATCATTTAATCCATATGTTAAAGGTCCTTGCATAAACTCGTCGGATATATTTTACATAAAAATTCAAAACATTCTATGGAATGCTTAATTAAAAGAACATAGCAATCCGATGTAAATCCATTACCAAAAAAGAAAGAAAATAACGTCACCAATTGATATCCTTTACCTTATGCCAAACCCCTCAAGCTCTTTTTCAATCAGACGTTTATGAGTTATTGGTTTTATTGCATCCAGCACAATTAGGATACAGTTGCAGGTTCTTGCAGTACTGATGACCTGCACAAACAGAGAAGAAAACTTGAAGAAACTGATAAACTTATATAGTACATTCAGTCAGATCTCCCAAGCATGTATACAGTTACACGAACTCTCCATGTTGCATCACAAACAATTACTCCTGAATTAATATTAACTCATAATGATAGTTATGATATGACTGCAATAAACATGTTAACAGTGACTAATAATCATCGGACGCTTCTTAGACAAAGCAGAACTGAAAGATGTGGTAAATCAGTAAAAGAAATACCCAGAATGTAACATGTGTAATAGAACTGTTGACATAACACGTATCTGAACTTTAGAATGAAAAGAAAATTGTTTAGTAGCTACAAGTCCTAGAGAAAATTATCATGTTGATGTTTAAGGAACTACTGCATGTTTTCTATTTCATGCAGCGTTACAGAACTAGCGGAACGGATTCCTCTTTTAAACTTTAAACAGGTAAGGTCTTTACACTTAAGAGGCTAAAGAAGAAGCTTACAAGATATCAAAGTGAGACAGAAGTAAACCTATGTATAAAAGCTATCGATGTAGTCGATACATAAAGCACTAATGCAGTACATGAAACACTTGCATGAACAGTAAAAAAGAGTAAATTATCTTAAACAAAACGGGAGTTGTACCTGTCTTCCTCTACCCTTTCCGTCCTTAGCACCCTCGATAATACCAGGGAGATCCAACAACTGCCCATAAGAAAAAGAAAACTCACTAGCCAACCAATGCAGAATGTAAAATTAAGTAATAAGTATGAAAGCGGACGGATAATGATAAAGTGATTTCTAAGCTAACAAGTAGCTCAGTGGATGGAGAGAATAGCAAGAACTACTAATCATCCTATTAATTGCATTTCACTACTCACACCACATGGTTTATTTACATAACCACAAATCTTATTTTATAAAAGTCTGAGAATATGTGAGCGTGTATATCATGTAGTTGAGAATAGAGATGAGGACATACGGAGATAGCATGAGATGAAAAGAGACAGGTTATAAACAAAAACCGTCTATCTGGTTTGTTTTTTAAATCTCGGTCTACATAAAAGCTTCAAGTTTTGAAACCGTTCTTGTAGTGACATAAATTTCTTATATCCTCTATTCCCTCTTTTTATTCCTCCAATTCTCCGATTTGAAGTGACACCTGTATGGTTGTATCATATAAGTTCAAAACTATATCCTACAAGTATACCTATGATAGAAGTTATTGCACTACAAGCAGATTTCTCCCTTTTTGCAAGAGTGGAACAAACGAAATGGACATAATTGATAACTCCAAAAATTCTCGAGGATTAACCACTGTGAAGATGAGATAACCACCCAATTTTGCATCTAAGCTAAGTTTACTTGACGTAAATAAGACAACTCATCAGATCCCAATACATTAGCTTGTTTTTTTCTTCAAATCCTTTATTTATAATTTTCCTTAAAGCAGTTATTACGCATTATGCACATGGATTGAGGCATTTGTAGATAAGTAATATTATTTTGTAGTTTTTTTACTGTAAAGGATTGCTTAAGCTCCTGTGACTTGCCACAAATAAATGTTTGAAATATCAACTTATGCTTTTCCAGATATAAACATAATTTATGATGCACATCAACTAAAGCATAAACAACACTTAAATTCAAGTTAGTACCTGAATTTTTGCTCCTCGATATGTGATCACTCCAGGAATGCAAGTCAAGGTAGTAAATTCATAAGAAGCGACCTGTCGACCAAGAGATATACATAAAAAAAATCCACGTCCCGCAGAAAATATTAATTAAAAGACACATGCCAACTGAAAGTTCTCTTGAAATAATAGCTAACAGTTAAAAGAATAGCTATTGTTCACTAGCATGTATGAGCCTGCCTCAAAAGTTCCACTAAGTTAAGAGTGTATGTGAAATCATAATAACTAATCACATACCTCTGAAAATGTCCCGGTTAACTTGTTCAAAAGTGTAGATTTCCCAACGGAAGGGAAACCGACAAGACCAACTCTAGAATCTCCACTTTTTGTGACATCAAAACCTTCACCAGCACCGCCACCTCCTTTTGTTGGAGGTGCAAGAAGGTCTCTCCTTAATTTAGCAAGCTTAGCCTATTAGCATCATGAGCACAGGGTTAGCATAGTCAACACCTCCAATGAACTAAAATATTTTGTAACCGACGTCCTTACAAGAATGCAGGAGAAATAATTATGTTTAAAAAGAAAAGCGTTAGTGGCGACAATTTTACACAAATCTAAATATCTCAACGGAATTTTTATGCACAAAACAATAGGAATAGTGCCATTAGATGAAGAAGACGCAAGGTCCCAAATCTATCTTCATGGATTTAATACAACAGTGGACTATCCCCAACAGTATTGACAATCTTATGCTATCGATTCTGTTTCTACAATATTAGACTCAAAGAATACACTCTTAAGGAATTTTCTACATAAAGAACTCAACACCAAAGAGTAATAGAAATGATACGCATAAGAAAAACACAATGCAAATAGAACCTTACAGCAAATAGACACTACAATCCAAGATGGATCATTAAAAGAACTTTTAAGGGGCCATGAGGCTGAAGAAGTTTACCTTAAGCAGACCAAGGTGATGAGCAGTAGCTTTATTCTTTTGTGTCTTTGCCATCTACAAATAAACAGTCAGAAGATGTTACTAATTATCACAAGACGAATTTAGCACTGTGTTTTTTAGAATAAGAAAAGCAAAAGGAATATACTATATGTCGAAAACATGCCAAAATGTAAATTTCTGTTGTTTCCTCGTATCCTACCAGAAGTCGATTAGCTCAAGTATATAACCGACAGGTTTTAAACTAATAAAGATCTCCAATTAATGTGTATATTAGAGGAATGCCACAAGGGATGTAACCACACTACCTATCTGACAGAAGCAAATATGAAAAATCCGCAAACTGGAAATATTTGTGCAGAGAACTAACTTTAAAGGCATCCTAAAATTCAAAGAAATGGTATCCGGAAGAAAGAGAATGAGAGGGAAGGAGTACGAACGGGCAATGGTAGTGTACTCACCTAGAAAAAAATTCTACACCATACTCTGTAAAATTCAAGTAGTATTCAAAACCTATTATGCTTTGAGATAAGGTAATGATTAATCCACGTAGGAAGCGGATAGATAATTTTTATTAATTTGTCAATTCAAACTACTGAGATTTTTACTACCTAGGCTCCGGTGAAATATTATATTTACCTATAAAACTCATTACTCTTACACTCGTTTTGGCTCTGGATTGTAGCACTTTTGGCAATTGCTTTTTTTTTTGTTCAAAAATATGCTTACAAAAAGCAATGAGAAAAAAACTTGTTTCAGAAAAAACTGAATGTATTGTTTGACACCGCATTAGCTTTTTCACTTATAAGTTACTTAAAAATTAATTTTACTGGAAATTCATTTTTTACTTATTTTAACATAAGAGTGACTTGTAAATAAACAAACATATTTTATTAGGAAACTTCTATTTTTGGTAATTTTTTTCTGTGAAAAAGCTTATTTAGTTTTTTTTTTCCCAAAAGCTAGTTTTTTAAAAGCTAAAAAAACTAACAAATCAAACAAGCATAGTTTTTTGTAAGCAAAAAGCTAAAAAAAAAAAAAGACAGTTGCCAAACATGCAAAATCTGACAGTAAACAAAAATATGTAATTGCACAACCATTATTTGAAACTATTTTAAGTTGCTATGTATATATTAGAAAAAAAAAAAAAAAGGAATTATGTGAAAATTAGATATATTTAACTTATTGGTATATTTAGTGGTAATAATAATAATAATAATAATAACAGTGTTTAATGTTGAGTTGAGCCAATATCTGTACAACAAAAACAAGTTACAAGAAAAAGTTTATTTATTTAAATTATTACAAAATAGTAATAAAAAAAGAAGATAATAAAAAAGAATAGAAACAAAAAGGGAGGGAGGGAGGGGGGGGGGTTAAAAACCTCATCCTCGATGTCTTTGATTTTCTGCATAACAGTCGCCATTATTACAAAAAAAACAAACACTACGACTTCCTTTTCTATTACTACCCCCCCCCCCCCCAACAAAAAAAGAAGTCTAAAAATTAGTGTATTTTGTGTTTATTTTCAAACAGTTTTAAAGCTGATTGATTGATTGATGATATGGATGATGCTCTCTCTTTTATTTATTTATTTATTTTAGGGTTTTCTTTTCTCTTCCCAATTTTATTTCTATTTTTTAAAAAAAAAATCAATAACTATGTGGAATTAATTCTACCCAATTTAAAAAATAATTTAAATATTAATGTAAATTTAAAGTTAAGGTTGATTTGTTTTAGTTTAAAACGAAAAACTGTAAAAATAATCCATAAATTTAATAAATAAAAACATTATAAAATATTAATAAAAGTGTGTGCATCCCACAAAATCATGGGGAAAATGACACAAATGAAAAAACAGTGAAAAACGTGTAAAATATAAATAAAAGTGTGAGCTAATATGCCACAAAATATTGCAAAAAATGACATAAAGGAAAAAACAGTAAAAACAATGTAATATAAGACATAAATTCAATAAATAAAATAACAATATAAAATCTTAATAAAAACTTCTGCTATAAAACACAAAATATGACAAAAAATACGGAAACGAAATATGGTAAAAATAGTGTACTAAATGCCATAAATTGAAGAAATAATAAAAGCGTGTGCTATAGATTACAAAATATTGCAAGAAAAGGCGGAAATGAAAAACGGTAAAAATAGTGTATTAGAAGCCATAAATTAAAGAAATAAAATGACAATGTAAAATATCAATAAAATCGTGTGCTGGGCACGAAATCATGCAAAAAATGGCATAAACGAAAAAAAACTCCAAAAAGCGTACTACACGCCATAAATCCAAGAAAAAAAATGACAATATAAAATCTCAATAAAAGCGTGTGCATATGCTACAAAATCATGCAAAAAATGGCACGAAAAAATCGAGTACTAGCCATAAATCTAAGAAATAAATGACAAGTTAAAATATCAATAAAAACGTATGTTATAGGCCACAAAATCAATAAAAAAAGAGCAGTAACGAAAAATGGTAAAAAACAAGTACTATAAACCATAAATTAAAGAAATAAAATGACAATATAAAATATCAATAAAAACGTGTGCTATAGCCCACAAAATCATACAAAAAAGGGCTGAAACGAAAAACGGTAAAAACCGTGTACTATAAGCCATAAATCTAAGAAAGAAAAATACAATATAAAATCAAAATAAATGCGTGTGCATATGCCATAAAATCATGTAAAAAAAGGCAGAAAATAAAAACGGTAAAAAGTTTGTATTATAAGCCAGAAATTCAAAAAATAAAATGATAATGTAATATCTCAATAAAAGCGTGTGGTACATGCCATAAAATCATGCAAAAAAAGACGGAAACGAAAAACGGTAAAAAGCGAGTACTATAAGCCATAAATTCAAAAAATAAAATGGCAATGTAAAATATTAATAAAATCATGTGTTATAGGCCACAAAATCATGCAAACAATGGCAAAAACGATAAAACGGTAAAAACGTGCACGTCCATAAATCCAAGAAAAAAATAGGGCAAAAAAAAACAGTAAAAAGCGTGTAGGTCATAATTCAAGAAAGAAAAAGACAAACTAAAATATAAATAAAAGTGTGAGCTATAGTACACAAAATCATGCAAAAAATGGCACTAACGAAAAAGTTAAAAACCGTGTACTATAATCCATAAATTTAATAAATAAAATGACAATGAAAAATATTGATAAAAGGTGTGTTGGCACAAAATCATGCAAAAAATGGCTGAAACAAAAAACCGTAAAAATCGTGTACTATAAGCCGTAAATGTAAGAAAGAAAAAAACAATATAAAATCAAAGTAAAAGCGTGTGCATAGGCCACAAAATCATGAAAAAAAGGTAGAAACAAAAAAACGGTAAAAAGCGTGTACTATATAGTCCATAAATCCAAGAAAAAAAGACACAAACTAAAATATCAATAAAAGCGTGAGCTATAGGCCACAAAATCATGCAAAAAAAAGGCGAAAACGAAAAACGGTAAAAACCGTGTAGTATAGGCCATAAATCCAAGAAAAAAAAGGAGAATTTATTATCTCAATAAAAGCGTGTGCTATAAGCCACAAAATCATGAAAAAAATACATAAATGAAAAAACGCCAAAAAAGGTGTACTAGGCCGTAAATCCAAGAAAGAAAAGGTCAATATAAAATCTCAATAAAAACGTATGCTATAGGCCACAAAATCATGAAAAAAACAGAAACGAAAAAAATGGTAAAAACCGTGTAATATAAGCCATAATATAAGAAATAAAATGACAATGTAAAATCTCAATAAAAGCATGTGATATAGGCCACAAAATCATGAAAAAAGAGCGGAAACGGAAAATGGTAAAAAGCGTGAACTATAAGTTATAAATTCAAAAAATAAAATGACAATTTAAAATATCAATAAAAATGTGTGTTATAAGCCAGAAAATCATGAAAAAATGGTAGAAACGAAAAATGGTAGAAACTGTGTATTATAAAGCTAGAAATTGAAGAAAGAAAGTGATAATGTAATTCTCAATAAAAGTGTGTATTGTATAGGCCACAAAATCATGAAAATGTATAGAAACGGAAAACGGTAAAAACCGTGTACCATAGGCCACAAATTCAAGAAAGAAAATGACAATTTAAAATATCAATAAAAGCGTGTTCTATATGCTACAAAATCATGAAAAAAACGCAGAAACGAAAAACGGTAAAAAAAACATGTAATATAAGTAATAAATTCAAGAAATAAAATGACTATTTAAAACATCAATAAATGTGTGTGGTATAGGCCACAAAATCATGCAAAAATGGCAGAAACGAAAAAAACTTTAAAAAAGCATGTACTAGGCCATAAATCCAAGAAACAAAAAGACAAACTAAAATATAAATAAAGGCGTGATCTTAAGGCCATAAAATCATGCAAAAAGGTCACAAACGAAAAACGGTAAAAACCGTGTAGTATAATGCATAAATCCAAGAAATAAAATGACAATGTAAAATCTCAATAAGAGCATGTGATAGAGGACACAAAATCATGCAAAAAAGGGGATAAACGAAATAACACTAAAAAACGTGTATTATATTCCATAAATCCAATAAAAGCGTGTGCTACTAAATCTTACAAAAAAGGACGGAAACGAAAAATGGTAAAAGACGTGTACTAAAAGCCTTAAATTTAAAAATTAAAATGATAATGTAAAATATAAATAAAAGCTTGTGATGGGCATAAAATCATGCAAAAAATGGCAGAAATGAAAGAACGGTAAAAACAGTGTAATATAAGCAATAAATTTTTAAAAAACGACAACGTAAAACCTCAATAAAAGCGCGAGATATGCCACAAAATATTACAAAAAAGGCTAAAAACGAAAAAACAGTAAAAAAAAAAAAGGTCTACTATAAGCCATATATTCAAGAAATAAAATGACAATGTAAAATCTCAATAAAAGCGTGTGCTATAGACCACAAAACCAAGCAAAAAAGAGCAGAAACGAAAAACGGTAAAAACTGTGTATTATTATAAGCCATAAATCTAAAAATAAAATGATAATGTAAAATATCAATAAAAGTGTGTCCATAGGCCACAAAATTATATAAGAAATGGTAGAAACGAAAAACGGTGTAGTAGGCCATAAATACAAGAAACAAAAGGACAATTTAAAATCTCAATAAAAGCGAGTGTTATATGCCACAAAATCATACAAAAAAAGTCAGAAACAAAAAAAACAGTAAAAACCGTGTACTAGCCATAAATCCAAGAAATAAATGATAATTTAAAATATCAATAAAAGTGTATGATATAGAACAAAATCATACAAAAAAGGGCAGAAACAAAAAAAATGGTAAAAACCGTGTAATATAAGCCATAAATTCAAGAAATTAAATGACAATTTAAAATATCAATAAAAGCGTGTAGGCCACAAAATCATGCAAAAAAGGGTAGAAACGAAAAAACGGTAAAAAGGGTGTACTATAGTCCATAAAATCCAAGAAAGAAAAAAGAAAACGTAAAATATCAATAAAAGTGTGAGCTATATGCCAAAAAATCATGTAAAAAGGAATTAACAAAAAACAGTAAAAACCGTGTACTAACATAAATCCAAGAAATAAATGACAATGTAAAATATCAATAAAAGCGTGTCCTACAGGTCACAAAATCATGCAAAAAGGGGCATAAACGAAAAAAATGATAAAAAGTTTGTACTATTGGTCATAAATCCAATAAATAAAAAAATGATATAAAATTTTAATAAAAGCGAGGCCATAAAATCATGCAAAAAGGGTAGAAACGAAAAAATGGTAAAAATCGTGTAATATAAGCCATAAATCCAAAAAAAAATGACAATCTAAAATATCAATAAAGGTGTCTGATATAGGACATATAATTATGTAAAAAATGGTAGAAACAAAAAACGGTAGAAAGCGTGTACGATAGTTCATAAATCAAAGAAAAAAAAAGACAAACTAAAATATCATTAAAAGCGTGAGCTTCCACAAAATCATGTAAAAAAAGGGCAGAAACAAAAAACATTAAAAATTGAGTAGTGGCCATAAATCCAAGAAATAAATGACAGGTTAAAATATCTATAAAAGCGTGTGCCAAAAATTATGCAAAAAAGGGCAGTAATGAAAAAACGCCAAAAAGCATGTAATGGCCATAAATTCAAGAAATAAAAAGACAATATAAAATCACAATGAAAGTGTGTGTTATAGGTCACAAAATCATGCAAAACCTTGCAGAAACAAAAAAAAACGCTAAAAAGCATGTATTATAGGCCATAAATCCAAGAAAAAAAAAGACAATATAAAATCTCAATAAAAGCGTGTACTATAGGCCACAAAATCATGCAAAAAATGACAGAAACGAAAATATGGTAAAAATCTTGTAATATAAGCCATAAATCCAAGAAATAAAAGGGAACGTAAAATCTCAATAAAAGTGTGTGCTGCCACAAAATCAGGCAAAAAAGGGTGGAAACAAAAAACAGTAAAAAGCGGGTACTATAAGCCATAAATTCAAGTAATAAAATGACAATGTAAAATATAAATAAAAACATGTGCTAGACCACAAAATCATGCAAAAAATGGCATAAACGAAAAAACCGTAAAAACGTGTACTATAGTCCTTAAATTCAAGAAAGAAAAAGAAAATGTAATATATCAATAAAGGCTTAAGCTAGGCCACAAAATCATGCAAAAAAGGGCCGAAACGAAAAACGGTAAAAATGGTGTACTATAAGATTTAAATTCAAGAAATGAAATGACAATGTAAAATCTCAATAAAAGCGTGTGTTATAGGCAACAAAATCATGGAAAAAAAGGCGAAAACAAAATACGGTAAAAACCATGTATTATAGGCCATAAATCCAAGAAAGAAAATGGATAATTTAAAATATCAATAAAAGCGTGTGCTATAGGTTACAAAATCATAAAAAAAAGGCAGAAACGAAAAACGGTAAAAACCGTGTAGTTTAAGTCATAAATTCAAGAAATAAAATGACAAAGTAAAATATCAATAAAAACATGTGTTATTGGGCCATAAAATCATGCAAAAAAGGCAGAAACGAAAAAAAGGTTTAAAAAAAAAACATGTAGTATAGGCCATAAATCTAAGAAAGAAAAAGACAAACTAAAATATAAATAAAAGTGTGACCTATAGGCCACAAAATCATGAAAAAAAGGGCACAAACGAAAAATGGTAAAATCTAGGTTCTATAAGTCATAAATCCCAAAAATAAAATAACAATGTAAAATATAAATAAAATCGAGTGTTATATGCCACAAAAGCATGCAAAAAATAGCTGAAACGAAAAACGGTAAAAACCATGTACTATAAGCCATAAATCAAATAAATAAAAAGACAATATCAAAATCTCAATCAAAGTGTGTGCATAGGCCACACAATCATGCAAAAAATGCTGAAACGAAAAAACGGAAAATAGGGTTTACTATAGTCCATAAATCGAATAAAAAAAAAACAAAGTAAAATATCAATAAAAGCGTGAGCTATATGCCAAAAAATCATGTAAAAAAAGACATAAATGAAAATCAGTAAAAACGGTGTATTATAAGCCATAAATTCAAGAAATAAAATAACAATTTAAAATATAAATAAAAGCGTGGTTGGCCACAAAATCATGTAAAAAAAGGGTAAAAACGAAAAACGGTAAAAACACTGTAATATAAGCCATAAATCCAAGAAATAAAGACAAAGTAAAATATCAATAAAAGCGTGTGCTATAGGCCACAAAACCATGCAAAAAATGGCATAAACGAAAAACGGTAAAAACTATGTATTATAAGCCAAAAATTCAACAAATAAAATAATAATCTAAAATCTCAATAAAAGCGTGTGCTAAATGCCACAAAATCATGCAAAAAATGGCGGAAACGAAAAACGGTAAAAAGAGAGTATTATAAGCAACAAATTCATGCAAAAAATTGCATAAACGAAAAAAATGGTAAAACCATATAATATAAGCCATAAATCCAAGAAATTAAATGACAATGTAAAATATCAATAAAAGTGTTTGCTATATCCATAAAATCATGCAAAAAAGGGTAGAAACGAAAAAACGGTAAAAATCGTTTACTATATAGTACTTAAATCCAAGAAAAAAACGATAAAGTAAAATATCAATAAAAGAGTGTGCTATAAGCCACAAAATCATGTAAAAAATGGTAGAAATGAAAAAATGGTAAAAACCGTGTAATATAAGCCATAAATTCAAGAAATAAAATGACAATGTCAAATATCAATAAAAACGTGTGGTATAGGACACAGAATCATGCAAAAATGGGTAGAAACTAAAAAACGGTAAAAAAAACGTGTATTATAGTACATAAATCCATGAAAAAAAAAGCAAAGTAAAATATCAATAAAAGCATGAGCTTCCACAAAATCGTGTAAAAAAGGACAGTAACAAAATCCAAGAAAAATCGAGTACTAGCCATAAATCCAAGAAATAAATGACAAGTTAAAATATCAATAAAACTGCGTGCCATATAAGCCACAAAATCATGCAAAAAAAGGCAGAAATGAAAACAACGCCAAAAAAGTGTACTATGGGCCATAAATATAAGAAAGAAAAAGACAATATAAAATCACAATGAAAATGTGTGCTAGGCCACAAAATCATGGAAAAAATGGCATAAACGAAAAAACTGCAAAAAGCGTGTACAATAAGCCGTAAATCCAAAAAATTAAAATACAATATAAAATCTCAATAAAAGCGTGTGCTGGCCACAAAATTATGCAAAAAATGGCAGAAACAAAAAAATGGTAAAAATCGTGTAATATAAGCCATAAATCGTAGAAATAAAATGACAATGTAAAATTTCAATAAAAGCATGTGCTAGGCCACAAAATCATGAAAAAAAAGGACGGAAACAGAATACGGTAAAAATCGTGTACTATATAAGCTATAAATTCAAGAAATAAAATGGCAATGTAAAATATCAATAAAATCATGTGCTAAGCCATAAAATTACAGAAAAAATGGCGGAAACCAAAAACGGTGTATAATAAGCCATAAATTGAGGAAATGAAATGACAATGTAAAATCTCAATAAAAGTGTGTGATATAGGCCACAAAATCATGAAAAAAATGCACTAACGAAAAACGATAAAAGTTGTGTACTCCATAAATTTAAGAAATAAAATGACAAAGTGAAATATAAATAAAAGCGTATGCTAGTCACAAAATTATGTATAAAAGGGGCAGAGGCGAAAAAACGGTAGAAACTGTGTAATATAAGTCATAAATTAAAGAAATAAAATGAGAATTTAAAATCTCAATAAAAGCGTGTACGCCACAAAATCTTGCAAAATAGGGTGGGAACGAAAAACGGTAAAAATTGTGTACTATAAGCCATAAATTCATGAAATAAAATGACAATGTAAAATATCAATAAAAGTATGTGCTATAGCCATAAAACCATGCAAAAAAGACAGAAACGAAAAATGGTAAAAATTGTGTATTATAACGCCAGATTCCAAGAAATAAAATGAAAATGTAAAATCTCAGTAAAAACGCGCGCTACATGCCATGAAATCATGCAAAAAAAAGGCGAAAACGAAAAACGGTAAAAAGCGAGTACCATAAGACATAAATTCAAGAAAAAAAGGACAATGTAAAATCTCACTAAAAATGTGTATTATATAGGCCACAAAATCAAGAAAAAAATGCACAAACGAAAAACGATAAAAACATAGTACTATAAGCAATAAATTCAAAAAATAAAATGACAATGTAAAATATCAATAAAAGTGTGTGCTATAGGCCACAAAATTATGCAAAAAAATGGCATAAATGAAAAAACGGTAAAAAAAAATGGTGTACTATATGCCATAAATCCAAGAAATAAAATGACAGCTTGAAATCTCAATTAAAGCATGTGCTAGGCCACAAAATCATGCAAAAAATGGCTGAAACGAAATACAATAAAAACAGCGTATTATAAGCCATAAATCCAAGAAATGGAATGACAATGCAAAATCTCGATATGAGTGTGTGTTATATAGTCCACAAAATCATGCAATAAAATACATTAAAAAACGGTAAAACCCGTGTGGTATAAGTCATAAATACGAAGAATAAAATGACAATGTAAAATATCAATAAAAGCATGTGCTATATGCTACAAAATCATACAAAAAAGGTAGAAATGAAAAACGGTAAAAACCGGGTATTATGCCATAAATCTCAATAAAAACGAGTGTTAGGCCACAAAATCATTAAAAAAAAATATAACGGAAACAAAAAACAATATAAACCGTGTACTAGCCATAAATACAAGAAATAAATGACAATGTAAAATATCAATAAAAACGTTTGTTATAGCACAAAATCATGCAAAAAAGGACAGAAATTAAAAATTGGTAAAAACCGTTTAATGTAAGTCATAAATGTAAGAAATAAAATGACAATGTAAAATATCAATAAAAGTGTGTGCTATAGGCCACAAAATCATGCCAAAAATGGTACAAACGAAAAACCGGTAAAAAGCGTGTACTATATAGTCCATAAATCCAAGTAGAAAAAAAGACAGAGTAAAATATCAATAAAAGCGTGAGCTATAGGCCACGAAATCATGTAAAAAATGACATAAACAAAAAATAGTAAAAAATCATATACTAGCCATAAATCTAAGAAGTAGATGACAATGTAAAATATCAATAAAAGTTTGTGCTATATAGGACACAAAATCATGCAAAAAAGAACATAAACGAACAAAACGGTAAAAAAGCATGTACTAGCCATAAATCCAAGAAATAAAAAATATCAATAAAAGTGTGTGTTATACGCCACAAATTAAATAATGCAAAAAAATGGCAGAAACGACAAAATGATAAAAACCGTGTAATATAAGCCATAAATTCAAGAAATAAAATGACAATGTAAAAATATCAATAAAAACATGTGCTAATAAAATCATGCAAAAAAAGGTAGAAACGAAAAAACGTTAAAAAACGTGTACCATAGTCCATAAATTAAAGAAAAAAATAGACAGATTAAGAAATATCAATAAAAACGTGAGCTATAGTCCTCAAAATCATGTAAAACATGACAGAAACAAAAAACTGTAAAAATCATGTAATAGCCATAAATTCAAGAAATAAATGACAAGTTAAAATATCAATAAAAGCATGTGATATAGTCTACAAAATCATACAAAAAATGGCAAATATAATATACTTGGAAAATGGAAAATGGAAAAAGTAATATTACATCCGTTCCACAATATAAGTCTATTACGTAAAATACAACTTATTAATTAATAAAAGACAATCATTACACATTTTTTATACTCTCTTTTCACTTTTATCCCCATTTTTATTAATGCACATTCACTTAAAAACTTAAAAATATGGGTAGGGATGACAATTTCGTGGGTTTCAACCCAACCCGACCCGAGGACAAAGTTGCACTTTTACCCATTTGACCCGATTCGGCCCGACCCATTTGACCCGTTTTTTTATAAAAAAAATCTTTTAAAAAATAAATCTCATAAATGTCAAACATTTCAAATAAAATTTGTTAGTTAGATTAAAAAATCATTTGATTTAGAACTATAATATAAAAATAATATAAAGGAGAAAGTTTAATGTATATGAGAAAGATGAGATAAAGAGTCTTAAGTTGCACTTTTATCCATTTAATCTCGACCCGACCCGAATAGAATTGCACTTTTATGGGCAAACATAAGTATGGGCAACATCCAAAATAGTATATTGTACTTACATTTTGAAACTATTAATAAAAAAAATATTGATATATCCACCCAAAAACCTTACCCAAAAACCTTACCCGCTGACGTGATTGACTAGTTGTACCAATTATGAATTAAATAAAAATACAATTTCAATATCGAAACAAAAATAATTGATACAGCTAACCCGCCATATCGGTAGATAAAGTTTTTAGGTAAGATTTTTGGTCAAGTTTATCATTTATCTAATAAAAATTACACATTGAATAGAATGAAAGTAAAATGTCTAGTTATTAACCCCAGCAACCACTTGAGCGGGAGTTGGTGGATGAGATAACTATCGTTTTAAGAAATTTACCAACCATTCATTCATAAGTTAATAATATCTTTTAGTAAAATAATATCTTTCTTAATTTCTTAGAAAGATATTATTTAGTAAAAAAAAAGTATCTTTTTTGTATTTTTCTAAAAAAAAAAATACTTGACATGCATAAATATAAAATAACCGATTATATTTAATGAAGAATCAATGAAAACGGATAAGCAATCATAAAGTTATATCATTTAAAAGATGGTATCGGGGTATATTTACAAAAGTTTGATAGTTAAACGGGAATTTAGTTGAAAAAGTTGATAGTTTTTTAGGGTTATTTTTAAATGACACGTAGTTTAGGGGGGTGTTAATCTGAAAATCAGAGTACCAGGGTTACTCTGATTTCCACAGCCATTGGATCTGTTATTAAATTTAAACTGTAACAGATTCAATAGTTGTGGGAAGCAGAATAACCCCCGAGTCAGATACTCTGCTTCCGTTAATCTGCCACCAAACAACAACAGCACGTGCAACTCAAGCCGTATAAAATAATACTATAAAATTACTTTACCAACCAAACCGACAAAACGCCTGAAAGACCATTTCCCAACCCTCTTGTTTTTCTGGTAAAGCCTTTTATTATTATTATTATTATTATTATTTAAATTCATGTGAATTTTCCTCAATATTAATTATCTGTATTACATCCATGTTGTAATATGTATAGTTGAAACTATTACAAAGTAACTTATAGTATGACTATGTGTCTAATTTGCTTTAAGTTTTGTTTCTTATTAGATTGTCACATTTTAGATTCTTATTTGTGTATTGTATTAAAATAGAGAGAAGTGACTTACTTTAAAAAAAAACTGCTGTCTTATTTTAGTTACTTATAACTTATTTTTATCGATAACTCTCATTGGTCAACTATAAAACTTATACTGAGTTGTAGATATACAAACACATTTTATTTTATACTTCTTATTTTTTTGGTAATTTTAATGTGAAAAAGCTAAATAAATCTGCAAATTCCTTTAGCTTTTTTGACCCAAATGCTAGCTTTTTAAAAGCTAAAAAAGTTGACATATCAAACACCCATAGATTTATTTATTTCAAAAGACTAAAACTAAGAAAAAAAGTTGTTGCCAAACATGCACTTAAATTTGGAGGGGGGAGCTAGGAGCAGGGGTGAAGAGGACTACAAGTCTACAACAGACCTTGTTTAGAGAAACCTGATTTTTTTACAGATAGCTTTTACAAAATATACATTTGACTTTCACCACTTTCATGAAAACAAAACAAATTTATATGAACTTCAGTACCTCACATACAAATCCTGGATCCGCCGTTGTATTTAATTATTAAAATCCTCAAAGCTCGGACCGAAAGATGTCCAACCAAACATACGGCAGGATATAAGTAAATTAGAAAAAAAGGAAAACTATAGTTAAAATCTGCACTAAGCATTGACCAGATATTGAGTAGCTCATGATGTTAATTAAAAAAGATAAAACTGACACAGCTTATCTGAAGACTGGCCGCCAGATATTGAGCATAGAAACTGATACAAAAGTAAACAAAATGAGCTTGGGGTGGAAGTTCAACGAAAACTTCATACCAATGTATTTTGATTTCAACTGGTGGTTAAGTTTGGCAGCGTCATTATCATAGTATTAAGAGGAAGCACGTATGTTCATTAATTTTTCCACACTAATTTGAATTTTAAAGTAACTTGTAACATGTTTATCCTTAAGTTCGAAGGTATTTTTAAATCAAATTCTCAGTTGAGTCGGCATTTACAGGTGCGCGTCCCCCAAGCTCTTTCCAGATAAATTATTCAGAAAATGAATGCTAAGTTTGGCCAAACTTTACAATTTACAACTTGGATTGATGCTGATAAGCTAGGCAGAAAACCAGGCAGCTTTTTGCACTGTTATTCATGCCCAGAGTCTCGGGAGAGACGTCATCATTGGCGACATGATAGAATTCGCTTTTCCCGTGAACACATGTCATTGAAGGCGGCGTATTCTTGTAAAAACTCTCCAGGTAGACAAAATCACAAACCGAAATTTCTAGTTAGGGATAAAAGGATGCTTTCTTGATGTTTTTAGGCATCTCGTTCCTTTTCGAGAACTGAAATCAGTTTGTACTTGTCATGTGATATCACTTAGAGGCTAAACAAATAATTTATCTTCTACAATTCGATATCCTTACTTAGTTTCTCATATTTAAACGCATAAGGACTTTTAACTGGTCAAAAATATTGCAAACTAGAAGTACTTACATAAATCGTCACTGTGTATTTAGCTATTGCGTGCATATCCATGAAAGACTTTATTTCTCTCTTGCATACTTTTGTCTACTCTACGAGGCTGGTTAAATTGAATCCGGACATTTAAATTACTCTATGCATCAATATCCAAGACCAAATTCTTAGAGGAGGAACTTATGTTTCTTATACTGGACAATTCGTCTAAAACTGTGATTTGTTTCCTTTCCTTTTCTTCGATTAACCTGGTTCTGGGAGTATTTTCCTTTCTAAAATTCAGGCATCTGATCTCCTATTCTTTATATATGTTGCCTATAACTGAATATTATAAATGCTTATCCAGATTAATTTGTAGCCGTCGAGGGGATTGTGGGTTTCAACAATTTGGCAGCGTTATTTGGTAGGAATATTTTAGTTTATGGTATGCAAACACATTTAAATCTGGTGAATGATGCTAAAATCATCTAGATTTTGCTAGTGCTCCTCCTTGGGGAATATTACTTTCTACCCAACCATCTGCTTAGAACTCCAGTTCCTTTTTACTACTTCAAATTTTTCTGCAAATGTATTACACTTTGTATTGTGAGCTAGCACTAGAAAGGACAAGTCTAGTAAGATAGAGTGAGATGAGATAAATAACTTGTGTTTCGCTGAACTAATGTCATGATTTTAACAATTATGTAGGTTCTCTGTGGCAGATAGAGAGTCTTCAGGCTTCCCTTGATGAATCTAATCTTTTGAAGGTGAATAGTGATGTCATTTCTGCTCTTTTATCTTTGGTTGACGACATTTTTTCATCTCAATGTCCATAGCTGACTGGCTGATGGCCTTGCTGTAAATAGAATCAGCATTCATCTTATGGAAAAATTAAATAAATGCAGAACAAGTCAGAAGAGATTGAGCCATATCTAGAGGGAAGGTGCATATATCTTGTTGGTTAGTTCCTTTATTAAATCGTTTTTACTTATTTTTCTTTTTTTGAAGGATTTTTGTATCAGCTTATATCTTTCATGTAGGGATGATGGGCTCTGGAAAAACAACAATTGGAAAGATTTTGTCAGAATTGCTCGGTTACTCATTTCTTGACTGGTTTGTAATTCTGCTGCTTATCTAATAAATTCTAGATTGATATTTAGAAATATTGTCTCGTCCCTATTATCACCTTAAGTGTCCTAGTTATTTATCCTGTAGATGGGATATTTAATCTACAATAGTGTCCCTTGGGTAGCAAGAGTATGGACATGACTTAGGTTTTAACACGCCCCTTGAAAAGGTTCTTAACACGGTTAGGCACAGTCAAAGTTAATTTCGTTTTCGCATCATATTAATATCTCATCTACACATCACACTTTAGCAAGCATCACCAAGAATCTTTACAGTCTACCAATTTAATTTTTGTAAACAGAAATTTTAGGTTTATACTTTATAAGCAACAATTGCTTTCAAACCAAAGCAAAAGTGTTTCATCAGCTCTTAGGTATACATAAATATAATATATATATATATATGTGTGTGTGTGTGTGTGTGTGTGTGTGTGTGTGTGTGTATAAATACATATATATATATATTTATGTGTGTGTATATGTGTGTGAGTGTGGTTGTGCGTGAAGTCAAGTGTATGTGTGTGTCTGAAGTCAAGTTTTATGGTCATAAAATAACTAAAAAGCTAAAATTGAGTTTTGCTTCCATACCTCGTATCAGTGTCAATATAAAACAAGAACATAAGTAAAATAATGGAAACTATAACACGTGGTCGACATCAGGAGTGTTTGATACTTGTCCGTGGTTCATATGTTCCCTTGTATAAGTACTTATATTGCATTAGGGTTGATCTATAGTACTTGCTGCTAATTAAGATTATTTTCTGCTTAGTGGATTTCAGTGACATGTCAATAGAACAGTCAGTTGGAGTTCATGTGAAAGAAATCTTCAAGTTACATGGAGAGAATTTCTTTAGAGATAACGAGGTCAGTAAGTGCACTTCGTCTGCTCGCTCTTCTTCCTCTTAAGTGATTTTATTTTCCCTTTTAAAATAATTCTTTCAAATGTTACTGTTTAAAATGTAAGGTTGTTCTCCACTTGATAGTTGAGCAATCCTTATTTAGATGTTGCCATCAATCTAAATGCTTCCTTATGAGCTGTTCTGAATCGTTTATGTTCTTTGTGAAGTTTTCTCAGTTTATTAATGGAAATATCGCAATCTCATGCTCACACATCGTAACCTAGTTAAAAAGGTGGTCTGCACCCCTGTTTAAGAAAGGTTAGCTTTCGCAGGGAGAGTTTAATTCTCCGTCTCTATGCAAAACAACACTTTGCTCCATAAGAAGTTATCAATTGCAAATGACGTTTTTGGACTTAATTCCAAGTTTAGGAAGTTCAAAATTGCTAATGACTTAGTCTTTTGACTAGATAACAAAAAAACACAGACCAAACTTAAACCACGTCTCAACTAAGAAATTTAGCCACAACTCCAGGTTCCACTAAGGACCACTTCTGTAGTTTTGAAGATAAACAAAAAAAAATAGTATATGTGTTAAAACTAGGTGAGGCGTGTTAACATCCTAAGTTTTGTTTTCCCTGGGCAAAAGAACGGGCTTTTTTTTTCCGTTTGAGTTTGTCATTGTTTAGTGCTTCAGTTTCTCAACTGTTTGTTGTGCTTTTGTAAGAGAATGACTTTAGTTACTACTCAAGTTTATCTATCTCACCATCCCACCTCGCTACAATCAAAAATACGAAGTTATCTAGTAGTTTATTTCTGTCATGTAGACGGAGGTATTGCGCAAATTTTCCTCAATGCAGCGGCTTGTAGTTTCAACTGGTGGAGGTGCAGTTGTTCGACCCATCAATTGGTAAGTAAGTAATATGAATCACTATTATAAAGTAATTGTTATTATTCTCTCATTGTTCATCAATGTTTGTTTTTTGGATTAGGAAATACATGCATAAAGGAATTAGTGTGTGGTTAGATGTTCCGTTGGAAGCATTAGCAAGAAGAGTTGCAGCTGATGGAACACAGTCACGTCCACTTTTATGTCAGGAATCTGGTGATGCTTACTCCGCAGTGGGTACCCTACGACATTGCATTATAATATTTTTTCTTTTTCAAAGAGGATCTCTAGCATTCATATCTGTATCCCCACCGGGAATCGAAGCCAAGACCTCCCTGTTTGAGACTTGAGAGTGCAGGTTATGTCCCACTAGGCTATCCCTAGTGAGCAGTTTAAATTTGCATAAATTTCTGTTTTTAGAAGAGACATCCTTGCTTTGGAAGGATAGGACTGGATTTATTAATCCATTGAAAACGAAGATACACAATGAGGAAAACCATAAAGGTTTTCTAGTTGGCAATTTGGCATACAGCACCAACACTACTTGATTTGGACTCAAATTGACTGATTTTTTATGACTGATTTGGTCTTTATGTATTATGTTTTTGGTTCATAACATGTTCTTGAAATGAGACAAGAAATTTCAGTTGTTCCTTTTTGGGAAAATAAAAATACTTTCAGATGTTTTCTAAGAAATTTGGATTTCTAAACAGTTAATTGTTCCAAGGTGCGTAACCAAAATGCAACTTAGATTACCTTTGGAGGTTAACTTTGACAGTTGTTGATTATTAACACGACAAAAAATAGCTAATCAGGCAACTTGTTTAGTTGCTTTGCAGTCAAGGTTTCATATGACTCATCATATTCTCAATCAATTTGCAGGCTTTCAAACGTCTAACTACGCTACTGGAAGAGAGGGAAAAATCTTATGCAAATGCCAATGCTAGGATTTGCTTGGAACGTATGTTTTGCTTAACCCTCTTTGATATTGTTTTTTTGTTGTGGTTTGGTTGTATTGGATTTTTGATACCGTCACTAAACTTGTATCGCTCTTCTCTTTCTAACTATCAAAAGTTTGTTTCCAGTGTTCTTTGTTTTTTAGTTTTCTTCCGGTCTTTATTAGACTGAAAACAATGAAGCTTTACAACTCTTATGTTTTCTTTTATTTCTGTTTAATCAAGTTTTCTTTTTCCTCTGAACAGAGAGGGATTTTATTTTGGTTTGAAAAAAAAATCGATAAAATTACTTACAAAAAAGAGATATAGTCTCTTTATTTTATGTTGTTTTCGTTATCTGAAACACATAACCTGCAATTTGTTCCTAGCACTAGAAAAGGGAATATATATATGTATGTCAATACATTTTTCTTCTGACAAATTCAACTTAGATCAGGTGAAACTCCTTATTTTCCTTAGATGTTGTTGAAAGGGGCATATACATATATACCCACTCACATATTGGTGGGGATGTGTAGATAGGCCTATGGTTCAGTCCTGATATTTTGCAGTGAGATTTAACTCTTATAGTAATGCTCAGAAAATTGCAGGAAGAGCGACCCTTTGTAATCACATTTGTTTAAAGAAATAAAGATTTAGCATTTCAGTAAGATATACCAAAAAGAGGTTCTTAAATATTGAGTGGAAACTTTCAATTATTTCAAATTTCAAATTTCTCCTTAGCTAGTGCCTGTCTCATACTGATTTCCATCCGTCGATGTCTAATTGGCGTATATTTTCTCATTATGCATATTAAACCATATCTTCTAATTTCTGATGGGAGTTTATATATTATATTGCAGATATTGCTGCTAAGCTAGGATATATGGATGTTTTCGACCTCACGCCAATGGTTATTGCAGTTGAGGTATCTCTCCCCCACTCTCTCTCTGAGTAACTGTTGTAATTGCCTGATGTACATATTTGAATATTTGATATTAAATTGAGTAAATTATAATCTTGATATTTTCTCATTTCCAGGTATTAGAACAAATTGAAAGGTTTCTGAAGAGATGATAATTGATTATCCGATAGGGCTTAGATATCGAAGCCAGTTCTTTTATCCGCATTTGTTGCTTTAGCTTGTGTTATTTTACACTTAACGAATGAGTTAAATAACGGTGATGAATTATTTAAACATGTACCAAAAATATTGTGTGAATAAGATATCGCAGTTCATGTTGTTTACAGAAACAGAGAGCTGGTTTGAGTAAAGATCGGACTTGTCATTTGTCTGGGTTTCATTATAATATTTTATAGTAGGTTCCCATAAGGAGTTATCATTCTAAATAAACTGTTTATATTGTTAATCTTAACTCTCTGAATGGTATTTAATCATTATGTATAGAATAAGTCAATCCCAGAAAAGAGAGGCAGCCAAATTTAGCCACAGTTTTTTCTAAAAATGCTCTCTACTCTTTTTTATTAACTACCCTATTAGCCTAATTTCATAAATAATCGAAAAAGACAAAGTAATAACACTTTTTTTCCCTCTTTAACTACTCAAACTTCTCTCAAAGTCTTTTTAGTTTATCTTCTATCTTTCTTTTTATTGTACTACGTGTCGCACACGCCACACACGATTACTAGTACAAATAATATGGGAAGTAAGGGTCGTGGTGATGCATATCCAGGCAGGAAAAACCATGAGCTTTTTCGGTCAAAACTGATCATAAGTATTGTTATGAGAAAGCTATCTTAGATAGAAAATAGCTAGATTGTCATTGAAATAGGAGATTCTAGATAGGCTAATTAACTCACTTCATAATAATAATGAGAAGATAAATATAATACATTACAAGATAAACTGAAAATAGAAAGAAAAAAAAAATGCCATAGAATTTAAAGTCTAATTTGACACGTCTGATGTGAAATACACAATACCTCCTAACAAACCGTGTCGTCCCGATAGATATATATATATACCGAATGGTCAAATACTTTTTAGTTGCCCACAAAATAAAAATAAAAATAAATAAAAGTTAAAAGAGTATCGAACTCGTGATGAACAAGTTGGAATCATAACTACACAACCATTATGCTAATGGAACACAATGTAAATGAGTAATTACTTAAGACTTGTGCGTCCAAGATGCACTTAAGAGGTAATTACTTTTTCCTATTCCAGAAAATTTTAGTTAGATATAAAAGGTAGCCTATTTATCAAACGTTAATTGCTCTTTGGTGATGCGCTCTCAAGTCTCAACGCAGTGGGTAAATTGGGATAAACAAAATTGATCCAAAAACTGCCTAAGAAGAAATAAAACCAGCCACTTTCAGATTCGCAGATCGCACCACTCAAGAAGAACTTTTACAGCAAACACCAAACCTTTATCAGTAACCTATAAGAACAAGATAGGAAATCCCATCATATCATTTAGACCTTTAGAAGAAAATGTACCGCTTTATTCAAATCATGTACTTGGATCGAAGTCCAGCGTGTACCTCATTATTAACAATAAAAAAGTAATTAATTAAAAGAATGCAGCAAATACAAGGATATATTTGGCAGTTGGACCTGAGAAAGAAATAACATTAATAACTCAGAGCCGCCCGTACATGGAAAGCATGTCCCTTAATCTAATAGATTCATTTTCCATCCTTTCAAAGCTCTGTGAATTTGGTATCCTCCAGCTCCAGTTTCCAAACTAAATACAAAAAAACAAGAGTACTAGTAAATTTACTGCTATACATCATAGGAAAACTTCATATCATACAACTCTACATTACCTTCTTTTTCTTTTTAAATAATTAAAAAAGGAGAAAAATACAAAGAAATTAGCTAGCAAGATGAGATTATAAACCACCATGGGCATAAAACAATTTGGACTTAAGGACTTGTCAGCGTAAACAGATTTAAAGAAAGAAAGATCAAAGAGTGGTAAGGAATAAAGATAAAAGGATCCGAGAAGGGTAAAGATTGAACAATGAAGGGATAGTCTTCAAGTTAGCCAATTCATAACCGGAATTGTAAAATAATTCACATAATTTAACTACTAAAATTTAGTAATAATTACCTACAAAATAATTGATGCACATGTGCGTAAATTGACAATAAAAAATGTTTAAAGCAAGTCGTTTAACCATTTCATTACCTTTTTCTAATATCAATTTCATTCTGAGACTAGTTTTGAAAGATTACTTTTTTCGTTAGGAACATGTGAAGAACATTTTTGCTTTGAATCCAGCACAGTGAAAACATGGAGCATAATGATAACATTGTCAGTTCTTCTTACGTGAACATAGTTCTGGAACATCATTATCTATACTAATTCGAAGCTAATCATTTAAGTGAAGAGCCTAAACAAACCCAGAAAAGGCAAATCACGTTGATACTTGAACAAGACAATAATAAACTTGCAGAGAACCCAAATTTACTATTAAATAGATCGTGCCTATGTACAGCATGTCAAAATATATTGATATAAATACTAAAGAACATCACAGCATCCACTCCAAGAGTAATGCTAAAGAATGTGTTTAACTGGTGTCGAGTTGGATGTTGGATTGAGGTGGTAATATATGGTAAAGAATGAGTTCTCAAGTTCACGAAATGAAGCACCTATACAAAATCTCCGGAATACATAGTATTGCTTATGTGAATTATAACTCGGATATTAGTGCACCATGATTTTACTTCTCAAAAGAATAATAAAAGGCACTGTGATATTCCAGAACTAAAGGCACATCCTTGTCTATGATCAAAAGCTAGTAGTGGTCCGATAATGATGTGTATTTTACATTTAATACATATTGAAGGCTGTTATTTACCTGGGTTGCAGGAATGTTCATACGAGAAGAACTCCCCAACGAAAGGATATCTTGCATAGGTATTATCGCAGTTTGGGCTACTGAAGAAAGTGCAGCCTGGATTAGTGCCCAAGATATATCAGCATTGTCCGGGATTGACAGATAGTTGAGAACCTGTAACAAACAATCTAGATGTATAAAAAATATGGGTTGACTTTGACTTAGTGAGAAACTAGTTTTTGTTTTGAAGAAGTGATACGGGGCACACTCACATTAGATTTCTCTTTTACAGGCAATGACCCCCACCAACCACGAATCTGTTTGAAGTATGAAGTATGAATTTGAGTACCCAATGTTTATAAAATCAAAAATAACATAGTCCTAAAGACAATAAAACAGTACATGAGGCTAAAAATCACTGCCAAACACGTAGCTCGGTTTCCCAAGAAGAAAAGCAGAAAATATTGTTTTCATATTGTTCCAAAACTGTATTTGGCTATGCTTTTGTATTAAAAGAAAAGCTCAAAGAAAAAAAAACAGACAAAGATAAAAGTTTATAGCAAACAGTTTATTATCAATAAGATTTAGTTTGACACTTGTTCAGCAGGCTTCAAATTTTTTTTGCAAGACCTGTAATCAACTTACAGAAATAATAATACCAATTCGGTTCCATTTCCATGGTCATTGAAAAAAGATGTAAGTTCAAAATTTAAAAACACACCTATATTCACGGAAATATCCACTTTATAATTAATATACCTTTTTTCATAATAACCCTTATTCAAGGAAATACACTTACTGTATCATTATCATGAGTACCAGTATAAACAACTTGATTGTACTCATGATTATGGGATAAATGAGGATTATCAGCATTGCTTCCGAAACCTGAGCCCAAAATCAGAAGAGGAAAAACATATTAGAAGACAAGTAACATGACAAAATTGATCAAGGGTGGAGGGTGTTTGATGACTAGCAGACGGTGAAAGTAGCAACCAAACTGGAGAACAGCCATTCCAGGCGCCCCAATGGATTTCCTCAAGTTGACTACATCCTCGGTGATAACACCCTGTCATACAGCAAGAAGAAGAAAAATAAGGGAAAGAAAACACAAGTTTAAACGACTTCAGCCTTGAAAATTTTAAGTAGGTAGGTACTCCAACTATAAAAATCATTGGGAAAAAAAGCATTACATGCTTAACATGTAACGACCCGGTCCTCCGACCAGACCGCCACCATCTGCTTACTACCACCAATACTGTCCGCTTTGGCCCGATTTCGTCCTCGCTTCTCGGGCCGCACTGCTTTAAAAAGCATTTTTGAGAGTAAGGAGGGTTTATTAGCGTATATACTATATAGGTACTCACATATCTAGGCGATGTGGGATAATACTTTCTCTTTACACCGGTATTTTCCTACGAAAATCCGGGTTCTTACACTCTTTCCTCCTTCAGGCACGACGTACTCGTCGGGCACGCCGTCCTTCCAAGGGGTGGTTCACACATCATCGGCTAGATACCGGCTCTGATACCAATTGTAACGATCCGGTCCTCCGACCAGACCGCCACCATCTGCTTACTACCACCAATACTGTCCGCTTTGGCCCGATTTCGTCCTCGCTTCTCGGGCCGCACGGCTTTAAAAAACATTTTTGAGAGTAAGGAGGGTTTCTTAGCGTATATACCATATAGGTACTCACATATCTAGGCGATGTGGGATAATACTTTCTCTTTACACCGGTATTTTCCTACGAAAATCCGGGTTCTCATACTCTTTCCTCCTTCAGGCACGACGTCCTCGTCGGGCACGCCGTCCTTCCAAGGGGTGGTTCACACATCATCGGCTAGATAGCGGCTCTGATACCAATTGTAACGATCCGGTCCTCTGACCAGACCGCCACCATCTGCTTACTACCACCAATACTGTCCGCTTTGGCCCGATTTCGTCCTCGCTTCTCGAGCCGCACGACTTTAAAAGGCCCTTTTGAGAGTAAGGAGGGTTTCTTAGCTTATATACCATATAGGTACTCACATATCTAGGCGATGTAGGACAATATTTCTCTTTACACCGGTATTTTCCTACGAAAATCCGGGTTCTTACATAACAACATCTTGCAAAGTTGTCCAATATAAAGATGCACATATTTACATAGGGTAATAGGGGTTATGGCTCTATATGTTGAATCTCATTTTGATGTATATGTGCATTGAGGGAATAATATATCCCAATTTTCCGTTGATAACTTATTTGGATCATCGGTTATGGAGGTATGATGTGTCTTGAATGAACAAGAGAAACGGTTTCTCATTCCCCTACTTTTCCTCTCTTTCCATAATTTCAAAAAGAATGTAGCAGATCCTTGAAAGAAAGGCTGCAATAACACTAGGCCGCTAACACCAATATAACTGTTACAATAAAGATAAGTTTGTACATTAAGTATCTTCTAGTGAATTTTACACAATATGAACGAAAAGTCCAAAGAGTGAATCGCAAAAATACCACAAGCAGGAAAACTGGGTTTCTACAATCAGAATATTTCAACACACAGGGAAAAAAACGAAGGATCACCAAAATTTTAGTAGTTTAATATACTAAGGAAGAAAATAACATGATGTAAGTTTGTAAAGACTTAACCCTAGTATATAAGAGATGAACTTGACACCTCGTCTTAAACTTACCCACTAATAGAACTGCATCAGATAAATTTAACTTAGTGAATAGCAAAGGTTACAGAGATATATAATACATCTCCGGAAAAAAAAAATCATAGTACAAGTGAACGTACCAAATCTTCTGCTATTATTTTGAGGTCTCCAACATCGTTGTTAATAGCATCAAATAAAGATTTTCCAGGTCCTACCTACTGTCAATAAGAAATTAGATCAGGTTTGATTGTTGAGATAATTTAAAGAGAAACGTTACTGGATCTGGGGTTTAGGATTTTGACCTTCCATCGTCCAACCGTTGCAATTTTAGCTTCTGCATATGTATAAATGGCAAAGAGACTAATGTTAAAAGAAAAGGAATCATGACATTTTTTAAAAACATAAACCATCACTTTTATATGCTAACCTATCAGCTTTTGACAAATAATACATCATACTGAATAACAGTAATCTACACAAAATTAAACAATAAGTAGACCGTTGTTGCAATTTCAACTCAAAAGCACTGTTTTTTGTTGAGAAAAGAAGATTTTCTTGACACGTGACAGTAAATTAGAAGATTTGATAAAGATATGTCATAGTCTTTAAAGATTTTATAGCACGTGTTCGATGTATTTTGAAATTAGTGAAATCATGTTAATTAGGAAAGTTCGCTAGATAACATCTGTTAAAGCCCAAACACTTCCCCGATAAAAGGCTTTGTAGGAAAAACGAGGAGGGGGGGGATGCTATAGTCATTGTTTTTTTTATTGGTATCTATTTTGACAAGTTGGAACAGTGATTGTTTGATTCTTATATAGATTGGTGTCTAATTTGTGAATTTTGATAGGCTGATGTACAAATATTTAAAAGATGATTGGTGGACTAAAAAAGCAAAACTTCCGCTTTCTAGAATACCACTGATGCTTACCAGAAGGAACAGCCCAAAAGCCAGCAAATCCTCTGAAGTGGTCAATTCTGAATTCTCCAAATAGATTCTGAGCACGTCTCATTCGGCGTCTCCACCAAGAAAAACCATCTTTCTCCATGGCTCCCCAGTCAAACAGAGGGCTACTTGTCAGGAAAAAAAATTGATAAGAGGAACTACAAGACAATTATAGAACCTCGGAAATAGTCACTTGTATGTAAGAAACAGTATGTTGCATAAAGTGTAGTGGAGCTTTAAATATTAACCATGGGTTTGAAAAGGGGGGTTTTCTTTTGTTCATTGGGCAAGGGAAATACTTTTTTCAAGTTTATTTCTAGGATAAAAAAATAATTGGCGATTCAAGTGGGAATAGCAGTTTCAAGAAAGTGAGGATCTCAAAGTGCAGGACAGCATGAGCAACAAGACTCTGCATGAAATGAATTTGTATCTATTACTCAGATTCTCGAAGCATGCTACAAGACACAGCCTAGTTCACATGAAAAGAAATGAGTATCCATAGTAATAGCATGTATGCAACATCTTAACTGGATCTATAGTTTACTCTTTTAGATGCCATGTTTTATGATAGTGTTTACATAAAAAAAATGGCATCTAAAAACAATAATATATGTATGTGTGTGTGAGTGTGTGTGTGTGTGTGTGTGTGTGTGTGTGTGTGTGTGTATAATGCACATGTATTCATAACGCAGAAGAGACCTGCCCCATAGCTGGCCAGTTTTGCTGAAGGCATCCGGAGGAACCCCACTAACAAGAAGCGGAAAGCCACTCCTATTCTGGCTGGCAATTGTATCATTAGCAGCTGATATATACTCTCATGTATTGTTTTCTGGTTTAAATGAAGAAATAGTTACCAGCAGAAAGTGTTTCTTATTTGCCCAAACATCTGCACTGTGATAACCAACATAAATGGGCATGTCTCCCATTATGCTTATTCCCTTTGCATCTGCGTAGTCCCGAACTCTTTGCCATTGTCTTTGGAATAAGAACTGTTGTGCAATGAAGATGTCCATCTGTAAAAGATTAAGCACGCATTTTTATGGTAGGATATATAAGAGACTACATAGAGAAAGAGAAAGAGCTTTGAGTATTACAGAAGTAAACAACTTACAAAATCCTTTTGGATCTCATAAATCTCTTCCAATGCTGAAAGATGGCGATTCTTTAAGGGTTCAGGCCAATTGTACCAGCTAAATGCATCTAGATAGTTGTCGATGGCAGCAAAATAAGCTGCTTCTTCTAGCCAACCTGCCAAATTTTGGAATTTTTTTATCATGAAAAATTAATGAATTAATCTGTCTCTTCTTCTTAAACAAAATTATATGTATGAAACCACATGTACAAATAAGAAAAGATTTATTCTTGAAACTTGAACAAGCAGAAATTCGTGTAGAAGCCTGTCCATTCCCCACTAGGCCTATTAGTAAGGAAAGAGAGGGGCATATATTAACACTCCCCCTCACTTGTGGGGATGTGGGACAATTCCAACCCTCTTCCTCACTTGTGGGTTGCAATCAACAAATTGGGTGGAGGTGTCCCCATCATGCAAACCGGCTTAGCCTTGGCTCTGATACCATGTAGAAGTACATCCATTCCCCACTAAAAAGCCTATTAGTAAGGAAGGAGAGGGGCATATATTAATCCTTGGCTTTATCAATGCCTAAACGATATGGGACAATTCCAACAAATTCAAACACAAGTCTAATTCTCAATATCCTATGACCTATGAGCTAGATATTAACAGTCTAAAGAAACAATTAATGATTACTTAAGGACACTGAACTTCAAAGTGTTATTTCTGACCAATACATTTACGATTTTGATATAAGAAAGAGTATGATAATGAAGACAACCCTAGAAAACACACAAATAATACAGATTGATAACGTATAAAACAAATTACACAATAATGTCCCAGATGCTTAAGAAAAACGCTTTTTATAGAGTACATGTTCAAAAACCAAACAGTTCTAAGATGGTGAAGCAGTGTTAAACCACAATCATACAATGACGAGGGTACTTGAGAAGATGCCTACCATGTTGATCAAGCATACTGTTAATAAATCACTGTTTATGCACTTGTTTATTTGTTCTCTGTGATAAATATGCCAATAATGATGAAAGGCAGAAAAGAAAAAGATGGATTACTTGAGATCTCAGGGTCCTTCCGAAAAGCATCAAGCTGCTTTTTGAGTTCACCATCGCTCAGGATTAACCTCTCTGCAGCCTTAAGAGATACATAAAGGAGATTTCATTAGAAAAGACATTTGTCACCAAATTTGATACTTTAAAGATGAGGTGTTTTGGGAAAATAAAATCAAAGGAAAGGATCTATATCATTTAGAATGAAAGGAAACATTGTATCACATAATATTATAAAAGCCAAGGACCAAGTACTACTATAACCACAAAATTTAAGTTAATAAATATTTAACATTCCAAATAATTATACAAAATATATTTTTCTGTAAATAGAATAAAATGACGTCAAATGGTATAAATTTTGGAAAAAAATGGCGAGCTGATTATTTCAAACAGCTACTGCACACAGGAAAAAAGATTTTACTTCTGCAAATTGGAAGTCCCTAAATGGTAAAACGAGAAAGTATATTGATATTGTATCTACACAGTTTAATCAGGATTCCGGATTATTTTTCCACAGCTTTAACGAAAAGAACATAGTCCCACATTTTCTACACTTAAAAGGGCTTCATTATCGATAAAAATTTAATAGTATCTTGTTAGAGTAATTATCCCACATCGTCTAGATAATAATCGAGCCTGTGGTTTATAAAGAGATATCCATCCTTACCATTACGAGGCAGGAATTACTAGGGAACAGTCAGACTATATGTGTAACATCCCGGATTTTTATAAATGTTTTTATTTACGATTAAATTTATCCAAAAACGTTTTATACAACTTTTACCAAAAACCGGTCACTCTACTAAATTAGCCAAAAACCGAAACTCTTCCGAAAAACTTTATTTTTAAAACATGTTACTAATTTTATAAATAAAAAGACCCAATAGCTTTGTTTTTGTTTATGAGTTAACTTTTAGAACTCTGGGGATCAAATAGTTCGCTTCCCCAAACTCTCTCAAAACAGTTTCACCTAAAACACCTTTCATCCCACTTTTAAAAACAGAAAACCAAAAAGAGAGAAAAGAGAGGTTTCAAAGCTTAGGAAAAAAAAAGAAGAAACCACCATTAGCGAGTTTTTATCGGAAGCATCTCCTCTACAAACTAAGGTAACGGGGGTTATCCATTGCGACTGGACGGGGGTGTATGTTAGGGTTAGATCTTGCGTTTTTAAAATTTGGGGGTTTTTCTTTTATCTCAATTATATTCTACTAAATTGTTAATTGGGTTTTACGTGTTGCTCTTTTGGTTCACTTATTTGAATTTGAGAATTGGGAGTTTAGACATATGAATTTCGAATTAATAATAATATAGATGGGTTTGTGTGTTTTTATGAGTTGTTATGTGTTATTATAGTTGTTGATGAAATTGGGTAAATTTATGTTGAATAAAGATGAGTTGTAGTTTATGCATACAAGGTGTTTGTTAAAATGCCTGAATGAGATTTTATGTTGTTGTACTTGTTTGGCTAGTTGTAATTCTAGTACCTATGCTTATGTGTTTTGTTGAATTGCGATAATGTGACATTTGGGAATGCTAGTATTTTGAGAATGTGATTTTATTGGAAATTGTGATAATTGAATAGTATAATATTATTGGCCGAGGCCTTGAGATTTATTTATTGGCAATGGTCTATGTCTCTCCCTATACCGGGGGCATAAGACGAGCTGAGGGGTATAGGGAATGACTCGTCTTACGAACTGGGGCGAGTGGGTGAGAGGTCCAAGTGCGCACTTTAAATATTTATATGTTGGCAATGGTCTATGTCTCTCCCTATACCGGAGGCATAAGACGAGCCGAGGGGTATAGGGAATGACCTATCTTACGGACTGGGGTAGGTGCCGTGAGAGGTCCATGTGTGTTATAGATGTGTGTTGGAGTTACTTAATTTATTTCGTTGTATGATGCTATTACATTTTTTTGATACGTTGTTATTGTAGTTGTTGTTTGTGAGTTCTTGCATTTATTGGATGGAGTGACAGTATCCTGTGTGGTGCCGCCCTGTCTATGTATGTGCGTGGGACTCACCGTTACAGTTTTGTCTTTGAGGTACAACTTAGGTTGAGGCATTTGGATAGGAGCGTTAGCGATGTATCGCATGGGTTCGGGGCTTCTTTCAAACGCTTTCTTTTTACTTAGACCATTTTTTAGGTTGTAGCCTACGCGCAAATTACATTCGTTTGGTATCTTTTTTTTATAAATCTGTTAAAACCATCTTGTCTTGTAGCCGCGTTTGGCAAACATTTCTATTTCATTCGTATAATTATTCTTTTAGCTCGCAAGTCGTTTTCCTTTAAAAGTTAAATTTTGTACCAACAGGTTCTTTTTTCCTTTTGTTCAAAAGGTCACGCATTGATGTCCGTTTTTCGGATTTCGGGGCGTGACAATATGACTGGTTCACAACCCGTTAGCATAAAAAGGTGTCAAATGCATAAAAAAAATTAAATTTTGATTAATATTTAAGTTTAGGGTAGGCCTTCCTAGGGTTCTATATTTTTATTTGGGTCTTTAGTGTATTGTAAAATTTGTTTTTAATTTATCAAATTCTAATTTGTTGAAAATAGAAAAAATAAATTAGTTATTGAAAAACATTATCTAACCATCAATTTTTTAATCTAACGGTGATTAAGGTGACTGTTCCATAAACAATGTCAAATAAGCTGACTGTTCCAAAGACTCTTACGAGGCCTTTTAATGATAAATGAATATGTATTCTCATATGGTATCAGAGCGGGCCTAGCAATGTTGGGCTCACCTCCACCCATGTCCGCTCGTAGGACCCTTGAAATGTCGGGCCACGAACGAGTGGGAGTGTTAGAGTAATTATACCAAATTGGTAAAGGAATATGGATTCTAATATATCGTTTTAGGAGGCCTTTTAATGGTAAAGGAATATGGATTCTTAGGGATTTTTGGATCAATTTTAAGCATGACACTACCTGATGTTTAGACAGTTTAGCAAGTAAAAAAACACATACAAGAAGTGCCTAAAATTCAGTACTAATCATGAAAATCAATGATTATCAGCAAGGGAAGTTAAAACATTAAGATTGTGACACAAAATGACAATGACAACAGTGAGCATCAACTTTAAAAACACTGAAAAAAATGAGCATCAGTCAAAAAAAAATGCACCAATGAAGATCAGTCAAAGCAGACAGGGCACCAATGAGCATAAAATATAACAAGAAAAATAATTAGGAATATAGACCATCAACCCAAACAACAATGGAAACCATGACAGCGAAGATTTTGAAAAATAGTGCGATTGAGATACAGATTGATAGGTAGATAGACATACAATAAGAGCATCTACAATAGTGTTATCTCTATTGTTAACTAAAAATGTTAGCTAACAATGCAATTTTGTCTCCCCATTAGTTGTGTTAAAAGTGTGTTAACTTTATAGATGTTAAAAACATTGTTAAAGATAACAATATTTCTAATTGTTATTACTTGACGACATGGCAAAAAAGTTACCCCACACCCACAATTAACTGCTATTTCTCACGCATATCTTTTCTATTTCTATCATACTGCTATTTATTTTCTCCCAACATCTATATCCATAGTACTATATTTTGAATACTTAATTTTTAGTTAAAATAGATAAACATTGTTAAAGTTAAAACAAATGTGGGTGTTTAACTTAATATACCTATTGTCATTTAATAGCTTTTTAAATGATGATGTGTCACTAGTTAACAATAAAAAGTTAACAAAACTATTGTGGATGCTCTAAGGCTCAAGTAAGAAAAAAGGCCAGCTTGCATTTGGTTTGCATTTTTCTCTTTCTACTTTCGTTCAAATTTGGAAGGAAAGTCTCCTTTTCAGTTATAAATTTCAATCATTTTTTCTTAAAAAAAATTCATTTCAACTTTCTCTTCAATCAAATATAAAATTATCTTCCTGGAAAGAGTATTTTCGTTTCCTTGGCAGAATCAACTCACCAAAGACAGTTTTATGGCAAAGAATTGGAAACAGTTAATTCTTCTCTATTACCTTGGCTATCAAAGGATCTTTGATTGCAGCAACAGAAGCATAGTCCACACGGTCCCCATTCCTGCCAAAAAATAAATAAATTAGAACACAGCATATAAGATACGCACAGTAATGATTCAAACGTGATGACCTAGGAAGAATGCGACACAGGCGATCCAATATGCCTTTTCCTAAGCAATTTTTTTATCCATTATAATGATGATTGTAATTGCAAAATAGGAAATGTATGAATAGAGCATAAAGGCTCCACCAGTATTACATGACTGCATCGCCACTGTATTTTCTTGATTAACCAAATATAGAAAGTATAATAACGAATAGAAATGCTCACAATGGATTCGGTAGCTCACCCTTCATCAACAACCCATCTTTTACAAGCTCATCAAGAGAAATAAGAAGTGTATTCCCACAGTTTGTATCCTGAAAGAAATTCAAGATTGCGAAATGTCAGTACAATAATAAAATCACCAGCCAACAATTAGAAACTGTTTCTACATACTTCCTACTCGGGCTAGTCTAGTCAGCCATATGCCATAGACTATCATTTCAAATAGGACTTTGTGGGTTTGTCCCCCTCTCCCAAAAAGAAACATTCAATTCTATATAATGCCGAGAAGTTTCACAAGAGGTGATATCAGAAGATACTACATTTCTTTGTTTATGACCGTGCATACAACCTTCTCTAAATAATTATGTACTCACTTCATCATGTATGGTTAGCCATTATTCCTTTTTAAGGAGTTCATAAAAAGTATGCCTGTGCATAAAATGTCAACAAATAAATTTGGTATTGTTCTCATTTTAGCCTTTTTTTCCCTCGTTCTCCAACTTTTATGTAAACATTAATTTATTAGTTGATTTCAAGACAATTGTTCTATTCATAAATTGCAATACATTATTTAGACTTGCATTGCCACTTCTAATTGCAACTAAAGTTTTGAGATTTTATTTATTAGATGAAATGGAAGAGAGAACCCTTTCATATTTTGTTGGATTTGTCCCTCATTGCTTGAGCATTAATCTAGCCACACATTAATATATACTCCTATGAACCAACCCGACTTTTACAAGCCTCTAATTGCCACTACTTCTTTACATAGTGCAAGGACCCTGTTTTTGTTTCCATTCAAAGACCCCTTGTTTTGTAGTATGTATGATACTAGATTATTATTTGGAGAGGGACCCAACCCATCTCGGACTGCTCAGAGTAAAAAAAGCCATCAAGTATTCACAAAACTATACCAAACAAATAACATTACACACCAGACAAGATCTCTCAAGACAACTTCTATTGCCATGTGGAAATACATAAGATCATAAAGTGAGAGATCCAACTTCCAAGTAAGATAATCTATTGAATCGTACTTCGATTAAGGAACAACTGTGCTTCCAATCTAAAACCGTAAGTTGAACAACAGTATCTCTTGGAATTGGTGTTAAACACCAAAACTCCAATCAATGTGTTGGTTTACTGAAAGTACCTAGGGTCACTTGAATTCTAAATGTAACACCAAGTTACTAAGCGGCAATCACTCAACAAGTCTGCAAAGATATGGTCATTTGTCAATTAATTAACTTTCATGAATAGTGATTATTTCATTTCAACTCTAAAAAAAAAAAAACTTGCTATTATATAAAGCCTTTTCCTTTATGTCTATCTCACCTGTCCAGCATAGGGGGATCCGTCTTCATTGGCCTTACGTCCAGGTGGAACCAGGGGAAGAACCTGCAAAACATATAAAAAAGAAAGATTGAAAGTACCCCCTAAAAGCTTTAGCTTAGCAGACAAAAAAAAAATTACATCAGATAAATACTTCCAGAAACAAGTGTATAGTTTAAAAGGTTGATTTGCATGATATCTGAGTCATTTCAAAAAGGTTCTATACAAAGACTATTCCATATACTATGCATACGAGCATGGTTCTCATCCAAACAACTAGTCCCCGCGTAAATACTTGCACCAATAAGAGTCTAGAGAAACTCAAATATAAGCAACGTTGTAGCAACTCACGAACTTGGAATCACGGACAGAATGACATGGTTTTTATCTTCTTTTCTTCAGGAAGGTAATAGGATATAGATAATTGATCTCAATAAAGGTACAATCAATTAAATCTTGCGCTATGTCCTAATCAAGCATTGGCCTGACAAAGGTCTGATTAGAGAGTATTCTACCTCGCTCACACATCCTAAAGACTACACCACATTGGGGATTCAAAGAAGCCCCCGTTATACGGTTATATCTTGGAATACACATTTTATTTGCTGATATTTTATGACTGTTTGGAAGTTGTAGATATGTATATTTTGCAATTTATTCCTTACAAGTTACTCTTACTTATTAGATACTTTCTACTCCCAAGTTATTTTATAAATTGGAAGTTACTTTGTTATTACTATTTTTTCTTTAATACATATTAAGTTAGCTTTCACGTAATTTTTTTACTTAATTATAGTAACTTGGTTTCAGGGGCAAAGCCAGAACATTAAATGGGGGGTGCCGAATCTGCATAAAAATTAATGTCAAGTGTAATCATAAACTATGGAGGGTGCCAAATTATCATTTTAAACAAATTTTAATAAATTTACATGATAAAAATTAAAAAAAAATCATAAATTTTGCAGCTTGAGGGGTGTCATGGCATTCGATAGTCTGCACTTAGCTTTGCCCCTGCTTAGTATTAACTTATGCATAAAAAAAGGGGTAAAATGCATATAACCCCATGGAACTATGGGTCACTTGCAAATAACCCCCAAGAACTATAAATTTTTGCAATTAACCCCCATTAACTATAAAACTTTTACAATTAATCCCTGATTTCATCTTTAAAATGAAATGATTTTTTATTCATTTGTCCGTTTTACAAAATCATTTGTTTTATATATGTAGGTTATCATTTCACAAGAGTTAAGATTACAAATATCGTAAAAACTCATCAAAAGAGGCTTTAGTAAAAAAAATACTATTTTGTGTCTTTCCGTGAAAGAGATGCATGAATATGATTATAGTCAAAAAAAGCTGAACCAAAAAGGATCAATGAGCGTAAAGTTATACAATATCATGTAAAAGATGGGATCGGGGGTTATTTGCAAAAGTTTGATAGTTTATGGGGGGGTAATTTGCATTTTATATATACCCAAAAAGGCGAGGGGGGGAAGAAGGGATAGTAAGTAAGCAGTAGTACCTGCCAGAGTGAGCATCCAGAGGTGTGAAGCCAATCAAGAAATCGAAAAGCCTGATCACCAAGATCCCCAATTCCGTACTTCCCAGGAAACGAAGTCGGGTGAAGCAACACACCCCCTCTCCTCCTCCTTCCCTCTTCTTTTTTACTCGGTACCCACTCCGCGTATTCTTTCGGCAAGTCACCTCCTACAGAAACAGATGAGAAGACGGTAGCAGAAGTCACTCGAGCAGCGGATACGGAGCGGCGAATGTGGATGATGGAGGGAGTGTAAAGGGAGGAGGGAGAAGAGATGAGAGAGAGAGGAGTGTAAGAAGAAGACATTTTAGACAATGGAAAAATTATGAAAGCTTAAATTTCAAACTAATATAAGCCTACTACTCTCCACTCGTACATGAGAAAGAAAGAAAGAAAGAAGTAACTAGTGAGTGAGTTTGATGATGGATGGATGATACATTAACATAATATATAATACCATTAATCATTTAATCAATCAATCAATCATCGCAATTATTACCATCTCCTACTCAAATTATTTTCAAATAATTAAAGGATTATCCAATTAATCTTAATCTAAAATTACTCCTTATAGAAGATGTTGTGGTGGGAATAAATAAATGAAGTAAAAAAGGAAAAACAAAAGTGTTGAAAATGGAAAGAGATAACAACGTGAGTAATTCTATGGTCTCTGTACGTGAATCCAATGGTCCCACCTCCTATTATGCTGCTGCTATAATACCCGTCGTATTCACAAATATCGTGTTTGGTATTAAAATCAGAGACGATACTCTTAGTAACGTGACATTATAAATAATGAGAAATAGAGTTATTTACAACAATAATAGGGTGTGGTATTGGAAAATAGAAATATTTAGAGTAAATTGGGTTGTGATATATATATATATATATATATATATATATATATATATATATATATATATATTAAAATCATATATATATATATACATACATATCACATGTCATTTACTCAAAATACTCTCATTTTCCAATACCACACTCCCTTATTACTCCAAATGCCCTCATTTCTCATCATTTCTAATCCCGTTACTAATAGTCCCGCCTTCACTTTCTGTACCAAACACGGTACTTATAGGCCCGACGGTATTTCTAATATCATTCTACCATAATACCACTCTAATCCCATCCTACCAATAAAAATCAAACAATTTCTAATACTTTTTATTGAGGTTGTAAAATAGTACAACCCCAATAAAAAGCAAACAAATACGTACTATTAATCACACCTTCATTTGTTATCATGTCCAAAGGTATTTATAGTCCCGTTACTACTAATACCGTAAGCATAGTATTAATGATATCATGGGAAACAGCACCATTCTAATACAGTAGTAGTAAATGTTAAATGGACTAAATTCCAACAAATCACCATTCTAATACAGTAGTAGTAATATTAAATGGACTAAATTCTAACACAGCACCGTTCTAATACAGTAGTAGTAAATATCAAATAGGACTAAATTCCAACACAACACCATTCTAATACGGTAGTAGTAAATATTAAATAAGACTAAATTCCAACACAACACCATTCTAATACAGTAGTAGTAATATTAAATAGGACTAAATTCCAACACAGCAAAAGTACATTATATAGAGACTGTTTTTGTCCGTCTGCCCAGTAAAGAACACGTACAAGTGGTGGGTGAGATGAGATGGGCCTCATATTTAAAGCCTTTTTTCTTTGTCCCTTTTGCCTTTTCCAACACACACACACACCCCCCCCCCCATACCTCACTCTACTTCTTTTACTACTTTACTTGCGGACTACACTGTTTTTTTTTGTTTTTAATCCGGTGGTACATCGTGTGACAAGCATGGCTCGAATGATTCGTCCTTCGCTACTCATACACATGTGATAACCACCGCCCGAATTATTCCTCCATCGCTACTTATACACCAGTGATAAGCACGTCCCGAATGATTCGTCCATCGCTACTCATATACCATTAGAGCCGGTTTGAAGGACATCTCATCGAAACTCATACACTGTCAGAACCGGTTTAGAGGGCATCTGGATATTTCATGGACCATTCTGTATATATTACAGGCAGAAGCCCTACCCTTTCCCCCATTCACTTATGCTCGTCTCTCTCTCATGCGGGGACGCAAATCTAAGTGTTGCATTCGCCTCCGCTGAACGTTAATCTTGCAACCCACCGTTGTTGCGTCTCCGACAGGGGAAAACTCACGCCCGTTAAACAAGCTCTTAGAAGTTTCCTAATTAAACATAAGGATCAGCACTATAATAATAACTACAATTAGTACCTCTCATTAAATTATAACATTACCCTCATTTTATAGTGTAACACATGTCCACCACGTCAAAGAAACCCCCCTGTCTCTCTACATCGACAACGGCAGAACCGTCCACTCTAACTCGTTCACCATAAAAAACCACCCCTCTCTCTAAAAACCAACGAAAAAGGCGATTAGACAACAATACCCTTGATACCTCTAGCGCGTTATTTCTTTGTATTATTTCAAATTTGTCGCTCTCTTAGATAGTATAATATGCTATAATGCCTACACATGATAATTCATTCGGATTAGTTTGAAAAAAAGTTAGACAGAATTGATAAAATATTTGATCATATGAGACAATCACCAAAAACTCAAACACGTAATCTTAAATTTTAACATTTTAGTCGGTAGTAGGAAATCTTTACAACCTAACTTGTAGAAAAATATTGCCCATAACAAAATCGTTAAAAAAAGGTAAAACAGTCATTGGGTTTGTCACCACTTTAAAGTGGGATGGAAATAAAAGCATGCCCTTCGTTTATGGTAAAATTATGGGTTACTTATAGTTTCTGATTTCGATATAGAAAAATTCAAGTTTTGGACTCGGACCAACTTCCGATAATTTTGTAAAACTCATAACAAATTACAATAATAATTATTATTTTTCGATAAAACGTATTGAGTTTGCAAACATAACAGAGTCTATTATAATGGTTTAGTTAATATTCCTATAAAAAGTAAGCTTATTTCCTTCATTAGGATAAAGCCATTATCTTGCTCTTTAATTAGTCCTCAAAATGGACATCCGCTTTCGTTAGTAAATCAAAACTCATTTATCTAGGAAATGATATATCATAATATATGAAAATATATATTGCTAAAATTCAAAATCAAACCTTTAATTCAAAACTGAAACCTAAAAAGCAAGTATAATTTATTCATCGAGACTCAAATTTGTAAACATATTTTGAACCAAGGACAAAGACAGGACTTGAAGTCAATACAATTACATTATAAAATCAAGAAAATATGATAAAAATCGGTTTGTTACAATATGTCTAGCTTTATATATACTTTTTACACAAACACAATCCTCACCACAAGCGGATGTACATAATCACACAAACATGACCTTGGTAGTTAATTAAAAAAATTCCACACTTTAAAATAATTTTAAAAATCAGTAAATATGTTATATGATTCTACTTATTTTTACTCTTATTTTTGAAAGTAAGTTTTATATACTAATCAATGATTCTCTCAATTTTTCTTCCTCTAGTGTCTTAATGTTTAGCTAGTTACTAATATTCATAGTGAATTCATTTTCCACTTAAACATTTCCATTTATATTTTAAGTTAGCTTTCTTTATCACAGAATGTGTGTCTAGAAAACAAATTATAAAGAAATAATTTTTTCTAATAGCATTCAAATGATATGCGCTCCTGGTACACTTTAGATTGTGCATATATATATATAAACACATCTTCTAATTTTTAGGGATAAAAAACGTTGACTTGTATTATAATCGTTTACATTTACAACCAAATTCGTGGTTGCACCCCTGATCTCATCATAACCCTAAACCAAATAAAATGCTATTTCATCCCTACATCGATCACCACATTAACACTCTGAAAAAAGCAGATAAATTATTAAAAACTCCATTCATGACAATCCGAATCCATGTGTAACGCTCCTCTTATAATGACACAACCACCTTCACCCCAACAACAACGAGAAGGGAAAAATGTGCTAGATGACTATTTCAAAACGCCATTCACCAAAGTCGGATTCAATCCACATTAATGCCTTATTTAAGGACTCTTTTAGGATTATATCAAGAATGTATGACGGATCAAAAAGAGTAAATAATTTTGAAAGTTATATTCATCTTCTAAAATTGTTTGATACAACAAATACGAACGCAGACATTAACCGTAAAAATCAACTGCTAATCACTACTCCTATAAAGTGAAATTAAAATAACTGGGAATGTAAACTTGATGAAAGATAAATTTGTTGTGTAAATGTTGATCTATTTTTATTTCCTCTATATTTATAAGCATAAATGGATAACATATAACGATTTTTCATTCGTTTGAATTCCTCCCTTGTCCCTCTCCATGTTCGAATTCACTCTCATTTTGAAATCCGGCTCACTTTTTTTTTTTTTTTTTGATTCTACACGTGTCTAGATCACTTATTATATTTTAATGTGTCGTTTCTTTTCTGTTTCTATTTAACTCAAGGAGTCACAAAAACCATTCTTTAAAGTGTCTAAGTTCTTTACAATTATTATCTCATTCTTATAAAATGTTTGGTGTAAATAACTACGTATAAATATTATATCAACTTTCAGTGAAAACAACTGTATAAAATGGTTTTTAACTCAAACCAAATATGAAGATAAAAAACCAAAAAAAAGGAAGAAAAACCTGACCGTTCAGTCTCGGTCTATCTCATGACCGATCGGAATCGTTCCATACCCTACGGTCAACATTGCTAATAGGCCGTATATAATAATAAAAGGGCAACATTTGTATAAAAGTAGTAAATGTAAGTGTAACAATCAATGAAGATATAATTAGTAAATGCCCGCCCTTAAACAAAAGCCGACCAAATTGAAAATCCAACAAAAGACAAACCCCCCCACCCCCCCACACGTAGGGGTATTTTATAATCTAATTTTGGCTGAATAATGAGAATAGGGTGGTGTAATTTAGTCTAAAATGCAAATATCCATCCTCCTGAATTTATGAATCATTTGCAAATAACCTCCAAGAACTATCAATTTTTTTAATTAACCCCTATAAACTATCAAATTTTTACGATTAACCCCAATGCCATCTTTTAAATGATATAACATTATGCTCAATTATCAGTTTTGGTTAAATTTTCATTTATTATAATCATCTATTCGATATTCATTCATATTAAGTAAATAACGTTGAAATACAATAGTGTGTAATATCAATAGTGCAAATGGATGAGATAATAATAACCCAAAATAACACAACTACTACTAATTATTGTAAAAAACCCATAAACTATAAAAAAAATTGCAATTAACCCCCAATTCATCGTTAAAAAGACATAACATTTTATTCACTTGTTCGTTTTACAATATTATTTGTTTGATATATGTATTTTGTCAATGCAAATATGTTAATATCACAATTATAGTAAAGAAATCCATCATTCTATAAAGAAAGCAGTTGATATGCCTGGATATCTAATAAATGATAATAATAAAAGAAAAACCCAACCAAAACTGGTCATTGAGTATTATTTTAAAAAATAGTATTGGGTAGGGCTGGATAAAATTCCCGATATCCGATTCGATCTCGTCACCCGACCCGACCCGACAGAGTCGGGTATTCTCCCACCCCGATCACTTTCGGGATCGGGATCGGGTTTGATTTTTAATATTTTTGGATAGCCGCCGGGTACTCGCCGAAACATAATTAAATATATTTAATGTTTAACTATTAATAATATGTCGGGATTATCCCATCCCGACCTGTCGGGTACCCAAAGTATCGGGTAACCGAATTATCGGGTATTCGAAATATCAGGTTCAGGAGTAAAAAATGATTTCCGATTATTATCGGGTCGGGATTCGGGTTGATGCATTTCTGGTCGGGTCGGGTGCCGTCCCGATACCACCATAGTATTGGGGGTGATAATTGCAAAAGTTTGATAGTTAACGGGGTTAGTTAGAAGGGGGGGAAATTAGCATATTAAAACCACCAAAAATAATTATAAATATATATATATAAAATCCAAAACCTGTAAAGCTGTTATTATCTCTCTCTTTTAAGTAGTAAAATATTTAAGAAAGAAAGAAAGAGAATGGAAGATGAGTTGATAAAAGAGGTGCCATGGTTGATGTGGATTCAAGTTGTGGTCATGCTTTTATTAATTATAATTTTATACCATTTTATTGTTTTCTCTCTCGGCCTCGATCTCTCTCCTCCTCCTCCCTCCTCCTCCTCTTCTCGAGTCTCCGCCTCCTCGTCATCCTCCTCCGCCCCCGTTCCCTCTCGCTTCCATCCTCCCCTCCAGGTCCCCCCCCCCCTCCCTTCCTTTATTATTATTATTATTATTATTAATTCATGTTTAATTTATCACCTGCTTACACATATTGTCAAAATTGGATCACTAAACACTCTCAATTCCATTATTATTATTATTATTTAAAGGGTTACTGTACCAAACTATTACCTGTTAACAATATCATTTCCAACCCTTCAATTTTTAACAATTTCCTTACCAAATAGTGTCATTAATTCAACAATTAAATTACTTTCTTCCAATTAATAACTCACTTTTAAACTCAAATGTGACCTGTTTTTATCTATGAGTGCGTCACTTTTCATCTCCGACTGGAATTGAAAATGTTTAGTCGTCGTCCAATTTTGACCATTTCTGTTTTAATAAATTGATCTCGGTATGTTGATTCTTCAGTTTGGTTATTTGATATGTAAATTGTTAAAACTTGTAGGTTGGTATGGAATTTGTTGAGTTAATAAGCGCGTGTTTTCATTAGGTTGATATCTGATATACTGACGATCATAGTAAATGTAATTAAACCTTCCTTGACAAATCATCAAGTTTCAGCCTTTCAGGTTCTTTTATTCATCTCCGCCCTCCGGATTTGTCAATAATACAATATCATTCAATTTTACTTGAGTAGAAATATTTTTGAAAAAATCTATTTACTTGGTAAGATTTCATTTTATTATTATTTATTTATTTCACAGGTGTTTTTCTAGGCAATTTTTCTTATCTTAAATTTGTGTGGCAAAATTAGAGTATCTTTAAGTGGTTTTTCTTGAAGAATTGACCTTAGGTGTATGACGAAGAGTCATGTACATCTGCATATAATTTCATGTAGAGTTTGAAGTTTAAAGTATGTAGAGACTTGGCGTAAAAGGTAAAGTTGTTTCCATGTGATTAGAAGTCAAGGGTTCGAGTCGTGAAAGCGGTTTCTTTCAAGATATGTAGGGAAATGTTTTTTACTATAAGCCAAAGTGACCCGATCCCCTCCCGGAACCCACGCATAGTGGGAGCTTCGTGCATCGGGTTTTGCTTCTTTTTAGCCATGCTACATAGGATGATTTTGATCTTTTTATATAAACCAACCAAATGTGTATTTATCGAGTGGGGGGGTTAGTTGGATTGAGTGGAGATGAAGTTTGGCTTGTTGACAAGGACTTCCATATTCTAATTGGAAAATTTTCTAATCCTTAATTTGAAATATGAGGCTAAACTTCTAAGTTAACCAACCTTTCTGTTAAAGGTGAGATGAAGTTGACTGCAGGTAAATACTTGAATGCGTTGCTTTACAGAGATTTGGTTTAGATCAATACTCCTACGATTGTGATTTGTGACGGATGTATATGGGGAATTTTAGGATTTAATGCTTTTGCATCGAAGAAACAAATTGAGTACCTTTGGGGCAGTACCCGAGCACGAAAACAATTATTAGTTACTCGAGGGTGAGACCTAGTAATCGTTTTTCCTTCTCTTAGGTTGGTTGTACTTTTTGAAACTTAATAGGATTCAGTTTGGCTTACTGAGGACATTTTTGCCCATTACTCTCAGCTATTGGTTGGTGAGCAGAAGTAATGACTGATCAGTGATCGCCACTTAAACGTATTCGCCCCTCCAACTCTCAGTCAGAGGACTTTTAATTAATTTGATTGGCCATTAAGAATTTTAAGAAGCTTTGGTAGAGCATGTATTTGGTGTTGGAGTGTTGACCAAGGTCAACAAATATGTTGACTGATGGAACATCTATGAATATATCTGACTATTTTTTTTGACCAGTACTGATTTTCTTTGCAGAGGGAGGGGAAAATAGGCTCTAGGCTGCATGGACTATATTTAATATAAGTTTGTAATACATGCTCTTGATTCCATTATCAAGTTATGGAAATAATGAAACTTCATATGAATCATGTATTGAACCATATATTCGAGTTCTCCTAAGAATTGATAACCTGGCGTCTTTTCTGACTTTTTTCTTCTTATAAATCTACTCATCATAAATGAATTTTTGTATCACTAGAAACATATATTAGATGTAGGATGTTGGTCTTTATAGGATAAATTCAAAAGTTACTTCTATCTCCACTGTCACTGTTGCTTCATATAGGATAAGATAAGATAACCTGTGCCCGACAAGAGTCGTTAAAAATATAATTTATCCAATTATTTGACAGACTGGATTCGTTATGACTATTGACCTTATCGGTCATGAATAGCGAACAACTTAACTAATGGAGACACATGGCTGCTAGATTAGCATCTGAATTCTTATCTACTAGCCATGAATTTCTAATCCAATGTCTATATGATTAGATTATGAGACATTCTTGGTCGACCTAACCATCTTTTTCATGTTACACAACTCAAAACATTGTTCGACTTCACGCCCTCTCAAAGAAGTTGTTTGTTTGACTTGACATAGCAGTCTCATATGGATTTTTACGTTTTGTAAATTTACCATATTTGTGTTGTAGTATGTTATCTGCTTGATATCCCCACATAAACTTCTATGTTTAGATTGGCTGCAACAATACTTTTATTTTATTTACCTACCAACTGATATTGACATGTAAGTTATACCAGCATTTGTTCCGTTATGATCATCCATCACTCCAACAAAAATAAAAATGTAAGAGTATCTTATCACACAATTCTTATTGAAAAGACTGGAGAATTTGTATGTGTATTCTACAGTTGTTTGAAGTTGTACAGTTTCAAACATTACCATCAGCTTTAAGGACTTGAAATGTGTCTCCATGAGCAATGAAAATCTAGCAGCTTTTTGATTGAGATTTTGAAATGATTTTTTCATCATGCGGTCTTCAGATATTTTTCGAAAGATGAGTTTTTTGCTGTTAGATCTCTAAAAATTCGAAAATATATTATAGGTAAGTAGTTTGGATGGGTTGAAAATTCAAAATACTGGAAAGTAATCAAATACGTGCACCCTAAATTACTGACATTTCAGGGACATGTTTTTCCAATTTACAGAAAACTAAAAAGCATGTACAAAGTTGCCTTATCTGACATGAAACATAAACCTCCAACTGTAACAACCAAATTACCTTTATGTGAGCTCAATGGATTGTAGTTCTGAGATGCTTTTGGAAATTTTGTCTTCAGTTGGCATACTCTCCTTGTACAATATTTGCTACCCTCTTTGTTATAATCCCAAAGTAGGATTCACGTTAAATTGATTTATATGGTTCTTGTACATTTTGTCTTTGGATAAATAACTTGTAAGTGCGATCAACGAATCAAATAGGATAGTAACAGATTTTTAATTGCAAACGATCAAAACTGTTTCAGTTGCAGTGAATCAGAGAAACAGTTGCAGTGAATCAGACTTTCTCTTTCCGTTTTATCCATCACTGTACGCCCTTTATGTTTTCTTGCTAACTAGCTCTTACTGTATAATACTTAGGAATGTAATAACCCAAAATTACTTACAGGTGAAAGAGAGCCAGAGTATCAACAATGCGACAGGGACAAGCTCAAGCAGAAGAAGAGGTAGGAAAGAAGACATACATGAGAAGGAAGGTGATTCTTCTCAGATCAATGTTTTTGAACGTTCTTACCACCCATGCCACTATATTGGGTTAGCTAGACAAGCTTTTCTTAAGTGTTTTGGATTGGAATTTCCATCTAAAGAATCGCTCAACGAGACAAGGCAAAAGAAAGATCAATAATGTATGCATTTCTTCTCTCTCTCCCCATTACCCTTTCACTTACGTAGAGAAATAGGAGTAGCATTCTGTTGTATATGATGTATTTGATATCAATATTGCCAAAATTTTTTTGCAGAAAATCCACGGTGCGTGTACTTTTTGCTGTAACACATGGGACCATCTTGAAAGCTTGTTTTCCGACCACTAATAGACTAATCCAAGGGATATAAACATAAAAGCATCACGGGCTATGTACATGAGGTTGAAACATTGTTTGTACTAACATCAGAATTTGCCAATTGGATTCAAGTGTATTATGAAATATGGGACTAATTAGTTCACTTCTGGCATGTCATAGGACAGTGTAGCTAGCTATTATCTTTTGTCTGGTAAATGGCCCAACTTTAATTCAATGAAAGTTGTTTTCCTGTATTGTTTACTACCCCTGTAATACTCCAATAGCTTTCGAGAATGGTTATGAGTGAAAATGTCTGGCACACAATCAGGTCAAATCTCTTGGTACAGTTTTTTTTTTTTTTCTTTTCTACCTTCATTATTATTTTCGATTGCCTTTATTTCCTTGTAGTGTGTCATGGTGTATTTTTGAGGTTTGGTGCTTAACTTCTGCTAGAAATGGAAATGTATTGTTAGGTTAGTAATTATAATTGAAAATGAGTAAAGATATAACTATGAGATTCATTTTAGGTTTCCACTTTCCAGTATGTCCTAACTCGCAAGGTTGCAATATTCGATGGGTTGTATGTCTAAAATTATTCAAAGCGTCAGCGAGTAGTTTTTAAGTTTGTGCCAAGAGTATGTAGGCCTTTCAGTCAGCATTGAGCCATTGCTCGAGTTCTCACATATGAAGCATCATTCGAGCTGTGATTCTCCAAATTGTTCCCACTACATCAGCCACCTCTTACATAGTTACATGTGAACTATGTAATTAATTATTGATATGGAGTCTGTGTAAGTAATTATTCGCATAACATTGATATACTTTTGTCTTGGTGTAGTAGAGAAATGTGATGACAGTTCAAAACTATTTTTTGTTGGATTACACATTAAAAAGTCTTATTTGGGGGTATCTGTGCCTGGATGACTTGCACATCCTGAAATCTTTTTCGTGACTTTCTAATATCTTTTTTTTGAAACATAATAATTCAACCAAACTTGCTAGTTATAACGCGCACAGGACTGCACTAGCTGTTTAGCTACACAAAACCGTGCTACGTTTACCAGTTGAAAGTAGAGGACCCAATAGCTTCATTGGAACAACAAAATTCATGATAGAACACTTGCATTGTTAAAACAATAAATAAACCAAAGATAACCCTGCCACATTACGTGAAAAAGGGAAAACGATACATTACTCGACTCAGACATACAAGAACGGTAAGCACTACAATTCTTCAGACAACAACCAAAACAAAAAATTACCTTTACTTCGATATATATTTTTGTATATACGGAAGAAATCAAGAACAGGAAAAAAGAAGACGACCTTTATTTTCCAGTTCATGAGATGTTTCGATAGTGTTTGCTTAGATTACAACGAAACAATCTCCACAATGGAAACCCAACTTGACAGCCCAAAACATCATCGCCACAAATATCAAAAGTGGTTATCTATTATAACTCACCGTCTTGATAACGGAAAAGAAGTGGCGATAAATATAATACCCCTGTAAGAAGCCCCCATCCTTAAAATTTGCGTACCTAAGATTTTAATCTACCGCGAGAGGCAAAGTAATTGATGAACGTCCTTGAAAATCTGGCTATAGTGAAAAACATTTTCCATAGAGCCCTGCCCTTAACAACAGCATCCTTTATATTCCTTGCGGTTTTAGCTACGCTTGACCCTGGAGTCTTTGCTTCCAGAGTTATTACCTCCTGCATAGATGCTAATCAAGTAAAGTTTGAAAGTAAAATAGATTGCACACATTACTTCTTATACTTTTATAACGTATATCAAAAGCTTAAGAATTTTCAATAACCTGGTGGAGTTGAGTTGCTGAACTGATGCAGTTTCTCCTCAGCTAAACGAACAGCTCGTGTAGAACCTCTTACTCCTTGAGTTAGATGTTGGCTGCAAGTTGATTCGTTTTTCAGGTTTTGTTTGGCATGCAAAAATCAACTCTTTAGTCGGAAATATAAATACTATTTCGGTGCCTCTAGCAAATATATTATCATTCTACCTTGATGCCGCTAGGAAACATACGAGGATGAAACTACGGCCACTTTCATTACTATAATTGGCTTTCCTATTTAAGATGCTAGAGTGGAACAGAATTAACATACCACGCATTCTAAGTAAAACCTTTGTAAAAATAAATCGGAACAAGAATATTTTAATTCAACATAGAAATTGAACAGGTGGTCCCTCCTAATAGGGGATGTGATCCCAATTCTTGTATTGGTGAGCACAGGTTGAAAAATCATCAATAAAAAGGAACATAATAAGGAAGCAAGAAATCATCTATTTGCTTATCCCAATAGTATGCAACAAGCGTAGCATGTATAAGTGACGCCATTTTTGGTCATCTAAAGAAGAAAAAAAGGGGGGGTACAATGTTTTTTACTGCTCACCCAAGGTCACTCAGCTCCATTGTTAAGTCACTAATTTCCATGCCAGATAATCGAATCGCAGCCATGGTACCAGGTAGTTCTTCCCTTGTCACATCCATCAGTTTCGCCATTGAGTCAGCTGCTTTCTTAAAAGCCTTTTTCCAGAACAATCATCAATAGTGTAAACAGAAAATAAACATCAAATGAAGTAGAGATGAAAGTCGGGGGATGTTAGAGTTTCATACACTGCTGTATCACCAGATCTGATTGTGTTTACACTATTCTAGGGCTACCATGTAATCACGAATACAAAAAGTATGATCTACTACTCTATCATGTATTTTTATTATCTTCGTACACTAATCTATCATGATTTTCCCATTTGACTCCCTATGTGTTTATCTATTTTATTCGATTGTTTTGGAGATATTTATTGGGTACAAAATTGACAACTCTTGCAATTAGGTGTGCAAAATCGAAATCTACTGAAACGTTGGAGTACAACACTCGAATTTTCCCTGGAAGTTCGTTGCAAAAGAGTAAAGAATCTATCTTCTCCTCGTTTCAAAAAATTTCTACTGATATTTCATGGTTCTTTTCAACAATTTTTTTTTTTTATGGTTGGAACTTGGATTTCCTCAATTTACCAAAGGATAAAAACATAATGCGGTTCATTTGATTAAAAACAAAAAAGAGAATCATTAAGATAGTTGTTGAGATAAAATTATTTATTGCTACGGAAATGAAAAATAAGTAGATAAAACCAGAAGAGAGACTAGCATATTCTTATCAAAAAAAAAAGAAAAGACTAGCATCTGATCGAAGCAAAGAAGCGCAAACTACAAACCAGTAGAGTAGGAATTGCAGAGAGAAATAGGCAAGTTGTGGAAAGAGCTACCTGCAAGTAAAGGATAGGGTAGAAAGAAAACATAACATCAGATTTATAAAATCCCCCTCTATACAAAGAATAAATCCTAGACAAACTGGATTTTGCAATTGAACACGATATATATCACAACATACCACAGATAGAATACGTATAAAGTCGAAAAACAAAATTTGACAGTAAATTCGGAATTGAAGATCTTAAAAGTACACTTCAATTATAAACAAGCAAGTACCAATTTTCATAAATCAGCTGGAAAATTCAGATTTTACTGATATATTAAAATACTGTAAGGTTCCTCCTGGGAGGATTTTTGGTGTGAAATTACAATAATTTCATCAAAAAGAAGACGTTGCTCTTCCATTTATGAACTTTGTCAAATTATTATCAACCCGTCACCACTTTAGTATTACCGCAAAAGATCTTTACACCAAACCAGCAAGGAAAATGAACACTTTCAGTGAATCAGAATTAAACTCATGTACACCCTGGACTCGTATTATTAAAAGTTACTATAAACTAGTACCAAGCTCAAACTCATACTTATCTAACTCGAAAACAAGAAAACGGTATTTCCAGACTGCATGAGGCCATACATTGTAACTTAAAACTAATAAGCAAAAATAGATTATGTGGTGTGCAAACAAATAATCCCTGCGTCTAATCAGGCCAGTTACTGGGTTTGATCTACTTTTCTTTTATAAGTTTTCATTAACATCCTTGTTCTACTACACTCTTAACTAATTTCTAACATACTTATCCTCAATATGTTTCACCCTAATACTGGACTGTTGAAAACACTTTTGACATTACTACAACTTGTCCACTTCATCTAAAGTTGTATACGATACAATATATTATGTAAAAACCAGTAATTGCTATAAGTAATAAATCACAAAGACACATGTACAACATTGATGTTGTTCATTCTCAAATACATTATTTATTACTAAAAACAAATACTAAAACCAACAATTAAACATCTATTTTAGCATACCATTCTAAGGTGACGTGGATGGAAACAATACTGTTGAAACACGGACGAAAATTTCAAAAAACTAATATTGTCGTAAAAAAAAGTACCGAGCATGCGATGAAGTTGGACACGAGAGGGTTATTCAAGCACGGGAGGGCAAAGGGAGATCCAACGGTGGAGGTGAAAGAAGGAGAAACCATAGGCTCAGATGATGATGAAGAAGATTCATGGAGGGACCGCAGGCATAGACGGTGTTCGGGCATGCGGAGGAGTATCGGCGACCGACGAGAGGCGAAGAAGCAAAACTCCGATTTGATTGTTCTGGTGATACAAATACCACCACAATGAGTTAAAACTATTTAGTCAATAGACATTTCAGTTGTTAATAATAAATACACTAGTGTAGTGTAGTGTAGTGATTAATCACACCAACTCTCTCGCTTATCGGCTTATGTTATGTTTGTGTTTGATGCTGCAGGTTCATAAAAAGGTTATCATCAAACTTTAGTTATACAAATTTCACTGTTTATTTAGAAATATATATCAGAGTTATTCATATAGGTGTTCTAAATACCAGAAACAATAAAATTCTAAGATACAATAACCTACAACAATAAATATGTGTGTGTGTGCGCGTGTGCACGCGATATTATGGGACATCAATGTAAACACTAGTCACTAGAATCGACATCAAGAAATGGGTCATTCGTTTCAATGATAAAACAAGCTTATACAATTTTCCCTTTTCCTTAGAACGATCAAATTACTAGAAAAAAAAAACTATAAATGACATAAATATGAGCCGAGGATAATCATACAACAATTTAAAAAAATCAAATTCGATCAGAAAAATTGGCAAAAATAGACATTACTCAAATCCATAAAAGAAATGAAAAGTAAATTTATAATATACTTTGTAATCAAACTAGCAAAATTTCCATCCTAAACCATAAATGACATAAAGTAAGTTCAAAACTCATTATTTATGAGGTAATAATCATATATACAGTTAAAACTGTAAAAATAATCAAATATGCTAAACAAAATTGGCAAAAATAGAGATATCTCAAATCCAAAAAAGAAGTGAAAAGTAATTATATAATATTATTCGTAATCAAACAAGTAAATTTCCATACTTAAACCATAAATGACATAAACCAAGTTCAAAAAAGTTAAAATAAAGAAAAGAATAGGAAAAAGGAAAAGAGAATGAATTTTAAAAAAAAGAATAGAAGTTTGAAAGTAGGTATAAAAGAGAGAGAGAGAGAGAGAGAGAGAGTAAATCAAAAAGATATAAAAAATGAAAAAAGCAAGTGAATAAAAAAGAGGGAAAGTTTGTTTGTTTGTGTTGTATGTAGAATGAATTAAATAATAATAATAATAATAAAAATAAAACCTGAAGGAGGAGGTGTTTGTTGGTGTAGTCGTCGTCATCATCTTTTTATTTATTTATTTTGGACTTGTTTCTGATCACATATATATATATAGAGAGAGAGATATATATAGAGATATATAGAGAGAGAGAGTTCACATCATGATTAACAACAATAGCTTTAGTTCGGGTTATGTTCCTCACGTGTTTTTATTAGCTTATCCTCGCCCTCCTCTTCTTCTTTTTCTAAATTATTTTCTGTTTTTTGTTTTTTAAATTCATCTTCATATTATTTCTTTTTAAGTGTTTGTTTAAAAAAATCAGTAAATTTTGATATTTATATATTTTTTCTATGTTTAAAATTATTTGTTTGACAATACCAAATATATATATATATATATATAAATGTCAAAATTAACAGTTTTTTTTTTATAAGCAAACACTTTAAAAATAATACAGAAGTCTTTGTAAATCTTAAAACTTTAGTTGTTATTTCTCAATAACATTAAATCATTCCGTTCCTCTTTATATACATACGATTGATCCAATAAATTGTAGTGAACTCTTTGTAAATCTTAACTTTAGTTGTTAAGTACTTATCAACGTTAACGTTCATATATCTGCAACGTGTGCAGCATGAACGGTCGTCCCTCTTCAAGGCCATCACTGCTAAAATTTGATTCAAGTTAGAGAAAAGACATCAAGAATCCAAGACACATTTTACTCAATTCAGAGCCGCAAATTGGTGAAATTTCACAAAGCTAGATAATTGTTAATAACAGCACTGTAATATCCAACATGGAGGAGGAGTACCAGAATTGCAAAACCGCAACACTTGGGAAAAACATTTAACATTCTAAAAAAAACATGTCATAAGTTGCAAGGATTTCCAAAGAAAAAACTGCTCACTAAGGAAAAACACCTTACCTGGTAATAAGTAAGTAGTACAAGATAACAAGTTTTTTAGCTCGAGATTTCAATTTATCATTTCTTGTCCATGAGTATGCCTATCATTCACAATACACCTTTTTATTCAAATTTAAGAGGTCCTTCTCCTTCCCAGAAGGAGGCAAAAATTGAAATGAAATAAACTCTTATCCATATCCATTCTCTTTAATTACAAAACAATACCTTTCCAAGAGTCCCCCCAATAAAAACTATCCACACGGATTCGCTACCCCTTAATCTTATGTGTACTAATTCTATTTCTATCTCCTACTTCTAAATAATTCTACTATTAAACTAATCAATTTCTTTCCCTACCTCTCCTAAATAATACGGAAATTCTACAAGTTCATATTTTTCATTATGACCTAAGATTTTGATGCATTCATGAGGTTTATGAACCAAACTTGATAACATCAGAAACAGCTGCATTGCAGAAGAAGCATCTCTCGCAATTAAGCAGGTGCCGTGATATGCATCCATAGCATGAAATATGACGACAAGGTATGAATTTGGCATCGGTATCGCAAGCGTAACATATGCAACATGTATTATCGATTTCATCAGATTCGCCTTCATATAAAGTCTTCTCGAGCGCCCTTGATTCAGCTTGGCTGACTAGTAGGGTTGAGAAATGCTGTAGTTGCCTAAGTTTCGGAAGATTGGCATCACCTCTCCCAGAACCAGCCTGACACATTATTAACAGTAAGAAAATCACAAAAACGCCTAAAGACTACAGAGATAATTAAGGGTCCAACTTCAGAAATCAGAAGGAAAAGTAAAAGATACATGTATAAGAGACGCCAGACAGGATATTTTTAAAAGAAATATCACATTCATAAATCATTTGACAGCTTTTAACAATTAATATACCACACAATTTAATATTGCAATTTACGCACCAAAATGACCATAGTCATCGGACAATAAGTACATCAACTTAAAGAAAGTTACAATTTCAACACCAATCTACACAAAATGAAACAACTGGTACATGGTACACCCAAGCTATCAAAATCTGAAGGGTTTTAAGGTTGGTTTATATTTGTTTGATTTCGTATGGTTTGATACTAGCCTAATCGAACAATTAGTTTGTGTAGATTGTTGTCTAAATTGGGGAAGTTAATAGCTTGCCAAACTAAATGTTAAAAGATGATAAACTAGTATATACTTATGTGATAATTTTCATACTTTTATCAACAGACTCACCAACTGGCGATACAGCTACAACATTTTGTGCAAATAAACATGACCGACAAGGATTAAAATGATTGTTTTCACAGAACAATGAGTTTTACGAGATTATAAGCTACAGTAATCTGTAAAGCATGTACTTAAAAGAAGAGAGGGAGAAAATAAGAGGGGAGAGAAGCAGAGAACTAACCCAATTGTACTCCAACAAAAACTGCAATCCACTTAGAATTGTATCAAGACAGTTCATGTTAGCAAACATCTCAACGACATCATGCTGATCAAAGCAGTCTCCTACACTAGCATCCAACAGGTTCAAGATGATGCCTGCAAGAGGCGCGGAAATCAAGCCTTGGTTTGCTTTCTCTCCTGATTGTCCATGTCGTCTCCGAGACCTGTAGAGAGAGAAAAACAGGTAGATTTATCAGAACAAACATTGGAACACCAATGTGTAATGGACAGAATAAACAAATAAAAGAGTACCCAACTCTTCCCAAAATCAATTCCATTTCACTCAATCAAAACGTCATATTGCAAGGCTATTTATGCTTGAACAATAGGACACCTTAAAGACACGGTACAATCAAAGAAAAACGTCTTTAAAACATGATTAAAACCTAAGCTACTAAAATGAAAAGACACATAATTAGAGAAAAAAAATAAACTGACTTAAGTGCAACAAAATAATTTGGCTTAACAGTCTGCATCACCCAGAAATACAAAAATGAGTAGAAACAATGAAGTTCTTCAGAGTTGTTTGGTACTCTCTCTTTTTTGTTATGTCCTGTTTTTGTTTTCTATTGGTAGAAAAATAAAAATATGCACAGAAATACAGAAAGCAATTATTCCAGTTTTATGCTTTTCTTCCTTAAATTATATTGAAAGTCCACGGTATGGTTGCACCCAAACTCCCAAACCTACAGGGATCCTTACTTCATGTTCAATTGTATTGTCATAAATTTAAATACAGATTAATGTTCTCTCTTTACCTTGCACGAATTCCTCTCGTTAAAGAGCTATCATGCGATAAATGACTATAATATGTTTCATCAGGAGGTTGAGCATGATTAGAGAGAGCAACCATTCTAGTAGTTGGGAGATTTGGAGCAGTTGACATGAATGAAACATGTAAACATAAAGTTTAGCGGAAACACTTTATTTTATCTTATCTCATTTTCTAGGGAAACTACATTACCAAATTACAGGACACCGGTGTTAGATTCTATTTATAAGGAAATAAAAAAGAGTGAAGTTTTAAAGGCAAACCTCTACACCAATAATCTTATTTTCTGTGGTTATTTCTTTTACATAGACATTTGTGTCAAAAAACATACTTTTACTGAAGACGTCTTTACATAAACGACTTAGGGAAATATGGCTACGGATAGAACAATGTAGAGGTTTGTATTATCTTGTAAGTTCCTTTCAAAAGTAAAAACCAAGAGGTAAGGGTATGTACTGTACAGTCTCTTAACAAGATGATTAAAAGTTGAAACCTTAGGGAATAAGTGTATGGAAAAAAGACCGAGGGTTGCTACAGTGGTTTGTGGGTAAAACGACACCGACACCCACACCCCTACCCTACAGTACATTGTAAATATATTTAAAGAAGGTGCAAAAATGCCTACTAGATTACAAAAAAGGCTTAAACCGAGAGCATTTCTAACTCCTCACTCCTGAGGACCCCTCACAATTTAAAGGGGGCAGTTATACGGCAGACAGAATGCAGTGCTGTAACAAGCAGAGCTCGGAAGGTATATAACTTCCACATCAGTTAATGTAATACAGAACTTGAAAAAGTACTAACTAGAGAGAAACTAACATTTCAAAAACCTCAGGATCTTCAGCGGAAGTGATGTGGTTCAGTATAAAGACGATCAACTCTGTGAGTCTTCGCAGGTTTGTATCAGCTCCAAACAAAAAAGCTTGAGGAATCTCACGGGTACAGAACTCAAGTAACCTTGCAAGATTGCACGATAGGTCAAAAATAACTGTGCATTTTCTTTGTTGGAACTCTGAAACCTGTAATAAACCGATTTAAAGTATGTCTGAAACTCTAAAGAGAACAAGGGAAACACAATTTAATGATGCCATACTAAGGTTTCTCCAGAATGAGTCTTCAAAGAGAAGTATATAAAACTGGGGAAAATATTCAGAAGGGTCGGTGTACACCAAAGTAGGGTGCACCCCACCAATAATATTGGAAGGATTAAAATTAACTGTGGGCCACACAAGGGTTCCCTCCCTTTTCTAGGGTTTTTATTGGAGGCCACACCCACCTTTTTAGTAGACACGCCCTACCGAATACTTGCTCGTTTTATGCATAAATTTCTTAGGTGCAGTAGCAGCAAAAAGTTGGCGTCTTAGGATTAGCATGGACTCGAAGCTAATCGGGTCTGACCGGATATAATCAAGGTTTGCAAAAAGTCTTGAATTGACATTGTATCGATATACAAATTTCCAAAATAGTTTCAAATAAGATTTTCAAACATAAGTGAAAATTTTAAATAAACATGCAAATATATATTATACCTTATACTTCTCTCGCATTTCTTGCACTGAAACCGAAAACTCGGTCATTACCCAACTGAGAGTGTTAAATAGTCGATTGAGAAAAGCTGAGAATAACTTCTCATCCTCAATACAAGCCTTCCTTAGCAAGCTCTTCAAAAACGAATAGAGAGTAGGAATTAACACCGATAATCGAGTCAAACAAATTAATACAAATATTATTTGAAGGTACCTGAAATACAACAGATGTAGAAGATGACTCTCCATACAACGAAGAATCAAAGCCTGAACCTTTGCACAGGCGCAAAAGTATATTGGTTACAGGAATCCAAGATCTATTATCAAATGCAGACAATAATGCTCGAGGCATCTTCTGTATAGCTGCTCCATTACTCTCAAAAGCAGCTAAATACTCCTTGTATTGAACTAGAACGGAAATAGATTGAAGTAAAAGATCCTTCAACTCCGCACTTAAAATTCTAGAATCGTTGAAATGGGTAACAACAAAAGTAACCTGACCAATGACACATGCAAAACATAAATCAGACATTAGTTTAAAAAGTAATTATGTAATATATCGTCGTAACTATTTAAGAAGAGTACCAAACTGAAATAAGAAATTAAGTCCATAACTAAATCTACTTGGTCTATTTTACTAATAAGCAACATTCGACAAGAAAGGACAGTCGGTGCTTACAAAAGAAGTCAGTCCTTGGTTTATAAATACATTAGCAGGTACAATTGGAGGATCGCCCTTACGCAATACATGAAAGCAATCAACCTGGAAAGACGGAAACCAAAAGAGTTACGAGGAAAGCCTAAAAAGATAATCAATTAACTAGTTGATTTCTGAAACGTCTAAAAAGGTTGATATTTTTGTTCTTTTAAATAATCAATAACCGTCGCAATGGAGGTACCAGGGCTTGCACCGTGTTAGTGAGTTGGGTACACTAAGGGGACCTAAAAGCACCTCAATTCAACTCTCCTGATAGATATTGCTTGATAAGGAAAGCGACCACCCTAAAAGTAGTGTTTAGCAGAAGAAAAGTAGTTGATCTCCAAATCACAGTATATTTTTTTTAAAGGCAAAAAAAAGAAAAATTACTCACCAGAGTTTCCAGATAAAATTCCGGAATATAGAGGAAGAGGGAATCTTTTTTGCTCACAACAAGAAGGAATTGAACAATCCACATGCAAGTTGCGTACATTCCTCTTTGTTTCCATCGTGATAACAAAGAAACGCGGTACCTAAAAGTTGATAAATTGAAAAGAAAAATATATTAAAACTTTTATTTAACATGACCTGGAGATTCGTACACAGAAGAGCCAACTGCCATACAAGCATGTATACAACCTATAAAACCGCAATAAGTCCAGTTTTTTTTATCCCAAAAGTAAAAAAATATCCACTATAAACAACCAAAACAACCGTGGCCCACCAGTTCGAATTAGCAATGATACGCGTTAGAGAAAAGAGGCTAAATGAAAAAGCAAGGGTGCAAGTGCAACCACGGTTTGTCTTTCAAAGTGTGGCCGATAGACAATGAGACATGTAACTTGATCACAATTCTACTGACAAGGGATCATTATTCACTTTAGCCACAGTACCACACTATTATAAATGAAATGGGTACAGAGGTAGCTTTAGAAATATTAGCATACCATATTTTTCCTACACAAAAAAAAATGCATTTCCATATACTTTAGCAACAACCGCACCACCACCACTATCATAAAGAAGCATCAGTCCTAATAGAGGAGTACTATGATGCATATAAAGCATAATAGCTTTAGAACTGAAAGAGGTGAGCATTATAACAAAATTACTGAAAGCTTATGCTGCACTCTTCTTGATGCTTACTCGGAGTACACCTTCCAGGAAGATGAGACCATGACATTAAACAATTATTTACTTGTAAAACAAGCAAGTACTAGGTTCAAATAACACCATTAAATTCAGTAGCTAAACAAAAAATCAAAGTAAAAATCATCTTACCATGCACAATGCCTAACACAGTCGATAACTTCTTCTCGATATACACTACGAGCTTCCTTCAAGCGCTTAAGTTGCTCACCGTGGACCCGTTCCCTTATTTGTTTATCAGTTTCTTCTAATAAAGATATTGACTGTGACTGATGAGACATGTAAGATGATGCCTACAATGCACAAATTGATTAGTTTACTAACATATAACTTTCCCAATTAAAAAACTGACATGTTATGCACATTTAAAATAAAAGATATTTCCTTTTTGTGCTCTACTTACAAGCTAACAGAATAAGGAAATGACAGCACCAAAAGATACTGAAACATTTCATTTAGAGATGTCAAGAGAAAAAGGACATTTGGTATGAAAAGCAGCCAGCAGAATGTACCACTAGTAAGGGGAAAGTCTGCAGTTTTTTGTTTCATTTGCTTGCCAAATGAAACACAACTAAAAAAAACGATAATACCAAAAAGCAACGCCACTACCTCTCATGCACCATATAGCTATGAATGGAATGGGCAGGGTTTAATCGTCTAAGGCAGAGTTGTAATTTATTACTTTATCATTTCCTTTGTACCAACCATAGAATTGATTTTAAAGGCTTATGAGTGAAAATAAATTTCATGACAGATGAGGAACATTAGAAAAATAACGGGAGATATGTCATTTTATGACCATATTTACCAAGGGCAAGTTTGGACCCCCGACATTCATTCCTTCATTCTAAAGTTTTGGCCAAATTGATCAAACACAAACTTAGAGCAAAAGTATGCATACCTAAGTTATTTATCAATTCTACACGTGACTAGCTCCATGCCTTAACAGGATATAGGTGTGACAAGCGAGATTGTTTTGTTCAGAGACTTTACTTCTTTAATTTCTCGTAAAATGGTTAAAGCTTTTATATATTTTCAAGAAAGCCTCTTCTTGGTGTTAACACCTCTTCTTCCTATAACAGTGTTTCTTTCCTATAACAGTGTGACAACATTGCACAAGCCCAGACCTTATAAAACATGTTGATCTACATTCTATTTCGACAAATTCGGAAATTAAGTGGACAGATAGGTTTTGGAGAATTTACTCGAACCCCTTCACAACTAAGTGCCCAAGTAAAACAGCATCCTGTAAGCATGCTTAAAAAAAAGCATCTGAGACCCCATTCGACACCAGTAAGAATCCCAGACAGAACCATGGTGATTCCCCAAAAGAGAGAAAAAACTGACTTAATAATATACTAACAAATTTGGACACGGTTTGCAGTTCCTTGCTATTACCTAATCAAGTCAGATATCTCACTCTGGAACCTTTATTTCGCTATAGGGGATATTCATGCCGTGAGAACTATTAACCTCAGTATCATGAATTTAAACATAAAAAGCCAAGTTTGTAGTGCATGAGTAATCTGGCAAAAGTAAAAATATGGAGCACAATAAGAAACACAGTCTACAAAAAGTATAGCAAAATAACTGAACATTCAAGTTCCTATTAACTCCAGAAACATAGATATTAAGTTTACATCAGTAACAACCCAAAACATAATTCATCATCCCATCTAAATGGACCACATACATGGAGTACTATAGCAATTTATGCACCAATAAAAATACCTCACCTGCTTAAAGTTTGAAGCAAGACCCAATTGATATAAGAGCAGCATAGCATCTAAAAACTCTTCTTCTTTTGAAGAAAAATTGCTACTCATTGCTGCTACCCTCAGTTGCTGCACTGGTCGGTAGCCAAATTCAGTTTCGGATGGATCACTAGTATTAGGTTTATCTATCATTTCATCATTTAAGTTACTGGTACTACATTCAGCAGCAACATGGGTGGATTTCTCGGTAAAAGTATTGCAATTTCCTTGAGAGCTTCTTCCCATATATCTGACTGGACCCTTTGAACTTCTTGATAAATCGCCATAATAACTAGAGCAACAACATGGCTTGAGCAAACCTGATTTATGATACCAAACCTAATCATAAATCTGATATAGATTTTCGAACTTAAACTATAAATGAGTAATATAACAGAAAAAAGAAAAACAAATACGAAAGGATCGTTGGATACCAAACCCTAATAACAAAAGTACCAAACCCTCAATTTTACTACAATCCCGTATCTGCCTCTTGATTAAAGAATTCATGTATTCATAGTAATCTCAAAGATAAAAGTTGAAACTTTTCTAAAAGAGACAATAATTCAAAAGGACACAACCTTAAAAAAAATAAAAAGAGACATTATTTATAAATAAAATCTACATTAACTTATTAAATCTGAATTTTAATTACATTTTTTTTTATAATTTTACCATCTTAAAGGAACATTTTTAGAAACCTAATAAGTTAAAAACCTTTTCAAAAGACACAACCTTTAACAAACAATACTATAAAGATAAATTATAATAAGGAAAACAATATAAAAACTAATTCAAATATTTAAATCTGCATCAATACCAGAATGTGTTACTTCAGTTTCTTCTTCATCCGTACATCCTTCCTCCCACCTGATTCTCTCTCCTCCTTGGTCATCATTCACAGGATGCTTCTTTACCAGATGACTAAATAACCCTCCAAGCCTAGAAATATCAACACGGTGAGGGTCATTTTTTAAAAACAGGCTCAGAGGAAAACTCTGTTGACCACCCCTGTGAAGGAAACCGATATCATTGGACCATCCGCTAATATCCCCCATTACAAAGCCTTCCGACAAAAAGTGAAGAATAACTGTAAATAATGACACGAGAACCGAGTTGCTTGAAACCCCTGGGGGAGGTAGGTTACGATCGGCGTCCCTGTTTTTTAACAAAAGATTTTGCAAAAAGGTCCAAAAAACTGAACCAGGATACTGAGGTGGGGTTGTAGGTGGGATGAACTGCATAACTAAGCGGCAAAGATCTATGTGCTTCTCCTCAATCTGCAAATAAGAACAAAGGTGTTTTCTGTAATTAAGAATGTGAAAGGATTTGTTCTTAATCCAAAGTTGGGAAAAAATATATAACGACAGGCCCTGTAGAAAACATGTGCTAAATGTTATAGAACAAGCACAAAGACCGCGATAAAAGGCTTCTTGGGGAAAGAAACAGTCGTTGTCTCCGTCACCAAACAGAACTATACTTACATCGGCAAATGCGACTAATTACATATTCATAGTCAGAACGCTGAACCATATATTTCCCGGCAACAACCAATTTTGCATCATACTGCAACAACAATTTCTTTGTTGTTTCCATTTGCCAGCATAAAAATGGAAATAATCAACTTCTGAGCAACAAACTATATACATGCCCCAAATAGCATGAATATATAAAACAATATCACACTAGTACTAGTGGCCACGTTTTTAGGTGATGGAACCTATTCAAAATCAAGCATAATGGTAAAAACACAGCAATACTTTCTTTTAATCTGTGTTGCCTAAAGATCAGATGAATATTGAAAAACCTAGATAAATTTATCACGTTTAACAAGTACACAATATCGGACAACCTTGACTCTGATATTTATATGCTTATGGTGGCAAGATCAAAAGCACGAAGAGAACATAAATGGTGAGACATACCAAAACAAATGAAAAAAGCATCCTTACAAAATTGAAACAGACACAGAAACATCTACTTACACGGTTAAAGAATTGGGAAATACCTTAGAGATAGCATCAGACAAGGCTGTGGTGGTTAGGACCATGCTGCTCTCGTACGACATGTCCTCGTACGAACCAGGCCACCAAACATAAGGCATAAAATGCTGAAGGTCATGCTTGTTTGGACTTTTTCTTGATAAAAACCCTTCAAACAAAAACTCAAAATCCGAGGATTGCCACCAGAGTAACATCAATTCTTCCCGTCTTAATAGGTGGCATATCAATGATAGGTACGGATACGATCCTGTATAAGGGCACTCCGTCAGAACTAACGACGCTGTTTTGCAGCGACAAGAGAGAGAATTAAGGATGTGCAAAAACATTGTTTCCAACTTCTCAAATTGTAATAGGATATCGAGTACCCTATCAAAACCCTTATAATCATGTGGCGGACACGTCCCCAAGACTTCCATTAACACTGACAGTAGTGGACCCCACCCTATGTACTCTTTGGTCTCCGATTCTGCATCAAGTGCTTGAAAAAATTCATTGAATATACCATTACAAACGGGTTCGAAAAGTCCTTCCAATGGCATAAACCTCTTCAATCTTCTCCACTTCACAGCCGACTTAATATCCGACCTCTCCATGCGATTCATGTCAAGTAACCTTTTCAAACAACTAAGCAAACCGGTAGCAACATAATTACTAGGCGGTGGTAATTGAAGTGGAGAAAAGCCCTCAATCGGATATAAAAAGGGGCGTCCCCCGAAATTTAATTCGCATTGTTCTCCTTGAGAGAGAGAAATAGCTGGAAAATAGCCTAACCCAGGAACCATCTTGCGGATCCCACTAAACGCTACACCAAGCGAACACCCATTTCTGTAAAACAAAACCTCGTCGTTTTCCAAATCTATGCAACATCCGATAACATCCCCAGTGACCCAGGGTTGCCCATATGGCTCGGCTTCTTTACTCCATTTATTTACCCTTTTGCCATCGTACGCATAGGAATCATCGGAATCACCTACACCTTCGTGATCAGTGAACGGACAAGAAAGAGTCACCCACCCGAGCTGTTGAATTCCGGAAGTTTCAAGAATCACTTCGTACATCCATTTGCCTTTCCATACGCAATAATCCGCCCTAACGCTACTAAACATAGTATGGCTTTCTAAAAGAAAGGGCCTTTTGACAACACGAATATCACCCGATACGCTAGACTCATCTATTCTAACAACCACACAACCGTGACTAGTGACAGCAGGTTTATCTCTACAGAACTTAGTAAAATCATTTCTTATAACCGAGCGAATGATGGTATCGTTAACAGGAGAGGTAAGCTGATTAATTGTTTTATAGGGAAGATCGAAAATATGTTCGAGTGTGCGTTCGATAGACTGATCACCGAAATCGTCGCAATAAGAAAAGAAATGATTTTTATGGGGACCACACTTACCGCGATCCTCAACGTTATTCAAAACAACAGCTAATCCAGAAGAAAGGCCGTCCATCCGAGGGCTATCTCCCCCTGACATCACTAATGATTTGAACCAATTTCACTAAAAAGTTCAAAAATAAAATATCAAAATATCAAAATATGGAAACAAAAACTATTTATTACTTAAAGAGTAGTTGCTAGAATAATACTTCCTAAATGAAACCCTAAATCTAACAAATGAAGGGGAAACTAAATCCACTTCATATAAAAAAAAGAATTTAGGAAAAAGAAATAATAATAATAATAATAATAATAACTTACAAAAGGACGAGGTATAATAATAAATAAATAAAAGTCGTAAAAAATAAATAGGAGGGGTGAGAGAGAGAATGAATGAAGGTTTTGGAGCTAATTGACTTTATTTTTTGTGCTTATAATAAATGATAAATAATAATAACCTTTTCTTTCATTTTATTTTAAACAGTTCTTAGCCGCCGCTTTACATACCCCAAAACTTACTGGGTCAACCCTACTTTTTTACTTTTTTTACTCTTTTTCTTTCTTTATTTCTTTCTTTCTTTCTCTTTCTTTTGGTGGTTGGTTTATAATGGCTGTTACCACATTTTTAGTGTGTTTATTTCGGTGGATAAAGAGTTAACATATGGTTCCTATTTTTCCTCTTTTTTTTTTTATCTCCACATATTTCCTACTTTTCTATCTCAATTGTGACAGGGGGATTGGATTATACACTTGAAGCTATATATATATATCTATGGGGGTGAGTGATAATTTTAATGACAAACTCGGTACCTATCTTTTAAAGCTCCAATCTTACTTACTTTTAGTATATGATCAGGAAGTAATACTCTTTTTTTCTTACCAACTCGTAATTGATACCTTAAAAGCATAGATGTTTGTGGGTATCGTCCTGATAGCTAGCTAGCTAGGTCTCACAAGACAAAACTCACTCTCTTATAAGAAAGATATTAGAGGTTTAACGGTTTGTCGCATAAGTTTAATGCGATTCCTACCAAGTTAGTTATGATTTAGTTTTATGTTATTAAATTTCAGGCTAGTTAGTTAGTGAATAAAAATTGGAAGGAAAATGGATTGGAGAAACTTGTTTAAACATCTCTATCACTTTCAACGTTCGAGACGAGCATTGACCTAGTTGGGGGCATGATTATACCACAAATTTGTAGGTTTTTTATGTGTTAATTAAGGCATTTTAGACGAGTTTAAGGGTTGATTTAATTTGTATTTCTACGTTTTTATATTAATTATGTGTTTTTCCAGATAATTGGTGTTTATAATTTGTATTTTATAGGTAAATACAATGAATTCAACGTAAAATGAAGGAAAAACGAGACTTGGACGAAAATAGCACCCGAAGATTAACCAGGTTGAAGAAATTAAAGAAGTTAAAGTCGGTAAAAAAACGTACATAACAAGATCTGAGCTGAGCCCCAATGGATCCCAGAAGCACAACTAGATCTTGAGCTCCGTGATACCGCTGGAACTGTAATCAAGATTACAATGCAGAACAGGGCGGTGATCGATGTCTTACGACCATCACACCAGCAAAAGAGCCAGGCCCTATACGTTAAACCTTATGATAACCAGGGAACTTACAAAAGTGTACAAAAGCTCATAATCGTGCATGGTCATACTAAGACAAAGATACTAGAAGCGATATCGCCGAAAGCTCTAAAGAAGAAGCAGTGGAAAATGTTCTTTCTGAAGTAAAAAGGAAAATGTTCCATATGTGTATGTCATTTGGACGTAAATTACGCTACAAGCATGTACATATATTATTATTATTATTTCACTACAGTCTTCAGGACCATTATTTAGAGATAGAAAGTTAAAAGAGTAAATTGAAAGCAAAAGTGGATTTTATTTTAATGATTTCGATAGCCGTTTATGTAATTGTTTATCTATAACCAATTTGTAACTCTATTATAATCACCATAGTGGAGTATTTATTTGTCCACTCATAAGTCATAACGATTAACCAACTTGTGCTAATGTATAGAAATTATATATAAAATCAAACAGGCAGGATCTCTTTCGTTTTTTTGTTTTTTTTTGTTTTTTATCAAACTTATCTAATATACTTTTCTTTCCTAAGACTTTGTAAGAGCCCTCACAACAGCTTATTTAAAATGATCATCTATTTTACAAAATTAAGTCACTTTTATCTACTATACAAATACATTTATTCACGACATATCATCTAAAATATATATTAACAAACTACAATTTTATCTCTACAACGGATTATCTAAAATACATATTCTCTTACAAAAAATTTAAACGATGATTACAATAATAACACACAACTTAAACTATAAGTAAATTCTTAAACTATAAGTAAATTTTTGAAGTCCAAACATGAAACAAATATGTTTGTAGCTATAATATTCAATATCCAAACAAACAAAATTTAGGTTTTTTCATAAAAATATAAACTGAACCACACCATATGTATTATTTTTCAATAAAACCCCAAGATTCATTTTTTTTAACCAAACCTCTATAATCTTTTTAAAAAAGAAGTCATTATTTGTACGGTTAAATAAATTTATGTCAAAATGATAGTAATCAAATGAAGAGCGTATAACGTACCGGAGAAATTGGTCAATTAATTCATTCTACTTTAATTGTAGATGAAATATTGTAGACGAAATATATAAATCCTACACATTTGATTTGTCATAATAGATATCATTTACAATTACAAACACAGCTGTGCATTGCTTCTTTTTATAGGATAATCTATTGTACGTAGCTTATATAAATGCACCAATATTAATTAAAGAACTAGCTAGCTAGCTGTAAGTGCTAGTTCTAAGTCGATCGAGCACATCTTAATAATATTGTACTATATATTATACTCATCTTTAGAGCTCACTAACTACAACGTTCTTCATTTTATTTAAATTATATGGAATAGCTCATTTATTTATAGTACATCAAACTATATATCATGTGTTAACAATTTGCGTATCAATCTAGTAGATAATTTCATAATATATAATTATGATACCAAACCATGGTAAATATCACTCAATTGAAATACTGACGTCAATTTTGGATGTCCAATAGCATGCATGTGCATAATACATGCGCTTTTTAAGGAGTAAATTGGTCTTCTGAACTTACTAATTTATAACTGAAGTAATAAACTTTTGTTGGAATTTGTCATATACTCCGTATATATATATATATATATATATGAAAAACAAATTTTTATTGAAGAACGGGAACATAAACTGAAATTAACTGCCAATCGAAATGAAATTGCAGATAATAAGGCAAAAGGATAAATTAACACAATAAAATTTCTTTTTTCTTTTGTTGATTGAATATGCATGTGTATACATACATGCAAGAAAATGTTGGGATCCAACACAGATTTGGCCAGGCTAAGATTTTGGGGACCATCGTATGTGTTGGGGTAGCTATGCTCGTCTCCTTCTATTATGGTCCTCAAATCTTACCCGATTCGGGAGCTTCTCTGATTTTGTTTGTATATTGACGAAGGGTTCGTCCAGAAGCGCCACAAACAACATTACAGGTTCTCTCCTCATTTTGGCGATTACTATCGCGGGAGCTATTTATTACATTCTTCATGTACGTGTTACCAGCTAGCCTACCGTATTTTGTAATCTAATCATAAGTAACAAAGTCCTAAACAAACATCACCTTCGGTTATACGTACTGATCAAACAAGCTCTTTCCATTTCTTGTCCTACATACATTATATATCTCGAATAGTTTGTGATTCCTATTTTTGCAGTTTAACTTTATGTTGAAACTAATATATTGGTTGGTTTATAAGGCGAAGTTGAGTTTGATATACCCAGTCCCTTTATCCACATGATCTACGTCGATTTCTTCTTTGTCTTATGTCCTTCCAGTGTTCTATCATCGCTGTAACCGTGGATCACCGAGCCCCAGCTTGATCTCTCAACCTTCTATATCAGGGCCATCTTGACCACATATGCAGTAATTAAGTAACTATATTGTGAGTATATAAGTTGCAATCAAATTTTTGTTTCTAAATTTGGACAGTTTATTATTAATTACTCTATTGCCAATTTACACTTTAAAGTTTTTTGTGTGAAGATTTGTGTAGAATTTTTTGCTTATCATTGTTCAATAGATTTTTACAACATTAATGTTGATGTGTGAAGACTTGTTGATGGAAAAAATTATTAATCAATTTTGGTTCTTTTACCGTAATTAAAATTTCAGAATTTGCATATTTAATTATAACCTTATATAGTTCATGCATGCATTAGATTTATTTAGTAGGTTCATCATGTTGAGGAAATTAAGGTTGTATAGAATTTTGTGAGGCTTTGGGGGATTAACTTATGTATTCTTATATATAGCCTAGCTATAAAATAGTATAAATTAAGACAATCATTCATGCATTGTTCCGGCAGACCTTAATTAATAAGGAATTAATAGATATATGTTGAGAATCAGAGAGTTATATATATATATATATTTTGAACATATTGGCCGAACTTACCATGAGATCCAAACCATATGATAGATCACTCAATTATTATTATTATTATACTTTATAAAGTCAAATTCAAATAAGACCGGCCACGTCTTTTTTTGACATTCTTGTATTATAAGCTGAAAACATGTATGAAAATGAATGCCCCCCACGAGTCAAATAGTTCTTTTGAAAGGCTTAATTTATCCGGCTGTTTAACTACGTACCAAATTAGAAAGTATTTTTAAGAGAAAGTGTAGGACAAGTCCTATGTGCCCCCCCCCCCCCCCCCCCATATGTAACAATTGAAGAGAAACGACAGAACATGTTCTACGATATTGTAGTTGTACGTGTGTTGTTAGGTTTGGTTGCCGTTTAGGTACGGTCGTGTCTCACATGAAAGGAACGTCCTCATTTGCTCACTGGTTCAAGCAAATCATTAACTCGCAACCACCCAATTATAGTGTGGAAATAATTATGAATGTGTGTTGGCAATTGTGGAGAGCAAGAAACGATGTGCTTTTTAACAAAACAAAGTCGAGGCCCGGATTTGATATTGAAAGAGTAATGAGCCTGTACAAAGACCTTATTAAATATTACAATGAGCGAAATGAAACATTAACAGATCCAAAAACTCCGGCTTTGTGGAGCCGGCCGCCAATTGGCTGTCTAAAGATTAATACCGACGCATCGTTTAAGGCATCGAGTACTTGGGCCGGAGGAGTAATCATTACTCGAGATAATTTGGGCAGTGTCGTAGATATTTGGCGTGGGCACTTCAAACCTTTTCGTCCGCTAATGGCTGAACATTATAGTATACAATTTGCTTGTCTAAGGACGTTAGACAAAAATTGGAATAACATTATATTTGAGACGGATGGTTGCGAATTGGCAAAATTCTGTACAACACTTAATTGTCAAGTGTCTTGGGAAATTGAAGGTTTAGTTGAAGATATTCGTAAAATCGGAGAAGGCAATGATTGAGTTTTTGTTTGGGGGTCCAGTAAAACTAATAGACCGGCTAACTATATTTAGCAAATTATGCTAGAAAAGAACTTGTAAATTTTTGTTCGGCTTATATAACCGACCAACTACGGTCTTACATGACATAATTTACAAGTCTTACCCGTAAATTTTTATAAGTCTTTATTTGTTTATAAAAATAAATAAAAAGAAATTGGAGTAAAATAACAATCCATTGTTGAATCCATGTTGGCGTGTGGTATTGCACAAACAAAGGCCCCTTTTTTTTTCACACCATTTATTTTTTCCGTTAGTTTTAACTGGAAACTATTTTATCAATAACTAGACGGGTTATAATGGATTTCACTACACATTGTGGTGTGCAGTGCATTCACGTTTTGGGCTCCGCTATGATGTGTAGAACGAGATGAATCATTATATATATGTCTCTGTTATTTCCCTTTTCCGTTTGATCATACTCGGTTGGAAACGGAATTTTTATTCCGTTGATGGTAAATATTTTAATAACGTTTATTAATTTATTTTATAAATGCTGCATTTGATTTTTATAAGTTGAAAATTTCTATAAGCTAAATAATAAGTGAATATGTTGTTAAATCTCAAATTTAATTTCTATAACTTTATATTGATGCAACTAGGACGAATGGTGCCCACTAGGCTCTACTAGTTTATTAATTCACATAACTTTTCACCATATTATATTCGTCAAATATTGGCTTGCTATCAACAAAACTTGCCAAGAGCATTGACCCACATTTTGTTACAAAAAATGAAGAATTTGAGTGTTACAAAATGATATTTTATTATTAGTTTACGTTTACAAAAGGATGCCCTTACTCTTGTTTCTCTGGTTTGACTTCTCATAGTGTCATTTTATGGGGTCTCCATATGTATATGTATTTGGAGCCATATTCGTGCATTTTCTTCTATTCATAAGATTGGGTATGGCCTTTAATACTATAGAAGATGATTCATGTGAAGTAAAGAAGAAGACAGATACTATTATTAACGGGAACATATTAGGTGTGTTTGATGAGAACTCGAGAATAGGTAAAGAAATGAAAATAGCTTCTGAGATGGCTGTGAATGACTTTCATATATCTACGGGTTGTCGGTATAAGGTCGTTTTAATCACTACAAACTCAAGTTCAGCTCAATCATCATCCTCTGGTAATGCAAATTTCTAATCGTTTTTAATTAACAAAACGTTTAGCATACTTGCACACTTTGTTTCTAAAGAAATATTTATTAATTCTACTTATTTTCTAATTAACCTGTTATTCTACTTTGTTTCGAATGTAGCTATATAGTGTAAAAACAATGAGAAAGCAAATTGGAGTATCACTAAACATTAGGCATTCGTAAGCAATCTTAAAATATATTTTAGTTTGAAAATTTTCTAATAACATCTAAAACAATTTGATGTTCCTCAAACATTTTAACCTTAAACGTTTAATTATATGTTTTATCTCCAATATTTACTCAAACCAACACAATGAGTACTTCAATGATGCACAAAATAGCTAAAACACAAAAACCGTTGGCAACTAGTAAAATTAATGTCTAGTATACATATTTTTTGACTTCACAAAGGATTCAGATTCGTCTTTTAGAAAAACAGGTACATTTTCTTGTTGGGCTGTTCAAATAGTTTTGCAGTAAAAATTTCAAAGAAATTTATTTATGAAGGTCTTAACTCTGATTAATTTTCATCGACAATACAAGTCATTAACTTTATAAACAACCAACAAGTCAACGCCGTCATCGGCACCGTTCATCCATCCAGCAAACTCATCCCAACCATCTCCATACTACCTGTTGCCACGTCACCCTCAACGCAACCCGAGTTATTCCAGCTCAGCGTCCCGCTCAGCACCACCACACAATGTATAGCTGCTATCGTTGGCCACTTTCGATGGCGAAAAGTCACCGTTATATACGAAAGTTCCTCCGATACAACACCCTTAGGAACCATTCTCGCGGACTCACTAGACCTAGTCAACTCAGTCATAGAAAGGACTTATCGATGTTGAGTTGTGGAGCCAAATGAGGTTTGACCATGTTTTCTAATTATCCCACATCACTTGGAATTGTAATATGACCCATGTTGGGTTCTATTTATATGTCACAATATCTTGTATTTTAATTACACCTACACAAAACACCTCTACATTATAAAGAGAGAGTTCTATTTGCGAGAGAACCATAGCTTGTGTTTAGCTAGATTACTTTTGTAATCCTCTTAATAATATTAAGTGCCACGTGTAGCGGCCCGGAGACGTAGCCAATTTGGGTGAACTCCGTTATCAAAGTGTGTGTGCTCGGTTTAGTTTTCTGTCTTTCTTTGTGTTCGTCTGTATCGACCCTAACAATCGAGTCGACTCGGTTGACTCAGTCGATGGGGTGTTGCAGAGGAAGTTGAGGAGCAAGAGCAATAGGGTGTTTGTATTGTTGAGAAGTTCATTAGAGTTTGGCAAGGCTGTGTTTGTGAAGGCTAAGGAGTTGGAAATGATGGAGAAAGGGTTTGTTTGGATTTTATCGGAGGATATAGCGAGCATGGTTGAGTCCTTAGATACACAGTTTGTTGATGACAATATGCAAGGAGTGATCGGGGTTAAGACGTTTTACGTGGACACAACTCAAGAGTACAGGCGTTTCAGGCGTAGATTCCGTTTAAGGTAATTAACTGTTTGCCTTATTGCAATTTGCAAACTATACATGGTTAATAGTTGAATAATGTGGTATTATTATGGAACCGTTTTTTTATCTGTAACGGGCTAACGGTTCCATAATAATGAAACCGGTGCCTTAAGTAAATGAAACATGTAATATTCAAGACAACACGATTTATACTGCTTTTTTATGGGCAAGCTGGTTGTGTGACGACCACACCTAACACTGCGAATTACTAAAGTGTTAGTCATTGCTATATTTGATCAAAAGGGCATGACAATTTTTCATCATATTAATTAGCATCATTGTTCTATATGCACTTCTCTCATATATCATGTTACATGTACAGTATATCCAATGCTTAACGTTTTGATAAATTTATTTTGAAAAGATATGGACAAAGCTATCCGGAAGAAGAAGAATACTCAAACCCGAGTTTGTTTGCACTTCGTGCGTATGATGCAACAATGGTTATTGTCAAGTCCATGAAGAAATTGTTAAGGAAAAATGATTCAAAAGAGTTGCTAAGAATTATTTCATCAAGTAAACTGAAAGGTTTAAGTGGTGATCTAATCTTCACGAATGGTAAATTGTCTAATTCGCCTACTTTTCGGGTGATTAACATTGTGGGTAAAAGCTATAGACAGATAGCCTATTGGTCCCCATCTTTGGGATTCTCAGAGGATTTGACACGAAAGACGGTAATCACATGTTTTCATAAAATTTTAATTTGCTAATTTATTGTTTTAGCCAATGTCTTAATATATTTGATAATGTAAACATGTAACTAATTTGGTTTCATCCTAAGAGAAACAAGAAAGTACTTATAGGCAACATATACGTACATATTATACAAGTCAGTTTTGTCAATTTTTAGTAGTCATTTATGACTAATCCTTGTTTTTACAATTTCTAACATCTTAAGAAAGTTAGGTAACAATTACAATTTATTTTTGGCAGGGTATCCACATGAGAGCATTGAGCGAGTTGCGCACGGTAATATGGCCTGGAGGCATAACAAGAGTACCAAAAGGACAGAGTTTAGGCAGTGAAGGTAACCCGTTAAAGGTAGGAGTGCCCGCAAGAGGAGCTTTTAACCAATTCATACAAGTAATTTACGACAAAAAGAAAAATGAAGTAGATGTGTCGGGATTTTCAGTTGATGTATTTGGGGCTGTAGTGAGGCATCTGCCCTATCAGTTATCTTACGAGTTTGTTCCTTTCTATGGCTCTTATGACGATATGATTGATGCTGTGTTTAAAAAGGTACGTAACATTATAAAAACAGTGAATACAATTAGACTATTACATTAAGTTTCTGTTGCCATTTGTAAAAGATGTTATTTTTTGTATGAAGGTTTTTAAAATGATACATAAATAATAGTATACTTTATAAGCCCAGGAAATTAACATTTTTTATTTGGCAACTTCATGATATAATGCTTGCTCCATCTGTGACGGTGTCTTCTTTATGTTTTCCTATACTAACAAGGCTCTTTGTAATGTGAAAAAATAAGACACTGGACGCAGGTGTAGGCGATACACAAATTATAGCAGATGGATACGAACACGTCGAGTTTTCACAGCCTTATTTAGAATCCGGACTAGTGATGGTTGTGCCGGTTAGACAAGATAAACCAAAGGAGAGGTGGATGTTCATTAAGGCCTTCAAACTAGAGATGTGGTTAATCATACCAACAATGCACCTAGTCACTTCACTTATAATTTGGTTCATCGAAAGCAGAGAGAAAAGTGATTCTAAGCCTAAGGAAACCCTTTGGCAGAATCGAGCGGATATACTCTGGTTTTCGTTCACCTTAATTTTCTTCGCACAAAGTAAGCCTCTAATTCTCTAAACTGAAAATGATACCCTAACAGTACTTTGAGATGTGGCACTTGCCTGATTTATAATTTATTGTCATCTTTGCAGGAGAGAAAATTAAGAGCAATCTATCAAGAATTATTTTAGTATTTTGGCTATTTGCAATTTTAATTATAGTATCATGTTATACTGCTGTCATCACCTCCATGGTCACCGTTTCACGGCTCCATCCTTCGGAGATAAGCATCGAATATCTCAAAAATTCAAATGCAGATATTGGGTGCAACATGGACTCTTTCATTGCTAAGTATTTGATAAATGTCTTGCACTTTAAGCCCAAAAATATCAGGGAGATAAATGCGATTAGTGATTATACCAATGCTTTTCAGACGGGCCAGATAGAAGCTGCATTCTTTGTTAAGCCACATGCAAAAGTTTTCGTTTCCAAGTATTGCAATGAATATACCATGACGGGGCCTAGTTTCAACCTCGGAGGTTTTGGCATTGTGAGATCAACTTCTTTCCAATCTAGTTATTCTCATGCAATTTCTACAAACACTAGGTGGCGAGCCTGATTTTCTTCCCAAGCTCGGCTTATATATTTTTATTCGCGTCGGCTCCGATCTTCCAAGGTCGCTGACGTAGGTGGTATCTGCTTCGTCGTCGGGGTGCTCTATAAGCCTGCACAAGAAACGAACAGGGGCCCGGGGTTGGTACCAGGTTTTCCCTCTCCGACGATCAAGTCAGTATCTGTATAGGTTGAAGGTAAGAATATAGTTAAGGATGAGGGAATGATCCAGTTATAAGTTGTGGCGTCAGATGTCACGGTTAATATTCTGGTGGTCCGGGTTGTTTCAGCTTTATCTCTCCTCTCTGTCTTTTTGTGTCCCCCTCTAAATGGTATTAGTGGGGGTATTTATAGTCTGATCAGAGTTATTCTTAGCCCTTGGATCACTACATTGCTTAATAAAGATCCAACGGCTCCAGGTCATTTATGACTCTGACAATGGCACTGTTCATCATCCGGGGCCCACAGGGCTGGCCTGTGATTGGGCCATGTCGATGAAACGCATAAAGGGTCTCCCAAGGGAGCAGCAACATTAATTGGGGAAGTGTGCTCAACAAGCTTCTCCGGGCCGGCCTAGATAGGGTCCGGCTAATCAAGATCCGGGGTGACGCGTCACCCATGGTTGACAGGCCCGGATCGCCTCCTGTGGGGTTGATATCGGTCCGGACGAGGGGGTGCCGACATCCCCTCGCCACTAGGCAACCATATACAAAAAGAAGAAAAATTAACATAATTGCAAAGTACCTTAAGTTTCTATCACTAGCCTCATGGTTTCAATTCTTTTATGCTTCTGTATTCAAAACAATTTTACTGCGATACCTTAGTGCACCGTTGTGAAAAATTGGCTTAGCCCTAGGCAATGCCTTGGTTTTGTTGCATCAAATAAGGCCTTGTTTGATAGCCATTTTTTTTCTTCATAAATACTTGGCTGCAACTGGTTAAGAAACTCAAAATTCACTTTTCTGGTTAATTGCCTAAGTTTGCAAAAGAAACCCCCTGAATTTTTTCTGGCTATTCAAAGTCTCATTTTATAATTTGTGGTTGATTTTTAAGACGTATAGTTTGTTTCCTGTTTTCTGAAAACTCAAGGGTTCTCTAAGGAAAATAAGAAACCGGTAATGGACAGATCTTTGTCCAACTAAGCACCACAATTGTAGTCCAATAATAGACATCGAGAACCGGAGTAAAACAGCATTTTATTTTTGTTGCCAGAGCTCTGATATAAAGTTGTATGCCAACTATTTATTGCTGTAATAAGAGAGTTATATTGCTAGGATAATCCTGCCAGTTGAGAGAAACCCTCGGCCACTACTTTACTTCGGATCTGTTCATAATTATTTGAAACCCGTATAACTCTTAATTGTGACAAGTTCTAAAAATAACAACACACAACTAATTGTAATCTCCCACATGTGTGATAGGCTTTTCCAAGAGGCTCGCCTTTGGTCACAGATATATCAGAGGCAATCGTTAAACTGACACAAAGCGGAGAAATACAGGAGATGGAGAAAGAAATGCTTTCGTCTTCAAATTGTAAATCCTCAACAGATCCCTCAGACAACCCGAGCCTGGGACTTTGGCCATTTTCAGGCCTCTTCATTATCTCAGGGGCAATTTCGACAATCGTGTTCTTAGTCAAACTTGCGAGTCTGCAAGGGTGGCCTATGCCAGATATACACAAAATCATGATATGGGCATCATTCATAATCCCTCAGAGACGCATGAGAAATGAAATCGAAAATTCTTCCAACCAAACAAACGCGGCACAAAATCCCACAGGCATAGAGTTGGCCGGTCGTCAGGACAATGCAATAACTCGTGTTCAAGAAGAAAATTAACGCGAAATGAATAAATCAGTTATATATATACAGAGTCGAGTTTTATCAGGTTTTGTACCTTGTACTGTATTATATTCAGTTTTCAATTTTGTGATGGAGGCTACTACTTTTTGGCATAGCCGAATTTAAAAGTAATTGAGAAAGACTTTAAAAAAAAGAATTAGAGAATATTAGGAAAAACTTTAGAGAAAGAGAGATAAGAAAAGCCCTTCCCCATTCAGTGAAACTTAGAACCATGTATTTCTCCAAAATTGTTATTTAACTCCGGAAAACTAAGTCATATACTAAGTCCTTGATGATGGCCCCTTTTTTTCTTTTTCTTTTTCTTTTTAATCAAAACGAACCCAAACTATATTGAAAAAACAAAAATATTCATACCATGGAACATAGATAATAACACAACCTGTTGGTATAACAAAATTAAGTCTCAAATAATAACTAAACAATTAAGAATCATGCTCAAATTTAACGAGGCCATCAAAGTGTATAAGAGTAACAAATGTATCTTAACATCATCAAGGATTATAGGCCATGTCTATCATCCATTAGCATGCAAATTGTTCCATATTCAGATTTGGTTACCATTTGGCTTGTACCCTATATTACGTACCTAGTGTTCATAGAGTGTTTTTTTATTTTTCTTTACTCCAAAATCCGATAGAGACCCATAACCATCTGAGGAGTAATCATGCTCAACTAAACAAGAAAAATCTAGGTTATATTCTCCCATCAAGTCCTCTAAGATGTTGTTGAAATGCACATAATCATGGCTAATAGAGTGGACCTTAATGAGTGACTTCAAACTCAGGCTCTTTTTTCCTTTTTTCTCTTTTTTCAGTTCTCGATTCCTCATTCCTCACTGGGAGAAACATTATAAGTTGCAATCTTTAGGGTAGAAATATGGCTTGGCTTGATCAAAGCCTTTGCATTTTGAGACAGTGTAGATCTACTGTATTCCTCATTTGGTTTTGGAGCCAAAGAGTCCATTGAATTAACATCTAACATTTTCAACAGTTTGGTCTTACTCAACAGATGTTTTTGTCCCCATTTCTTCACACCTCTGATCTACCCCTTTTTCAGGTTCTACAAATTCATGAACTTCTGTTTCATTTTGTTTTCCCCCTTGTTCTACATTTTCTTGATTTTCCTCCTCATCACTATCAACTTCTACTAACTTACCTTTCACTTTTCTAAAAAACTTGTTTCCTTTTAAAACTTCCCATGTAATATTTATATTTTGTGCGCTTCTTAGCCACATATTCTTGTCTAAAACCATCATTTTTTCCCATATTCTGAACCTTATTTTCACCCCTTTTGAGTATTCTGATTAATCAGGTCATTTTTCCCTTTTGTTTCCCCAATTTGCATCCTAGAGCCCAAATTATCATTATCTTTTGAATCCATATCATGAGTTTTAGGTTGCTGTTGAGTTTCGAATTTTTTACACTCAAAAGGAGAGTGATCCTATAGCCAGCAGTATTTAGGAAGTTTTTCATACTCCACTCTTTGCTAGAAACCCTTTTCATGAGAAGTAACAATCCAAATTAAATCATCTCTCTCATTTACTTAAAAAGTCTAGCTCCACACACACTCTAGCATAGACAGACTTATCATGAGTAAGTGTGGCTAATTATATATATTTATAATTTGAAGAAAAAAATTGAAAAAAAACAAGCATTTATATAACTTTTGAATTATATCTCTTTTAAATTGACAAGAGGTTATAAAAACATTAAAATCGATTTTTTTTAAAGTAACTATTAACAAAACTATGAAATTGCTGACTTTACAAAAATAAATAAATATAAATTTTATAACCTTTATGAGTAAAAACAAGGTATAGTTAGAAAAACTATAACAAAAAATATAGTTAGGCTCCCCTCTTACTGAAATTAGGCTATTTCATTTCAAACTCTTCAAATCTTGTGGCAAGTCTTAATTTTGTATCAAATAAACTAATAAGAATATAAATATTATAGAATTTTAACCACATAGATTCCATATATAATTATAATTGTTTGTAAATTTCACTCCTGTGTTTTTAAACATCGTTATATTTCAGCGAGAAAATAATCCTAAATGACAAAAATTAAATCAATTGACCCAAATGTATGGTTTTCCATAGTAAATCAGTTTATCATAAAACATATTTGTAGGCTGTAGCTATCATAATATCCTACACTTAATTATCGACAGCGATCCTAAATGGACAATATTTATTAGTAGTTACAGAAAGAAACAACTCTCTCGATTAAATATTATCAAAATTGCCAAAGTTGAGAGCCATCTCATCGAGCTAGAATTATATATATATAATCGGCTCACCGTCACTAGTGTTGGATCTGTAACGCTAATTTCGAAATATTTTCAAAATGAAAAGATGTTAATTTATGTAACTAAAAAAAGGCTACTTGTCCGACTAGGGACATGCTAGAATACAGATGCTAATTAAAGTGTTGTATATATATATTGGTCTTAAATTTAAATAACAAAATGTTATTAAGATTTTGCACTAGGTCAACTAGTGCCCATCCCCCACTAGGCCACTAGTCCCTTTACTAAAAGTATTAATTCACACAACTTTTCATTCTTCGTTAATGGCTGCTATGCCTATCAAAAGAGCATTGACCACCCCACATTTTGTTTAATAATTTCTTATACTAAGTAGGTACATGCACAAGTCATACAAAAAATGCAAAAACAATCAAAGAATTTTCAAAACTCTGTACATGTATAGACTTGGTAAGCTGTGGGGAAACGACTTCATATATATATATATATAGACTCAGAGGCAAGCTTGATAATTATCCTGACTTAAATTCATTCTCCTTTTTATCTTTTCCTTCTCTGCATGCATAAAATGTTAAGCGTTGTTTCTCCGAATCATATAACTGAAGACCCATCGGAGAAGATAAAGTTGATGACTCGAGCCCGAGATGGTCGACAGGTTATTACTCTTCCCAAAAGGGGTCCCATCAAGGTTCATAAATATTCCTCAACTCTCTTTATATGTACCTAATTTACCTTGTTATGCAGCTTACATGTCAATTTTTACTTTGTTATTTTTAGTTTTTTTAAGTTTATATCCGTAGTAGTCGGTCCCTATATATGGTGTATTCTGTAAATCCGGTATAGCAATTCTAGGATTTACGGTTGTAAATTAGTTTATCATAAATGAATGACCATTGAAATAAAGAACGGGGCCAGTTGAATAGAACTATATATGTCGAACATTTCGTCCATTCGCCTGCTAAGAGCTTCAGCTTAAATGTCTTTAAGAAAATATTGCAAATGTGAGTTTTCCCCACCAATTATTAAAAAAAAAAAATTAAAAAAAATTGCAAATTTACCAAAAATAAAATAAAATGTAGGGCTTTTATTATTTAAGCCTTTTGTAAACTATTGGGGTTATATCTCAAACAAGCAAATCCAATACTACCAATATACTGAGTATAATTAGCTCGTTTACTTAAGAAATTGAGTTTGAGAGAGTAATTAGCAGAGGCTAAGCAGGGTACAACTAATTCACGAGAGAGGAAATATTTATAATTAGCGAGCTCATGAGCAATCTATCACTTTGTTGAACAGTATTAAGGAAATGAATCAATTAAATTGTGTAGGCCTTTTTCACATTTACACTGATATCAGCAAATTAAAACGCTCAGTTTCTAACGGTCTGTAATCTACATGTTTCAGTTGCCAAAGGAGTCGAGAATCCTTGATGAATGGACATTGGAGGAATTCGAGGCAAATCATGCTTTGCTGGTAAATTTAGATCTGATGTGATGTATATTAATTAAATGGACATATGTCCTGGTTCGTAACTTGATATTTTGTAAATGAAACTCCGTCTCATGGTTTCCCTTTGTTAACTCGATTACATGTCGAGTATTACTAAATTTCCGTCTTTATTTTCATTTAATTTTCCAGATCATGTACCTTAATGACAGTTGCCCATACGTTCAACACTTGAGAAAAGAGATTGTGGAGCTTGCATGTTCTTACATGGAGGTACATAGGAATTTTAATTAATTTCTCCGCTGTTCTACGATTTGCACTTATTTATATATATATAGCGATGGCCGATGTACGCATAAGCAAAAGTTTAATAATAGAATTGCTTTTATTTATTTTCCAGAAAGGGCTTGGGGTATTGGCAATATCATCAGATTATAGAACTATAACCCCTCGTCCACAGGTTGAGACTTATATATACCATCTTCTTTTTCCTTTTATTTCTTACTTGAAAATACTTCTTTTTCTAGGCATGTTTGTATAGTTTGTTTCTCAATGTTGAATAGACTTTTTCCATTATCTGAATTGCATTATTTTGTTTTAGCTGTGAATTCATTAGTTTGCCTAATTCTCTATTAATTATCTGTGACAGGATGGACCAGGTTATCCCTTCACCGGCTGGTATGATGAGGTAAGCTTAAAATAAGGTTCCATTATCTGCGAGAGTCTTGTCAAATGGTCTCTTCTTATATCGTTACTCTTAATTTAATGCAGCATATTGTTAATTGAGCTATTATTAAGGTGTCAACTCGAAATCTGAACATGGGGATACAGTTTGTGATCAAACTAAATGATTTTAAAACTGCGTTAGAAATGACACAAATATAGCTAGTGTTGGTGTATCATATTTTGTCGACTCTACCGGTGGCCATGTTTGCATTTTGTTTTTAACTACCATATTACTGTTAAAATGCTCAATTTGTAAATATATAGATATTTATAGTATTGGTTCATCGTCGTTGTTTTCCGTCATAATCTATAATCCGAATTAGATCCATTTTCAACTCAAGTATGAGGTATAAACTTGTACCAACACTTTTGGCAAAATCGAGAATGTAAGAAAATGAAAATTGGGTACGTAATGCGTCGTTAAGAAAAGTACAAAATACTTGAACTAGCTAGTCTGAACTGAACGAAATATTTTTCTTTATAATTTAATTTGACCTTCTATGATTAAATATGTCAAATCTATAGAAATAAAAATTAACAACCCTAATATACAAGTCATGAATGTTCCACAGGAACAAGATCTAGCAGAGTACCTCTCAGTTGTTTGCACACCAGAGTTTTTCCTATTCAAGGAGGTATTAATTAATAAACATTTTGCTTTCCTTAGATTTTCTAATTTAAATATTAAATTGCGATTTTGTTTATTTCCTTAGTGTAGTGTTTAACTACCCTTAAATTTGTTCATTTTGTTGACATTATATTATGTAATTAATCATGTCCTCTTATTATATATAGGGCAATGATCATAAGTCGTTTGAGTTGGTATACCACGGTCAGTTTGATGACTCACGGCCTGATAATGACGTGCCTGTTACAGGAAGGTTCGTCTAACAAATCGGAAAAAAATAATCAACTAATTTAATTTCTCCCATGATCTCTATAATGTACCTTCCCTAAATATGATAATTTGTTTTGGTTATTTTTTCTGTAGGGATTTAAGGATTGCTATCGACTGCGTTCTCAATGATCTACCAGTACCATCGGATCAAAAACCTTGGTATCTATCTATTTATCCCACCTTTGATTTGCTCATTATTACTTTTGCTATGATATTATAGTTGCTTTATATATATCGTTCTTGAATAATATATATAGTCTATCACAAGCTCATCATATTTTTTTCCCTATCAAATTATGTTTCAGTGTCGGATGTCGCATAAAGGGGAATCTTACGGCAGCGGAAGAGTGAATTATTGGATGTTTTTCATTATTAAGGGTCGATATATAAGATGTTAATTTGAATATTTATTTATTTTGAGGTGACTCATTCCGTAATCAATGATACTTATAGCTAGTTTTAATTAATTTAATATTGTTAATCGTCATGTTTCCCCACAAAGATCATTAACTTTATAGTTGATTTTAGTAGTATATTACGTTAAAAAAAATTGTGGTAATCCTAGTAGTTGTAACAAGAAAGTCTGAAGCAATAACCAGTTCTTCATTTAGTGTTTATTACAATACAGACTGCAAGTAACTAGGATTAATACAAATATGAATTAATTTTTAAGTTATTTACATGACTAAAAAATTAATTCATATTTTTATAAAACTCATTTCGAAATTTATAACAATTTTTCAAATAATTTCTAATTTTTATAAAACAAAAAGCTATAAAAAGAAAAAAAGGAAAAAAATCCAAAGGGAAAATCCAAGAAAGTTTTACTTTTCAAACTATATTCTCAAAAAAACATTTGCAAACCTTTCCTTTCCAAAAAAGTGTGCAACTTTCTTTTTCTCATATCAAACCAACAAAAACCTACACGAACTCTTTCTCATCAACTAATTTTAAATCAAATTGGAACTTTCCATTACTCATATCCACCACTAGCACATGGGTCAGCGGTGTAGGCGGTGGTCCGACAAACCCTTGTCGAGGTCGTCAAAGAACCGACAAAGCACATGCACCCTAAACTATATACATACATAATCGTGGAAAGCTCATATTCTTTCTTTTACGGGGCACTCTTTCTCATCTTCGATCATTGAAGGAGGTCGTGATTGCCTTAGTGTGTTTATCTTTTAATCTCTTAAACTTGCAAGAATACAAGTGTCAATCATAGTAATAAAATTTATAAAACTGATAAGATATCAGGTCATCCATAGGGATTATGTAAAATAATACAATTTTAAATAAACACGGTAAACGGAGTTCAGAAGTACTTCTTGACCAGCTTGACCAGATAAGCGGAGTTCCTAAGACACAGTCTTTGATTCAGACAACGATACCGGAAACTGAAATGTCTGATTTAGATTATGTTAGATCCAACAATTGGCTGGAGGATCTTAGTGTATCGACAATGATGCTCCCATCCACCATTAAAAATTTTGAGAGAATAATAAATAAAGTGGGAAGTAAGAAGATAGTTATGTTTTTCGGCTATAATGGTACTCTTTCTCCGATCGTAGATGATTCTGATCAAACCTTCATGTCGGATGAGATGCGTGCATTATTCAAAACATCGCCAGGTTCTTTCCAACTGCCATTATAAGTGGAAACACGCCGAAATGGTGCGATCCCTCTTAGGATCATACACGCCGGCGACAGTATCAGCCCCGACCCCTACTCCTTACACCCCACCGCCAGAAAAATATTTGATTGGCGGTGGTTGCCGCTGATCGCTACGTTGATAGTGATTTTAATTTCTCCCTTTTTTTCATTTGGGGTGGAGGCTATGGAAGAAAAGCAAAGGTGTACTTACTTATAAGATGATAGTTTGTTTGGAAAACACATGTTAAATTGAGACATGATTTTCAACTAGCAGGATCCAGATTAAAAATAGATCGCTTCGCATACACGTGTTAGTCGTGTGCACATCATGTGCATTCTCATCGCCCAATTTAAAAAAAATACTTATGCGAATAAACAATCTTTTATGTATATATATAAGACCTTTTTTTTTGCCTAAAAAAAATTCACAATAGTTTTGTCGTATAAACTGCAATCAACCAAACAAGGACTAAGATTTCAAAATTCAATAATGATGCTGTGATTTATACACATAATTTTTATTTTAGAAATAATGTACTGTTGGCGTATATCAGTTTTTTAGAAAACTATGAAAGTTTTGTGTTTGTCCATCAATATTACTCCCTTTTTTTTGTGGGAACAGCCCAAACTTTTGTACTAAAGTACTCCTTAAATAAGTTAAGCATTTTTTTTCGTATTTTTTAGTACAGCATTGTAGAGAGGAATATAAGTTTTTTGAAAATGACATGGGCTAGCTAGGTTTATGACTTTGTGAAACTATCACAGCTTTACTATGCTGATAGCCATGCATGGTATGGACATTACATGGACCAGCTAAACTGAGGGGAAAAAAATGCTTCATTTAACTAAGAATAATTCTTTTGTTAAAAATTTTTGTAGCTATTAGTGTATAATTTGTATATTTACTTGTATAGTCAGGGAAGCCAAAGGGTTATATGCCAGCCTGCTATAGAATTTCTTCCCATATAGACAGACCATGTATACATATATTTATATTTCCTTTAAATTTAAAAACGGTTATCATTTAATTATAAAAAAAAAACTAAATATATCATCCACATTGTATTAAAATACTATACCAACAAATGTACTCACCTGCGTATTTTTACAGATTTACAAAACTTTGTTAGAGAAAACCCAAATCGACTCCAGGCGCTTTTATGGAGAATAATAAATTTTGTGTATCTGTGCACTTTCGCCGCGGTGACGAGAGAAAACCCAAATCGACTCCAGGCGCTTTTGTGGAGAATAATAAATTTTGTGTATCTGTGCACTTTCGCCGCGGTGACGAAAAGGTAAATTGTTGAAAATAGTTTTTAGTTAAGAATAGTTAAAATAATTACAAATGTTTTGTTTAAAATAAATGACCTAAATAAATTATTCATTGTTATATCAGAACTGGAGTTGTTTAGTGGAGCAAGTAAAAGTCGGTAGACTTAACAACTACCCAAAACTAAGAATGTCACAAGGTCTCAAGGTACAAATTAGAAACTCATTTCTAAAATCGTAAAATATACTACTAATAAGAAAACTGATATATAATGTTCAAAACTACATTTGCGTAGTTTAAAATAATTCATTGTTAAAATAATTACAAATGTTTTGTTTAAAATAAATGACCTAAACAAATTATTCATTGTTATATCAGAACTGGAGTTGTTTAGTGGAGCAAGTAAAAGTCGGTAGACTTAACAACTACCCAAAACTAAGAATGTCACAAGGTCTCAAGGTACAAATTAGAAACTCATTTCTAAAATCGTAAAATATACTACTAATAAGAAAACTGATATATAATGTTTAAAACTACATTTGCGTAGTTTACTTAGGATACATAAAAATCCATCGGTTTACATACAAACGTCACTCCTGTACACGTCATATGTGCATGTCATGTGCGTTTTTTTTTATTATCCAATTTTTACAAAAAAATGCTTATGCATGTGGAGATGTAAATAATAAAAAATCCCAAGTGTCTATATATATAAATGATCTACAAAAAAAAGAATGAATTCCTGGCGGGTGCATTTCACTTTTAGTGTTTCAAGAAAAAAACAACAAAATAATAATAATAATTCATTGAAATAGGAAAAGCCTGAATTAAATGTAATATACCCTGAACTAGTCAAATAATACTACATCGGTTTCTTTAATTGGTCCTTGTTTCACACAAATTTTCACAAAGTGCTGAAGACAGAAAAAATGAATGCGAAGCAAAATAAATTTTATTTATCAATTAATTTGCGGGTACAATCTCTGATAATTTCTAAAAGAAAATATAAATATGGAAGTCCTTTGATTCTCCTCTTCGAACAATTTGTGATGGCTCGAAATGCTGTTATAGACTATTTGATGAATTTTGTTGAGTTTGCTGAAGTTGAGTAAAAAAATTCGGGTTTGATGAAGAACTTTGTACCTTTGTTGATTTCGTTGATGATTTTGACGCTCCTCAGATTTGGGAAAAAACTCGAATATTTTGATCTAAAGCAATGTGTTTTTGCTTTTGTGTAGTCGTTCCTGAAGATCGAATGGTGGTTTGTTGTAAATTTTTTGGGTGGAGTTCTTCAGATTTGGTGAAAAACTTTGAAGATTTTGATTTGCATAAACGTCTTGCTTATTGTTGTAGTCGTTCCTGAAGATCGAATACCGGTTTGTTGTAGAAGTTCTTCAGATTTGGGGAAGAAATTGAAATCTTTGATTTGCAGAAACGTCTTGCTATTGCTTGTAGTCGTTCCTGAAGATCGAATGCTTGTTTGTTGTAGAAGTTCTTCAGATTTGGGGAAGAACTTGAAGTCTTTGATTTGCAGAAACGTCTTGCTTATTTCTTGTAGTCGTTCCTGAAGATCGAATGCCGATTTGTTGTAGAAGTTCTTCAGATTTGGGGAAGAACTTGAAGACTTTGATTTGCATAAACGTCTTGCTTATTACTTGTAGACGTTCTTGAAGATCGAATGCCAAGTTTATTGCAGATTTGTTGCAGACTTTGTAGGCGTTCGTTGAGGCCGGAGTGTGCAGAGCTTCTTCTATGAGTTGATCCCCTGACGTTTGCGGAGGAGGATGGCTGATTTCCTGGCGACCGTTGAGCATGAGAGTTGATTCCATGACGGTCCTGGAGGAGCGGAGCTGATTTCCTGAGGGCTGTGGAAGAGCGGAGCTGATTTCCTGAAGTCTGTGGAAGAGCGGAGCTGATTTCCTGAAGTCTGTGGAGGAGCTTCTCTCGCTAGTCTTCAAAGCTTTTTTGATTGTGAAAATAATGTTACCCCACCCTTCTATTTATAGTTTTTGGGATGATCTTTTATTTACAAGGTCACCTCCTTAAGTTTGGACCCATTATCTTAAAGATCTCATGACTTATGTAAATGAATCAAACTTGTATTTATGTTTGAAAACATCACTAATGAGTACTATAATTTTAGTATCTCATTGTTTATACCACATTTAATGGTTTTTAGAAAAAATAATACATTTATTTTATATAAATTATCATCATAGATTTTATAAGATGATAAAATATAAAAAAAAAAATTCGATTTTAAATTACTAATAACAAGTCTATTCTCAAACAGAGAAATTAGTAATTAATTGATATTTGATTTGAATAACACGTATCACATTTTTAATGAACGTAAAATTTGCATGTCAACCGTTCTAGCTACCTACCTGGTGATAATTGGGAAAATAAACTATATATATATATATATATATTTCCATACGTAACAACAAATTAAGGTGTCATGATTGAGAACAACAAATTCTGTATTTCTGTTCATTTTAGACATGTTCATGATGATGTAGTTCTTGTAACTTGCGGGTGTTTAAAATTGAATGAAATAATAATACAAATGTCGCGCCAAGTGGGTTCAAAATGTATTCTAACTAGTGTACGTAGCCGTTTAATTGTAGGATTTTTGCTCCCTTGAAACGATCGTAAATTCTGTTTTGGCAGAACAGAAAGATTTACTGTTTTGGCAGAACAGAAAGAGTTCCGTGTATCGATATAGCGAAGAAGGTAATTTGTTTTATCTTTTGTTTCTCACAGATCATGATTATAATCTCACTACTTCCAATCTAGAATCTAATTTTGGTGTTTGATTATCATATGATAAGTGTTTGAGATATGGCCAGTATGGATGCACAGCCACGCGATAAATTATCTGATTGACATCCTAGGACTAGGATCACCGAATGATATCCTTCCGATGTATATTGGGGATGATAGAGAACCGATGAAGATGCATTTACGGTTACCCTTTTTTTCTTTGCTATTCTCATTAGACAGACAAGACCAAAAAAACCTGTCTTGCTTCTTTTCTAATTAATTCACTTTGAGTAGCAACATACTTTCTTTTTCGATTTTTACCACTACTACTACTAATTGTACCTGCTTCTTCGTCTTCTTGAATTCCTTCCACTTAAAACAAATTCAGCTTTCTCCTAAGACTATTTCCCAATACCATGCATTATTAATTTTCTTAACATGCATACTAAACATGTACAGGAGGTTTATTTCATCACTTCCTTCAGATTTTATAGATTCACTTATTGGTTCTATTCCCTTATGTTTTGAGTATATGAGTGATTAAGGCTTCATATATATATATATATAGGATATGGATTTGTGTTCTCCTTCAATGTGTGTTTCCATATTTCTCAGAGAACGTAGGTTGTTTCTATGGTCACGTAGTTGTGTGAGAGCTTCTAAGGGGTCGAATGATTTTTAATAATATATATTTGCACAAACTTATATTTCAAGTGTTTGTTATTGGATTTATATAGTAGTAGTAGTAGTAATTTCCAAGTATGGCGTAAAAGTGATCTATAAGCTCTTGTTTAGTTTTTCCGCATTCGGCTTTTGGCGATTTCTTAGTGTAGACATATCCTTCATCAGGCAATTCAACAGTTTGTCGACTAATAGTTGTTGTAAAACATTCATGTCCATTCTTATTTATCCATTTTATACCATTCGGTTCAGTTTTTCGGGAAAAAGTCCTACCAAGTAAGCTAATACTGAAAAGACCTTACTATTCTTAATTTAGAAACGAATCACGAAACCTTATAAGTAGTTTAAGCAACAAAGCTTGAATCAAGGTACTTGTCGAAACTCAGTTCCGCTATCTTTATTCTACCAGACTATTTACAACTCTTCTGGAGAATATTAAATTACATATTGAATTAAGGTACTTGTCGAAACGTTTACTTCCACTATCTTTATTCTATGAGACTATTTATAACTCTTTCGAAAAATATTCAAGGACATTAGGTCGTCTAGGCCCGTAAACCAGAAAGTCGCTCAAGACCAGAAGAACAAAGTAAATTGTGCTATATTTGACGTCCTTACTATCGAATAAACCAACGATATTGAAATAGCATAAATTACTAATATTACAACATCGATATATAAGGTTCAAAGTTCTAACACAAACCTTGAACCGTACCTCCGAAAATTTAATTGACAAATACAAGCAATACAAAAATAACTAATTGATACATATAAATACCACAATTGCCTGAATAAGCAAAAACCCTTTTTTGTTTCAAAAAAGCACCCTTATCCACTTTAACTTGCATCGACAGACCATAGCATATAATAAAGTTAAAAAGCAAAAACACACTAAAAACCCATCTTTAAATTACATGTAGCAAAGTTCCTCAACCCGAACACCGTTCTAGACCTCTGAGGCTTGCAAGAAATCGAACACTTGCAATTTGAAATGATCTTTCCACTCCAAAGGAGTCGCAAATGGCATTAAACCGCATAACAGAGGTAAAAACACGAGCAGAAGGGTATGGAATATTACTCTCCTGAGCCAATACGGAATCTTAGTTTTCTCTTTTACTACCCTTGTGACGATAATAGGCCCGTAAAGGACAAGAAACAAAGCTGAAGTGAAAATGTTTGAGAGAAAATGCAAAATGCATAATAGCTCCCAATATAAGAGCCAAAGATACCCACTTCCCCCTAAGGTGTCTATACAAACCTTTCCAGCGAAACCACAAGCTACCCCTAATAAGAGAACGAAAGTAACAGGCATGGTTTGTGTTGAGGCAGTTGAGCGTTGGAGAATTAGATACGACATTGATAAGATCATTAATAAACCAAATACAATTCGGCTCCATACTTGTACTTGGCACCACAGGATCATCATCCCAGAATTAATTGACGCCATTGGTTTTGGTACCCACCAAGAGTTGGAACCCTGGAATAGAAAAAAAAAACATGATTAAATAAAAGTTTAGGTTGTCTGGTTACAAATCGAAAACAGACAGAACAAGGGAAAAGTCAGTTATTCTATTATTCTTAGAAGGAAAAAACAAATTGGGGACAATATGCTCTTCTTGTTAAAATGTCTTTTCATTCGGTAATCAAAGCAAACTGGGAAAACTAGGTTTTTCAACAAATATCATTCGTTTTGGTCCTACCACTTGGTGAAACTGAACAAGTGAAAAGAAATTTTTCAAATCATAACAAGTGAAACTCTTTTTGGTTCAGCAGTGTTCAAACAAATTTCTTCTTTAATACACAAGCAGTAATATAAACCACAGGTTCGACATCTTCCCTAAACATCACGTCTGCATTTGTTAATAGATTTTTAAAAGTAATTTTTTAGATTTTTTTATTTTAAAAGCATCGAGTGTTTGGGTAACAAGACTTTTAGCTTTTAAAAAGAAGATTTTGAAATAAAATATTTATAAAGTTGAAAATCAAACATCTAAACATTTGATGGACATTTTTTGATGGTTAAATTATACTAAGTACACCAACCTATCAAAAAAGGAATACTAGTAAAAAGTTTTCCCTGAGAAAAAAAGTACTTCAGGAAAAGAGTATGTGTAGACCCACACTTTAAATTGCTAATACTAAAATAAGAAATTCCTGCAGTACTCAATAAACAAAAGCTCAATTATTTGGTAAAATCATCCAAGTAATATGGTTCTTGAAAGAGCAACAAATAATAGGCATGATATCCACTCAGCTGAAGTACTGCCGATGCAGATTCAAAGAATAGCAAATGAGGTGATTTAAAGACTTTATTTAATCCTATGAGCCCTTTCTTATTTTCTAAGTTTCTAGATTAAGTTTGAGTTGTTCAGTGTGTCTTTTCATTTTCGGAAATCTCTAGATCTCATAAGTCTATTATAAATGAGTAGTTGATGCAACTTTTGGGATGGAGTCGTTTTGGAGAAAATTATGAAAGAGACTTGTTCTTTTTTAAGGAATTGAGCGTGAAACTCTTTTCTTTATTTGGGTGTGGAACTCAAAGATCCCCTTGCGGAAAAGGTTATTTATTTATTATCCTTACAGGTTTAATTCTTAGTTTTAGTATCGTTTGTTGTCCTGCGTCAGCTACCCATACTAGAATTAGCAGAAAAGGGAATTTCAACTTCTTAATTTTAGGAAAGAAAACATATCGACTAACATGCTATAGCATCAATAATGTGCATTCTGAGAAGTAGCTCCTAATTTGAGATATGGACTACAAAGTATATACAAAAAATATCAATGCAATGGTATTTAGCAGACTAGTAATGACCCACAGATAGAGCAGACTAACAAAAGTTAATATCAAGTTCGTACCTCTTTTGGCGTACATGATGCAGTATCTTCAATTATTCTGTTATGGGCGAAAACGTAAGTTCCATAGGCAATCGAGGCTAACATAACAAACAAGCTAGCTACAAGGCAATCTATACACTTTCTAAGCAACTCGGCATATCTCGTTTCTTCTACTTCATACTTAAATTTATCCGCTTTAAACGACGCCTTCGAAATCCCCATTGATAATTTCCACCTCTCCAAGAAATTCAAATCACTGTTCAATGCTAGCTGTTTTTCCTTCAGTTGCAATTTCTTCATTGCAAGACTTATTTCAAATGTCTTTAGGTCATTAGCACGAGTTTGTTCCATAACTGATTTTTCAAAAGTATTTACCGTTGATACATTGCCCCTTAAAAGAGTTGTGCACTGAGAGAGACAAGCTAATTGAGAGTCTCTCTCTCCATCATGGAGACTCCTCTGTTCATTCCCTAAATCTGATTGTACACTACGATCTGAACAACTATCCTCACAAATTCCCCGATGATCCTCAGACCTGCTTGTCAGACCAATGTCTTTGTACAAAGAAATACGCGGAATGGCATTTTCTTGACTAATTTCATCATTAGGATGCACATCTTGTTCTGCAGAATATTGAGAAGTTTCGTTGATCAATCTTAAAGTCATCAAAGTACTTTTGAAGGATTTTTCAAAGTTCCTCGCAAATGTATCAAACTTGTCGCCGAATACCTGTTCCCACCCATTCGATCAAAAGAAAAGCAATTGTGTAAATGGCATACAGTAGAAACTCGATAAATTAATACTCGATTATTTAATAAACTCTCTAAGATAATATTTTTGGCCGGTCCCGACTCGGGGATAGGGTGCTAAATTAATAATTCGCTAAAATTATAAGATAATACATTTTTGATAATTTTTTTAGACCCCATATAAAATATAAATTAATAATTCCTTATATATAGCATATTACATGAATGATTTACGAAGGTTTCTTGAAAAATGACTCAATTGTCTTTTGTTTTTTGTTGAAATCAATTTCCCCTTGAATCTCGTCTCTAATTTTCCTTAGCATGGTAGGAACTTCTGGTGTTGTTTTCTCATAGCTCAACAAGAAATTGTTCAATGTGATTGCCGCTTTAAGTGGAAGCTTGAAAGGTGTTTGTAAACTAAGTATTTTACTATAAATTAATAAAATATTAATTAATATATAAATTAATAATTATTAATTTATCGATTAATTAATAACTCTTTTAATTAATAAATTTTGGTGGTCCCAAGTGTATTATTTTATAGAGTTTCTACTGTACTTGGAATTCCAGTTTGACTACATTACAAGACTTAACATAAAGTAAACAGATGAACCAGCTGTAAAAGTAGGTCTTACATTAGCCAACGATTCTCTAACAGCCAAAGTGCAGATCTGCAATTAAAAGAATTGCATTAGAATAAGAATAATGTGTCCTATTTAACTTCAAGATGAGCTGGCTACGTTCTGATCCAACTATAATTAACTATTTCACCCTATAAGCTTAACAATAACCAAAATCGGTCAATTTGAGTGTTCAGACATGGGCGGATGGCAGATGTAGTACTATAGTCCAATCAAAGATTTTAAATCGTTATATCATAACCATGAGTTTATTTCCTCAAGCTGTTAACTACTCAAAACCAGCAATTGGTAAAAGCTTTTGTCGCACAGTTTTTATTAGTTTTACTGCCCTGACCTCACAATTCCAACAAATTTCAATCCTGTATTTACAAAAGCCATATCCATGCAATGCTAAAGGTCTTTAATCTTTATGTGAAGACTTATAATGGGAACAGAATTCGACAACACAGAATGGTCTTAAAAGAGGAAATGCAAAACCATACCTTAGAAAGTTGGTCTACGGCCACTGCTCCCCCATTAGACTCCTTTCTTTCCAAAACCTACAACAAACTTTAAATAATTAGAAAAGGTGGTCAAGCTTTCATCTTTTATTAAAACAAACATCTGTGGTTAAGTTGCAACCCTAATAGACCAACCAAAAAACTGGTAGGGGCTCCAAATGCAGCTGAAAATAATAGATTAACATCCCAATGTTAAACTGAAATATTATTTCCCTTAAGACAAAAGTATAAAATCCATCAAATCAATGGCTACAGTTCCAAGAGACCAAAACCCATTTTTTGTAAGGTCGAAATAAACTCAGTAAAAATTCATCTCACATAAATAACTGCACATAAGAAATCTTTCATCCAGAATTTCAATTATTTGACACAAATAGTAATTCTAGGTACTTGTCTAGAACCAATAATCAACTCTTGATCCATCCATGATGTGAATTTTTTCCTGTCAATTTCTCTCATTTCCAATAAAAATCTATTAAACTACACGAAGCTCTTCCTTCATCAATTAACTCATTTTCCGCAACTCCAGAGACCCAAAATAGGTTCTCTTCCACCAATTTCTGATCCATCAACTAGATAATTCGCTAATGAAAATTTAAGCTTTCACACTCCAGAATCCCGATCTTCCCCAATAAAAGAATCACTACAGAAACAAGGAAATCTACACACAAATAAAAAGAAATCCTACTAGCAGAACAAATAGTAAATGGTTCTCAAGCACAGGATGTAGATTGTTTTCGTAGTAATTGGATTGTGATCTCTTGTTCAACCAACAGTAAAGGTCTTTTCCCCTCAGTTTTTCCAAAAAAAAAGAAGTAATCATCATCATCATCATCATCAAACTCGCCTAAATCTCAAAAAATTGGGTTGGCTATATGAAACCATATAAAACAATCATGTTGGTTTGCATTTTTTTTTACTGAAACACAACACAAAAGAAAAACAGAAGTCATTACATATTTAGACTCTCAAAGAACCAACATTCCTACTTAAACACAGGAGAAGGAACGCGAAATATATATTTAAAACACGAATTAGAGCTCAATCTGCTAGACCAAACAAACATAACATCTTTAACCCAAGTGATTCATTATAAAGAACTTCCAGAATCAGCCTAGCCCTGATGATCATCAACACTTCTTCCAAATACATATTTCCCTATCTTTCAACGGCAATGAACTAACTACCCCACACACACAAAAATACTTCACTTTCCTTTAAATAGTATTATGCACGTACAACCAACTTTCTATTTTAAAAGCTACTATTTTTAAATTTCAACCGCAGAACAGATTAAATTTCTCAGTATTTACTCAAACGAGGACTATTTTTACAATCAAAGCAGAAAATATTTTATCATTCCCACTACAAAATGCATCAAAAGAATTCACTTTCTAACAATGCAAGCACAGTACTTATTAGTATTAGATTAAACAAATAAGTTTATACATTTAATTTGTTCTAAATGCAATCAAACAGGCCTTTACCACCAAAAAGCAAACCCAAATTTTCAATATCCCAAAACAAAGTAGAATATGTCACCCACCAAAGATACTAGAACCCTTTCATACCCCCAAAAAACCCAATTATTACCAGTAAATCTACAAAAGATAGATTGGAACTTTAATCAACACTTTGCCAACCCGCAATCTACTGTATAATGTATTGTGCATTCACCCTTAACTTCTTCGGGAGGGCAATTTAACTTGAGGCTTGCTTGATTGAAGCTTGTAAGGTCCTCAGATTTGCCTTTTTTGCTTATAAACTACATTGAGTAGACCAACTTAACAAGTAATCATTTGTTTTGTGAAATGAAATACCTAGAAGTTTTAAGCTGAAACAAGCCAGTTTATTATTCCAGCCTCAACTAAGCAAGACTATTTGGTCCAAAACCTGTAGCAAGGCAATCATATAGTACCAAAAAGTTCTGCACGGCTCAATTTTTTGAAACAGATAAGAAACATGAAATGGAAAAGAAGAGTCAACAAGTATAATCTTCATACTTTCTAACAGAACAACTATACAAGAACACTTGGTACCAAAACAACAACCCCAAGACCCAAACTTTTAAAATACACGTAAAAGAAAAGGTAATCTCAGAAAGTTTATTTATAATATATTTTAATAAACGGAAATATAAAACATAGAATTACTAATCAGTAAAATATTTTTACACTTGAATAAAAAAGTAAGTACTTTTATACTAATGAGATGCAATCAAACGAAAACAGTTGGTACCAACTACCTAAAGATCCAATCTTTCAAACAAACACAAAGGAACAGTTAAATGTCAACAAGTATAATCTTCGTTTTTCTAACAAAAGCAGGTATAGAACTAAGATTTACTTATATATAAAAAGATATACATGTAGTGAGGAAGTATGTACTATTGTACTTAATACTTATAAATGCAATAATTTTTTTTTAGAACCGTTGGGACCAGAAACAAAACCCCCAATACCCAAGCTTTCCGGAAAAACATAAAGAAAAGAAACGTCAACAAGTATAACCTTTTTCCTTTTCCTAACAAGAGCAACTATAATGCTAAGAACGGTATGTAATTTTTTTAACTATAAGATGCAACCACTAAATCCCTAGTACTAAAAACAAGACCCCCAAAACTCAATTTTTCCACACCAACTTAAACGAAAAGTAGTGTCAACAAGTATAATCTTCCCGTCTTCTAACAAAAGCAACTAGTATAACACTTAGAACTACTAATTGAATCTGTAAGTTTATACTTCAATACAAATTTTTTTATGTAATCTTGTACATATTAGATGCATTCAGACCAGCCTTTGTACCAAAAAGCATAACCCCAAGAGGCCAAGACCCAATTTTTCCAAAAAAAATCTTAAACGAAACAATGTTAACAAGTATAATCTTTCTCCTTTCTAACAAAAACAACTACATTCATACATAGAATTACTAATCAAACCACACTTAATATACTTTCACAAAAAAAAATTACCCAAAAGATGCAATCAAACGAGAACCCTTGGTAACATATCAAACAAAAGACCCAACCTTTACCCATAAACAAAGAAAAAAGATGATGTCAAAAAATATTGATTAACCTTTTAACAAAATCAACTACTCAAAAGAACAAAGAATTCCACACCTACAATAAAAATCAGCAAAATCGTATAACAAGGGGGGGAAAGCCGTTGATACCAAAACAGAACCACAACACCCAATTTGTTCGATACAAAGATACAAAAAGAGGGGAAATTTCAATGTTTAGGTACAAAGTTTAGGACTTTAATTCAAAAAATACAGCATTAAAATTTGATTAAGAATACGTAGTTAGGAAATTAAAGCATCATCGTTCAGGGGAAAAGGTCGTTGATACCAAAACAAAACCACAAAACCCAATCTTTTCGATACAAAGATACAAAAAGAAAAGTTTAATGTTTAGTACAAAGTTTAAGACTTTAATTCAAAAAAAGCTGTATCTTTATATTTTGTTTAAGAATGCGTAGTTATCAAATAATAGCATCATGATTGAGCAATACTGAATATGAAACTATATAAACAAAGACAGCATCATCAATCGAACATAACCGAGCCTTGGTATGTAATCTGATTAACCTATTAACAAAAGCAACTACTAAAAGAAAAAAATAATTCCACACCTTAATAAAAGTACGCAAAATTGTGTAACATTCCATGGTTAGGTACAAAGTTTGAGACTTTAATTGAAAAAAGCTGTATCTTTATATTTTGTTTAAGAATGCGTAGTTATCAAATAATAGCATCATCATTAAGCATTATTGAGTATGAAACTATTCAAACAAAGAAAGCATCATCAATTGAATATAACCGAGCCTTGGTAATTAATCTGTAAAGAGAACTCCGGGTGGTAATTTAAAATAAAAATAAAAATAGTCGTAATTAGAATAAATTTCCCAAAAATAAATAAAAAAAGGGGGGGAAATAATAATAAAAACCTGAACAATAATAATGCCAAAACAGAAGAAGAACACCCAATTTTTCTGATTTAGGTACAAAGTTTGGGACTTTAATTGAAAAAAAGGTGTATATTTATATTTTGTTTAAGAAAGTGGGGTTATATAGCATCAGAATATGGAGTATGAAACTAAAGAAACAAAGACAACATAGAATCATAAAAAATAAAAAAAAGATAGTAGTAAAAGTAAAATAAAGAATGTTTAGTAATGAAATAAAAGAATAATGATTGAGAATGAAACTAAATAAACAAAGACAGGATGATCAGTTGAATATATATAACTGAGGCTTGGTGATTAATCTGAAAAGGGAATTCCGGGTGGTATTTTAAAATACTAATAATAAATATATCAAAACAGTTGTAAATATGTAAAATAATACCCAAACTAAAATAAAAAATAAAATAAAAAAGGGGCAATAGACAGTAAATGTTTAGGTACTTAAAAATTAAAATAATAATAATAATAATAAAAAAAAAGAGTAAAGAAAGATTAGTAATGAAATAACAAAACCGTGATTGAGAAAGTAAAAATATATAAACAAAAAAAGAGAGTAAAAGAAAGAAAGAAACCTGAGCAACGAAGGCGGCGATGGACATACCGAGAGGAAGAGCAATAGATTCAAATTCAGAATTATTATTATTATTATTATTATTATTATTAAGAATAAACCTAGTACGTTTACCAACACGAACATGAACACCACTTTTGTTTTTGTTTTTGTTTTTGTTGTTAAAAGATGATGACGTAGCCGTATCAGTATCCGAACCGTACCCACTTTTTATTATTATTATCTTCTTCTTCTTTTTATTATTATTATTATTTGTTTTTATGGACTTATCACCAGAAGCCTGAGATTCGGAGGCTTCCATGGAAACACACAGAGAAAAGAGAAAAGAGAACAGAGAACAGAGAAAATTAAATCAGTTTTTGTATAGTCTTTTTTTTGGTTTTTATTTTTTTGGGCGTTTCGTTTCGGTTTCAGTTTTTATTAGGGTTTTTCGGGTTTTTTCGGTCCGGTTTTATTGTAACCGAAACCGAACAAAAAAAAATTCGGTTTTTCGGTTTCGATCTTTTTCGGTTTTGTTCGGTTCAGTTTTTTGGATTTTCGCTCAGGCTTGCCCCATGTTCTTTTTGTTACTTTTATTACATTCACATTATACTTACTGATTTGTAATCCTTATGTGCTGACAAAAAAAACTAGTAATCATACCTCACGCGTTGTATGTGCGACGCGTAACGCAATAAAAATATAGAAAATAGGTATATGTATGATATAAATATGTGGATAATACAAAAAAAATATAGTTTAAGATTTAAAAGAATGTTTGGTTGTTAAAGATTGATAAATAATTTTATTAGTTTTTATTTTTTATATTTTTACGTGAGTATAGTATTATTGTAATTAATATGAATGTGTAGTGGTATTTTAAAAAAAAAATGGCTAAATTGAACCGGTCGCTGACTTATTATAATAGTTTAATAGGCTATTATATAATAATAAAAGAAAAAGGTGGTACAGTATTATAATAATAAAGAAAAAGGTGGAATAAAAGATATTAATAATAAAGAAAGAGAAAGGTGGAATAAAAGACAAAAGAACAGTAATAATAATAGTAAAAGAGAAAGATGGAATAATAGTATTATAAAGTGTAAATAGTGATAAAATTCACAGGTCCTGTGACCCTGTAACTTTCTTCTACCTTTAACCTCACTTTTTTAACTTTTTTTTCTTCTTTCTTTGTACCACTAAAAACCCTTCCAACCCCGCCTTCATTGTCATTGGCCACAATCACTCTATCCTCGATGGGGTAGATTAGGTTTCCGTTTATGAGGTAGTTGTAGGTTCATTGTTTGGTGTTTCATTTGAATTGGGGTTCCACGATCCATGTTTTTTTTTTGTTATTATTTGGTTTTGGGTCCTCCTAGACGGCTATTTCGAGATTCGTTGCTTTATATATCGCATTATAGTTGAGTATTTCTTTGAACCTTTATTCGTTTTGTTTTAGCTTCGTGTCGCCCGCAAGTGTTTGTGTAAATGACGTTTCAGAATAGGTGCATCGATGGTAATATAGAGTGTAGGGAGCTCACTAGAATATAATTCATGCCTCATTTATGTCCATGCAACACTCAATTAGACATTCCAAGAGCGATTGTACTGTAATCAAATAACTATCCTAGTTTGCAGCTTTTTCCGAACGTAGCCAGGCGATTTTAAGGCCCGCCGTGTTCTAGCAAGGCCACACAACGAAAGTGATGGATCTCTGATGCCGTTGCGGTCCTATGCTAGTAGATCTCCGATGGAAAAGGATCTGGGGAAATAAGGTGGCGACTCTCAATGGATGAAAGTGGATCCTAGTGATGGCTATGGCGGTCGCCAACGAGGGGAGATACTGCCGTAGAAGAGAAGAGAGAGCAGAGACTGGCGTGGGGATGAACAAGGGGTACATTTAGATTCGAGCCGACAAGGAATGGGGATCCCGGTATTTTAAAATGTAATAGAAATTATGTATAATTGAATCTTATTTCCTAGACACAATAGAACTCCCAACTTTGCATAATTGACTACACATTTTATGATCACTTGTCACCTGCTTTCTTGTACTTTTTTGTTAATTTCCAATTGTTTTGATAAGTAATACCAAACAAATCCCCAAATAGGTTTTACCAGTTTTTTATTTTGTAGAAATATGATTTCATTGTCTAGACAAGAAAAATTATAGAAACAGTCATGAACCAAAGGGCTTTTCATTGAATTCTGGTTTCCAAAGTTTTCACAGAACCACAGCTTATTCTAAACATTGGGCATTAAGATGGCGTTATAGAATCTCTTCTCACAACTTTGACATAGAATAGTCCAAAGCGTCAACCACGAAATCTGCACATGGAAGGCAAACGAAAAACTCAGGTTTCTAAAACTAATATTAAATCATAATTAAAATGTTGAAATCAGTGTTCTGAAGATATAAGTCCTCTCATAACCAGAACCCCCCAAGGGTTTTGGCTTTCTCGGGTACATTTTCCAAAAGAAAAACAAGAGGGGACGAAAAACAGATGAAAACCAGGAAGCGATTATATCCAAACAGTTGAATACGAAAATATAGTAATCCTTAAATAAGTGTGAATTCTGAACAAGTATAATCAACCAAGTATTTAAACTTTTTTTATCAAAAATAAGTTCGGTGAGAACAAAGGTAAAATAAATACTTTTATCATTAATAGGGTCTTTAGTAGTAAATCAACTCTTGAACTGAGTAGGGGTAAAATCAGATTGAGACCCGGTAAGAACACCTCCAACCCAAATCCCGACCTGATAGGAATCTGGATATTTAATTACACATACAAACTTGTTGAATGCATTCTTGCTGGTTCTAATTTTTCCTTTTTAAAATATAGGAAAATAAATTGAAAAATATGACGATTGACAAGATTTCACTGAATATTCGACATTAAAAATCGGAAAAAAAAAGTAGATGAACAACTATTACGGAGTCGAGCCTAAGATAGTTAATCTGTGATGCACGGCAATAGCTTTTAAAGATAATATTCTCATACAAAGTACCTGCGTCATCCTTGCTGAAACACATAGGTGGCTTTATTCTGAATACATTACCATGTAGCCCCCCTTTACCGACTAGAACACCCAGCTCTTCAGAATTAAAAAAATTGTCAGAACTAGAAGGAATTTTTTATGAACAACAGTAAAATGCATTAAATTGTATATCACATAAAGGAAGCTGCAAGCATACCTCTGAGTTTTTCAAATAAAACTGCAGTTTCTGCCTTGGCAGGCGTTTTCTCTTTTCTGTCCGTGACAAGTTCTACACCCACCATTAGGCCCCTGCCTCTCACATCTCCAATAACTGTAAAACAAAAGAAGCATAAGATAACTGTGACAAATCACTAAAACAGTAATGATTTATATCTTTATATTGGGGAACGGTCAGAGTTTTGAAACTAAGGAGCGTGAAATTGATGACAATTAGCCTATTAAGAGCAATTTTTTTCTCGCTAACAAAATAAATCTATAACCAATGATTGAAGAGGCCATCCAGTTCTTTGGGAACCAGTTTTACAAAGTTAGAATATATGAAAGCAAAAACCAGGTCTTATCGACGTACAAACTAGGACTCGCTATAATGGTGTTAAGTTTTTTTTTTCCATGAGTGCTGCATTAAAAGTCGCACAACTTAAGATAGCAAATCAATACAAGTGAATGTTTATGCGAGCGAAAACTTAATGGTGACAGAAAGAAAGATATGATATAATGAACACACATGAAACATTAGTTAGTTAATTGCAATCGCATTCAGCAAGGTGTAGAAATTGTAAAAACAGAAATGTTGGAAATAACATATTATAATCATGGCCATGCATGTAATCTTATGACGTTATTTATTTGTTTTCACTGAAGGTCGCCACAAATCCATGATGAATATAAAAGTATAGAGGAAATGGTTAAGAAACTTCTGATATAACCAGGGTGATGCACACTATACGACTTATTACTTAGTTATTTTGGTTGAAGGTCATTATAATGCAAAATATAAGCATGTAAAGAGACTGATCCAGTAGATAAGAAAGTTTGGTAAAACTTGTAAGGCACTTACTTTCATGTTTTTGTTGCAGTTCTCTCAAACGGCCAAGCAAGTGGGAACCAATATCAGCACAATGAGCTTGACGCTTCTCTTTATCGATTACTCTGAGCACCGCAAGACCACCAGCAGAGCATACAGGGTTACCACCAAATGTGTTGAACTGTATCTTCTGAGACATTACTCTTGCTATTTCTGGTGTAGTCACAACTGCTCCTAGAGGCAACCCATTGCCAATACCCTGTAAAATTAATTTTCTAGGATTTATGCGAGATAAGCCTCAGAGATCGATACTCAACTAAAGAAATTGTGGCTCAAATTTATTGACATAGAAAATTAAGTAGACCATTTGTCAAAACAAGATCACCTAAGGCCGTTTAAGGAGCGCTAAATACATAAGTATGCTCCCTTGTTTTGAAGTCATGGCTTGTTTGCTTGCACCTTTTAAGAATAGAAGTTTTGAGATCCAAAAATTACCCCTCTATATATTTCTAGTATTCTGGCCATATACAAAAAAGTCAGCTTTTATGGCTAGGCGGCCATTTACAACTCCTTTAAATTGGGTATATAAGCTGTAACAAAACAAGACTTCAGCTCCATAATGAAGATTAAAAAATCTGGTACCAATACGGTCATTTCGATTTGGGAACCGTCAAAATAGATGAAATTTATACAAAGGGTCAAATTCCAAGGCATTACAGGCTGATATAACAGATGAGATCACAGGGGTGTGATTGTAGGAAATGAAAATCAGGAATCAAAACGAGGCAAAAAAGAAAATAATAGATACAATAAGCCTTAAAGAAAAGAAATGAATTACGATGTGCAATACCTTTGCCATAGTAACTATATCGGGAATGACACCCTGTGTTTGGAAACCCCAGTAATGGCTTCCCGTACGACCAAATCCAGTTTGTACTTCGTCTGCAATACAGACTCCACCAGCCTTGTGTACTGTTTCATAAACTTGTTTTAAATATCCTGGTGCTAGTTCGACCGCTCCTCCAACACCCTACTTAATTGACAAAGTTGAGAATATTTAAATATTAGATACGGAAAATGCAATATGGACAAGAAACTAAGAAATTGTAATTCGCATTTAAGAAGCCATTGATAATGACCTGAATGGTTTCGGCAATAAAACCAGCAACATGTCCGGATGTACCATAATTTATATGCTCTTCTACTTCTCTTGCATACCCACTGGCATCAGAACCAAAGATTCCACGATAAGGATCTGGATTCATAACATGGTGAATTTCACCCTGCAAAATTACACAAAATTTAGAAGTCAATACCATAAATGGGCTCTATGGTTCCTAAGCATGAATGTCGGGTGTGCAGACCAGGTACAAAATTCGTGAACAACAAAATTCTATTCCAGATTTTTAGTTGTTCAAGAGATGTAACTGTAGCTATTTTGTCAATAATAAAGGCACTATAAAGTTCGTGGGTTAAACCTGGGGTATTGGGTACTTCCATGTGTTTAGAGCCGTAAGTCCAATTGTGCCAGCACTTCCACCATGGTATGCATTTCTCAAGGCAATCATGCCAAGATTGCCACTATACAGACGTGCCATCAACATTGCCAATTCATTTGCTTCCGTACCAGAATTTACAAAATACACAACCTGCACAGTAAAAATCTTGTACAATCTTTGCATCTTTGATCCTAAGCAGCATTAAAAGTGTGTATTTGGCCAAAATATTCCATTGTGTTAGTAAATCTTCGTTCGGATCCTCCCAAGAATTAGAGTATAAAGTTAATAATGAATGCAAATAACTCCACGTACTATGGGTGCTTATTGTTAAACAAATAACCGCCTGGTACTTCATATACTTGCAATTAAACTCGTGTATTATCTAACCTTTGCAATCAACCGCCCATGTTCAATTGCTAACTTTGTGCTCATAGGTCCTTTTTTGATGAATTTCTTTGATACAGGTAACTTTTTTAATATCTAGTCATAAAAAATAGTGGTAAAGGAAAAAGTGACTAAGAGCAATTTTACACCAAAACGTCTATGAAAGCAGAACCCTATGTTCGTGCCAAGATTTCTGGGGACAACCTGTATTCGGTTGCTTTTAGTGCATAGATGTCGACAGTATACATATAATAAATAAATAAAGTCCAAAACAGAGCATTGAAGGCAAACCTATACCAGTTCTAAACATGGACATGGAGGTTGCTTGTAAAACTTAAATAGTATATTGGGGTCATTTGCAAGCATGGCTCGTTGCAAACCACGACCCATTGCACATGGGGTTACTTTTAGTTTACCCTAAAGTTAATAGTAGCAGTGAAATGTACCTTTAGGTTTCCAGGCATTTTGGATGCCAACTCCTCTGCGAAATCGCCTATAGCATGGTGTAAATATATAGTGGTGGCATGCTGAAGGAGCTTATTTTGCTCGTCTATGGCCCTTAAAATATCAGGATGACAATGGCCACAAGAAACAGTAACTATTCCTGCGAATGCATCAAGATACCGCTTACCGCTGTCATCAAATAAATATTGCATTTTCCCTTCTACAATATTAAGCTGTTCAAGTAGTTGAAAGTCAGAAACAGGTAAACAATGTTGTATGAATACTCCAAATGTACCATTCAAATGATGGGATAACTATATGGAAATAAATGCCAATGACTTTCTTCAATTGAGTAAATTACAGAAAAGATAAAAAATGTAATGCATGGAAAGGAAAGTAATTTTTTTCAATGAAGTATATTATATAATCTCTATACTGTACAGACCCAAATACACGTGTTTGGTTCCAGTTCTTAAATAAAGTTAAGCATTCCTGCCTTTATGTTTCAGTCGGTTAATCGGCTTTGTACCCTGTATGGTTGCGTGTTTCTCGTTTATTACCTCTATTATCAATTTTCCTATTTTGTACCAAACAAAAATACCCATCTTTAAGCAAAAGAAGAACAGGTGCCAGGAAAAAACTAATTTTCCATATTCCAACCTATGAATAAAGAAAGACGATGGGATACACAGTACATAACGATGTGGCAATGGTAATTTGTAATCTTGCATGAGAGTTGTGCAATTCACCAGAACAGAAATACATCAGGACATACACACTCATAACCCATAAATGAGTTTTTGACAACCCAAATTAAATGCAAACATAATTTTGTTTCAAGTGTTAGCACTACTTTTCCACAATGTAGAAATTGCAGTGATCAATATACCAGAAAATACTTCTAAACAGATACACATAAACTTACGATACACTGCGCTACTTGGTAACATTTGGGTACTTGCTTATGCGACAACTAAAACTATACGTATTTATAGTTTCGAGACAAGAAATGTATACTTTTCCAAAATTAAAGTAAAGAGTTTGAAACATTTTCCTTAAAAGTATTATTTTTCACCAATTTTACATTAATTAAAGATACTTTTTCACCATTACAATACTAAAAGTATACTTATCATTTTCTAACCATAACACACCCATTATATTACTAACAAGAAAAAAAATAAAGCATACTTGTGTACCTCATAGGTTCATATTATACTCCACTAGTCCCAAAACTACAATCCAAAATGCAAATCAAAGTTGTACAATAGATTTGGGCCACAGCCCCCCATTTCGAAAAAAATAGACGAAAAAGTCAAATTTGTCTATGTATATTGATCAAAATCTTTAGAATCCAAGCGTCCCCTCCCCATATTTTTACGGAGAAAACAGTCATAGAATTATATAGAATATCGGCCCCTCCCATTTTCAGTTCCTAGTTCCGTCACGGGTGGTGGTTATAAGATGCAAGCAAAACGATGCCTGTTTATCGTTGTACATGATTTTATTTTTTTAAAATAGTAAAAAAATAGGATATAAGTAATAATAGAAGCAAGTAATTAGGGAGTAGTAAAGAAGGATAATTACAGGTTGTTGGTAGTAAAAGAAGAGAGATGGGCCGAGAAACTTTTTCCGTTTCGCAAGAACCTCCTCCGCGGACGGTCCTTTATAAGTCCTCGGCACGTAACGAAACTCCGGTAACTCAGGCGCTGCCGACGAGAATCTACGACACCCGTACAGAACACTCCTCCGCACCATTGACATATATTCTCCACTCTATAATGATATGTATGTATATGTTATATGCATTGTATTGTGAAAATATATATATATATAGAGAGAGAGAGAGAGAGAGAGAGAGAGAGATTTTGATTTGTTTTTATTGAATTTGGATGAGTGACAGAGTAAAGTGACTCAGCAATTACTACTACTCATAAATATTGTTAAAATATTCTTGCTTTTTTTTGGATTTTTTGGGCCTACTGTTTTTTATAAGGAAGCAGACTACCTGACTCTGAGTCAGGGTTACTCTGCTTCCACAGCCATTGGATCTGTTTAGAAAATTTAACTGTAACAGATTTAAACAGATCAAATGGTTGTGAAAGCAGAGTAACACTGACTCAGAGTCAGGTACTCTGCTTCCGTTTTTTAATTTAAAAGATATCAAAATGTAAATAATGATTGAATAAATGAATGTAAAAAGTTAATAATCCAGGATACTGGTTGGAAAAAGTAACAAAATAAAGTAGTAATCGAGAAACACCTAACAATACAAGGTAAATTGCTATAAAAAAAAACTGTTTATTTGAAAATCTCCGATAGTAACTATTGAGATATTAAAAACGATACTAACATGTGCTGGTATATCAGAATAAATACTAGAACGATATTCGTAACTAATTGTAAATATTTGATTCCTCTTCTTGATAGAGTTGAATACTCTGTACAGATTTATAGTCTCTATATTGTTGTATATTATCAAAATATATACTAAACAAATATACATTCCCCGATTTGAATTTAAATAGCAGTAAAAGTAATTGGTAGTAACAGAAGAACAATTATAGGATTTTTGGTAATAAAAGAAGACAGATGGGATGAGTAAGTTTATCGGCTTCGCAAGAACCTCCTCCGACATGGATTTCTAATAATCAAGTCTCAAGTAAGTAAACTAGTAGTAGTAAAAGAAGAACATTTTTACATGTTTTTTGGTAGTAAAAGAAGAGAGACGGGCCGATGAGTTACTGGTGACGGACCTCTTCGCAAGAACCTACTCTGTCGACGGTCCTTTATCAGCCTTCGGTACGTAGTCAAACACGGATAGCCCCGGCGTCGCCGCCACCGACGAGTACATTCGCCGTTCGTACAATTGATTCATCATTCTCATCCGCACCATTGCCATAAATTATTTAGTTACTGGTGAGGGAATGTCGGTATTCCCTTGTCCAGTCCCACATCACCCCCAAAACAGTGTATCCGGACCCCTGCCAATCATGATTGGTACACCACCCCGGACCTTAACAGACCGAACCGTGTCTATGCCGGTCCAGAGAAGCGTGTCTTGTACACTTCTTCAATTAATGTTGCTGCTCCTTTGAGGGACCTCACAACGTTTCATCGACGTGGCCTAATCACAGGCCACCAACTGTGAGTCTTGTACAAGGACTGTACCATTGTCAGAGTCATAACGGCCATAACGCCGTCGGATTAGTATTTAACAGTACAGTGATCCAATGGCTAATATGTTTTGGATGATATTATAAATACCCCCACTAATACTAATTAGAGGGGGGACAGCAAAACGGAAAGAAGAGAGAGAAAACTGAAAGAACCCGGCCTGCTCCATAATACCCCGTTGAACCCGATATTACGCTAAGTAACCGGACCACCCTCACTCACACCTTAATTAAATTTATATAATTAGTTTACTTACGTTCTTCTCCACCGTACTGACTTGATCGTCGGGGAGGGAAAGTCTGGCATCAACCCGGGTCCCCTGTTCGTTGCTTGTGCAGGAACGACAATAACTCATCACCGAAGCGAACCTCATCTGTACCGGACCTTTTAACGACCTCGGAGCCGACGCGAGCTATTGAATAAGCCGAGCCTAAGAAGATAGGCTCGCTAGTTACATCTGAAAGAATAGTAGTCAATTATTTAAGAACGGAAAGAGTATTTAGACGAGGATACTAAAATCAAAATAGTTATCGTTGTGGTGGTGGTTGTTGTTGTTTTTGTAATAAAATGAATAAAAGGGAGAGTAGAATGGAAGTTGTTGATAAATGTTGAGATTGGTTGGGTTAAACGGTTGATAACTTGTCAAAGTCAGCGTACACCTTTTAACTAATACAACAATTGTACATATCATATATATAGATATAGATATAGATATATATATAGATATATATATAGAGAGAGAAAGAGCTACAGAAGGAGAAGAAATTTAAGGAAACCTCAATTGTCAACTTTTCACCCTCTCTCTTTTTCTATATATATAGATAGATATATATAAAAGGGGGGAAATGGGTGATCGGGCGGACCCGAGTCCATTGGTGGGTCCATCGTTTCCAATAGAGATCGACCTCGAGGCTGGCCCCACTGAGGAACAAATCCAGTGCCGAATCTGCCTCGAAACTGATGGTCTTTCCTCTTTTTTTTGCTTATAATTAGCTACCGACTCAGTAGCGTAACTAGATTTTGTTTATATTGTTTTTTTGGTAGTTACGGGGGTACTAAAATGATATAATCGTCAACTTTTTAGTCAAAAACATGGAAATTTTATACTACGGCTGTTTGGTTTGCTAGCTTTTTTAGCCGTTGGGTTGAAAATTCCAAATGACCCGAAAAAAAGCTTGAATCAACTCAAATTCGTCTCATCAGAGTGAACCATCGATCAAGCATTGTCGTTAATAAAAAAGTTTCCATAAATATGCTCTATAATATGGTATCAGGGTTGGTTCCTGGGATAGTGGAGGCCAATTTAGGCTGAGTGTTAAGAGTATACCTTTCATATCGATTAAGGAGTGAGTATTCTTGTTTGATGAGTTTTAGAGACTTATTGGTCTAGTGTTGTTTGTGCTATTTATAGGGACACTATCATTCCCTTTGTTAATGTCGTCTAGTGGGCGAGTTTTAATTTGGTATTCAATGTTCTAAAAGTCGCCAGTTAACGCTGGTCGAGGTCCACCGATGCTACTAGGGCTAGTCGTAGGAAACAAAAACTTTTTCATGAGAAAATCGTAAATTGATTGAATAAATCATAGATTCGGAGGCTATATTGTACTTCTGTTAAAGAAATTTGTGATTTGGTTCTAATAAATGAAAAACCAAAATTTTTAATTAGGGTTTTCTGCAGAAAATCTTGAAGGTTAGGGGAGAGAAGAGTGAGTGAGAAAGGGAGAGGGGGAAAATTCAATTAAATGATCAAAAATTTCAAAACCTATTAAAAATACCCATAAAATTTCAAAAACGACAAAAAATTCAGAAAAGCACAAAAAGACTCCAAAATTGAAAAATCTTACACTTCTTTTACGACTGACTTGTCAATGATTAGTCGCGGCTAGTCAAAAAAAATTACTAGTCAGAAAAGTCACTGGTCAGACCCTTTCTGACCTCGGAACGACTACCGACTTAAGTACCTTTATGGTATTTGAGCGGGTTATCGATGTTCGGGTCACATCTCAGCCTCTTGATGGCCTTTTCGAACAAGTAGACTCTGGTCAGCCTAAGTGAGGGTGAGTGTTATAAGCATCCAACATCGATAAATAGGCTTGATAATTTTATTGTAGATGTGGCAAACAATTTAAATAATTTTGTAGAAGATGTCAACAACAAGAATAAATAATAGAATCGCTGCCATAAGGAGGCGAAGCCTTTACAAACCTTAGCTCAGCTAAGAATGAGAAAAACTTACACTCATCTTTTCTTCAAAAAAAAAAACAGAAAAGAAACGAAGGGTAACCATGTTTCCTAACTTCCATCTTTCTTAAGCTACTTTATTGATATCACCAATAAAACGGAGTAAATCTGGGTGGTGTATATTCTTTATTTGATATTGGATTTGGGTTTCGATACAGTTCCTTTGAAGATTATTAACTTGCAAACTTTTTCTAGGTAGGGATTTTATTGCACCTTGCAAGTGTAAGGGGACATCAAAGTACGTTCACCGTAATTGTTTGGATCACTGGCGAGCTGTGAAGGTATAACAGTGAAACTTTCTTGCTTCTGTTTTATGAATCATCATTTGTTTTTGTTTTTGTTTTTGTTAGACCCCTCCCCCCTCCCCCCTGTCATATGCACTTGTTTATCCGAAGGGATTTTTATTGGCAATATGCATACAGTTGCACGAATACATATATTGCTGATTAGAGTGTCATAGCTATGGGATTTAATGTGTCCAACCTATAAAGTTGTTGCATTGTATTTACTTTAGACGGCTGATGTGTAAAGACCATCCATTTTTATTGTTTGCTAGTTTGGGTGTCTTGTGTAGTTTTTAGTTACTCGAGTTACTTCAATAATTGTTAATAGCAATTCTTAAGCCTTAACTTGTCTAAATTGTGCTTTGGATATAGCATGCCTTTTTGTTTTGTGTAAGAAGCAGATACTGATATAGTGAAAACGCTAAACGAATGATCATTATGATTTTTAAAATTAAGGGAATGGGCTTGGCAATGATGGGAAAAGATGTACATGCTCATTTATGTTATTGTTGTAGAAGGTGTGGTTTATATTTTTCTGTTTTGCCTTGCAACTTGAAAAAAAATAATCATCACGGAGATAATTTTTTATCTGTAACATTTTTTTACTTATGGGAAAAGATGTACATGCTCATTTTTGTGTTGTTTTAAAATCTTTGGTTACTAAGCTGTAAGCATTCATGTTTAAACTCCAGTAACGGTTGTTTTTCTGTGTCTGAAGAAAATTTAGTGTTGAAATCTAGAAGACAAAAAAAACAGTAATGAGGCTGATCTTAGATGCATTACGACCTAACCTAGATAGGGAAGAGTCTGAATATGAAATAGCTAATGAGTTTTGGTACCAATTTACTGTAATGAATCATAAAAACCATGTATTCTATCTTCTCCCCTTAATGTCTGAGTTTCCGCCGTAGTGAATTTCAGATGGTGTTTGTTCACGGACTTGTTAGAACAATATTTTTTCTACCCATGTCAGATGGTGATTGTAATAATATCTCAATTTTTTGCAGGAAGGGTTTGCATTTGCTCATTGTACTACGTGCAAGGCTCCTTATTACTTACGAGTTCATGCCCTTGCTGATAGGAAGTGGCGGTCCTTAAAGTTCAGATTTTTTGTGACGAGAGATATTTTATTTATATTTTTCTCTGTTCAACTTGTAAGCCATTTTCCCTCTAGCTTTTAGGTCTTCAATTCTTAAATCCTTTGAATATGTAGATAACTAAAGATATCGTTTGCATGTTTTTTTTTATTCTGCAGGTGATTGCTTCATTGGCATATATAGTGTATCTAATTGATGGGTATCAGAAATTTTGGCTTCGTTTGACATGGCAGTTTGAGAGTGAATTTAGTTTCTACTACATATGTGGTATAATCTTGAACCTTTTCAGTAGTAACTTATAGCAGAGAGTGGGGCTATATTATGCACTATTCTTGTGAAAGATTCTATAGTTCCTTGAACCATTTAGGAGTTTAAGAAGTGGGATAGTCTTTACGTTGTTTACGGCCATGTGTAAATGTTCAACTCCCTTGTCTTTAAGTTTTTTAAACCATGATTTCTATAAAAGATTTATTTTGGTATTTATCCTTTTTAGATATGGTAAAACTGTTCATTCTGATCGTTATTGTTTGGTGCACTCCAGTCCTCTTTTCCTTGAATCAACCTTTTTGCATGCGGTTAAAGTTGCTTACTTTTTAGGATTTAGTTGGAATAGTAGGTACTGCGATTTTCCTCTTGTCTTATATTTTAACCCCTCGAAGTTGTATTTATTCCTTGTTAAGTATTTATGACCTGTAGGCAAAGACACAATTGGAAGCGTTTAAAAGTCTCTTATGTGCTTTGGTGCCCCACTGGGTTAATAGTTGGATTAATTTTCTTCCCCTTTTAATCGTTGCACATTATTCTTTCATCATAGGGATATGTACAGTTAGAATCTATGTAGCACAGACACGCATTCGCGTGTCCAACACGACATGGACACGGTAAAACGGGGAATTTCTAAAATTTAGGACACGACGCGACAATTAAATAATAATAAATATTATATATATATGGATTGTTATACATTTTATTTATTAAAATCAGAAAAATTATAAATATTTTAATTGTAACTGACAAATCTTAGTAATAATTACATTTTTTTATTTAGATAATTGCTAATTTTTTAGATTAAATTGTAAACTTTGAAAATATAGAAACTTTTCAGTAAAATAAATTGTGTTTCTTGTGTAGTTTAGTTGTCCATGACGTTTTAGAAAGTGTCCAACACGTGTCCATGTGATCAACATGCCAATACGCCAAGGGCACGGAGTTGAAGAGTCTGACACGTGAAATGGAATGTCGGACGGGTGTCCGCGTGTCTGACACGCAATATGCCATCTTTTTTGAAGTGTCCGTGCATCTTCGTTTAGAATATTCTTTCAAGGCGAACTTTGTTTCTACTTTTTTTTCTATCTAAAGTTTCCAGGCGAATTACGTGCTTACACAATTTGGGATTTCATTTATTGGTAAATGTGGCGTTTGTTGTATGCCACATATCCCATTTCCTATCTGTTGTCTTCAGAAATCTGCATCCAAACAGCAGTAAAACTATTTGTTTACTAACCTCGTTTTTAAATTTTTGTAAGAGAACCATGGTTCCTAGAAAAGATGTATTTTGGTGGTTATCTTTTACTCGATATGGTAAAACATTGATTCTGATTTTCAAATTTTGGTACACTCCACTCCTCTTATTCTAGAAACAACCTCCTTGCAAGCAGTTAACGTGCTTGCATGGTCTTTTAGGCCACATAAAATCTGTATGATGCTTCCCCATATGCTAGTCTTTAAAATTTTGCCTCCAGGCACCACTATACTTCTTCATTTAAATCCTTCTAGCCGGTTAGGATCTTAAGAAGTGGGACAGTCTATATGTTGTTTAGCGGATAAACGTTAACGTTTGGATTCCTCATTTTTAAATTTGTTTAAAAAATATATGGTTTCTTGATAATATTATTTTTGGCGGTTTAGCCTTTATTCAGTATGGTAAAATTGTTAATTCTGTTTTCCAGTTTTTGGTGCACTCCACTCCTCTTATCCTAGAAACAACCTCCTTGCAACCGGTTAAAGTTGCTTACTTTGACATTTCATGAAAAAGTTGTAGTATGTAGGTACTCTGTTTTTCCTTCTCCTCTTTTCTTTTCTTCTCTTTTTTGAAATTGTTTTTAGTGATCCTAAGTAGTAACTAACTGTTTGCAAGCGGCACAACTGGAAGCATATAAAAGCCTTTTAATTCAATAAATGATTTCGATTCAGTTGGAGGGAATTTTGGAAATGTGTAAACATCCATAGCCTCACAGTACAACCGCCCGTAAGGCTCACATCTTATTATAGAAAAGATATGACCATTTATTGGCATGATGTCGGGTCTTTTTTTATAACTATTTTAGTATTTTTCAGACACTTCATTTCTGGCCATTATTTCTTATTATTTACTCGTTTTTTTAACTGTCATTACAGGGGCACTTTTGTTTTTTGCTCTGCTGGGGTTATCTGGTTGCATCATAACTTGTTATGATCGAAGAGTGCGCAATGATTTGGTACAGCCATGTCGAGAACTGTGTCTTTGCTGTTGTCAACCTGGGTATGTGACTATTGGTGTATGTTTTAAGGATCATACTTTTCATGTAGATTCAAGTTTTAACCCTTTTTATCTTAGTCTTCTGCTTTCTATTTACATGTCACATGTTATCTTAGCCATTATGCATTTCCTCCAAAGCTATTATAAAGGTACTTATGCAATCTGTGTTTGGAAGTATTTATAAAAAACAAATAATCGAAAAAAGTTTTTTTTTTGACCATTTGCTAATTAGTCCCTCAGTTTAGCTATTACTCAATTTTCAAGTTGTCAAGCAATTAAGGTTAAGGCAAATGGACCTGTTGGTAGTTTATGTGACAATGGGGTTAAATGTTCTTTTGTACTAGGACTTATAAATAACTTTGATTTTTTACCCCCAACTTTTTGTTTTTTCTAATCAGTACACCCAACTATAACGTTTTCCATCTATATGCAGAGGTAGTTTAGTCACTTTACATACTTCAATTTTTTGAGCCATTGTATTAAGGTGAAAAAAATAAAGTCTTCTTTCTATGAACATTTGCTATTACGGAGTAGATGACTACATTGAAATTATACATCATAACTTTTTCTTTGGTATTTTAAAATATACTCCTATGAGATATACATAATAATACATAATTTACATTTGAGGGTGTTTCCATAAAATAACCGTACTTTGTATAACAATTGAATGATAGTCGGGGATACAAAATCGTAAAATGATAATAGTTGGTGATACAAAAGTACATTTAACCTTGTGACAATGCCTTGAATTCTAGTTTCTCAGCCATATGGATGTGTTCTCACAAAAAAAAACGCCTTTAACCATGTAATTGATCACTGGAAGCAAGTTAAGACTAACTCCGAGTTGGAAGTTGTTGGGGTTATATTTACTTTCACGTTCGTATTAGTGTGCGGCCATCTCCTACTTTGATAATTGAAGTTTATATGTTGCCTGCCAGATGACACTGTATTGGGTACTGATCACAGTTTGCAACTAGTTTCATGTAGAAAAAAAATGAACAATTAAGAATAAAACTGTCCAATATGTTTATTTTTATTTGCAGAGTCTGTGCAGACTGCCATTTGCCGGGGACACTTTGTATGTGGACAGATTGTACGACATGCTTTGAGGGTTGTGCTGGTGCAGCTGGCGAATGTGGTTGCTTGGGAGGTGCTGGTGAAGCTGGTTTACCCTTGTTGTTAATTATGGCTTTGATAGTGTTGGGGCTTTTCACTGTTATAGGCATTTTCTACAGCGTCCTTGTTGCTACTATGGTTGGCCAAAGGATCTGGCAGCGGCATTATCACATACTGGCAAAAAGGATGCTTACAAAAGTAAGTTCAACTTTTACTTATTTTTAGTATATTTTATATTATGGATCATTATTTCTCAATGTCTTTTTCGTCTTTGTTTGGCAATTGTGTGAGATGAAAATATCCTACCACTTTGTTCTGGATCACTTTTTTGAATATCCCTTGCCTCTTCTTCCTGTGTTTCATTGGCAAATGCGTGAAGTGAAACGTAATGTTCTTAATGACCAATGACATTTACTTGAGAAGTTTGAATTCAATTTTAATAACGCCTTGTAAAGAAACATATTGATAAAGTATTTGAAAGCAATCAACTAAATGCCAGTGTGGTTGAGAAGTTTGGATCTTAAATCACTCTTTCTATCTTTATTGTTTCACCCTCTGAAAAATACCGGTAAAACGATGGGATGAGCTGAATAAGCTCAGAATGGTAAATATATATGTTGGCGGCCATTTCACAAGTGTCTGTAACTTTTGGTTTCGGAAAATTTGTTTCCCAACTAGCAAATTAAGTTTGTGCAAACAAAATAATATTTTAGCTTCTCTCTATTCAAGTTTTTTAGTAACCTTGTATTAGAAAGTTGGTTCCTAGTTTGCTGAGATAGATTACTACATGGAACATGATTTGTCTTCTGAACTCTATAGTTCCTACCAATCTCATAATCATACAGTATGAAGTGTTATTACCCATCAACATTCAGGCATCGTTGAATTTTTAATATTCCAGCTGCATTATAATGTGTAGGTTTTTGTTACTCTCGTAAGTCTCTCTTTATACATAATATACTTGATTGGCATCATAGCTCAAAGAGTGTGCAAGGATACTTGAAAAGGATAATAACAGAGAGAACAGAACCACTCACCAAACCTTTTATTTTTGTCAAGTCTTAGTATTTTCTTAATAACACAACGAGCACATTCATTTTTTCTCTGAGTTATTGATTGTTTACCCTCTCGCTTCTGTTTTCCTTTCTTTCCTTCCTCTTAGTGATCTTTTTCTTTCCCAATCAGCCTAGCATCAAGCCTGCAACAACTCTCCCTAGTCCCGCCATCAGCTCTAAGCCTCACACGTTAATTTTATTTCTCCCCGCCCTAGTTTGTTTATTAGATTTGTATGATCAGAAAAACACTCGTGGCTAGTTTGAGGACAATGTAGCCTCCAGCTCGTGACCGAGTAACTTCTCTCTTCTTCATGATTTAGTGAATAAAACCCTATGAGTTGCCGTTGGTGTTTGTTACATCGAAAAATGGTTGTATTTATTAATTTTTCCGACTTTAACTATGTCCTCATAACTTTTCATTTCTATATTATGATTGCTTTTAATTGGTTGATTAGGAGTATGTTGTGGAAGATGTTGATGAGGAGATGACCGGCTCCGATTGGTCTCCCCCACCTCTCCCAGCTGAGCATGTTCAACAGCTCAAATCACTTGGTCTCCTTTGAAGCTAGAGAGATGAAATACCAATATAATTATTATCATTAACAGTGGGTCGAGTAAGTAAGAATTAGTCGATAATGTTGTGTATTAGTGTTACAACAGTGAATTTGTATCTCTAATTGAGTATATATCCTCTCTAACGGTGATGTTACCTTGTACTTTGTTCGCATGAGATACTTGGTCTGGTTAACTGCTCCATGAGATCAAATTGATGGTCTCTCTCTTTTCCTGAAAACACATTATATATATGTTGCCATTGATGGAGATTTTAAGTGTATGAATTTGAGATTATAATTAAATTAAGCTGTAAACACCATCATACATTACTCCCCGGTATGATGACAAATTTGTTGGATGCGTTCATGTTTTTCATTTACAATAATATTTATCTTAAATATAATTTACATTACTTATATACATTAATACATATTTTTATATATCTTAACTATAATTTACAAATATAGTTATATACATTAATACATATTTACATTACTTATATAATTTACCGAACCAAACCGATTACTTTTAATTGGGTTTTGCTCCTATTTTTATCAAAAACCAATCCGAACCGAGTATTGCTCACCCACCATGCATACCTCGAGCATCCCATGTAATGTGGCTATGACACGTCCTCTAATAACATTAAAAACATAAGTGGAATTAACCTAGACGAGGAAAAAGACTCGTAGAAAAATCTTTCGGTTTAGATTTTCTGACATACATGTTGGGTCCATTCCCGAATCACATTTGAGAGTTAGTAGATTTGTCACCAGATTGTAAGACCGTAGGCTACAAATGAATTTCCAGATGACTATCACGCAATCGCAATAGAGAGGTCACTTTCAGTCTCGTTTTTCTAAGTAAGTGCATTTTTCGTAAATAGAAATTCAAATGCCTCGTTTGACAGGAAAAAATACGCTTAGTGTACTGTACTAACAATTGCTAACGATTTAGATAATGGAATACCAAATTGAACAATTGAGGTAACAAACTACAAAATTCGTTAAACATTGATAATACATTACATTTGAGTCTTTCACATATGTTAATACTAGTAATCGTGTCTCACGCGTTGCGTGTGTGACGCGCAATGCAATTAAAATATAGAAAATAAGTATAGTTATGATACAAATACATGTATAATAAAAAAATAGTATAAGACGGTAAGACTTAAAATAACGTTTGGTTGTTAAAGCGGAATAAATAGTGTTATTAGTTATTACTTTTTATAAAAAAAAATTAATGTGAGTATGATATTATTGTAATTAATAAAAAAAAATATATATTTTTGAAAAAAAAATGACCAAATTAGACAGATTTATTTAATAGAACGATTAATATGATATAGTGTAAAAGAAGTTGAAAATATTGGTATAAAAAAAAACAGTCTAATTTAGTAAAAAGAAAGTTAGATAATTAAAAAAATAGTAGTGAAGAAGGTTAAGAAAATGAGTAAAAGAAATGAAAAACCCGAACCGACCCGAGTAATGAAATAAATGTTGACCTAATTATTATTAAACCCCTCCCTCACTCATAAACCTTATTATTTAGAGAGAGAGAGAGAGAGTAGAGAGTAGAGAGTAGAGAGAGAAAGTAGAGAGATGAGGAAGAAGGTGGATGAAAGAATAAGGATATTAATTGAAAATGGTGTTAAAAACAAACATCGTTCTATGTTCGTTATCATTGGTGACAAATCTCGTGACCAGGCACCCCCTCCCCTTTTTTTATTTATTTTTATTTTTTATTTTTTATTATATATATATATATTACTTGTGCACCACCTTCTTATTTAATTAACTTTATACTACTAAATTACCAAATAAAAAAAATGAAGTATAGTCGCGTTAGTTGTTGGTACTATAATGGATGTTAATTACACTTTATTTATTTAAATTATAACAAATTGTTTAGTTGTTGATGATACTAAAACATTAAACTCTTATATTACTACTTTCTCTGCATTTTTTTACTTTTTGCTTATTTTGTTTAATACCAACTTTACCACTCTTTTTTTTGTTCAAATAAAGCTTTTATTATCAAAAGTATTACAAGTTTTTACTACTAGTTACAATTATTAAACTATCAATGTTTGGGGCCATTTTCGTTTTTTTCTAGCTGATTTATGATGTTTACAACATGTTACCACTTTTTTTTTTTTGGAAAAATGCTAGTAGGAAATAACAAGATTAAATAATGATTTTTTAAGTCTCTGTATCTATCTATATTACTCCACTGTTATTTCAAAATAATAATAATATTACTTCCACTACTGTTTAAAACAAGCTTGTTTTGTTAAGAGGAAAACTTGTATGTAACCGATCCACTATAATTAATAAGGGTGTGCCAACTAATCATTTTTTTAAATTTTTTTTTTATAATTAATTTAGGTTAGATATTTTTGGGTTCACTAGTATTTGTTGGGATTTTAGTGGTTGCCACTGCCTAAAAAGTAGTGGACCGGGTTCATTTACTCGGTTTCTTATCTAATTTTTGTTTTTCCAAAATGCTAAAAAGCTATAACCTTTAATAATTATTTTTTTAAGGATTTTCGCAAGATAACTTAACAACGACTCATATGTATGGATGTTACAGATTGTTAATCTTCACTATATGCTCAGTAAAACTGTTGTGAAAACACGTCCATCAGTACTATGGTGCTACAGGGACAAGCTTGAACTTAGCAGGTAACTTTTTGTTTTTTGTGACGTCTGACATGCATTATAGCAATGTTTATTTCGTTTACGGAGAATTTACACTGGATAACGTGAAGAGCAAGCTTACCTAATTAGGGCTAACTCAATACCTACTCAACAATGTAGAAAAATAGAGGATTAACCAAGTGTTTGGGGGCAAATATCGCTGATTTAATTAACTTCAGAGGAAACAACTCTTTGTATATTATCAAAACAGTAATAACTAACAACTCTTTGTATATATATATATCTTTGCCTAGGATCCGTTTGTTTCTCAGTCAAATATTTTGGAAGGAAAAAGTTTCCCAGGGAAAGTTTTGCAAGGAAAATATTTGTTTCCACCTCAATTTGGGGACGTTTGGCGCACAATCATCTTACCATGTAAAATTTGGTCAAAGTTCTAATTTATGTCAATTCATCAAAGGTGCAAAGAATTCGATGCATAAAAAAAGTAAATGCAACATAAAACATATATCATCAACACCAGAAAGTTTAAAATTTTAAAACATTAAAGATCCAACAAAACATATTTATAAGAAGTATGTACTAGAATATATATAGTAATATAGGTAGTACTTAAACTTTTACATAACAACTTTTTTTTCTTTTAATTTTATATAGAATCTATTAGAATTGGCTAAATTAACACGCATGTATAAATCTATACAACGGGTACCCAACGAATTAATTGTTATCAAACCCCAATAGTATGTATTATGTATAAGTAGAAATCTCAATACGACTGCTAATAATCTTGTATATTTTTTTTCTACAAAAGATCAACAGAAGCTTTAATTATGGATTATTAATTAGAAATAGAACGGTGAAAACGTTTAAGATTGAAAGCTCATGAAAACGTAGTAAGTCAGATGAAAAGATTGTTAGCTTATGGAAAAGATGAGGATGAATAAAATATATTTTTAGCTTGATGCGTATATCTCTTCTTTTTGGCGTTAGTCTCCTGCCTCCGTAAACTGTTTCCGCTGCTTTTTGCGGGGGGAACGTTTCCCTTGAGTTTCCTTGATTTTGGAAAAATATTTTACTGGAAAATAATTTTTACAACAAACCAACCGAGTGGAAAACTTATTTTACCCGTAAATATTTGTTTCCACCTGTTTTACCCCAAAACAAACCGAGTCTTAAGTTTTTTCCCCTGGATCTATTTCTCAAGGACGACCGTCTCTTGAATAAGCGGATTGATTTTCTTTTGCAGCCACAAGAAAAAACGTGGAAAGCAAATTAAAAAATTAATGCAGAGGGGGCTACTGGATCCTGAGAAGGTTGATCCGTTATCACTTTTTCTTGAAACTGGAGGCATAACATATTGCCTATATCGGGATTCAGAAAGAATCCTTGGAAATACTTTTGGCATGTGTGTACTACAGGTAAATTACCATTTCACCATTTATGGTAACATACCTCTTAAAAAGTCTCTATTGTTTTCAAGAATTATTTGTTTTTTGTGGTATTTCCTAGGATTTTGAGGCTTTGACACCAAATCTGCTTGCGAGAACGATTGAAACGGTTGAGGGAGGTGGATTAGTTATTCTGCTACTACGTTCTTTGTCCTCTTTAACAAGTCTATGCACCATGGTTATGGTAAGACTCGCAACCTATGGTTCCTCTTTCCGTCATGGAATTGCAATATTTTCCCCCTCAATTATAGTTTTGATTTTTTTCCGTTTGCTCCATTCTTTTGTGTGGATAAATCTGTCGACAGTATTTGCTTGCACTATTAGAGATACTTTGTTTAAGAGTAGGATAAACGACGGTAGCAATGTAAAACTTATTGATGCCTTAGTAGTCAGTGAATGTTTTTTTCTGTTGTCATGAATTTGCTCAAATATCGCCGTCTATTCTGAAATGAGAATTAGTTTATGTTTTTTTGTACTTAGACCAATGGCATTGCCACACCTTATCCTCAACAACTAAATCCATTTTGTTGTTTTTATTCAAAATAGAAGAAAAAAGATTATTTTGTCTCTTTTGTATCTGCAGATGCTTTGAAGTTCCTTTTACTCTTCACCATCTTCATATATGGATCTTTTAATTGTGCTATGGAATAAAGTTTTTAGAGATTAAAACCAATTATAGCTTCCCTTTTTGACATGGTTTATTCATCTACAATTTACACTGGCCAGGCTTAAGATTGCAATCACTTGTCTTCTCTAAACTTATTGTTTTGATAGAGACGTTATATTACTGATTGAATGTATTGAGAAACGTATCCTCGTCAATTAAACCAGGTTTTCCAAGTATCATGTACATCTATAAATTGTTTACTAGAAGTGTGTATCCTATGAGCTCCTACAAAAATCTAAAGAGAAACAAAAAGACATGATGTAGGTAAACATTTATATTAGTTGAGATTTGATGTCTACATATGGATAGGGGACATGTGATATTAAAGTTGCGAGTTTCTTAGAGAATTATTTACATCCGAAACTATGAAGTAATATTTTTCCTTGGCGCTAAATAACACTTTAATTTTAGGATGTACATGATAGGTTTCGTACAGAGTCACACACCGAGGCTGCCGGGAGGTTTAATGAACGTTTCCTACTATCGCTAGCATCATGCAAAGCTTGTGTGGTCATGGATGATGAGCTGAATATTCTACCAATTTCTTCTCATATGAAGTCGATTAAGCCAGTTTCTACCAATGAGGTAATTTTATGTAGTTATTTAAATATATGCATGCATATGAGAAATATGATGAGTTATGCTGTCATCTTTCATGGAAATGTCATCTTGCTTGCAAGTCTCATGTAAACGTGTGGAAATTGCAAGAGCTTTGGTGTGGTATGGTTGCAAATAACTCTCATGTACTTCATAAACTTGTAAATAATCCCCACTTAGTGTCTAAGTTTTTAAATCTAACCAATGGGTAATATTACAATATAATTGGGAATGGATGTTAATTGTAAAACTTAGATACTCTTTATAGGAAGGAAGTACATGGGGATTATTTACAAAACACCCTTAATACACTTAAATATGGATTATTCAAGTTTATCCCAATATAATACTCTGAATACATACACTCTTATCTTGAAAGTGTTTTCTTTAACTTTCAATACAAAGGACTCCGAGGGGCTTTCTGATGCGGAACGTGACTTGAAGAGTTTGAAAGAGCAACTAAATGATGATTTTCCTGTTGGTCCTTTGATTAGGAAATGTTGCACATTAGACCAGGTACTGATTCATTTTATTTTATGTGTTGTTTTCCTTCCTTTTATTCTGTGAATCATTTAGATATTTGATATCTGGGACAGGGAAAAGCAGTTATTACGTTCCTTGATTCAATTTTGGATAAGACGCTGCGTAGCACAGTTGCTTTGCTCGCAAGCCGTGGCCGTGGAAAATCAGCTGCATTAGGTCTAGCAATTTCCGGAGCTATCGCTGCAGGGTAAGATTCTTGAGAGTAACTATTTAAAGAAACGCAACGAAAGAGGCTGATTTCTCAGAATTTTTTTATTGATATATCTTAAAACCAAATCTGCAGGTACTCAAATATCTTTGTGACGGCCCCTAGTCCCGAGAACTTGAATACTTTGTTCGACTTTGTTTGCAAGGGGTTTGTTGCTCTTGAATATAAGGTGTGATTCTTACTGTCTCCTTATTGATGGGTTATGAAGAATTGTTTTGTTTATATGTTTTTCTTCTTAGTCTCTATAACTTCTTGCATATTCTGCATATGCATTGCATTCTTCCTAAATAAACTCTTTATTTATACATCCTTACGGTTGGTTATATTATCTCTCTCCCTTCCTTATGGACGTGTCATACAAATATGCTAGATAATTTTATTTTTTAAAAATAAATTGTTACTGATTTTTATATGCTGTACTCCACAACCAGAATATTATTTCTTCTCCAAACTTTTTTTCTCAAACTGTGTCTGCAGTAGGATAATAATAAGATAACCGGTTACGGTTAGGCATCAATCTCCATATTTCTCACTCAGGTATACTTTTTGAACAGTCATGGTCCATAGATGACGTGTTGGACCAACCATACACAAAACATCCGTATGGCGACCAACACGAGGAAAATAGAGAGAAAACTGCGAGCTAGGCGATATGCATGTCATATCGTGTATGGCTTGGTCCACCATGTCATTTATATACCGGGACCGCTAAGGGAGGAAAAGAATGGATAGTGATATAACTTTTTCCTCCAATAACTTAATTATGAATAATAACTATATTCGTTGCCACGCGTATTAACTTCTTGAGTTTTAGTTCAGGATGGAAATACTAATGGATGTTTTTTGTTGCAGGAACATTTAGACTATGATGTTGTTAAAAGTACGAATCCAGAGTTCAGAAAGGCCACAGTGCGCATAAATATTTACAAGCAGCATAGGCAGACAATTCAGGTTACCCACTTGCCCTTGTAGGAGATAGTATAATCATCCTAATTATTAACTGCACTTGACGAGATATCATTCCTGTAGGGTTTTGTACGACAATTTATAGTCACTTAGAATGCATTTGTTACTTTCCGAGAGATTTGATCGTCACAGCTCTACATTTTTGGGTTTTCTTTTTGCTGTTTATGCTTCTAGTTCTAGTTATAGCGCTATGGATCCTTCCAGTTTAGCAGTTTACAAATACTTGTCTTTTAGACAAACAGAACTATCTACTCCATGTTCCCAAGTTGCGAAACTTAGTTTAGCTGCTGTATCTTGGAGACGGATCTGGGTAAATGCTATGAAGATTGGGTGATTTTGCAAAGAAGCTGAACTTTTCTAGCATGCAATGCATTGCTGATTTGAGATATGTCTGCATTAAGATTAAGGCATAATAAATAGCAGCATTGCATTTTTCTTCGGTTCCAAATTAATGCTTGTACAGTTTTTGCTTGGCCTGGTGAATATTATTTGTTGTACTGGATATAGTTTCTGTCTAGTATAGCTGATAACAATTCTTATGTATTACGTACGAATGTTGGCAGTACATACAACCTCATGAACATGAAAAACTTTCTCAAGTTGAGCTGCTAGTTGTTGATGAAGCCGCAGCGATTCCATTGTCAGTTGTGAAATCCCTGCTGGGACCGTATTTGGTCTTTCTTTCGTCTACTGTAAATGGGTATAATATGAATCTAGATTTTTTTCTAATCTTTCCTCCTAATTTAATCTTCCAATAACCTTCCATTTTGCGGTTTCACTTCCAATAAAGTTTCCGGAAGGTTTTAGTGAGGGAGGTTGGCCCCATTACAGAATATACTGATACTGTTTTTTAAATTGAATTTATAACTCAGCTATGAAGGCACTGGACGTTCATTATCGTTAAAACTTTTGCAACAGTTGGAGGAGCAGAGTCGGATGTCATCTCAAAGCGTAGAAGGCCCAGTATCTGGTACTTCCCTGCTTTTGTTGTGTCTTAACTTATGCAGAGAATGCTATATGTTTTGGAATGTCTACAGCTATTTGTAGACACTACTATATTATGAATATAGTTCTAAGTCTATAGACTATATAGTTGGTACTCATTTTTGTGAGGCAAACCTCTTTTAAGTGTTCCCTGATTTTCTGGTAATCTTGACATATTGTTTTCATAAGTAAATTTGTTACTTCTTACTGTCTCAGAACTTGTCTACCTTTGGATTTACCCTTAGTTTAATTTGAATATACAAGTGATGTATAGCCCTGATGATTTATGAAGATATAAAGTTGCCACGTGTTTGAACTTCAAATTGGGTCATGCAAAAAAGAAGTATTACCATTCCAATGTTTTTTTATGACATGGATGCTGATGAAGGATAAAGCAATCTCATGTTTTTTTGCGTATTATATAAATTTATTATTTTCAGATTTAACAGTGAATTAGGTTAAGGATAGGTAAAACATTTTTCTGAAAAGGCTCCCGGTAAACAAATGGTTGGGTAAGGGAGTTTATTAGATTGTATCATTGGTTAAAAAATTAGCGTCTGGATTGGATATTACTAGTTTATTGTTGAATGAATTGAACTGAAACTGGAGTCTTCCTCTTCCGTCCTTTCTAATTCTTACTGACCTTCTACTTTTCCAGATGTCTCTGTTTTTCTCTCCCTTTTTCGCCAAGTCTATTTTCTTGCTAGATCATATATCTTTTCTACCCAAGCTGTAATACAGGTATATATGTTATGTCTTAGGGGAATGCATATCTGCATAGATGAGTGATCCAAAATATAATATAATCTAGAAGTCTTTAAAGGAAGGGGCGTCTTCAAATTATAATGCATAAATTCTGCCGTAAATGTATGTCTTGGAACATCACTAATGTGTTAATTCCAAATTGTAGGTCGCCTTTATAAGAAGATAGAGTTGAGTGAAGCTATAAGATATGCTTCTGGAGATCCTATTGAATCATGGCTAAATGGTCTACTTTGTTTGGATGTTACAAATTCAATTCCTAATATCAACAGGTTAATTTTATATTTTTGGGTTAAAAGGTCAGACAAAAGTAAACATTACGTGTTCATCTTTAGTTGATTGTTCCTTAACTTTTTAGGTTACCTCCACCAAACGAGTGTGATCTTTACTACGTCAACCGCGATACACTTTTCTCATATCATAAAGACAGCGAGTTGTTTTTGCAGGTAGTATTGTAGAATCTTTTTTCTTTGCTATTTTCCGGTTTCGTTCACCATTGTTTTTCATGAATGTATATATATTTGTACTTGCAGCGGATGATGGCCCTTTATGTTGCTTCTCACTACAAAAATTCTCCAAATGATTTACAATTAATGGCAGATGCTCCAGCACATCACTTATTTGTCCTACTCGGTGTGCATTCTCTCTTTACGAAACCTAGTTTGTTACTACACATACCATACTGTTGGAGGTACTTATTGAACTTTATGCAGGTCCTGTTGATGAGTCGAAGAATCATCTTCCTGATATTCTGTGTGTAGTTCAGGTTTGTTATGTCACATGTCTTATGTTTCTTTCTCTATAATTCATGTTTGAAATTGTTTTATTTAGTACCTAATCTTTATTTAGGCATTTAATCAACTTTCTTCACTGGTTTCTGGAATGTCTGAGCTAAGAAAATTTTGCTATTCTGATTTCTGGAATTACTTGCTTTACCTTTTGTGTCAGTGAGATTTATGAATTTCTTGATACAGCAAACACAGTATGATGTGAAAGTTGCATATCCTGTTTAATGCTGAATCTTATTCTAGAGAAACATGTTCTACGGGCAAGTTTAGACACTATAACCATAAGATTTAAAAAAAAAACCCATTAACTATGTGAAGTTCAAAGTTATTGATAATTAAATGAGAGAAGTTGAAGGTTTTTTTATGTGTTCTATAACTTCATCTGTTTAATTGATTCTAGGGAAAAGAATAGTTTTTGGCTTCAATCACAATTACTGTGTTTATAAAATTTGCAGATTTTGCCTTCAGTTTATTGCAAGTGTATCTGTTACCAAAAATATGTTTTTTTTTTTTTGCTAAAACAATATCCAGGAAAAATAATAGTCAGTGTAACATAGAGGCATCAATCATGCGTAGTAGTTTTGTTAAAATCCTTTTTATTGAAATCCTTAAGGGGTCTGCAACTGTGGGTTGTTCTGTTATTTGTTCATTAATTTTACAGAAGCATCTCAATACTTTCCCTGATTGGCTGATATAGATTTGCTCAATGTAACTACTGAAAAGATATTAAAATTTATATCGCAGTTCACATTGTCCCATGTGGTAAATGTTGGCTATTCCTATTATTATTACCGGGCTACTCTGATATACAGTAGTTTGGTTGATTTTCAGGTTTTGCTTCCAGTTTCTTGCAAGTGACTATGGTTTAACCCAAAATATGTTATTTTAAAAAATACAAACAAGAAAAATAATAATCAGTGTACCATAGAGGCTCTACTACTCATGTGTTATAGTTTTTATTAAAGCCTTAAAAGGTCTGCAACTGTGGGGTATTCTGCTATTTGTTCATTAATTTTAAAGAAGCTTTTCCCTGATTAGCTGAAATAGATTTGCTCCACCATCAATGCAACAATATAAAAGATATTAAAAATCACGTTGTCCCATCGAGTGAATGTGGTTTTTCCAACACCAATCTATTACTATTATTAGGGCTACTCTGATATACAATAATTTGGTCATTCGTTCGCTATGATCTCATCATCTTTTAGATCGTAAGCCTGGGTAGTTCAAGAGACTAAAACAATTAGAATCGCGTGTTATTTTCTAATATTAAAGACTGCTAATTTCCTAACCCGTTGTTTACAATTTTGCATATTCACTTAGCAAGGAACACGGTTGAATTATGTTTGGCTTAAAAGCTTGCAAGAAACCTTTCATATGATAGCTTCTAAACTTTTAGCCCCTTATTTGTTGCACCGTTAACATCTTCAAGGTGTATAATATTTATGATGAACTATGGCTTTCTCACAGATGCTTTAATGATATAAATAACTTCCCGCGTTTTACAGATTGTATTTTTTATCCAACTCTTTGTGGAATGCTTTTGAAGTGTCTTTCGAAGTTCATATTTGTTTACCGCCTTTTTCAGGTCTGTCTTGAAGGGCAGATTTCTCATAAATCAGCTATCAAAAGCTTAGCTGATGGTTATCAACCTGCTGGCGACCAAATTCCTTGGAAATTTTTTGAACAATTTCGAGACTCAGTTTTCCCTACTCTTTCTGGTGCTCGGATTGTACGTATTGCAACTCATCCAAGTGCAATGAGGGTAATTCTCTCTCTTGATTGACATTTCCAAAGAAAACCCAAGAGATTAATTTATGTTTTTGCTGGTTTAAAAAGCTCCATACAAAATAATGGTGAATAGATTCTGTACATAAAAATGGAACTCTTTTTGTTGATTAAATCGAGACAAACTACTTTTTAGTTTATTTATACTTCTGTTTATATAACTTTGTTTGGTATTTCAGCTTGGTTATGGTTCAGCCGCTGTGGAGCTTCTGACAAAGTAAGCTCATTTATTTATAAGCCTGATCTTGTTAAAATTCCCTTTTTTCTCTAAAGGTAATAATTGTGTGGGGTTGCCCAAATAGTTGTTTTGAGTAGGATGTCACATTTCATTTGATCCATCAAGTTGGTTATTTTTCAACAAGAAGTGGAGAAAAAAAAGTGTGTTTTACTTGTGTGTGTGTGTAAACATGTACTGTATGTATTGTACTTTTTGTTGTAATTTTGCAAGCATTGGTTATGTGGTTAAAATGTATGGGGAATGGCAGAATAGGATACATAGCACGGTGCAATCCATGTTATTGCTATCCGGACTCATGGATGATAGTTGATAAATGAAAAGAGATCAGATTTTCTCTGTTTTCATTGCAGAAGGTTAATTATTTCATATATATAGGTATTTTGAAGGACAGATGGCTTCTATCTCGGAAGTGGATGTTGAGGATGTTCCTGTATCTTCAGAAGTTAGAGTTACAGAGGCTGCTGCAGAAAAGGTTCATTCTAGAATAAATTTCTCATTTACTATTAGTTGACTTTTGTGTTCAAGCAATCTAGCGTAGGCTTAAAGGCGATGTTGTAAAAGTTGCGGCTAGACGATGATTAGTCGAAAAAATCAGATAGTCGGTGGCTGAATAATTCATTTTGGGGGAAATATTGTGAAAAAAATGGGGCTTTAAAAAACCCATTTTAAGCAGTAATTCAAGGTTAGATATGTTGAATTAAATGAAACCCATAGTTACACAAGCGGGAGCGGGTAAGGAAGCGGAAGTGGGAGCGGGGAGTGAGGAAATTAAATTAAACCCATAGTTGCACAAGCGGGAGTGAGGAGTGAGGAAGCAATGTTGAACTCAATTACTTTGCAATCATCTAAATATGTTTGAGAGCAAAAGCAAATATAGAAGAGTGGATTTAGGGAAAGTAAATCAACAATTATTCCCTATCGTAAGATATTTACCAAAATGTTGAAGTTCCCAACTGAATTATTGCTTTATACTTCAGGTTTTGTGTCCTTTGCGGGTTGTGTACTCTTTTGATGCGGTTTATGTTTTTCCACAGGTTTCGTTGCTAGAGGAAACTATAAAACCTAGGTCAAATCTTCCGCCTTTGCTCGCACATCTTCGAGAACGTCACCCAGAAAAGCTCCACTATCTTGGTGTGTCGTTCGGTCTCACTTTGGATCTTTTCCGCTTTTGGAAAAAACACAAATTTGCTCCGTTCTATATCAGCGAATTCCCAGTTAATATCTTATAACTTGGTTTAATTGAGTGATTTAAGCAATATCAGTTTCGTAGGAGTTTTTTTTTTTTTGACCAAATAGTTTCAGTGGCAAAACTGAAACTAACTAGAAAATATTGGGTCAAGTTTTACTTGGTAAAATGCGGCTTCCAGATAAAAGAGTTGCCTAAAGTATGGGGCCGAACAGTGTTGCAACTGAAACTATGGGGATCAAATCGAGTTTCGATCCAAAGTATGGGGACAGTTTCTGTTTGTTTGATACAGATTTCTGTTTCCATTCCTGTAAAATAAAATGAATATATTACCTTTTAGAGAACTCTGTGTAATTTATCTTTTTTATGGAGCAGAATTCTGTTACTGGAGAACATACTTGTATGATTTTGAAGCCGTTGAATAATAATGATCTTGAACTTAGTAATTCAGACCAATGGGGATTCTTCTCACCCTTTTATCAAGGTCAGTGCCCTTTATGCATAAAGACTCGTTTCTGTTGTTTTATTTATTAAAGCTCTTCTGTGTTCATCAAACTTTCTGGTTTTTTTAATCAGATTTTAGGCGGAGGTTTCTTCAGTTACTAGGTTCCAGCTTCTCTGCTATGGAATACAAGCTTGCCATGAGGTTAATTAATAAATTTAACCTTTTCCCAATGTTATCTGATCTTTCAGTATTGTTTATTAACAAAAAATTGTAAACATGTTTAGTGTTTTGGATCCGAAGATCAATTTCGCGGACTTGGAGCCTACATTGCATACTACTTCAACACAGATACTAAATTTGATCGATTCTCACGACATTAATAGACTCGAAAGTTACACAAACAACCTTTGTGGATTTGTTACGGTATAATCTTGACAAGTTTCTTAAGGATTCTTTGTTGGTCTTTCCAATATCGTGCTGGGATTCTCCGTTACTCCTAGCTTTCTATTGCAAAAAGACTTGTTTCATAAATAGAGATGGGAAGAAACAAATTGACTTAACACCTATAGTTTGTCACCCATATTTTTTTCTACCAGAAAACAGAGTCTGCAATAAATATACAAAACTTTTGCAGACAAATTTAAAAGGATCTTTTGAGGGGACATTTAGGTTTCCATTTTGGTTTAATATTTTCTTTTTCTTGCTTATATTTGGGTTTTAAGATGCCATTTTTTTCTTTTTTATTGCTGTACGCAGATAAAAGATATTGCAGAGAAAGTTGTAAACGAATATTTTCAGGAGAGACTTCCTGTGACATTGTCATATGCCCAGGCCTCCGTCTTGCTTAGCATTGGCTTGCAAAAGAAGCAAATCCCACATGTTGAGGTTTTATTCTTGTCTAATTCAACACTCTTTTATCAGTTGTTTGTAGGTCTTGCCAATTTTGTTGGGTTCTCATGTTATTCACCCTTTTTCTTTGCGTTGTGGGTGGGGATTTTTCTGCAGCAATGCTCTAATTCTGTTCTTTCATCGGACAAAAGAAAGAATGGAAATCACTGTTTTAAGTTTTGAATAAAATAGTTTTGCATTGAATTTTTTTAATCCTAACTTTTCTTTTATATTTAAAAACTTAAAACTAACAAAAAATGTAATTGTATAAAATTCCCATCATCTTTACCACTTGGTTTTTACTTAAAAGTTAATCGGGCAAAGTCGTTCTCTGTTTGTGTGGTAACAATTGAAGTACAAAAGACTACCCATCAATTAGCATCTAACTCATGATTATGTTAAAAGCTTGAGAAATAGAAACTCGTGTATGGGCTAGTTTCGTACAATTGGTAATGGTCATGTCTAATCTGGAGTATATAGAAACAGGAGTAATGGTGCGCTATCAAATACCAATTGTGTCTCTTAGTTGTATGCTAGTGTATTAGAAACAATTAGATACAAGTACTAAGATCAATATCGTTGGCGTTCTTTGGGGAAATATGAACCATCAATTACTTGAGATTGAGTATATAGCTGGGCTTTTAAAATGTATTCCGTATTTCTAGGGAGTCACGATCTTCATTATATTTCATATTAAGACTTGGCAGACAAATGAACAAAACAAAATGTTGGGAATTTTAGTTCTCTACCGTTTCGTCTCTACATACCAAAGTAGTGGTCTGAAGGTTGCTAGACACAAAAATTCTCTTTCTATGACCCTCTTTACGTATTGTTTACAGGGAGAGATGAAGATGGAAAGGCAACAAATAATGTCATTGTCCATCAAAGCTATGAAAAAACTCTACAAATACATATATGGTCTTGCAGCTAATGAGATTGAATCAACTCTACCTCGGCTACGAGAAGTAAGTGAAATGAAACTCATGAAAAAGAACTCTTTTAAATTACTTTAAAAGTGGAGCATATGCATCTTTTGCTTTATAAATGAAGAGAATAAAAGAATGGTAATGATAACTACTCATGTGGTCATTGGATTGGGGCAAGATGTGCTGATTTTTATTGCACCTGTCATGTTTGCAGTCCTATTCTGGTAAATATTATAACACTGGTCGTATTTCTCACATTAAGCTACGGATATATCATTCGTCTTTTTAAGTAGCATGGGAAAGGTCTAGACTATTCCATGACCTTTATAGACCCTCTCAGGAAAGTCAATTAACAATAGCATAAAATACTAGCTGCTTACCATGCTTTTATATTTTGTTTTCAATTGTTTTAGATTGTGATGAAGCCCCACTCCATTTCATTGGATGAAGATCTCAATGAAGCAGCACAGCAAGTGAAGGTATATGATCTATTTCAGCACCTTATTGTATATGGTCAACTTCAGTACTTACTTGTATATTATGTAAAGCTGTTACTATACCACTAAAACTATCACGTTTGAAAGCTTAACTTGTTAGAGATATTTCACTTTTCTGTTGAACATTGCCTCGTGGAAGATCATACTTTGATGTCTTTAATATTCCATACAAAATTTTATTTTATAAATTTGCTAGAAATTTCCGTGATCTAACTTGGTTGAGGTTAATATTATATAGGATGGAATGAGAGCAAAGATGGATGTCATGCTTGAACCCAAGTTGCTAGAACAGTTTGCGATCGTGGACAGAGAAACTGACTTCGAAAATGCTCTGAAAGGAGGGAAGATTGAACCTGGTGGTGTAATCAGTGTGAAATCAAATAAAACAAAGGCGGATAAGCATGAAAAACACGAAAAACACGATGGCCAGAAAAGTAAGAAGAAGAGAAACAAGGATGGTTCAAGTTCCAACTCAAATAAGAAGAGAAAATCTAGAGATTGAGGAAAGTATTTTCCGAAATTCAGTTAGTATTGTTGTCTGTTATGTTGCATCAGTACTATTTCATCGCAATTTTGATAATACATTCAGTATTACATTTTTCGCAAATTTGAGGAAAGTAATCGCAATTATGATATAGGCATTTTTCATATGGGTATGGTAATACATTCAGTTATTTCTAGTACCCTTCTTTTTTGCAGGGAAAAGGTGTTTTTTCTGTTTAAGTTGCTTGTCACTAGTTTTGGGGTCACAGTTTTCCCATAATTATGAAGATCCCATTTATTAGTAAAGTATTTTTCTATTTTAAAATTTGTTGCAGCAACTGTGCTACACACACCACCCACAGACTCCATTGCTCTACTAGAAAATACATTGTCAAATATGTATTGCACTTGTTCCCTGAATAATTCCTACTTCCTTCCTTTACGTCGACTAGGAAATTATTATTGTTGATTCTTTTTTATTTTCGGGTTCTATGACGAAGGTATCCATTGAACTTGCTGTCTAAAATTCAGGTTTTATGTTTAATCATTTTACATGCTGTTGAAGACGCAGCACAACAAGCTATTAGTTGTATACTTGTATAAGAGAGCGACTAAATTATGGTCTTGTTAATTTCGTAGTGGTTACTGTCCAAAGTGCATGCATTCCCTCCCTGTAAGCGTTCTGCTGTTGTCTCGTGGTATGGTGGACAACTTGGCACAAGATCACGAGACCAAATGACAAACTCGTGGTTTTATTATAATCCGAGCTTGTTCTCTATTCAGAACAGACGGGACGCCCTCATTTCACTAACTAAATGCTCCAACGGTAACTTACTTTTAAGAGTTCAAGTTCAACCCTCACTCATGAACTATTTGAACTATTCGAACTCATCAAGAAACACGTAGCACATGTAACTCAAGCCAAATAACGCCCAGAAGCGTAACTTCAAAAGCAAAAGAAACTCAAACACAAAATAAAACGATGAAAATTTAGGAGGTTGTTAATGTCATGATATCATTCTACCGGCCAAGGGAATTGAGCAAGTCTAGAGGAGGGGAGATGAGAATGGTGTTTGCCGTTCGGTTTTTTAGAAAAATACCAATTAAGATCAATTGAAAATAATTGGTTTGGTTCTGATTGATTTTAACCTAAAAAAATTATGTCTGATTGGTTTCAGTTTGATTTGCTACGTTTAAACTTAAGAAAAAAAAAACACACACACAAAATTAACAATATCTTAAATACTAAACTTATGGTTATTGAAAATGATATCAAAATTGGTAATAGTAATATGTAGTGAATAGTAATCTCATATGTTACCGGCCGGATATGTATAATTCAAGTTACGAACTACCATTCCGATAACATAATTAACAACGTTAATAAACAATTTAGGCTTCACTACAACCGTTTTTGCTTAATATTACTGTAACTTTCATAACTTGTATGTTAACTATATTTAATTATACATTAGACTTGTAGATTATAAAATATCCACATTATTAAGTTAAATATTCTTATATATTAATTACTCTCTATGAAAATAAAATTTAAATTTTTCAGTCGAACCGAAAGAGTAACGAAGTAGTACTGTTGGCGTTGTACCCAAATTGGTGAAAATTTTAAAAAGTCAACGACGGTTGAAATGTTGTAACTGATACTTGATATAGACTATAAAAATATGATTACATGTGTTAGCAGCTATGTTGTAGAGGTTAAACTTAGTGCATAATCTTATTTCGTAGTTGGATCCCATCATAATATATTTCTTTTAGCAAAACAAATATGAGTTTATATTAATCCACTAATATACGTGTGAATTGTGATTTAAATGTACGATTGACATGTCTCATCAGCTCATCTATTAATTGATCTTTTATACTAAATATTTACACACGCAATGTTCCAAAATGTGCAATGTGTTGGTGGAAATCGGTCGTTTATCGACTAATCTCGTCTAATTCCGTTTAATACCGCTGCCCAATTCACCTAATCTTGCATCAATTGTTAGGCTTTTATGCTCTATATAGCGAGTCCAAATCTTATACCCCCTATTCTCTACCATTTCCGTGCCTCCTTGCTTATTTTCACTCAAAATTTTAAATTTTCACAACTTGTTCCGCAAATTTATAAGCTTTTATATTATATTGTATTCAAATTTTAAAACATTTGAACATAATATTGTTTTAGACAATTTTTCTAAGATTTAATGTTTAATTTACACTAATTTATACATTTATTCCAAAATAAATTGCGTGTGGATTTTTTTTAAAATTAATTATTAGAATGTATTGATACATGTATTATAGTAATTGTACAATTTTTTTCAAGTTTTTTAGAATTTTTTTTAGATAAAATAAGCAAGTGGATACGGAAGGGGTAGAAAATAGGGATAGAATATTTGTACTCTTATCTAACGCCTTAATTCTGTATAATTTCCGACTATGCTTAATTTTTAGAACACATTATAACAACACATTATAACGAAAAACCGCTTTATTTTTTATGGTGAGTAATCCATGGAATATAAATATTCAATTGATGCCCGGGGCAATATATGGTTAAAATCTAGTCCATTGCTTAAATGCAAACATTTTATTTATGAATATAATAACTAACCATTCAAATCTTCCTATTTCTTAATCACCAACTTACTAATTTATGGTATTTTTTTTTTAATGAGAATTGATTTTTTTTATCTCTTAACTAATAAAACAATATTGTCCCAGATGTTGGAAAAAATATCATTCTTCGTCACTTTCATCAATTCAACAATTTGGACTGATCACGACCGAGAATGTCATTCAATTTGAACGTTTTTTTTTATTTATTTTTTTGCCTAAACTTATACTCAAACTTTACTCCACCCATACTATTAGAATCAAAGTAAACAACTCGGTGAACTTGAGAACAAAAGATGAATAAACTACTAAAAACAATGTAATTATTGAATTAAAAAAATGTAAATATGGTATGCATATAAATTTGAGAAAATCGTAACAAATCTTTGCTTACATACTCTAATTTAGTACTTGTGATCACTAGTAACAAAAAATGATGTGAAATATTATCTTTTTAGCTGAACTACATAAAAAAAATACTTGCAAAAATTAGATTGAAAAATGGAAATAATTAAAATGAAAGGAATATTCTTGCACTTATACCCTTTCATTAGCAAAACATGCAATGTAGATTTACATATTTTCCTTCCAAAATAATATTTCCATTAAAGGAGAACAATTAAATAGGTATAATTAAGGGGCAATTAACAAAAACATACCCTAACTCTATTATATTACCAAAAACATACCCTCAAAACTTAAATTACAAAATACATACCTATATATACTTATTATTTCTCTAATTCTAATCAAACCATAATCCAACCTCTCTCTCTAACCGCAACTCTCTCTCTCTAATCGTACATCTCTCTCTAACACACGATAATCGCACATCTTTCTAACACATGCTAATCACCCATCTCTCTATCTCAAAATGACTAAAAACTCATAAAATATTCATATGCTAATTATAAAATGTCATACCCTAATTTTAAAATGTCATACCCTAAATGTTCTGGATCACAATCAAATATCTAAAAAAGAGTTCATACCCTAATTTCAAAACTTCATACCATAATTTCAAAACTCCATACCCTAATTTTAAAACTTCATAGCCTAATTTTAAAACTTCATACCCTAATTTCAAAACTTCATACCCTAATTTTAAAACTTTATACCCTAATTTCAAAACTTCATACCCTAATTTTAAAACTCCATATAGATTTCTCTCAATACTGTACATATGAATTCTCCTCCTTCAACTTGAAACCCACAAGTTTTACAATAGTCTCAAAGCTCAATAAATAGAAAACAATCTCACCAATTTCATGTATTTTTCATATATTACGGGATAGAAAACAATCTCACCAATTTCATATATTTTTCATATATTACGGGATAGAAAACAATCTCACCAATTTCATATATTTTTCATATATTACGGGGTATCAACCAGTGTAATATTTGTGTATTACGTATGTATATATATATATTTATATGTATATGGATGTTTATATAATTTAGATGGTGTTCGGTAGTTAGTGGTGGGTTTTCGTGGTGGAGGAGAGGAGAGAGATAGAGTGGGATATAAAAGAAAGATACAAACAACAATGGAGGAGAGAAATACTAAGATCAGAAAGAGATGTAGAGAAGAATTGGTGAGAGAGAAGAATGGAGGAAAGAGATAATAAGGAAGGAGAGAGAGAGTAAATGAGAGATAGAGAAAGAAGAGAATAAACAATATTAAATTTGTTTGGTATGTTTTTGATAGTTAAAGTTGTAAGGGTATGTTTTTGGTAATTTAGTTTCAAAAGTAGTATGTTTTGTTAATTTATCCTATAATTAATAGTTACCAATCAAATTACCACAATTAGCTTTGTTAACCATTGTTCAACCACATTGGTTAGCTTTTCCCTTTAAGCTTATATCACAAATTTACCTTATAATATGAGAAGATTGTTCTAAAATTGTATATGCACCAGTTCTCTCATCCATTACCTTAAATATGCATGAACTCAAATATATCTCAAATATAAGAGATCAAGATGTTTGCTTATAATTAAAATGAATAATTTATCTCTCTTATTTTTCTCTTATTCCCTCTCCTTTATTTGTACTTTTCATATATAAATTAATAAAATAAAAAAAAAGATGAGTTGTATAGTTGTGATAGAGAAATTTATAAAAAAAACTGATAATTTGTATAAACTAAAATGTTTCATTATAAGTTGTAAAAGTGTAATTTTTACTTTAAATACGAGAAAACTTGCAAGTTATTTAACGTGGTTGTTCTAGTAAAATAATTTGGGTTGAAAAAAAATCGATAGACGTTTATTAAAATATGGTAATATTTAGTTATGATAATAAATTTGATAGGAAAGCTGAAAAATGTATAAAGTTAAATTGTTATCCTAAAAATATAAAAGTGATGTTAATTATCTCAAATATGAGGAAATGTGTAAGAAAACTGATGCGTTTGCTAACAAAATAAGTTGTGAAATATTATCTTCTTAGCTGAACTATATAAAAAACACTTGCAAAAATTAGATTGAAAAATGGAAATAATTAAAATAAAAGGAATATTCTTGCACTTATATCCTTTCATTAGTAAAACATGCAATGTAGATTTACATATTTTCCTTCCAAATAATATTTCCATTAAAGGAGAACAATTAAATAGGTATAATTAATAGTTACTAATCAAATTACTACAATTAGCTTTCTTAACCGCATTGGTTAGGTTTTCCCTTATAGTATATAGGTGTGGGATCGGTTCGATACCGAATTTTTTGACTACATACCGATACCATAGCAAACTAGTTTGGTTTTAGAATTTTTATACCATTACCGAACCAAAAAATTCGGTATACCGAACTTTCGGTATACCAAACTATTCGGTTGGTTCGGTTCGGTCGGTTTTGTTTTTATACCAAACTTTAGAGTTTATAAGTGATGATAGAAAAAATGTGCGTATTTGGGAAAATAACATAATATAAAGTTTAAAAGTAGTAGATTAAAGATATATATATATATATATATATATATATATATTTATATTATTGTTACATTTATTGTTTCTTTGCATAAAAGAGTAAACACTACTAGACATTTATAGTAAAGGTTATACTCATTCCGTATCAATTTATATGTCTTATACGAATGCACGCGCAATTTTGACCGGATTTGAACATGTAACTAAATTGCCGAAATAATTTTTAAAAAAATTCTATCATATAGTTTAATATTTAAACTATGTAAAAAAAATTGGCTAGAAAAAGTATTCACTAAAAAAAGTAATATAAGTATATTATAACAATGCTAATAATTAAGTGTATATAATTCTTTTAGTTTATTTGTCTATATAATATATTTTAATATTTCGGTTTGAATCGGTACCATACCGAACTCACCAAACGAATACCGAAACTGAACCGACTTTCAAAGATCGGTTCGGTTGTACCGTACCGTAATGTCGGTATACCAAACTTTTGGTACCAACTTGATTGGTTCGGTTCGAAAAGCGATCGGTTGGTACACGTCGATACAAAATGACCACCCCTAATAGTATATAACAATGATTCTACGTATGTATATGGTGTACCAATTGACATTAATCAATAAAATTAACTTATATATTTGCTACTGTTGTAGTATATTATTGGCCATCTTGGTCCTTACTCTATTGAGCCTATCTTGGCTTTCCTAGCATATGTAACCCTATCCTCTATTATATAAAGAGGGTCAGAGTCTCTTGATGTATATCTGTGTACACTCATATGAATAAACACTTCATCTTGTTGTCTCTCTCTATATCTATATGCATATATATGTTAGCTAATATATCACACAACAGCTACAATATTATTAGGCCTTTTCCGGTATCTCTATTCTCTAATTCCATGCAACCATATTGCACAGTTCACAATAGAAATGAGTTATCCGTCTTATGCTCATCATTACTTGCTCTCGTTAATTGTTTCAATGGTATGAAGGCAATTAACTATTCAATATACTTAAAACGAAATATCTTCACCCGATACGTAAATAGATTACTCATTGTTTCACATAAAATGTCAAATTTGCGTGTCAAGTATCCCAAAGTACTGGGGGGATATAGAATTAAATTGACAACTTATTAAGGTATTGGAACTTAAAAAGAATTTTGATCTTTTCAAACTGATAAACTTGGTGCTTTTCTTTTAAAGATGAACTAGAAACAATTTCTGTTAAAAGCTTTCATCGTTTCATCTAGCTACCGATAACACTTCATCCCCTCTATATTAGACACTTGTATTTACTAGATAAAAAGTAAGTATTTTTGAAAAATAATTTCAAAGTCTACAGACTTAATTGTTTTTTTGACTACATTCTAATAGTAAAAGTAATAAATGTGATACATGTAACGATTAATTTCTCAATTTAAAGGTGCCAAATTGCCAATAAAGTGGTATTAAATAAAGTTGGTAGCAAAACGACCACAAGGCAAACTCCAAATGAGTAGGCATGGGAATGGTCCATTAATATCACATCCTCTACTTTCTTCATTATCCGTTTACCTACTCCTTTAAACCCCACTTATCAACATTTTGTGGTCTACCAAATTACTATATTTTCTCCATACTAAATTTATCAATATTTTGGATGCACATTTGTTCATCCAGGTCATGTTTTATTTATATTATTCTTTTTTTTATATATATCTGTAATTATTTTTTGATTATATTTTTTAATCAATCTTTTTATTTTATTTCTAAAATATTTGTTCAAAAAAATCCATAAAATTTGAATTTTATATATTTTTTTTGTATTTATTGTTTATTTGATAATTTATAAGGCAGTATATTAATAAATACCCAATAAAATTATAAAAAGTTAAATTTTAGAGATTTTTTTGAACAAACACTTTAGAAATAAAATAAAAAGTTGATAAAAAAAATATAATCGAAAAATAATTACGAATACATATGGAAAAAAACGATAAAATGACTACAACACGACATATTTAACATGACCAAATATGCCACGTAAATTTCGGTAGAAATTCATAAAACATTAGAACTTGTATCATCTCACCATTGAGGAACAATACTGTCCATAGTCACTGTTCAAGTAATTGGCTATGTAATATATCCACAATGTTGCAGTTGTAAAAGCAATGAAATTATCCATGTTTACAGAATAAAAGAAAAGGCGGGCTAGCTACCGGAAAGGTGATGAGCAATGAAAGTTAAGTGCAGACCATCGGAGCGATGACCCCCATAATTTTTAAAAAAAAATCATTAAAATATACTAAAAATGATGATTTAGCATAACTCATTTTTTTATTTGAATTCATTTAATAGTTATGTAAATTTTAGCACCATGCATAACTCATTCCTCACTTGGTCTCGGACCGATGAGATATATATATATATATATTCAATTATGCATATCATAAAACTAGTCCATCATGGGATGAACATGGTTAAATAAAAAGTTGATATGGGACAATGCAACCAATAGTTAATTGAACCCAACCTTTGTAGTGGACATAATCAAATGAAGAGAAATTGAGCTTATTATAGGCTTACAGCTTGATATAACATCAACATATAAAATTAGAGCTTCTTCAATATTGATCCAGAAATTATCACAATTCACAGCTTAGGGTCTTTTTAACATTTTAGTTAAATAGTTTATTCGGTTGAAACATCGATCAGAACACATTATCTACGTACCAAAGCCGAGATCTGTCTAAACTCATCTGTCCCCGTTATACAGAAATTATTTTAAAAAATGCGTTCATCAGAAATCGGTGGTCAGTGCGGCACAGTTACGATATTTAATATTTATAGGCAAAATCATTGTTCAGGCGAAAGGTGGAAATTAATTAGTGGGGAAAGAAAACATTGCAACTTTGAAGCTTAAAACGACCTGATGTTTCATGTTTGCAACTAAACTTGAGATTTCCGATCAGGATAATATATGCATCAACATATTCTTTACACACATATATAGAGAGAGAGTTTAGCCACACCCAAGAACATACGGTGGAAAAAACGCTTCAACTGGTGTTTGCTATACTCGAATTGATGACCTCCGAAGAGTCCATCTATTCTTTTTCTTAATGTTTTCATGACCAAGACTGCCCTCAAAATGCTGTTCAGCAAATGAGTTAATTGCTGGTTCATTGATCAGTAACAACGTCTGATCATTCCGATGGTGATTATCACAAAAGTAACTAAATACTGACATACTGTATAAAGAAATTAAGATGGATATAAGTAATTATTCTTTTCGATCTCGCAGAAAATCATGTCCTCGACCTTTGGCTTTATGCAAGGATAACAAGAAATTAAACCTAATGATAAATAGAAAATAAACCTAAAAAGGTGTGGCAGAACCTTTTAATATCCTTGTCTATAAGTTCTTATTTGAACGTACACAACAAAAAGCACCCTAGCGCTCATAGTTCTGTATATAACGAAATCCTCGATTAGCAAAAATCAACAAAATTCTCAAACATCATTGTCAGATTCGAAAACTTCACTTGAAGATGATAACGAAAGTAGACAATCAAAGATGTTGGTCATTATAATCAAAACAATAATATCAGAACCACCGAAACAGAAGACCTAAATCTATAATAAAACCAAAGTTAACATTAATAATTAATCAAGGACAGGTTAAAATCGCAACAAGTTGAAATAAAATAACATCTTTTGAAGAGACCAGACCCAGCATTGTAACTAGCAAAACCCTTTACTGCGTCCCTCTACTTCCAGAATACAGCAACCATATAGTTGAATCGGTCTGAATGCTATAATCTGAACACGTGCGAAGGGGCTCAAGTTCTTGGCCCCCAAAAATAAGCCTCTGCTGGTCCGGGGGAACACCCAACTTGTCCTGTATCTTAGCTTTCACTTCGCCGATTGAAGCGTAGCTCACAAGCTCAAGGGTAATAGTTTTTCCAGTCAAGGTCTTAACAAAGATCTGCATCGACATCTGTTGACAAAATATTAAAAAGACAAATTAGGATCAAAGTTCTTAATAGTTGCAACTCCAATGCAAATGAAATTTAATAACAGATTTATTCTCCGAGTGAGGTATCGATGAGAAAAAAGAATATCTGCAACTTGGTTACAACATATGACTGGCCTAGTATAACTGTACAAGAGATGCCTAAGCTCAGAAGAATAGTAAACAAACAAAGCAACATATTTAACGGAATCAAATCCACCTAATAGAGAATCAACCGGAACAAAACAAGTAAATCTACGGGTTCAAATCCACCTAATAGGGTTGGTGTATCACAAATAAGAGACATAACATAACGAATGCAACAAATAATAAGCCTTTGAAGTGTGACATCTCTTGGGGGGAAGTAGGTCATCGATTTAAAGGTATTCAATTAATATTTAGATTATAGTGGTTAAGCTGTAACGAGTTATGATCCTTAAGTCTACTTGTGTTTTGAGCTCAATTGTATTTTGAAGAATGCTCCGTGAAAATTTTAGTTTTCTGATATCAATATTATGCGTGTCGTTGTGTTTTGAGCTCAACTGTATTTCGAGGAATGCCCCGTGAAATTTGTAGTTTTCTGATATCAATATAATGCTTACTTTTCAGAAAATAATATTCAGATTATAAGGAAAGTGTAGAAAAAGGAGTCAATGCTAAGAAGCGCTAAGCCAATCCAAACTTGTTGTGAGGCAAAAGATACAACTTTGAGATAAAAAAAAGTGTAACAGTAAGCACATACATTAAATATAACAATAGTTGTTGGACAAATTTAATCATATATGCAATTGCTTTGCGTAATCAAAACAAACAAGCTCATAAAACTAATCTAACAATCATAAACAGGCCTTATATAGAAAAAAACAAATTAGATTATCCAAGTCCTAGAGATCTAACAAAGATAATGAAAAGAATAGCAACATATATGTTAGTGATCAATACAAAAGTGGGGAATAAAGGATTACCTTGTAAAGAAAATTAGGAGATTGAATTGAATAAAAGGAGAGAAAAAAAGATTGTTTATCAGTATTCAGAATATGATGAGGAAATAGGGTTTGTTTGTGATGTATTTATAGGCTTTGGTTTACAACTTAATCTTGACCAACACGTCTAATACTTTTACAGAATCCTCTTAGGACATTACTACTTTATTTGTACTTTCAATTCACAATCTGATTAAATTTCGGATCACTTACATTACCGTACTCGTAATTTAAATTCAAAGTTCTAGTTGGTCATTTATATTATTGAAAGAATAAACCGGGCTAGCTAGGTTTACAAGTTACATGATTTTACAAGTTACACAATTCGATAGGTTTACAAGTTATATTACCGGGCTAGGTTTAAAAGTTACATGATTATCTAGTCTTACTAAATATTATATTTATTATATTTAATATTAATTTTTTTAAGGTACATGAGTTAAATACGAGTTCATATAATGTTACTACTTAGGGTACTTCTCCATTTATAAATAGAATTACTTCCTGAGTGAGATGTGACTGAGTTTTAAAGGTTAGATCGTTCAAATTATGAACAGTATGTCACAATATGTCATAATCTTAATTTACAATCGACCCATACAGTCATTCATATCTTGAAAGCGATGCATAATAACATCGTTCGACAAACTCTCAAATATATCATTTTCAATATAAACTATTAAATCATATAAAAAAGAAAAAAAAAACCCAATGAAGTTAACTAGTTAAGTAAGTTACAAAGTGAAACAACAATTTTATTCGAAATAAACTAAAATAAGTCAAACAGTAAGTTTACCCAACTTAATTTTTACATGTAAATAACAACTTATACATTCTGTAAACAATCTATTAAACAACTAACTAATTTAAAATGCACAATTGATTTATACATGTTCCATTAAGAATTTATCTTAATAAAAAACTAACTAAAATTTCTCCAAATTTATACAGTACCTAACTTTTTCTAATAAAAAACTATTAAAAAGTACCCTAACTTTTTAAAATAATTAACAATTGTTAAGCAAATAAGGATAGAATCAATAAAATACAGTAAATTATTAATTTTGCAAACTAGTTAAATAGTTATAATAAAAAAGAAAGACTAAAAAAGAGAAAAAAAACAGTTGTGACTCCAACTTAACTTGTGTTGTGAATAACATGTATGACTGGTCATCGTATAAGGAAATGAGTTTTGAGGTTTGTTAATGTAAAGATCATCGTTTATATATAGAGGGAATTTTGTGTATTTATAATACAAACTCTCTATTTAAATGAAATATTAATTTTGTAATTAACTTAATACCCCACGGGTATTTTGATAAATTTTATATAAAAGTCAGAGGGGGTCAGCTGACCCCCCTAGCCCTATATCAGTTCCGCCAGTGTTGACGGGTATCACTTTGGTTTTCATTTTTCAAAATATAGATAGATATATATATATATAGTTTTATAACAAAAATCATGAAGAGTTACAAGCCATCAATGCCATCATTGTGGGTATTAAAGTTTGTAAGTTACAAATAATATTTGCATTCAAACCACAAATTCATAAGAATTTCAATATTTCTTTTGTTGCAAAAAGTCAACCCTCGTGAGTCTGATATACGAGATTGAATTGAAATCACTAAGTTTAAACTGTATTTAGATAATTTTGACTGTAAAAAGACGCTATCAATTGTTTATCCAATCATATATATATATATAGACTATTATCTCGCAAACAAATTAAGGCTTAGTTTGCACCAAGTTTAAGTACAAGGTCAACTGATATATTGTTTTGGTTTTCAAATCTTATTTTGATAGGGAATTCGTTACAATGGGGATGATAGTGATAGTGACTCTTGAGTTTCCTGACCACGTTCCTGAACATGTACCTAAATGTTTACGCCACAGCCTCAAGACAGTCGACATAAAAGATTTCTACGGTGAACCAGTAGAGCTCAACATAGTGGAGTACTTATTGGAGAACACTATGGTGCTAGAGAAGATGACATTATTTTGTTGGCACGAGCCAGGCAGCGTGGAATTCGTCGAGCTTAAAGCAAAGTTAACAAATTGGGCAAAGCTCTCAACTGACTGTCAAATCGATCTATTGTATTGTATGAGGATTTGAGTACCGGTTCAAGTAACAGCTCCAGTAGCGGTTCGAGCAATGCCTCCGATAACGAGACGTGCAGTGGCTCTGATAGCGAGACGTGTAGCGGCTTTGATAGCGGGACGAGTAGCGGTTCGAGTAGCGGGACGAGTAAGGAAAGTTGACAACTTTTTGTGTGCATGAAGGAACTGGTGTAAAACTTGTTAAGCTTAAGGCAAAGCTAACAAATTGTGCACGGGTGTCATCTCATTGCAAGCTCTTTCTTTTGTATCAAGGCATTGACTGACTCTTTTTATTCCTCGCTCCACAACATATCTGGTGCAGTATTATAGCACTCAACCTGTCTAAAGTTTTAGAAACGACATTTCTTGTGCGTTTCCGTTTCTTTGTTCTGATTTTGTTAAATCATATGATTAGTTGATAAAGAACCATCTGATAATTAAGGTGTATTGATCTGATGGTCTTGTTTATCTGTAGAATCGTATCCTTTGTTGAAGTCGTGTTTTTTTTTCAAATTTATGCCTTTCATAACTATCACACCTCGGAGATTTGATTTGATTGATTGCCATGCATGTTATAATTTTATGTGTACTTCTTCATTATTTTGCATATTCTCTTGAGAGCTGAATGATGAGGCTATGTTTCAATCAATGATGGAAATAATGGTACGAACTGTGGTGCAAGACATGCTGGTGTCGAAATTACTTTGCTACGATGATCATGTGGGAACACTATCATCTTAAGGTTATGTCTGTGAAGCTCATAGGCATGAGACCAACTTTACCGATTTAGAGGTGCAAGATGATATTTGTATTAGTTGCACATTGTTTCAAAATTCCTTCCCCCATATGTAATTGTATTTATGTGAATACACACTGTCTTTTTCTTTTGTTTTATGGATTTGTGATCATATCAGCAGCATATGAAATCTCCAATCAAAATGCTCCAAAAAACTAGCTAATTCGTCTCAGTAACTAAAATTTATATTATGCCAAATGACGTTGCTTTTCATTCATTGTGCTTATGATAATTCTTGTATCTGAAACAAAATTCCTTTAAATATAAAGATGCCATATGGAATATATATTATAGTCTCGCCATCTTGTTCATCCCATGAGGAGGTGTTCGACTTTAAACCCACCAAAGTACACAAATGGTGGACAGGGAAGTAAACTGAATATTTCTTGAATAAATATGAAGCCTGCAGAACACATATATAAGCCATCTTCTGTACTCTTTTTTCACTTCAAAGAAATCGAGCTAACTTTAAAATTGTTAGCCACAGACCCAGATGAAACATGTCGCAAACATAAGTAATTTTGGCTACTTTGTGATTGATGAAAATATTGAGGGGACACCCAAAAAAACTGTTGAGATATTGTGAAGTATTGAAAAGCAAATTTAATCATGGAAAGTATCGTTATCCCGAGTAAAAGTGTTGTTTCGAAGAGAGGGAGAGTGATGATCACGAAGCGGTTAGGCGCTCCCACACGGGTTACGCGCCTGCCCGCCTATTTGCATGACAAGTATTATATTTTGGGGCAATTAACATAAACATATTGTACACCTATTATATTAACAAAAACATATACTCAAAAGTTAAATTATCAAAAATATGCATTTAATTAATAATTAATAAAAAATAAGAAATCATTAATGACTCCCAATCTGTTTCCTCTCTCTGCTCTTTTCACTCTTTCCTCCTCTCACACTATTTTCAATCTCTCTCTCCTGCTTCTATCTTCCTCCGATCTCTCTCCTCCTACTTTTCACTCTCTCCGATCTCTCATTCTTACTCTCTCTTTCCGATCTCTATCCTCATCCTCCTTCTATTTTTTCAATTTTTTTCTTCTCTTCACTCTCTCTCCGATATCTCTCCTCCATGGTGATTGAGACGAACACATCTATCGGAATGGACGGCGAGGATATAAAACGAGATCGAAAACTCAAGTTTGATGTCGACGAAGATGCGGTTGTCGAACGAGAGGCCCACGACGACGACGTAGTAGTTCGAGATCGGAGGACGGGTAAGAGTTGAATTTGTTAATTAGTGTATGTTGGTCCGTATGAGTCTAAACCTTAGAGGGGGGGTGAATAAGGTTTTGTACGTTTTTCGCGGAATAAAAACTTTGTGTTATTTACTAAGTTAATTAGTGGTTTTATCACCTAAACTCTTTCGTTAACAAGTTATCGCAAAGATTAATCTAAGCAAGCAATAAATATAAGCGATAAGTAAATACGGAAAGTAAAAGTTAAGGGAAGAAATAACGCAAGATTTATAGAGGTTCGGCAAACCGCGCCTACGTCCTCTCCTCGGTATTATCACTACCGAGTGTTTCACTAAAAACTTCGATTCAAGGTTACACCTTAACGAGCTTAATCAACCGATTACGCTCCCCCTCACTATATGAGTATCCCGAATAAATGACCTAGAGCTTTTAAGCTATACTTGCTTAAAAGCCTCTACCCAATTCACTCGCTCACAAATGAGTTTATAAAATTACTCTTTTACAAATATGATCACTCACTAATAAATAATATCTCGACGTTTATAGAATGCAAGAATAATACTCTCGAGAATATTTAATAATACAAGTGAGATTTTGGTAGTATAAGCTTTAAGAATTTCTTAGTAGTATTTGCTTAAAATGTTTTGGATGCTTGGATGATTTTCTTCAAAGGGATTGGGAGCTTTTTGTAGGAAGAAAAGCTTCAGCATTTAATTTCAGACCGTTGCTGGTTGTTGGCAGAATTGAATGCTGGTTAATGCAGTGGTTCGCCCAATTTTCAGGAAGAGCTTAAAAGCTGGAATTTGAAATTCTACAGAAACGATCGGTCGTTTCTGTAAAACGATCGGTCGTTTTTCGTCTTGGCTCACTGGAAGAATTCAGCACTGAAACGATCGGTCGTTGATTCTGGCGATCGGTCGTTTTTGTTCTTTGCTCACTGGAAGAAAACACACTTAAAACGATCGGTCGTTTTGAGCCTGTGATCGGTCGTTTTTGAGTTGAGTTCACTGGAAGAAAATGTCACTGAAATGATCGATCGTTTTTGCTTATGAATCAGTCGTTTTTGTTCTGGGCTTGTTTTCGGTTTTCTCGACAAACTTCGAAAGCTTGTAACTTGTTTGATTTAATTCCGATTGACGTTCCGCTTGAACCATTGGCTTCGTAATTACGCATTCTATCATTTATACCCTTTAACACTCTTGATAAATGATTAGTACGCAAAACGAGCTTTTATCATGTTTTACAATTATTGTTATCATCAAAATAATCGATTAGAAGAAACTACGTTCAACAGTGTATAATGTTGAAAAATAAGTGTATGAATTACGTGAATTAAGTGTATGAAGTTGAAAATTATCTATATGAATTATGTAATTTATGGTATGAACTTTGAAAATAAGGGTGAACTCTACGAATCAGTATATGAACTTTTGGAATAAAGGTATGAAAAATACCAGTTAGGGTATGAACTTTTGAAATAAGAGTATGAACTTTTGGAATAAGGGTATGAAAAATACAAAGTAGTGTATGAATTTTTGAAAAAAGGTTATGAACTTTTGTAATAAGGGTATGAAATATACAGATTATGTTATGAACTTTTGGGTATATTTTTGTTAATTAGAAATTTTTTGATATATTTTTGTTAATTTAGTTTTAAAACTAGTATGTTTTTGTTAATTTATCCTTATATTTATATTTGTTCGGCTCTTTTGTTAGTTCGTGTCTTTTTATGTTCCTTAATTAGTTTAGTTGCTTACTTATTTAGACGGTGACTGTTGTTTATCTGTTACTATGTTTTAGTACTCTCAGAAACGTAGTAAAAGACTTTACGAGTAAACCTAATTTTATTATTTTAAGTTTGGTGGAATCGAAAAGACATTTTATTTTTATTTTCGTTTGTTCCTCTTTGATTTCTCTTCAATTAGTAATAATTCTTTTGTTTTCTCGTCTTTCTTCTTAGAAACTCTGAAACGAGTTTCATCGTATTGTTTGTTGTAGTAAAACAATTCGTCATCAAATATTTATGTTTTTTTAACTATTGGATACACATACTGTCGATCGTAGTAAAACAAATAGCCATCAGATATTTATGTTTTCAACCTACTAGATCCACTTTTTTGTTCTTCCAAACGATGAACTAATTGATCCATGTCTATAATGGTTTGATATTTATCAAAATATTGGGTTTCATCTAATTTTAAATTGTAGCACAAAAGCTTGATGTCAGGAGTACCAACCAAACTAATTTATCTCTAAACAGACTCGTCCTTTTTACGAGGGTACGTAAAATTGTACAATTTTATTCAGAATATTCAATAACAAATGCATAGACGTATATTAGAAAACATCATCGATATACTTGACTTCTAACTTGTTACAAGAAATGTCAGACACTACAAGAAAAAAGTCCAGATACCATCAGAAATCAGCATCAGATGGTTAATTGTTGCTAACTTTCGATAGATAGCAACAATATAGCATCAAGCGAGCAACAGAATAATTCACTACATATCAGCAACAGATTGACAACAGTTTAGCCACATTTTATTAGCAACACCATATTTTTGTTGCTAAACAAGTTACAGATTTCAACATTTGTATTTTTCTAAATTTAACAACATTCTCCCATTAAAATAGCAACAAAAAACTAGCAAGAGTTTTTTCATGTTGCCGTTATGTTGATGACATGTTTAATTTTATACTTATTTTACAAATAAATTATTTACAATTAACAATTACTCCACAAACCTTTATGTAAGTTCGCAACATTGAAATGTTTCATGTTTATATAATTAATTGAGTTTAACGATACAATTTGAATTCTAACGGAAATAAAAAGTAAATGCCACCAAACAGGAATTATTTTACCATGAAATCAAGTGTTTTTCTATCTTGTATGTTCCGGACATGTTTTGACTTCACTAGATTTATACTTTGATTTCTTTTCAATGGGTCCGTTCTATATCATTTCACCAAAATTATCATATTTGTGTTACTTAATTAGTTTCCTTGTCAAGTAGTACATTATTTTCGTAAATTTGTTTTAATTTAAATTTTGTAAATTTTCCGTCTCTAGACCCTAAACTTTAACCGACGCAAGATTCTTGAATATAGAGAATTCATTTCAGACCTCGCACAAAGTCATTACGAAGAGTATAATCACGTATGTTTTATTTTATAAATGAATATAAATTTTAGACCATGAAATAAATATATGATAAAGTAAAATCAAATAGTGATGTTTGTATTAACGGGTTCACTGACTTATCAGACCAGTTCTTAATTAACGACTGTTATGGTATTGGTGTCTTAATTGCTATACATTAATCCCGAGGTTATCTATAAAAAAAAAATGGTCATGGGGTTGATCCGACTTCAATTTAATTTTCTTAATATCAATATTTGCAGGTTTTTATCTTTCCCCGTTTTTGTTATGTTTTGTTGATGTAATTGAAAATGGCGACTTCATCTTCATCGATCCACACTCTCTCTCTCCTCACTTATTCACCAAAACTCATAATAAAAACCACCCACTACACAAACAATACCACCTTCTTCTTATTTAACCACTACGAAAACAATAATAATAATAATAATAATAACCCATTATTACCTTTTACCCACAACAACACCAAAAATATCAAACTTTTCTTAAAACCACTTTGTATCTCTTCAAACCACCACTCTCATTTCTCAATACCCACCTCAAATTTCTTCTCTTTTTTCAAACACAAACTATTTATCCTATTACTTTCCTCATTTCTTTTCATGGGTTGTCGTCTTTATAATAATAACCCTGTTTTTGCCCAAATAATTGAGAAAACTGAAGAACAAGGAAAAGAGGATGATAGTGATATGTATGACAAGTTGTTGGAGAGAAACCCGAGAGACGTTTCGGCATTGAAAGTGGTGTTTCATCAGAGGATGAGGAAAGGGAAGACGAGCGAAGCGGTTTTGTATGTGGAGAGGTTGATTGAGATTGAGCCGAATGAGGTCGAGTGGAGGCTTTTGAACGCGATTTGTTATGATATGATGGGAAAGTTTAGTAAGGCTAAGAAGTTATTTAATGATATTTTGGATAAAAGACCTCTCTTGCTTAGAGCATTACATGTATGCTTCCTTGTTTCCTCCTCTCTTTTTTAACCTTTTTAACTTTTTTTGCTTTTTGTTGTTGATTACTTGATTATGATGGTGTTTTCCCTTTAGGCTCTGTTTGTTTCTTTGTAAAATATTTTGAGGAGTTAATTGCTTACATGGAAAATTTTGTTTCCGGCTTATTTTCCTTTGATTGGCGCATAGTATAATTTTCCATGAAAAACTTTGTAGACATTCTAGTTTTTGATTGATTGTGTAACATAATAAAATAGCTAGACAGAAATCATTACAATCATTAATATGAAAAATTCACGAAAGTTTCAAAACATAAGTTCTTCATTATACAAACCATGAGTTACTTTTTGTTTTACGAAATTAAATTGTAGTCTTTGTTATGAGATGATGGAGCAATTTAGGAAGGCTTTAAGGATATTTTGTCTAAGAGACCAATAATATGTTAAATGAACATCGGTTTTAAAAAATACAACAGAAATATTGGTACACATGTGTTGCCATTTCCGTAGGTAAGGATTTTGGGTTGAAAATTGGTGATAAAGAACATTTTTTTTGGAAAAAAAAATAACAATCTTTCATTGGATTACCAAGGAACATCAAAGCTTTAGGTTTTGATCTTGCAAGGTTGCACTATAACCAGATAATATTGTGTTTTGTTGGTCCTCTTGTTCTGCAGCTAGTGGAGATATTTTTTTTTCCACGTCTGTTGTAAAGTTTGTGAGAGATTCTGGTTTTGTGAGAGATTTGTCGAGGTTTTATTGTTATATAAGATAGGTATTAGCTTTTAATGGAGAGGGTATCTAGTTTTTTTATTTCATTTTATTTATTTATAAGTCTTTTTTGGTAAAGGAAGTGTATCCAGTTAGTTTGTACTCATTAGTACAGTTCTTAGCTGGGATTCATATGGACTTCTCTTAGTTGCATTGTTCGTTTTGGTGCAAGGTTCACCTGCTATGGTTATTTTTTATTTATATTACTTCTTACTAATTGAGAAGATTATGTTAGTGCATCTCATCAACCGAAGAAAAGATTTATTGGAAATCTTGAGTTGTTTGTGTATCTGGTCTTTTTTTTTTTTCTGTAAGAAAGATGGTAAGATAGTATGGATAATGAATTTCTTTGGTGTGGTATAGAGGGTTAGTAAAAAAAGCCCAGAGCAAGATAAAGTACTATTTGCTTTTCCTCATCAGATTCTTCCCTGTCCAATGGTAATTGTGGGGAAAACCTTTCTTCATATATGAAAAAATAATGCAAAAAAGCAAATTGGCAATTTTCTCCTCATTAGCTTTGTACCCCTATTTAACAATTTTGAGGAAACATAATTATTGAAATAGTAACCTTGTAGAAAAAAAAAGACCTAGTTTTAGTCCATAACCAATGTGCTATTTGTATTTTAAGGTTAAGTCCTATATAAAAAGTTTAGATTATGTGTTCGTTCTTCTCGTGAGCGTAATTTTATATTTGTTTTGCAATTAAATGAGAGAAGAATCCTACAATAGCAGGGTTAGGATGTATTTAATATTTACAGATACAAATGACGGTACATTGGTTAATTCAAATAGCGAAAATTGATTAATGTGCTCTTGTTTTTAGGGGTGGAATTAGATACCCTAAAAATAAATGGGATTTCAAGAACGTAAGAGAACAAAGCAATTGTTATGCAGAATGCCATTCCAGTTGGATTTTTCTGCAGGGTGAAGTTCATATTTATCAAACTATTTTTTTTAATTGCAGGGTTTGGCAATGGTGATGCACAAGAATCATGAAGGCCCTGCTGTTTTTGAGATGCTGAATAAGGCTCTTGAACTTGCCAGGCGGGAGAAGAGGGTGACAGAGGAGAAAAATATCAGAATTCTAATTGCCCAAATTCATGTTGTAAAGGTGATTTTTTAGATTATTTTTCTAGACTTTCTTAATAATACGGAGTACTGCTTATCTTGTGTACATGTTTGAAGAAATCAATTAATTTGAGTTTGGCAGTTTTTTTAATTTACTTTACTATTTCTGGTATGTAACAACATGTTTTTTGTGCTTGACAGGGTGATTTGGAGGAGGGATTGAAACATTTTCAAGCTCTGGTTGATGAGAACCCAAGAGATTTTCGGCCATATCTTTGCCAGGTGAATAATCGCGTATCAGTAGTACTTGATTTGGTTCTACATTGCTTATTAATTATTTTTTCTTGTGATTATTGACCATGACGTGTAAATAAATTTTAAAAGAACAAATTATTTACTTCTCTGGAAGCCATTTGATTGTGGATAAGCCAATTACTACTTGATTGCATGTCATCAGTTATCCCATCTTTAGCTGCATAAAAAAATTCTGAGTGGTCTCAGTAATATGGTTACTTGAATTGTCACTTAAAAATGTTAAATCTTATACACATGAAGAGTAAAATGGGGATAAACATAGCTGAAGTGCCGAATGCATAAATAGTTACAAAATCAGCTTAATAATGTCCTTTCTCCAGATCAAGATTTAGCTTTAAATAAAGACACTGCAAGATAGAATGAATCCTGAAAAACAGCGATTATATACCTTTCTCAATAACGTTTTTTTTGTTCTGGGATCTCTTTACCAGGGTATAATCTACAGTTTATTAGACAAGAAGAATGAAGCTGCGGAACAGTTTGAGCTATATCGTAGCCTTGTACCTGATGAATTTCCTCAAAGGGGTTTCCTCGACGATGTTGTATTGGCAGCAAAAACAAGCTCTCATGAGCAACTTGAGAAGGATTTCCAATCTGAATATTCTCAAAAAAATAATTAAAGCCTTTGAATACCATTAAATCCTAGGGACCACATAGCTCTAAAGAGGATCGTATTGTGATGTATTAGTGGTATTTAATCACCCTTTGATGGGGAAGGAACAAAGTACTTGTTTAATAGTGTTGAGTTGAACTATTTCGGTGTAAATAAAATTAATTTCAAGTTTAAATGTCAAAGAGGAGAAATTTTTGAGATTACCTTAGAAACCATTTAACTGAAACTGGACGCAGCAGCGGTTTTTAAATAGTCAACGATTTGATGCGTACGAGTTTGTTTCCAAAACAGCTTTGTTGTTGTAATAACAAAGGCTTAATTGATTTTAATGGTGGTTGATGTGGTGAGGTGGGAAACGAAAAGAGCGGATTTTCATTATTGACCTGATCTCTGTATTGGGAATGATATTTCAATCCTAAGGTCGTATCATTATATCTCCTTAATAATCTGATTTTAGTCTTGCATCACCAACAAGTTGGTACAGAGGAAGTGAAACAAATAATGTTCCAGATTAGCTCCGTTGAACAACATCACCAACAAGTTGGACAATATTCTACACTTTAATCTACCGCCTCAGAAGGTCAAATTTCCAGAAAGTTATCGCAATCACATTCTCTTCAAAAATTCTTTGAAAACGTTACGAGAGTTTGTCAGAGCTCAGCTGCAGTAGCTCCCTAGAGCTCTGGTGAATTTTGTTGATATGATGCTAAATCTTAAGATTAACTAATCCTTTTTAGCATAAAAAGGTAAAAAGTATATAAATGCCAAACAACACCATTTTTTTAAAGTGAACAATTTTCACCGAACAAATTCATATATCCTTAAAAACTTAGTTGTCCCGAGGGGAAACTGATGCGGAAAACACAAACGTGAAACAGTTTAAAATTTACATGTGAAAAATTGAAATAATAGTAAATGAGAAAACACGGTGAAATAACCAGTTTTGTTGCCCAGCAATGAGCATCCACATTGATGCGGATAAATTTTGGATTGTTACCTTTAAACTTCGTAGGAGTAAAGATTTGTAGAAGTATGTATTTTTTTCAATTTCCATTTATTTGTAAAAGTTAGGAGGGAGTGAGTGAGAGAGTGGGTAAAAGAAAATGGTGAATTATGGTGGTGGGTGTTTGGGGAGAATGGTGAAAATGAACCAAATACTACTACCATCTCCCTGCTCTAATGCTCTCTCTCCTCCTCTTCCTTTTCTACTTCTTTTCCACTCGTCCCGTCCCGCTAATACTAATAATTATATCCTTTCTCTCCATCATCATCCTCACCGCCTTCGGAGAACTACTACTACTACTACTACTCGTAGTGCCGCTGCCAACGTTAGAACAGATGATGATGAATTGTGTCCATCAGCAAACGAGGCCGATGAAGAGATGCTGATTGAAGGTGAGCGAGTGCAACTGGTGGCGGTCGTGGGTGACGGTAGCATCAGCCCTCTCAATTCCACTCCTTGGTTCGACGTCATGCTCCACACCGTAACGTCTTAATCCTACTCCCATCTATCTTCAATTATGTTCATTCATCTCTAACTTCCCCTTTTTTGTTTGTTTTGTTAAGTTAAAAACAAACAGAAAAACAGTAGAGATAATAAAGTAGAACAGATTACAAAAAAAAAAAAAAAACTAAATAGTGATAGGAATAGTGACGGCTTTTTTTGTGAACAACTTATTAGCGACGGTTTTTGTGATTGGTTTATGACAATATAGTCAATTTGATACATCTTTGTAACGATTTTTTGAATTAGTAACAACTTTGTGACGACTTTTGACTCTCATAAAATCAACACTATTTTGTAGTTACGATAGACGTATTGATTTTGTGGTATGTTGTATTGCATAGAGCATACTATTTGTATAGATGAGACTCCAACTGATAAGGAAACAAAATGCGTGCAAATAAATCTAATCTTAATACTTATAATATAAAGTACCACCAAATCTCTCCTAAATCTAGCAGAATTTCCCCCAATTAATTCAATATTCTAATAAAATAAGTACATGGTAAAGAATTTCGGCTATAGGGGAGTTGAACTGTGTTCTCGTGTCAGAGTTGGATTATAGTTTTCTGTTTTCTGATTATTTTTTCTCATGTAAGCAGGCCGAGCGCTTGAAATGGGTTGATAAGACATATGAATTGCTGGTCTTTACCGATAAGCTACTCGGAAGTGATTCTCCCACTGTTGAGAATTTAAGAACCGAATTATTACGTACAGATATTTTGGTGGTTCTTTCTGTCACAGAAAAAGAATCGGTTAATTTCCTTTTAAGCAATTCCCAAAATATTCCTAACATTATCTGCTTCGACTCCTCTCCATTAGTAAAGAACAAACTCGGTGATTTATTTGTACATACAGAAGTGAAAGGAGATATATTCAGTAAAGTAGCCGAGCTTACTCAACCGAAGATAATAAAAGAATCAACTCAGTTGTTGCAAACGGTTTCCGAAACTTGGGATAGAAAAAATTCTGACGATATAAGGTTTTGCTTGTTAATTATAATAAACGCGTATATAAGACCGGTACCGATTTTGAACAACCTCAGAGCCAAGGGATTTTCAACCTTAAAATGTATGGTACAAAACTGTGGACCCCAGATACTTAACTGTCTCTTAGATCCCGATTGTAGAAAAGCTCTACAGTGCTTGAACCAGTGTAGTCCATTGGATCAAGTATGTAACTATCAGTGTATAGCTTCTTATGAAAGCAAATATCTTGAAGAGTTTTCACTTTGTGTGCTTCAGAAAAACAATTGTCTTGAACTCGATTCGAATATCCCTAAAGTACCTTTTGTGCCACCTATGGTTAAGTTTCGAGGAGAGGATTTAACCCATGAAACTGCAGAGGATCTATTCATTGGCTGGCTAGGGAATTTAGAGTGGAGTTGGCGTGTCATAGCTGGTCAGAATCCGGCTTACGATCAGTTTCCATGTCAGTACCAGCTGTTCTACAGGGGAAAGGCAAAAGGATCATTTTGGTACGAGCCGGTTTTTCAGGTCAGAACCTTTGAAGGGAAGTTGGTTTGGAGGAGACGGAAATACCGAGTTAAGAGAGGGAAAGTTCCGGGGACGTTTAATTTCAGTGTGTTGGATAATGGGGTCGTTTCGAACGAATATTGGACAATTGTATATGTGTGCAATGATCTTAGCTGGGGTTTGTTTCATTACCATGGAGCTGCTCGTGTGGCGGGGCAGTCTTATACTGGGGCAGTGCTTGTTAGCCCTGATGGGGGGTATCCAGATGAAACCAACAAATCAAAGCTAGTTTCTGCTCTAGATAGATGTGGGATTAAAGAATGGGAGCTATTTAATGTCGAAAATTGCTCGTGTGTTGATCCACCCTTGGGGTTACCAGAAGGTTCTAGTTTGCACTGTAATCTTGAAACTGAGAAACGAAGACAGTCACCTGTTTAATACGATCTATATGATGGCGTCGGTGTCATAGCTAATCAAGTATTTTGTTACTAATTAGAGCGTTCCATTTTGCTTTTGAAGCTGCATCTTCTGTATTGTTGTGTTTCTTCAGTTATGACAAGAAAATTGGTATACTGGATTATGTTTCTGGTAAGTTGTTCTTCGGGTATTGAATAAATGTGCACATTATCTATATGATGGAACGATGTACAACAGTTTGTGAAAAGAGCGATAAAGATGGATGATGTATCATGAAAAAGAGCGATAAACAAATTTTCTTCTCATTATAAGACTTTTTCCTCTGAATAGCAGACCACCAATTGTTTAATCTACCTTGTAGAGAATTATTTTGCACTTTTATACCCCATTTATTTTCAAATATTTTCCAAACTTCATCAGCTACAGGACCAGTATACTAAACATGTGATTAAAACTTTGTTCAGCCTTGTGACAACACTCACATCTATACTGAAGTGAAGTATCATACTCAAAAGTATAAAAATGACTTCGCCAAGGACTTCCCGTTAGAAGCACGTTGCGAGTGGGTTGTCATCAAGTCTTAAAGAATATTGGAAAGAAAGGGCAACTTTTAGTTTAGTTTAAAAAAAAGAGTCTGGAGCTAGTTTGGTTGTTAGCTAGTCATTTGGTTCTGAATGTACAACAGCTCTTTATATAAGTCAGTGATGTTCGCATAAGGAGAAGCTTATGTTCTTCTGTCAAGTTTCATGAATAAAAACCAAATTTTACAGTATAAATGGATTGGTTGGTTGCAGCTTTTTATCTCAACTTGAAGAATATTGGAAAGAAGGGGTAAACCCTAATCGGATGTTATTTTTTCTTACGAGGTGCAACCGCAATTGATTGAAGAGCTAAAAAGCGAGTAGTCTTTTTTCTCTTTTAGCGTGATTTTACTTTTTACATGGCAACAGCTACTTAATTCACAATACTACTTGAAAAACTGTAATCAACCAACTGCAATACGTTTATTTGAAATATCTAGTACTTGTACTAAACCAGCCTTGTAATGTGTAATTAATATTATCTGAAAATAAATATACACCAACATCGAGTTACAAATTTGTTCACTCTTAGCAATATGCATCTGTGATACTTTTAACTCCTTTCAATTAAGACATTCACAATTAAGACAAAAACACGACAATGCAAAGCTCGAGTAAGACATAAGTAGTACCAACTCTATAAGATAGAGCACATATTGTATGTCATATTCGTAAAAAACAATCTCCCAATCATACGCAGAAACATCGATAAAAAAATCCTAGAAACTCTATACAATCGATGCGGATAGCTGAAGAAGAAATCTTGCAAACTAACGGAATCCAGAAAGGAAAGCCCAAATCCATGAGCCAGCAAATTAGACAAACACGAGAAACAATTACACTGCTAAAATCAACAAAGGGCTCGTCTTGAGGGGAAAAAAAACCTTACAAAGGCTTATGATTTGATTGATATGTACATCTCTACCAAAAACAAAAAACCCAAACCCCTTGTAAAACAGATATGATAGCTTTAAACAAAAACTTCTATTAGGCTGTCGAATTTTATTGATATGTACAACTGCATCTGCTATACCAAAAACTTAAAACAAAAAAAACCCTTTTATCGGATTCTAACCGAGCTCATAACAAGATAGACAACTAACTAAAACGGGAAAAAAATCTTATTCCGTCTCTATCTTTATATCTTTTGTAAATATATAGTTACTTCCCTTTGGCGAAAACCATAACTTACAAGCCTTCCGAATTCTCTCGATCTAGTGAGCTATGGTTTTTGTCAAAGGGAAGTAAATATATATTTACAAAATATATAAAGATGGAGGCGGAATAATTTTTTTTTTCTTGTTTGTTAGCTGTCTATCTTGTTATAAGCTCGATTAGAATCCGATAAAAAAGGCCTTTTTTGTTTTAAGTTTTTGATATACCAGATGCAATTGTACATATCAATAAAATATTGATACGACAACCTAATAGAAGTTTATGTTTAAGGCTATCAGATATGTTTTGCAAGAGATTTTGGTCTTTTGTTTCTGGTAGAGATGTACATATCAATCAAATCAATTAAGGCTTCACAAATCTTGAGAATTAAGTTGACAAACAAGATCTCAGCAGCTTGATAACATTTAGATCATATCAAATCAACTGCTAAAACCTTTCATGTCTATTGTGAAAGAAAACTAGGTTGCACAGCGAAAAAAACGTACCCATAATTTTAGGTTTAGTATGTACATATATTATCAAAATTAATTATGTTTTACCGTATATGTTTAGATCATACCGAATATAAGAAGGGTAATAAATGGAGGCTGTGAGAAGCAACAAATCGCCTCAAACCTTATACCTTCTTTCCGACCTAGCACCTTACTCCTTGAATTGAAAGAGTGTAGGTTCTCTCTAAGCAGACTCAAAAATATAGTTATCAAAAACTTATTTTCTGTCAAGAAGGAACGTGCTATATAGCTATATATAGTCTAAGGTAGGGACTTGATGGCTGATTAGGGTTGAACTCCTAAATTTTGTTTGTGTTATCATATCTCTATCAATCCGAGATATACACAATCTTTTAAATCATGATTTATTACACTAAAGATCACGACTGATCTATTTACCGTAATCGGAATATTTAAATCGTTCAAATTGTCAAACATGTCCATAATCTCTTGACGTTAAGATTAAACAGATACTCGTTTACAAAATTAAATTACTGACCGATTTCTTATTTAATAAACGTATTATACTTAAGTCTGTCCGCTTAACTTATTTGTAGTGTCGGATTCGAAATCCACGTGTAGGGTTTACATGCAAAAAATTTATAAGCTTCATTAAGTGAGTATCATCAATCACTTACGGGACGTGAATTTCTTTTATTACTAATAAACACTCCTACGAATAATGCTGTCATTCAACTCATTAAGTTTATTGACTCTTAACGAATCTCACCATTTATGAATCAAAATGACAAACACATCCATACATGTCTAAATAACAATATAGGAATTAAGAGCATAAATAATAACCATGAGCTCGAGGTGTATATCATTTTGTCTACTTACTCACCAAATGATTAACTCGTAGCATTCATGTTTAATACACATAAAGTGTACTAGTAAATGGAGTTGGAACTATACCGTTCAATGTAGTCAAGGCAGAACAGAGTGCAATCTCTTCTTCAGGTTCTTTATGAAAAATGATGAATGCAATTTCTTTATCTTTAACTTTTGCGTTTTTTCTTATTAGCACTTTCAATTCCTGCAACTTTAGTCTTGTAATTTCTTTCCCTTAGTTTTATTCTAGTTGAATCATAACCAAGAAATTTCCTACCAAAAACAAGCTAATGTTTCTCTTGAGTTTTTGTATTGAAAACTCATATTTGATATTGAATCGTCTGCATTAGTGGTCGGTTCTTTACAAGTGGTCAAGAAAATCGAGAAGAAGGAAAATGAGATTATGATATTTACTTCGAGAAGGGAAAAGATCATGGAATCAGTTACTCAAAGTGATGAAATGCATGAGAAGGGATCGCACACACATGCCGTTTATGATAATCTGGAGCAAGTACTCGGTGAAATGGCACCGCCAGAATTAACCCAAAATCTAGTTGCAAATAGCGCAAATCAGTTGCCCAATGAAATGGTTATAAAATCAAGGGTAAATGGAAACAAGCAAGACGGCGATGATGGTGAAACCAGTAATGATTCTTTTGGGAGAGGCATTGTCTCGGGTGAGAATGACACTGAGTATAGCAAATGGTGTAAGAAAGATGAGAGTCAGAGTGTACATGATTCATTGTTAAAACAACATGAAAACGTCACTTTCATTTGCAAGAACGTGATGAAGAAGGAAGATTATAACACGTTTGGTAAGGCTCTCTCAAAGTACTTCTTTTCCACAAAAGAAGATGAGATGACTAGTTTGATGGTTAATATAACTAAAATGAAAAGGTATAGTAATGGTAACCTGATGGCTCCCAAGGCGTAGAGAAACGGGTCCATCATTTTGACTCGGGACAAGTTTTAATGAAGAGTATCTTCTGGGAGAATTGCTATACTTAAATTTTCGTCAGTAAGAAACCGAGTTTAGCTTCGTATTTGTGTGATGTTAAAGTGAATGAAAACTTACCTGAAGAAACCAAGAGGCAGAAACATCAGTTAAGGTGGTCGCAAAGAAGACCAGAAGTTAGTCATCTGAAGTTAGAAAGCATTGGAAATGGATATTTGAATGATGAACGAACTACTGCTATCGTATTTGGTGTTTGGAAATATTATTGTTTGCAGAATTGTAGCTTACAAAATGATGAAGTATAGAAAAACTTTTAAGCTTAAGAGAAGGAATTTTTGGCTGATTTAGGCTCATCAGTGCACTACCTTATACGTAATTCCCGGTCAAAGTCGAGCTTAAAAATGGAGTGCAGAGACCTAATCTCTCTAACACTTGGTGTCTTTAAAACAGTTCAAATAGGAAGAAAAATCAAACTGAGGGGGAGAGTATTCTCTGAAGCTACATTGTAGTGGGAAAGCCGAAGCAATTATTGTCGTCATGTCCTTGAATTTTCACTTCCACCTTGAGGGCAAGGTGGATATTCAAGAGTGTGAGAGTGTAACGTACCCAGTAGTACATGAACTTAATAGTTCATGAGTTAGCTGAAGTGTTAATTAAAAGGGTGCAGTTGTTCACATAGACAACTGTAGGGTGTTTACTGCAATTAGTTAGAAGTTTTGGACTGCACTAGAGTTGAGCTATTGTATAAATAGAGTGCAATCTCTTCTTTAGGTTCTTTATCAAAAATGATGAATGCAATTTCTTTATCTTTAACTTTTGTGTTTTTACTTATATTAGCAATTTCAATTCTTACAATTTTAATCTTGTAATTTCTTTCCCTTAGTTTTATTCTAGTTGAATCATAACCAAGAAAATTCCTACCAAAAACAAGCTACTGTTTCTCTTGAGTTTTGTATTGAAAACTCATATTTGATATTGAATCGGCTGCATCAGTGGTCGGTTCTTTGCAATAACAACAATACGTACGTTTCTATATCTAGTATTGAATCGAATATCACTTATGGAAATGATGTAAATCGGTGTTTTGTGAATTGTAAGGAACTTTAATAAATTGTCAATAACAATGATGTAAACATCAAATGACAACACCCTTGGAAACTCACACGACAAGAAATAAAAAAGACAAGAATTAACAATATGGAATCCGAGAGTTGCAATGTATAGTCTTAATTTCCATCCATTGTTAATGGTATTTGAATATTTGTAAATTAGTGAAGTGTAAAAGGCCCAATATATAATCCAGAGACATACCTTCTTCACATGAAATGAAATGAGAAACGATCATGTTTCGTTTGTTAAGAAATGATTATATCTTTCTGCAACACAAGAAAAAGAAAATTTATTCAAAATGAAATACTATAAAATCTGACCAGATCCCTAAATCTAAACCTAAATCTGAACTTATGACTGAATACTGGATAAGTTGCAGATAATAAACACAGAGAAATGACACGTATATAGACCGATTTAAACAGCGAGTGAAAACTCTCCCGTTTGGATTGGATGTTGATCCTATTCCTATATAAATCTGAAATAGCGCTCTCTAGATAATAATAAAATTGTTGCGCAAAAAGCATCTATGAGTGTCATTTTACTGGAAACATCTTACAATTTTTTCCTTGACAAGAAGAGCAGTATTTGGTGAATTGCCATCTGATTAGAGGATCAAGGACAGGCTTAACATAAGGACAGTTAAAATTCTGCTAGAATACAGAATCACTTAATTTGTCCAGCAAACAACGTATACCTTTACTAACTAAACTGAGGAATTCACAATTTATAATTTTTGAATTATACTTGTCTTTTATCATGGTGAAATTGGAGCACGTAGCCGGCGATTGCCTTACTTATTCAAGAAACGTAATATGGTTTATAGATAACTAATGTATTTATTAACATATGTTATATAACTTCTAACATCTGTTAAAATAGCTAAAAAGAGAGGGCGTATGAAAAGCTTACAAGGCACAAAACATATATATAACAAGGAGTAAACATATGAATGTATTTTCCAAATACGATGAAAGAATATGAGTCAAATATTTACCAATAAGATAAAATCTGATTCCATCTCTGAAATCTAGAAGTCTGATGACCATAAGAGCTGCTAAAATAAGTGCTTGAAATTGGATCTGAGATTTCCAAATCAGCAGTATACTGAAGAAAACACGGGCAGCGAGGGGTGGCGGCGGATAGGGTTTCACAAGAAAATAGAGAGATGAGACAAAAAGAAATTTCAAATATTGTGATTGTCCAGGGGGTTACGTAATACTCGATAAGCTTTTGGTTATTATACCAAAAATTCGAGTCCTACACATTGATATCGGGTGATTTGGTACATTGCATTGCCTTTATCAGGAACGGTACGTATAATTTAATGATATTACTATATTTCTAATTCAATATCAAGAAGTACATCGAATGACGATATAATCCAACAATTCTATTGTTTTGGGAGTTCAATAGGTATGGTATTAAGTTCGCTGGAATTGGCTACTTTGGGCTTTCGAGTGAAGATAATTTTCATGTTGTAAATTACTAGTGGATTAAGTTGGGTTAATGACTTAAGATCAAATTTATCACACTCAAAAAATATGTAACAAAATTATTGTTCTTCGAGGACCTTTTTTTTTTTTGGAAGGTAAGGAGTATCATATCATATCAAAACTGGTACAATTTGAGGCTCTGGTAGCACAATCCGCTACCTAGAACCAAAGCAAGCAAACCAAATTAACTCATTTACGGTTTAGATATACACGGACAACTAAACAAAGCTGCAGTAAAATAAAAACTACAAAGCAAAGCTAATATGCTCATGTAGTAACCAATCCCAGATAAAAATCAAATGATAATCGCAATTCAGAGCATCTTGCAAAGTCCCAACAGTTGCTATATTTCTTTATTTTGTAAAGGACTCGTCGTTCTCACCACTATCGAGCTTCAAAAAATCTTAATGAAAGCACCAACAGTAAATAAGTACAACTAGGAAAAATGAATAAAGCAATACATAACTCGATTCTCATCGAACAACTTTGACCCAATGCAGTCTAAGCAATACATAACTCAATTCAGTCTTAAGCAATACATAACAGTAAATACTACCAAGCAGCCACCCTATCGAACAACTTTGACCCAATGCAGTCTAAGTAATACATAACTCAATTCCCAATTAAAGATTTGAACGACACATTGGAAACAACAACTAATCATACTTGCAATTCTGATTATCAAGTTGAAACCTTAGTATATTAGACATTAGTATCCAATATATACCAAACAAATCCCGTTAAAACGATAAATCATCCACTTTTGATTATCAATCATAGGCAATTTATAATCCGCTTAATATTAGATAATACAATCCAATATTTCTTCCAAACGGTAAATCACCAATGCAGCTAAACACCAACATCAACATTGACTAGAATGAGGTTCTAACAACAGGAACCTCCCAAAACAAGAGAAAAAAAACCCGAAGGAACAACACATGCTAAATTGTGAACCAACCCAAGTGAATATAAAAAAACAATCGAACCCAATATACAACCGAATTTCAATAAAGACATCGCTAGTGTATAAATGGCACTAATGTGAACTAAATACGTCAAGAGGGCAACCCATGATAGCAGATAACCAATTCCAAAATTTCAACCCACCGCCAAAGCAGCTAAACACGGGTGCAACATCAAAATTGGGTCTCGGTCTCAAACTCGAAAGTATAGTTTTGGGAAGTATCAACACCACAAAGTGATAATTGATTGGGTATTCAGGGATAGATGAACCAACATGACCCACGGGACGGTCAAAAGATATGAAAGGACAAGGTCCAACCAGGATTGTAAATGAGTTAATCGGAGAAGGGGCCCAAGACAGAGGAGCAAACGAACCCACCCCCTCACTGGACCAGAGCAGATCTAGAGACTGGAGAAGATGAGAGGCGGAGAAAGGCGGGGTTGTGATGAGTAACGGATGAATACAAGCAGTATTAAGTTCAAGAAAAGCAATGGAGTTTCGTTTTAAAGAATATTATTTAGTAGTATTTACTTTTATATTTTATTTAGAATATTTAGTTATTACTATTCCTAATTTAATTAGGATTGCTAGACAATCATAATATTTAGTTATTTCCTAGTTAGATTAGGATTCTTTTAGATTAGTTATAGTCAGATTATGATTGATGTTAGGAACTCTATATATATCTCTGTGGTTGAGATATGAAGGTATCAATTATTTTCCAATCAATAAAGTACTTTACTTTTGTTTATTTCCTGGTGGATTCCAGATTTTCGTTGGTGGATTCCAGCAAAACACGCCCGTTCGAACGTAATCGAGCAACACACCCGTTCGTGTGTTACGAACAAGATCTTTTAATTCTATTTTACGCTTCCGTCCTGCATCAGGTGGTATCAGAGCAAGCCTACGATCTGTCAACTACAAAACGCAAATTATGGAAAAATCGATCTATAACGAAAAACTCACTTATCGAAAAAAAATGTTTCAAGCTCAGTGCCGATTAGGAGGAGTTGTTTGCAAAATGTTAATAGACAACAACTCTTTATCAAATTTAGTATCGTTAAAGGTTGTGAACTACTTGAACTTGAACATGATGCCACACCCCACACCTTATCAAATCGGGTGGGATCAAGATGGACTCCCGGTTCAGGTAACTCATATTTGTTTGGTTCCTTTAGCCATGGGGAAAATATATAATTCTTTAGTCAGTTGTGAAGTTATTGATATGCAAGTCTGCCATATTTTATTGGGAAAATCATGGCAAGATGAAGTAGGAGCTGTTTATGATGACAAACACCACACATATACATTTGAATGGCAAGGAAAAGGAATTCGGATTAAAGTACCCGAGTCTCTTCAAAAGGAGGAATTTTTTTATCATGATCAGATTTTTTCCCTCTATTCAAAACCATGTTTTGCTAATGCTGATTTGGAGTTGACTAAACATGTTTTAACCGATGATCTCGAAACTAAAAACGACACAATTTTAGAAGATTATAATTCAATGCAAGATTCACAAATACTTGATATTGCTCATTTGGATTCTACAACAACCTCTCTAAAAGAAACAAAGGAATTTTTTCTCGAAAATGTTTCAAATTTGGAACAAGCCGTTAATATTTTTGCTCAAGAAAGATCTAAATCGAAAAGCGACAATATTGAATTCAAGAAATTAAGAATCGATGAGATGGATGCATGTAATGTATTAATGGGTAGACCATGGGAATTTGACGTTTGTTCTGTTTATAAAGGAAAAGATGATGCATATTATATTGAGTGGCAACGAGAACAATTTTTGCTAGTTCCAACAGGAAGTATATCAAAGGTTTCTAAAGTGGAAGGGAAAAGTTTATTGGCTATCTCTAATGTTGTCAACGATTTTTCTTTTAATATCAATGATTTTAATGGAGTTTTAACTTTGGGAATTAACACGGAATGTGAAGGGATCGAAATAAGGGAGTTAATGAAAGAATTATTAAAGGGGTTTCGAGGTGTCACGCTCGATTCGAATCAGCTACCTTTCATACTTGATATTCAACATTTGATAGATTTTATTCATGAGTATTTGGATACCGATTGTGATACATTAATTGGAGATCCATGGGACAGGGGCAAAATAATACGCCAACAAAAGATGACAATTGGTTCGATAAAAAAAAAAATTTGTTTACAATGTACAAATCGGGACGATTTGTTTTTAAGTGGATGGGAATGATGAGTAACGGATGAATACAAGCAGTATTAAGTTCAAGAAAAGCAATGGAGTTTCGTTTTAAAGAATATTATTTAGTAGTATTTACTTTTATATTTTATTTAGAATATTTAGTTATTACTATTCCTAATTTAATTAGGATTGCTAGACAATCATAATATTTAGTTATTTCCTAGTTAGATTAGGATTCTTTTAGATTAGTTATAGTCAGATTATGATTGATGTTAGGAACTCTATATATATCTCTGTGGTTGAGATATGAAGGTATCAATTATTTTCCAATCAATAAAGTACTTTACTTTTGTTTATTTCCTGGTGGATTCCAGATTTTCGTTGGTGGATTCCAGCAAAACACGCCCGTTCGAACGTAATCGAGCAACACACCCGTTCGTGTGTTACGAACAAGATCTTTTAATTCTATTTTACGCTTCCGTCCTGCATCAGGTTGAGAAGTGGAGATGGGAGAAGGGCAGATATGGAATGAATCGGTGAGTGGGGGGTTGAGAAGAGAAGGAGATCGAGCAGAAGAGAAGAGAACGGAGTGTATCCCGGGGGCAGAGGTGGTCGGAGACCGGTCCTCCACCCCCAGGCAAGTTAAGGTTTGGGTGTTGGGGTTCGAGGACCTTATTCATCCAATTGAGAATTGCAGTTCTACAAATGATTGAGGATTTTTTTTGTGAGATTTATTAACCGCTAGCTCCTAGAAAATTTATGAACTATTGGGGCGAATTAACTCTTTAAATGATTTTTGAGCGATTTCTAGCTTATTTTGGGTTTTATTCACCCTCCCGAGCGCTTATGCTGGCACTCAGGCTGATTAAGCTTGAGGTTATTGATAATTTGAAGTTTAGAGAAGTGTCTATATACTTGTAAGTTATACCAAAAGCTTAGTGTAACAACCCTAAAAAGAGCTTGCACGTATAATAATCTCAGTGGTTATTCCTTGACAAAAAGCGATTAGTGATCATGGTAAGTACCGTTAACTAAAACCATGATCCCATATGTTATAGCAACTCATTCATATCATCTTCAAGAAGTTATTCACGAATACTTCATCTTTCGGAAGCAATAAAATTGTTATTGTATTAACGAAATTTGATGTACACATCTTATTGATTTCTATTTTCCTGAACAAGACGATTATGAAATACAATCATACAGTGGTGAGTAGTAATAATAACAATAACCCCTCAATAGTTTCCAAAGCAATTACCTTCTGATTGCCACAGTCCATTTCATATACTAATAATTACATCAACTAATCCATGTGAACTTCTTTCAACGTAAACTAAATTCCTTTTTTTATTTAAAAGGGAAAATACCCAATTTGTACTATATATTTACTATGATATAATTCTAATCTACTATGAAAATTACCAATTAATATCATCTACTACCGAAATTTAACCAATCAGTACTTGCCGTCCAAAATTGATGACGACGTTAGTGCCACGTCATAATGGTAATGCCATTTTACTCATTTGGCATCTGTATATCAAATACAGTACTAAATGACATTTCACTACTTATTAATATAAATAAGTAAAAAATAAATGAAATAAAAATAAATTCAAATATAAAACACAAAATGAACTCAAATTCTGCTTTAATATATTCAATTAAAGACAAATTGCACTAAAAAAAGGGCTATATATTTTCAAAATATGTAAAATAAATTATAGGGGTTTAAATTATAATACTATAAATATAAAATGCAATTATAAAGTAAAAGGCATAATTTTTAGCCAACTAATGAGTTATATAAAAAATACTTTTGATTGAATATTAAAAATATAAAAAAATAAAACCATTTAAAATATACTACTAAACTTGTATATATAAACATATACATCCATATTGTCGTACATTCTGGTATCTTGGTTCTGAAGAGCTCATGTTGATTTAGTTAGTTTTTTACTTGCATGATGCAATTGATATGGAGTAATAATTTAATAGTATTTTATTCTTTGTCTCGTCAAGTTTTACAAACAATTGCACATTCCCTATAATGTTCGTCTAATAAGTAAATTATGGGTTTTTTCTTATATAATAAATTATACCTTTTTTGGACGTTCCCCCATTTTGATATATCATTCGACCTAATTGGTCCAATTTTCAAAAATAAAATTTTCCACAAAAAAAATCATCAAAACTAAAATAAAACTAAATGAATATGGAGGCTCCATCATCAATAGCGATGGGAAGGCAACCAAGTCTATGGATATAGAAAGAGAAGTAAGAGCGATAGAGAGAAAGAAGAAAAAGATAGAGTTGCAAAAAATATATATATATATATATATATATATATATCTTTTAGTCTCTTGTGTTCATATATGTTTGTTTAAAAGTTAAAAATTTTGGAAAAAAATTTTGGGTGTTACTTTATTGTATTAGATATTAAAAGTTGTATCGTTTGTTAATTTTATCTTCAATTTTGATATACAGCGGTATCGCCACCTATTTCACTGACATTGCCTTCAGTCACTATGTTGACAATCTCTTATAATCATTATTCTAAAAATCGTTCTAGTCACCGAATAATCCGTTGTCATTGGCCAAACAACTCGATTAAGGATGGTTGGTGGATATTAGTCGGGAAGTAGAAAAAAAAACCCAAATTTGGGGTTAACAGGGGTAAAAGATAGACATATGTTTGATTTCAACTATGGAGGTTGCAATAGTTCAAGGAAAATCTAACCAATACCCCATGCATTGATTAAGATTATAAAGGTAACATAATTGATAATTGGTAGAATAAATTAATTTTTGTGAGATATGGAAATAGACTTTGGAGATATTTAGGACTATTTAAATCTGCAATAAATATTTTGTTAAGCAAATAAGTGTATCAACATTTTATTTGATATATTTTCATAATATTTCATTTTCTACCATTTAAATAAATTATTCTATCATCTATGTAATAAGTAGAGAACAAACCTTTTGATCCACATTAAAATATATTAAAACTTATAGTTTTTTTTTAAAATTTAATTAATATTTAAATTTAGTCCAGACTCAACTAGTATTCTATATTTTTATTTGGATTTTATTATGCTGTAAAATTAGTTTTTAGTTTCTTTTATTTAATTAGTATTTAATTTTATGATAATTTCAACAGGATTTCATATTTTTATTTGAATTTTATTGTATTGGAAAAATAGTTTATAGTTTACTAAATAATAAAATATATCAATTGTAAATATTATTAGCATAAACTATTAATTGATAGATTAGGAAATCAATCGAATTTACATTAGACATAAATAACTACTCGTAAACGATACCCACGTGTTGCGTGTGATACGCTATAAATTGTGATAATGATACAAATATAAAGTAAAAAAAAATATAGGATATAAGAAAAAAATATTATATAAATTGTGATGATTATACAAATATTTAGAGAAAAAAAATATAGGATATAAGAAATTTTACGGGATTAAAAAGTGGTTAAAGAGTGAAAAAAATGTAATTAGTTTTTATTTATATATTTTTTATGAAAGTAGTTAATAGGTAATTAAGAAAAAAGTATAAGAGTAGTTTTTGAAAAAAAATGGCTAAATTGGACAGTCTCAACTTTTATTGAGTTCTCTTATATTAATAGTATGATATTGATTTAATGTATGGATAAGGGTTAAACAATTTCTCAGACACACTTGTTAGCCAAACCGATAGTTCAAACCTCTTATTTAATTAGGTTTGAAAGTAAAAAAAACAGACACATTTGAGAGAGAAAGACAATCGGGAAAGAAGGAGAAGAAAGGAGGTGGCTGAAAATGTAGGGTAGAAATAGATAAAAGAGTATTTATATTCTTAAGTTTAAAACAGTCACATAGTCATCTTTAAAGTTTAAAACAATATAGTAAACTCCCCTAATTAAAGAAAAAAAAACATAAAACTTTATATAATTACAAAAAACACCCCATTTGTAAAAGTCGCTGGTCGGAGACCCAACGCCCGGGGAACGACCAACGACTTTTGTAACCTTTCTTATCATCGTGGAATTACACGGCAACGTGAATCCTTTTGTTCTCAAACTCTTTCAACATAGATTTTACTCTCTTCTTGACACGATGACCTAGAATGTCCTCTTCACTTGCTCTGGCAACCTAAATCCTGCTCTTCTCTTGCTCCGACGCTTCCTATGGCCAAACATGTCCCTCATTGACCAATATTAGAGTCCATATAATTTCTACCAAAAGGCATTATTATAGGAAAAAGAACAACTCATATATAAGGAGCTAGAACCGCGAGACCCATCAATTTGAAATTATATTCAACACTTCCCTCACTTGTGGGCCAAGACAAGTGAATGTATAATGGGTCAAATGTCTATAAGCGTAAAAAAAATGAGAGAACGATTGAACCCAACAAACAACAAATGAACAAAATCTAATCTCATGCCATATTAGAGTGCATCAATTTCCACCAAAAGGTCTTATTATAGGAAGTAGAGAAACTTATATATAGATTGGCTACAACCTAGAAACGAGCAAAATGTGTGATGATATTTCAACACTCTCCCTTTCTTGTGGGAAGGGACCAACAAAACCCCACAAGTGTACACAAACAAACAAATAATAGCCTACTTTGATAACATATAAGAGTTGATTCATTTCCACCAAAACATTTTATGATAGAAATGAGAGAAACTCATGTATAAGCATATGATATGACCAAGAACCTATCGATGTGGGATAATATTCAACACTCTCTCATTTGTGGGCATATGCAAATGTATGCCAGATGGGCTAAATGTCTACAAGTGCAGACAACAAGGGAACCAAACAAACAAACAAAGAATAACCTATTCTGATATCATATTAGAATACATCCATTTTCGTCAAAAGACCTTATGATAGAAAGGAGAGGAACTCATATATAAGTATAGAGTAGGACCGATAACCCATCGATATGGATTTATATACAACTACCGAGTTAAATTAAACTCGTCGATAACTGGATCAAGCTCTCTGTTGGATGTCAGAGCAACGATTTTTTCTTCAAATATAAAGTGCACACCTATTTTAAATTAAAACAAGAAACCCGATGACTTTAAATTATATATCACCTGACGCACATTTTTCTTGCAAAATTCATTTTATTAAGAGATAATTGTTGTGAGGTGACCTATTAAACTTCATCGAGTGGAGTTAGTAAGGCCCAAACTATATTAAGTTGTACTGTTTAACCCAATCAAATGTGAGTGCCTCTTTGAAACAGTCACTTTATTTAACTGTTTATGAAACAGTCACCTTAACCACCGTTAGATTAAAAAATGGATGGTTAGATAATGTTTTTCAATAACTAATTTATTTTTTCGATTTTCAACAATTTAGAATTTGATAAATTAAAAACAAATTGTATAACACACTAAAAACTCAAATAAAAATATAGAACCCTCTGAGGGCCTACCCTAAACTTAAATAATAATCAATTTCTTTTTATACATTTGACATTTTTTTATGCTAACGGGTTATGAACAGTCAGCCTATACTGTTCACTAGTAATTCCCTCAGATGTGCATGTCTCTCTGCTCTATCTCTTATGCTTATATTCACTTGTCCAAAATATGCATGTGGGCGTGAGGGAGATAGCTTCGACGTCGTCGTCCCTCTGTCGAACCTCAAGCTTTGCATCACCCTCGAATCCCCGCCTCGTCCGGCCACCATCTCCACCAGCCCCTCCCCCGACCGCCTCCAATGCTGACGATAACGTCCCTCCAACCATCGTTCGTCGCCCCAAATCCGGTGTCGAACATAGAAGGAGGCGACCGAGGTTTAGAAAAAGAGGGATGGGCGTGAGACCGTGTGAGAGATGATACAAAGAAAACAATTGTGGGGTTTGTATTTTTTTGGGATTTGTATTAAATTGATTTGTTTCTCTATATTTTTGTTGTTGTATTTAGTTGTATCTGTACGTTTCTAGGTGTATACATATGTTTGGTTATAATTTTTATGTTACAAAAATAACATAAAATATTAAACTTTCAGAAAAAATAGATTTAAATATAAAAAGAGATTATTTTTGTCTTGTTTTGAGGTTTTTTCGAGTATAAATGTACGTATGGATCTTAGTATATTCAACTAGTTGATATAATTTACTATCTGGTTGAATTATTAAGCTTAAAAGAAAGAGCTAAAAGTCGCGAAAATAATATATTTTTTTCGGGGTGAATTTGTTAAAGTTTGAGAGTGACGTTGCTTGGACTTAATAAAAATTTAAAAGGGTGTCCGGCCACAAATTGTCCCCTTTTTTTAAAAATGAAAGTAAATATAATTCCTACAAGTCTAAAAGGAATAGTTTTGGTTTTCTGTACTTTTTATATTGTTGTTTTCCTTTGTAAACAATGAAAATTTGTACAAAATCACAACTAGAAAAAGTGCATGCAATGTGGACGTAAGAGTTTCCAATCCCATTATATTCTTTCATATATATATAATGATCTCATATGGCAGAAAAAGACAATGATTTGCTTTCCAGGCTTTTAGTTTTAATATAATCGTATATTTAACTATTAATTAAGTTGTTTTCTCCTCTTTTGGGGAGCAGATTAATGTGATGTTGAAATCTAACAGCGCATTAGCCACTAAAACGAATCCCTCGGGTTCTAACTTTAGGTTAATAAATACACTAAAAAATAATTTATCTTACTTTTACAGACTAATATTATTAACTAAAATAACAATCCCAATATCATGATCGCATCATTAATTGTATGTAAATCTGTATCTGTTCAAACCTCTTTTTACTTGTTCTGTCTGATTTGTAGCCAATGATTGTTCAATTCTAAGATTAGAGATTGATGAGTACATATAATTAAACACTTTCTTTACTTATTTATTTAAGGATTATTTTCAATAAAGAAAAAGTGGATATTTGGATTTCACATGAGCATCCGAGACGACATTAACGGTTGCGTCATTGAGTCCATTGCCTTATTAAATCTGTCAAGAAGTAATTTCCATTTAGAAATTGAAAATAATCCATATGATAGTCGTTTTTTTAAGTACATTTTGTTTCTTTGGCGTTTCTCGAGACTTTAAGAGCACCGGTCGATCCAACTTGAAGTTTCTATTCTAGTTTATAAAACTCGAATCAAACTTGGACATTCACAAAACAGAAAATTTTAATATATAAAAGTTAGTGAATTTTTTGTTGGTTCAAGGTAGACAACATAATAAAAAAATATATGAGACTCCACCTAAAATAATTAAGCTGTCTTATTTAAGTAAAATACAAGTGCTTTAGTTTTCACCCTAATTGCAAAAATGTCAATACTTAATCGATTCTAAAACAATGACATTAATATTGATGACTTTTTTGTGAGAAGGTTATTAGGAATTGTTATTTTTTGACGGGTTTGTTATAGTATAGTGAATTTGTGACAACTTTAAATTAGTGAAATATTTTGACTCTTACTAAATTAACATAGTTTTGTGAAACTAAGACATACCGAAAGATGTTTGATTTAGTTACAGATCTTTTAACTAAATTTAATCACTCTCTCGAAAATCTTTTACATCACTTCATGCAAAGTTCTTTTTCAAGTAAGATGAATTATAATTACATGAATCATAATTTTAAAGCAAACAACGTTTCACCAAATCATTTTGGAATATTAATTTGCATGCGGTGATAATATCGGTGCAAAATATTGATGTGTGCATGTTGGAAAAAAACAGCTCGTATATACATTGAGGATATTGGTGTTTTACGTAAAAAGATTCACACTTGCACTTGATTGTTAAATAAATTATTTTGGACCATAATTAATTTATGATTGGTATTTAATTAATTGTAGCTGCCGATGAGGTAGGAATTACCAAGCTAGCAGCGGTGATAATGAAGCGAAACGAAACAAAAACAGTCAATTTTGTTTTAGTTTCGTTTAATTTTTGAGTTTTTCATTATCGTTTCATTTTGTTTTGTAATGAACGAAAACAAAACGAACTTTTAACGAAATGAACACGAAATTTTCGCATCATTTACAACCCTATTAGTTTGTAAGTAATTTGGTAACTCTAAATTTCTTACGTGAACCGGTATGTTACACGTAATATCCTATTTAGACCGCACCTTATATATTTTTATACAATGGATTTTAAATTAATATTACTAATATATTTTACTATACATTTATTTATACAAACACACACACGTATATATTTATATATGTATCAATTTATATATATCTTACTATTATTTAAGTAAACACTCCTTATGAAGACCTGATACATTTTATTACGAAAATGCCCCTGTAAACTTTAAGAAACTATAAAAATACTAACTGCTCTTTAATTCAAAAATTAAAAAAAAAAACTGCTCCCCATTTAAATTTTGAAATATAATTAACTGGGTTCCAACTACCGTAATAAACAGAGGCATACTTGTTTTCAATTTCACCTTCTCTCTCTCCCATCAATTTCTATATTTCTCTCCCATAGGTATAAAATTTGTGCAACATTTGATTCTTTTACTCACAATTATTTTCTTTTTTAGGTTTTAATTTTAAATCACGGATTGGGATAATAATATTCACACGTAACGCGTGGACGGCTCTGCTAGTATATATCCATATATCTATATATATATATATTATATTAGACGAAAACGAAATTTAACAAAACAAACATAGTTATAATTATTATCATCTCATTTAATAAACCAAATATAAATTTTATTTAATAATAAACAAAAATACCAGTCTCTACTATCCACTGTGGGGTCCATAAAACTCATTCTTTCTGGGACCAACTTTTGACACGTGAATCGAAAATTTACATATGGCATGATAGGATTACTTATTGGGTTATTCTTCTTATTCCATAATTCCATGTCTCTTTCATGCTTTTCCTTTTCATCAATCCATCTTTTTTGGTTCTTTTCCTCTTTTATTGTTATTCCATTATTGACTTGTTGTTTAATCTTTCTCCATCATATCAACTTATAAATTAGAACTTGAGTAGTAAATGGAACATCAAATTAAGTTAGTGACCAAAATTCAAAAGTATAGTTCATAAATATAAAAAAGTCCGAAGTTTGATATTTCATTTATTTATAACCAGGATCAAAAATATCAAACGGACTGCATCGTTAATGGATGACAACCGATAACCGCTATAATAAGTAGTGAAATTACATGACAATCAAGAACTTCACCAACAAAATGAAAAGTATTAATTGGAAGTTCCGCTGCTAGGTTCCACGATGAAAAACAAACAAACAAACTATAAGCTCAAAACTCCTGGGATAATTACTGTTTATATATACAAACTATATGTTTTTAACAAAATGTATACCAAATTGCATGTTTTCTCAAAAAGCATACCAAACTATTTAAAACAGACCATTCGACATAATGATATCATCTAATGGCCAAAAAGAGCGAGCACGTGATTTAACGTGACACTTATTGGGGGTAAATCTGTCTTTTTCATGAGATAAAAAAAAACTCTTTAATGAATTTAGTAAATTACTTTATTACGGAAATAAAGAGCATTCTTTTACATGGTTTTAGAGACAAACATACTCACTATCCTACATGTATATATGCATGATGTTACCTTGCGATAGCTATGTAGCTAGGTTAACTAACAGCCATGTTTACCTGAATTTGCACTAACAAACTCCCCAATATCATTTTAGAAAAAAAAAGCTCTCCAATATGACAAGAGGTGGGGTTCCAAATCTTTCAAATTAGAAGAACTTGATATCTCGTATACATAATATATACTAGCGGACCTGCCCATCCGATGGGTGTGAATCCAAAAAAAAAATATGTAACCCGTTATGATAGAATCATGAATGAAGTGATGAACAATTATGGTTGAGAGAGAGAGAGTGGATGAATTTGATGATTTGTGAGAAGATAAATTTAATAATTAGATGACAGTTATTTTCTTTTTAATTCTCCTGTAAAAGGTGTCTAGTACTATTTTGTAATTTTGTAAATTAATAGGACTTTTTTATAAATAATTGTTTCAAGTATTCATAAGCCCTCTTCACATAAAGTAGTAACTAGCGGACCTGCCCACCCGATGGGTGTGAATTTAAAAAAATATATGTAACCCGTTATGGTAGAATTTTTGATGAACGGATGAACAATTATGGTTGAGAGAGAGGGGGTGAATTTGATGATTTGTGAAAAGATAAAGTTAATAATTAGATTGCAGTTATTTTTCTTTTAATTCTCCTGTAAAAAATGTCTACTGCTATTTTTTAATTTTATAAATTAATATGACTTTTTTATAAATAATTGTTTTAAGGTTTCATAAGCCCTCTACAAATAAAGTAATAGTATAGATAGTATATATATATATGTATGTATATGTATTTCCAAGAAACAATATAGATAATATTTCCAAATTAATGCCTGCAGAAAATACAGTGTCAAGTTAAAAATGTCAATCAAGTGTTTAATATTATTTTTTTTCCTTTTTTCCGCTTTAATTATGTTTTTCAAATAAATTAAGTTTCATCTTGGGTAGTAACTTTCATTGTTTGGAAGAATCCCACCTGAGACATGGAAGAAGTGGGAAATATTAAGTTGTTATATGTAAACGTAATTGTCCCTTCATTTTTCCTACAAGTTTGTTTAACACCGTTTGGTAATTTTCTTTATTACTATTACTGTACTTTGTGGTAGACTTAAATTTTATTACCATTACCGTACCACACCTTTTGTATACCATACTTTCGGTATACCTTATACATACCCAAGTATTATAGAGAAAAAAGTAAGAGTAAGTGATCAAATAACGAATTATAATGTGCGATAATTAAGAAAAAAAAACTAATTTGAATAACTCAATATCAATCAACATAACATGATATGAGAACCAATATATACCTCTACATATAGGTCAATAAGTACCACACTTAACAACAAGCTCGTACTCAAGGTTGTGCCGGAAGCATGCGATAAGTTACGATGCACAAGCGTACAACTTCCCACGGTCTGACCAAAGGCCGAATACACTCCTTCAACTGCTCAAGCAGACTCCCACAGTCAGGTGACAACCCCTATCAAACTATGTCAACCCGATAAAAAAACTTCGTATTATCAGTGAGCAGCCAAATCAACAACTCCAAAGTAGAATCTCAAAGTCACGCATGAAAGTATCATGAACAATATACGAGGCCCAATCATACGCAATCTTATCACACACAGGCAACAATGGTCTTATAAGAGTTAATTATCTATGATGTACGGGGTCCGGGTCGTAGTATATTGTACTTAGTACAATATGAATTACGGTAAAAGTTGAAAATTTTGGGTTCGGTAAAGGAAAGCTACGTTAATAAAAAATAATTATATGATTTAAGTTATGAATTACAATCCTCCAATAACAAAATGCACAACCTTAATGAACAATTTAATTTTAAGTACGACTATTTTCGTTGAATGTTAATCTAATCTTTATAACCAACGGAGTTTATACGTTTGGTACACCAAACTATGTGCTTTTAACGATTTGGGTATCAATCTTTTAATTTTTCCAATTTGGGTATCATACTATAATAAACTTTCTAATTTAGGTACCACATTATAATAAACTTTTCAATTTAGGTACCAATTAATCACGGAATCATGTCACGTGACAGTACGTGTTTTACAAACGTTAACGTGAGAGACTAATTTTGTCAATCTGCATCAAAATATATCTCCTAGAAAAACGTTTCCCCCCTAATTTCACACATAACAAAAATCAGTATATAGTCCAAATTTGAGGGGAAACGTTGTTTTATAATGATATATTTTGGTGCAGAATGACAAAATTACCCTATCACGTTTAAGCTTATCAAGCACGTGTTGTCATGTAACATGATTCCGTGATTAATTTAGACAGTGGTACCTAAATTGGACAGTTTTTTATAGTGTGCTAACCAAATTAGAAAAGTTGAAAGTTGGGTACCCAAATCGTTAACAGCAATATAGTTTGGTGTACTAAACGTATTTTTTTCCTAACGAATGTGTAAAAGAAAATTAATTAAATTCATTACACTTTTATGCTAAAATATGTAGATAAACTTATATTTTAATTTGTTTTATGAAACAAAATAAAAAATAGTTTTTTTCAGTCGTACGAAAAATACCAAAGACCTACCCTTTGCATACCCATGCGCGACGTGGAAGGCGTAAAAAGTTAATGGTATTTGAAATGCAGTTCGCGATTACATGAAACGATGTACCATCCATATCCGTACCGCTACTCTTGAAAAAAAAAATTAAGACAAACTAATTATAACTTGCTTGCAGAAAAAGAATAGTAGACAAATATGGGTTTGTAAAATTGAAGATTGTATACAACAGAAAACCAGATATAAATTAAATTATTTGTGTTTTTTTTTTTTAATGCATGGAACATTCACTTACTGACTAGCAGATATAGCTTTTTCTTTATGTCGGTTGATTGGCTGTTGATGATATGGCATTTCCTACCAATCCCATATGAAAAGAACATTCTTTTCCTTGATCATTATAAACTGAAAATAAAAAATAAATATATATATATATAGAGCCGCCAATTAGTTGTAAATACATATAATTAAAACTAGTAATTAATTAAACCCTGTAACTTACAACATGGCTCAAATTCCAAGAAAAGAACATTTACGAAGCATGGCATATATTATCTTAGCTTACAAACAGCTTCCACGTAAAGATTAGCATTACGGGTATTTTGGTCCCCATATTTTAAACCTAATATCTTCCATAACTTAAATATTTTGTACTTATATTTCAGGTATAACATCTTTAGTCATCAAAATTTGACATTGTTTAGTTTATGGTTCCTGGATGGTGTTTTATGAGGCGAAGGATCGAACTCACAACCGAAGTTGAATTTGACATGCTAAGCTAGGTTCTTTGATTACTAGCTAGTGTTGTTAATTATTTTCCAGTGTGAAATACACATATTTTCTAAATTTAGGGTAATCTTCTATTCAATTTCCATAGCTAATTAACTTGACTAGAATCACAAAAGGAAACAAATTAACTTTTGTTGTTCACTCTGATCCGGTGGTGTTGGTTTTCGTTTACCAATACATATAGTGACGGAACCATAATTAGAAATGGGAGGGGCCGATATTCTATATAATTTTTTTCATAACTATATATATGAATCTTTATTCCGTAAAATGGGAGGGGCCGAACTATGATTTTTTCATCAAAAATATATAGAAAATTTTATTTTTTTCACCAATTCTTATCCAAAATGAGGAAGGTTGCGGTTCTCGATTATCTCAACCTAGTTACTTTCGTGTATTCCTATTTCTTCGAACTACCAAACTATGAAACCAAATAGAAGTTAGTCTTCAAACTCTGGGAAAAATGTGTAGTTCAACCCTTGAAGAATCGTTTCATGAATTCTTATTATGGACAAACGGCTTAAAAATAATAAAATAAAAATAAAGATAAAGGTGAAGGGGGGGTGGCAGCATCCCACCCTACTTTTATCACTTTTTTTAGACCCTCTCATACTTTTTTTGTCATCTTATCAAAAACCCCTTCTGAGGCCCCATTTCTGAATCCTCTCTCTCTCTTTCTTTCATCCATATTAAACTTTGCTAGGGTTTTGTGTATTTAGTTTTCTCTGTTGAACACAAAGCCTAAGCTGGTCCTCCTTTTCTTTTATTTTTGCTTAAGAGGCCAGCTTAGTATTTGAATCAACAAATATTTCTCTTTTGAGTCCTTTTTTGTTTTCAATAAGATTACATTTTCGCATGGCACCGGTTTCATTGCCTCCTGGTTTTCGTTTCCATCCGACAGACGAGGAACTTGTGGCTTACTATCTAAATCGGAAGATCAACGGTCGTAAAATTGATCTGGAAATCATTCCCGAAGTTGATCTTTATAAGTGCGAGCCTTGGGATTTGCCAGGTATGTTTTTTTTTTTTCTCACAATTAATTAACTAGTAACGACGACTACAAGAAACAAAAATAATAATTTTGAGCTCTGTTGGGTCTAACATATTATTAAAAGAAATATTACTCTGATTATTGTTGTAGAAGCCTCACTAATTATGTACATAATTTGCAAAGAAAATAAAGTTTCACCATTAGATTAGTCATTAGAAACTAGAAAGTTAATATTATTTTGTTGTTGGTACAAATAAGAAAGTGAATAAGAAGAAAGGTATAATGTACATAATTAAAATCTTTATTTTTATTTGGATAATAAAAGCATTCTAATTTCAATAAACCATATGCATCATTATATAGTAGTGGTATTATACATATTTCAATAAAAAAGCCAATCAACGCATCAAATAAACGAACCCGGTCCAAGACGATAAAACAGGAAATCATAAAATTTCTTAAAACCTGTTATATATATATATCCCTCTTTTCATTGAAAAAGGTCTAAAGAACTTACACGCCTACCATATCATTTCCTAACGTTAAACATTTTATTCAAAGTGTTTTATTTAATCCACTTTTTTTTCATCTCAATTTTGTGGAAACCCCGCTCTGTTATTTATTTATTTATGATAAAAAAAATATAAATGTGGGGGAAAACCGTAAAAACAAAAAAAAAAAAGACTGAAATTAGTTGTTGAAATGAAAAAAAAAAAATGAATCGAAAAAATCTAAAAAAACTAAGGATCATTGTTCTTCTAAAAGCTGTTGAAGAATCCTCACCTGAGACAAACAAACATTTCGTTTTGAGTTTCTATAAACCAATTAGTTCCTGCATTGCTGAATATAAAAGAAGTTTATGAGTTCTAAACATGATACCTTGTAGTCAAATACTATACGACATATTATAGAATAAATATCTAAATGAATCTTGCTTTGTGTTACAAAATATATAAGGTTATACGAAATATAGCCCCCACATCCTTTAAGCTCATTTTTTTTTTTTTTTTTTAACCCAACTTTTTTTTTTTTCTGGCGAAGGAAGTTTAAGCTATTATTTGATTACAAAGACAGCTAGGAGGGAAAAGAAATACATTAATAAGTCATAAACTAAAAATCTTTGTTACTTTTATGTAAATGTTTATGCATACATATTAATCTTAAAATTTATTAACGTTTCACAATGATAATATTAAACTTATAAACTGTTTTAAGTATAGTATTAGTAAGTAACAAATAATATATAATTTGGTCTTGTGCTAAAGGAAAGAGAAAGAAGTCAAAAAGCAAAAAAAAGGAGATCGAACATGATTAATGATTGCTTTTGTCTTTTATTGAGATCAAGTTTTAAACTTTACCTTCTTTTAGAACCATCTTCATATCTTTCCGTGCTATATAACCTTCAATTCACTTTATCTTCAAAATTTTCCCTCTTTTATATACTACTTCTAATCACATTATTAACCACTGCTATAATAAAAATTTCATTTAGTATCATAAAGTTTTTTTGGTTATTTTGTTAAAGTGAGTGTAGCTAAATTTTAACAATAAATTGTGTTGCTAAACTGTTGTTAAAATTAAACCACGACAACTTTTCCAACATAACTCAAAAAGTTTTATAAAACTAAATAAAAATTTTATTGCAGTGAACAAACATTTTTTTAATCAGAAAAGAAGATAATGTTCATTTATAACTTGCTCTATATTTCATTTTTTGTTTATACTTTTAGAAGAAAAAAATTTCGAAATTATCAAACGAAATTCAAGTACGCCAACTCAACAATCTTCCGAATTTCAAGTCTAAAAATTGCAAAAAAAGTAATAACAAAATATAATGTATCGTCGATAAACATAAATTATTATCTTCTCATCTACATAAACATCTAATAATATATATAGTAACATGATATAGAAGATCATTAATTATTCTGATAACGAAAACAAAGTTGTGCCACTTCTTCATTCTAATCAGTTTTAAATTATGTGTAGAATTGAAATTCCACTGGTCTCATTAATATTAGGATAATATAAAACAATTTGTTATATCTCTGTAGGAAAATGATTTCCCAGATTAAAGTTATATACATAGCCTTTATGTAAAAAAAAAAATAGTGGTGAACATAAATCTTACTTCTTATTCATTTACAAGAAATGAGGAGTCTTTATTATTTGGTGACAATCCAAAATTTGTTTCTAAATGTTTAGATTTAGGGACACAGATTATTTTTTTGTCTCTAAATCTAAATATCTTAAGGCCAATATTTTTTTTTCCCGAAAATTTAATATTTAGGACCAACTCAAAAAGATTTTTCTATAAATACAGTTTTGTATCAATATAAGAGGACCCTTAAATTTTTGCTTCAAATGTATTCTGTAACAAATATATATGTAATTCGCTTATATTGGTACTAGATTTTCCTTAAAGACAAATTTCATCTACTTTTCATCCCTAAATTTTAGATTAGATTTATGTACAACAAAATATTTTGGTCCTTAAATCTAACATGTGGAGACAAATTTTGTATTGTCTTTAAATAATTCGTTCCATGTAGTGATAAAAACATAAATTTTTTTATCAGTTTGTATTATCTGATACTAATTAATATAATTTTAAAATAGTTAATTTAAGTCGTATGTTATAAACTTGGGAATTAATGTGTAGTAACACTTCAAAAAATTATTTATTTAATGATGGTTAAAAACAGTGATAAATTGTCAAAAATAAAATAAAATACTGTCACAAAGCCACCATAAATACGCTAAACACTTACAAAAACCGTAGCTAAACACCTTGTCATAAAAATACCATCACTATTTAGAAATTTTTGGTCGTGTAAAGGTCATAACCAGCCTCTTTATTTATGCATACTAATCTGTGATGTACACAGGTAAATCATTGTTACCTAGCAAGGATCTGGAGTGGTACTTTTTCAGCCCACGGGATCGTAAATACCCAAACGGGTCGAGAACAAACCGGGCAACAAAAGCGGGGTACTGGAAAGCAACCGGTAAGGACAGGAAGGTAAAATCACAAAACAGGGAAGTTGGGATGAAAAAAACGCTAGTTTACTATAGAGGGAGAGCCCCGCATGGGTTAAGAACTGACTGGGTGATGCATGAATATCGTCTCGATGAGAGAGAATGTATCGACTCCAGCTCTGGTGTACAGGTAATACTCATGAACCCTATCTAGGGTAATTTACATATATTTTCACTAAAAAAAAACTTATTTTGAATGAGTTGTTCTTTTTTTTTTAAATATTATTAAAGAGTATCAATGTATTTCACACTTACCATCATTAACAAGACTCGAACCATGCACCTCATATTAATAGTGCGGATTCTAATCCACTAGGAATACAATATGAGATTTACGAAGATTTTTTTAATATTATTTTACATAAAGGACTTAGGTATATTTCCTGAATATCATTTTTCTTGTTCGTAACATTTTTTCCTTTGATTGAACTTGAGTATGGCACTGAATTAAGGGAGATCATGAAAAAAAAACATTTGAAATTGTCTAATAGAGCTCATATCTCAAGCATTCGCATTCAGACAAGTGCGGTTCTTTCCAACAACCATGATTTCCAACAAACATGTCGATGCATAAACAAAAACTTAGTTTTCACACTAACTAATTAATTAAGAAGCTCGTTTTGCCTCTCTATGCAAAGCAATAAAACTTATTTTACATGTTAGATCATCGTAAAAATGATGTAGAACAGTTAACATATGCTAATGATATTGGCTAATATGTAATATGTTGCCTGGTGTAGGATGCATATGCGCTATGCCGTATATTCAAAAAGAGTGCCACAATTGGCCCCCCAAAGATGGGAGATCAAAACTATCATGTCGGCTCAACCTCAACAAGCCCTAGCCAAATGCAAATGCATAGTCCTCACTCTTCATCCGATCTTATGGTTCTTTCTTCTGATAATAACAATGATTTCGACATATCTGATTATAACCACAATATCCCAATTGATTACCATCACACATATTCACCTGCAAACAATTACAACGACAATAACTATAACAATAATGTCAGTAGTAATGGTATCATGACTACAGCTACTACAGATGAAAATTGGATGCGTTATTTATCTGAAGACGTTTTCAGCCATGCCAACTCCTCATATTCTCACTCTGGGCCGGTTCCGTATGCTCCGTCCAAGGTCAGCACATTACTAGCTGGATTGAACTACTTACCTCAGTAGCTAATAGTGTTGTTTCATCTAATTAGTAACCATGTTTTTAATCAACATTAATGTGATAGAATCATAGAGGGTCTGTTTCTGATGCTTATCTTAACATGGGGAGCTTATGAATGCATCTATCATCAAATTTAGGGACTTGTATGGGAGGAACTTTTAAGCACATAAGCCTGTTTATTGAAATCAAGAAAAAAAACTACATTGATTCAGCTTGAGTTTTAATCTTTTTTTATGGTAGAAAACATTATGCCGCGTTTAAGATCGATCAACCAAATGCATCGCAATTTTTATTTAATCAAAACAAATAAAGTCCGCTCAAATTTGAAACCAAACAAGCCCTGGCTAGGTCAAAGGTATAAATAAGCATGTCGTTATGAATGCCTTAATAAAACATTTGTACTAAACTTTAACGTAAAGATATCCACCCTTGTATCCCCTCTGTTATACAAATGATTGAGCCACATCATGTAGTCACAAATTTTAATATATTATTTTGTATTCGTAACATTGTCGATGTTGAAACCTATTCAGGTAGATGTGGCCTTGGAATGTGCAAGGCTACAACAGAGGTTCACACTGCCTCCATTAATGGTACAAGATTTCTCGCAGAATGGCTTTTTAAACATGAATAACATGCCACAAACAGGCATCAACGTCAACAACACGAATAACGGAAACCAACAAGATATATTGCAAGAGATCCTCTCAGTTGCTCAAGCTTCTCAAGAGCTTATAAACCAAGACACTAGTTGGGATGGTACCACAAAAGGAAGCTATGCTCCCATTTCAGACGACTTTTGTTTCCAAAATCAATTTTACGATGTCGGTGCTTCTTCTTCAAGGCTAATTATGGAACAATCTTGGGATAATGCTGAGAATGGAGGAGAATTTTATAGTGAAGAGTTCAAGGGAGAAAGAATGGTGGAGAACTTGAGATGGGTTGGAATGTCTACCAAAGATATAGACAAGGTATATTATATATCATCCTAAATTAATCAATTTAGAGACTACGTGGTGATAATAAGGGACCGTAACCTCCTCGTCCCGCACTTGGAAAGTTCTCCACGTACTTTAAGTTGAATTTGTTAGTTATTCTACTGTGCTTCCTCCTATTATATATATCCGTTTATATATGGATTTCTGCCCTTTTCCCAAGTAATTTTTTGTCCCTTTTCCGAAAGCAATCCTAAATAAGTGTTTGTGTAATTCGTACATTTTTTTTTTATCATAGTAAAGCAAAGTAAATCGTCGTTTTACTACAAGAAAATATCAGAACGTTGATGTGACGCCAAAATGTTTGTGCCTCATTTGGTGACTAGAATAGCAAATAGCATCAGTTTCCGTTGCTATTCCTGTCACCAAATTAGTCACATACACATAAACATTTAGATATTTTCTTTAGTGTTTTATATATGGTAAACAAAACATCATTAAACTTATAGGTTTAAACTACTACACAAGATGTTCATGGAGCTTGGAGATTGTAAATATAGTTCTAACCCGCATTGCTCTACTTGAAATGAGCAGAATTTCGTTGAAGAATACAAGAGTGTTCCAATAGAAACCATATCAAATTTCCAACAACGAGAAGGCCATGGCGTTCAAGCTGGTACTATAATGTTTTCTACATTCACTTATTTTCACCAAAACAAATTTTATAAGGTGTTTTTTCTCACTTAATTTCCTTGTTGATTTTCAGGAGAAATTGTAAATGAAAACAGCTTCAATGCATTGGACGAAAGTGAAGAAAGTGAATTCCCTCCTGGGATTACAAACAATACCCTAGACGAAAATTTTATAGACGATGGTGATATGGATGGTTTTTCAAGCACCCCAAGCTTCGAGTTCCATGAGAAAATCGAAATTAATCATGGTTTGTTAGTATCGACTCGCCAAGTCGCTCAAACATTCTTTCACCAAATAGCACCATCACAAATCGTCGAAGTCTATTTGAATTCCAATTCAGTGACTAATCACTGCCATCAATTAGACAAGATTAACTTAGTAACCGGAAAAGAGAGCCGAGATTCGTTTGATGACAGATTTATTGGTCCAAGTTGGAGGAAAATAGTGAAGCCTATAATCACTTCGATTGCAGTTCTATTAACTTACTGTTTATATATATAGACAATGTGAGGAGAAAAGAGAGTTTTCTCTAAACTAAAGGAGATGAAGAAAAGCAGATATGATCATGCCTAGTTGCCAATATTACAACTTTTTTTTTTTTATCGTTGTCATTTTTATTAATTACTGCATTGATAATTGTTAGCATTTGGGTGCAGCACGTTGCACCCTTAACCTTTTCAAATTTCAACTTTCATTATTTTTATTTGAGGATTATAATTAACCATAGTTTTACAAGTGGGGAGAAAGCAAAAGTAAATCCTTACCCTATAGTTTCCAGTCAAACTCTTACTTGTCATGCATGCAGTTGTTTTCTTTATTGTATTTCTTTAGTCACACAATTATTATTGTATTATTCTTTTATAAATGTGGACAGATCGAAGATGTACTAATATACTGATTATTATGTAAAGATATTTTAATTAATTGACTTTACTGACTTATTGTTTCCTATTATGCTCAAGTATTGTTGGGGTTTTAGTAATTTTATAACTTGTATTGTTGCGTTTTACTTGATTAATGCCTTACCTAGTTATTTTATCAATTACTACTCTGGATTCGTGTTTTTTTTTTAATAATGAAATTTCCGGTCCAGTTATGGATGGAAAACATCCGTGTCATGCTGGTATTTCATCAAATTATGTTGGTTTTCCATTCAGAATTGGCTGAAAAATAAATCAGAAAAAAAAAAATAGAAGCTATAAATATGAAAATTAATAATAAAAGGTAGTAAGCAATAAAAACGGAACAATACGGAGTACAAAAACCCACTAAACCGAGCACTAATCCAAGGAAAGTATTCCACAATTGGGGATCGTGCAAAACCTCGAGCGGAAAACAACAATAAAAGTATTGATTGAGAAATAGTCTAATATATAGATCACACATTCTCAAAATATCACAAATATTAATAAATAAATAAAACACAAACAAATCACACACTAATACAAATATGTTTTGTTAATTATGTATATCCAAATATAGGCCAGTAGTCATTGGCACCTGCAATTAGCACATTTATTAGTTAGTGGGAGCACAAGTAGAAATAATCTACTAGCTTTTATCTCCCACAAAAGTGGTCTTCTTTCTAATGGAGGGGCTCTTTCTCGGAAGCAGAGTATCTGACTCTGAGTCAGGGTTACTCTACTTCCCACAGCCATTGGATCTGCTACAGTTTAAATTTAATAACAGATCCAATGACTGTGGAAAGCAGAGTAACCCTGACTCAGAGTCAGGTACTCTGCTTCCCTCTTTCTCCCTCACTGTATTTATTTTCTCTATTAGTAATAGTGATTATGGAGTCAAAGTAAGGTTTATATAGTATCCCTTAAAAATTATTCATGATCCGCAATGTATCAAGAAGTATGCATGCTTGTACACGCATAAGTTTTGCATGCGTGCGGATAAACTCAATGTCTGTGCACACCATTCAAGAGGAATGAACAAGCGCGCCATGCGTTCTGTCTACTCACTCTTTGTAACACACATGCGCACTAACCCTTCTGACATGCCCATGCAACTTAGATGCGTGGGAGACCTAATTTTTCTCTACAACTCAACATCTCTCTCATTCAGAGACAAATGCAACTCTTCACAAATACAATGCTTCCTCTAGCGGAACAATTCAAACTCCCATGCTAAATATCACTACAAGAATCATGATACCATCAAAATGTATCTTGCTAAAATGAGTGTAATTTAGTTATAAAATAGCAACTCATTTTTTAGCTTTACTAGTGCTAAATTTAACGACACTCATTTTACCATCAGAATATAAGCAATCTCTTGCTATCCTGTGATTTTCTTATAGTGCACATATAGGTGCCTCCAATATCTAAAATTTGAAGAATAACAGAAGTTGTAGCCACCTTAACTGGTCAATCAAATTCGACCCCAAGTCGATGTTCTTTTCTTTTAATCAAGGCATCCACTCTATCAGCTTCTCAGACAAATGATTCCACCTGGTGTGGTTTTAACAAAATGGTCTCGAACTCCCAATGGTTAACGACTCCATGCTCGTAATGTTGAAGTTGCATCTCCAATTGCAACTTTCCACCGCTCGTAAAGTCATCCGGATAGTACTTATTTGCTAATAAACATATATCTGAAATTTTAAAAGATTCAGACGTAACATAAGGATTTAAAGCAGAACTCATAACCAGTAATTGCATGGAACTTCAACTAAATCAACCATTAATTTCCTGAGTTTGTAAATCTATTTCCGCATAAAATATATCAATCCGATAATAATGCTAAATACTAAAATTATCTAGTTGATTACAAGCTCTTACTTTTCGGTCAATATATTTAGCTTTCATATCAGGGATTTTAATATTGCGTTTTTGACAAACTAGTACTACATTTGTGAGCAAATTATCCCATTTATCATCCCTAAGTTGTTGAAGAAGTTTTTGTGTGGATGAAACGAGAGACATAGCATTGACAATGTTTTGCGTCTTTTTTTTGTAAACCTTGGCAAAGAGAATATAAAATCTCATGTAAGGAAGCTTGGCAATAGTACGAGTGTTGTTGTAATATAAAATCTCGGTAGTACGAGGTCTATGAACGAGTAATTAACCAAGTTTGATATTTTTAGTTATTTATGTTTTTAGAATTTGGGTTAAAGGTTGCGTTTTCTCTTTTTCTCTAGTTTTCAACCAATATAGTATCTACTAACAAAACTAATTTGTATTATTACCAATATAGGTTTTATTTTAAAGTTTTTTTTGCAATATTTTCGTCTTTTCCTAAGTTTTGTACTCATTTTTTTAGTGTTTTTTGTATGATAAAATATTTTTGTTATTAAAATTCAACATGGGGTAAAAATTGATAGTTATTATTAAATTTAAGGATTTAATATATCAAAATTGTCAATCATATGGCTTGTTATATTTCAATTTAAACTACTGACCAAATGCACCTAAGGCCTGATCCAAATGCATCGCGCGCACGCACATAGTGATGACATGGCATGTTCTTATTGGCTCGCGTGGACATTAATGGACCAAAACTTAATGATTATTAACATACTGGACCTTTCATAATAATACTTTCAACTGGTTGTCAGCCTATAAATTTCTCTTGAATTTATTCAACCCGCACCAACCTGCACCGTAATATTTTTGCTGGTTGTGTTTTGAGTTAAGCACAACTCGCACCAACACGTCCCGTGTCCATCCCGATCAGGTTCCATTCAGTGTAGTAAAAAACTAATGCTGCATTTTACAAAAAAAAACTCTATTGTTTCCATGCAGATATTTAAATGCGATCCGGACGAAGGTTTAGAGGCATAGCCCAAAATGGTAAACTTTAAACCCCTCCATTTACTAGACAAAACATGAACTTCACCATTCTATAGCACGAGAAAATTATTCTTTCAAAACTTTTATCACATGATCAGGCAAATGGCTAAACCAAAAGCACAGATGGCTAATAAACCTGCTGCAAAAACAAGCAAAGCATGACCGTAAAAGGGCTAAACAATTATCATTTCTAACTACAATCTTTTAGTAAGTCTAAATATAAATTAGTACTATCTAAGTACTTGAAAATAAAGGAACCAAAACTGAGTAAAAAAAAAACATATTACTATGCTACCGAAACACTTATGCCAAGTTACATTGCCCTTTCTTGCAACTATTATGTACATCTTTTGCCTACTATTTAGCATCCATGTAAAAACACCTCTTAAAATGTCTTCAAACAGCAATGTTACACTAACCCAAAGTTCTCAATTAACTGCTAATTTTAGTCTCTTAATTGGTGTATTAACCCGGCCTGACAACTACGAACGACGCCACTTTCTCCGCCTCATTTATGGAACCCAATCAACCCCATTGGCAGACATCGAGGTAAAATTTGTTTTTTGCAATCTCACCAAACCCGAGCAGAAAACAATAGTGGCCCTCGAGATCATGAGATTCAATGACATCATTATTCTCGATTGCAACGAGAATATGGATAAGGGCAAGACTTATACATACTTCTCTTCTGTACCCCATATCTTTTCACGTCATTATGACTATGTTATGAAGGCGGATGATGATGTCTTTTTACGGTTACACCCATTAGCTATTTCACTTGAGCCATTACCAAGGAAAGACATGTACTATGGATTTGTTATTCCGTGCACCAGCATGAACCCCTTTAGAGATTACATGTCGGGTATGGGATTTCTGCTATCGTGGGATCTCGTTGAGTGGATTAAAAACTCTGATATTCCGAAAAATAACACATTTGGACCGGAGGATAAGCTGGTTGGAAAATGGTTAAATAGAGGGAATAAAGGAAAGAACAGGTTTTCGAATAAGCCTGCAATGTATGATTACCCGGGAACTAATAGTAGGTGCTCACATGATCTTATACATGATACAATTGCTGTTCATAGGCTTAAGAGATGGGATCAATGGTTTCATGTGCTTAATTTTTTCAACATAACCCAACAACTTAGGCCCTCAAAGCTCTACCATATTTAACTGAATTCAGAAGGTGGCAAAGATCAAGTTCGATATCTTAATACCACAATATATACAGAGTAAAACGAAATGAAGATTCATACACAAGGGGGAGATGGGGGCGGAGCCCTTTGGAAAAAATGCACCGCCACCCACAATTTACGAAAATGTAATTATTTTTGTAATGAAATTTTAGAGTAATTTTAAAATTATGAGTTTTGCAATCCAATATAATAACACTTCGTAATTTGCAAACTCGAAATGCTAATTATGACTCGGCCATGTGGAAGATACGTTTTACTCATTTTATTAGATGAATCATTTTAAGCAAGTGAGATGAAAACGAAGCAGAAGATTCTCAACTTAAACATATAATTTTAAACCATAAATATTTATCAGGAGCAACAACTAAGAATATATAATCAAAAGACTCAAAATTATGTCTATATGTACATATGCACAGGAAGGTTACAAGCTTGATTCGGCACAGAGCAAAAATGTAGAAAGCACCGGTTATTATTAGCATAACACTACATGTGCATAACAATGACCACTCAATATTCTTGCTCAACTTACGATTTCTATACGGGGTTTTTGTTTCTTTTCGGTTGGGAATTCAGCCATTAAACCGCTCAATTTTAATTTTTTCATTTTTATTACTTGTTCGGAAGTATTTGTGTTCTGCCAAAACACAATCCTGTATTAACAGTACTAATTCAAACCATGAGGATAATACACGGAGTGATAAGGACGTTATACAAACGGAGTGATAAGGGTGGTTATTCTCATGGTTACAAAATTGGTGGAGATATATTTGAGTGATAATGAGATTGGGTTCAACAATTCAAACACAAGTGATAAATACGGGTTGTTACTCAAGATTAAGACGTTTAAAAATAGATAAGAGATTAACTTCTCTGGTTTATCTTTTGTATATAAATAGTGATATAACAAAGTCTCTGATCACGTTGGTTTTCTAATAGAAATAAATAAAAACACTTTCTTCCTTTATCAATATTTTCTACTTGGTATCAAGAGCTTTTGTGACCAGAGGCCATAATTTTTTTTTTCCTACCTTTATTTCAAATGACAACTCTTTCCCTCAACGTCAGTAACTTTATCACCTTGAAGCTAAACCAAGAAAATTACCCATTGTGGCGTGAGCAAGCTCTAGCTCTCGCCGAAAGTCAAGAACAAATTGACCATCTCACTGGTGATTCAGAACCTCCAACACAATATACGATCCCAACTACAGAAAACCCAACAAAAAAAATAACCCCCGAGTATGCTACATGGCGTAAATCCGACCGTCTCCTTCTAGGATGGCTAATCGGTACCCTCACCGAGGAAGCTCTAGGCCTTGTAATTGGCCTAGACACTGCCAAAGACGTGTGGGATGCGCTCCAACAAGCCTATGCTCAAGACTCTCAAGAACGAGAGTTCACACTTCGTCAAGAATTGACATATCTTCGGAAAGAAGATGATGTTTCTATTGCTAGTCATCTTCGCACTCTCAAGGGTGTATGTGACAGTTTATCTGCTATTGGGTGTCCGGTGCCAGAAAAAGAAAAAGTTTTTTCTCTCCTGACAAGTTTAGGGCCGAAATATGAGTCCTTCACCACAACAATGTTGAAACCCCCACGTCCCAGTTACTCGGAACTTGAGTCTCTTCTTAAAGGATACGAGCAACGCCAGACATGGTACGCCAACAACAAACAGGTACAACAGTTGGCGTTTTATGGTCAAAAACAACGCCAACCACAACACAGTTCAGCCAATCGTAAGCCACAAAATGTGTTTAGTTCCAACGATCGTGGCTTTCAAGCACACAATTCTGGTGCTACCAATTACAACAACTCGAATCAAACAAGGCTGATTTATCGTGAAAATAACAATCAAAATATGACGGAACGTCGACCCCCACCTCCTGGACAAAGACGTATGACTCCGGCTGAGCGGGATATGTATCGCACTGAGCGGTGCCAATATTGTGGAACATCTGGGCACATCGCGAAAATCTGCTGGTATATACCGAAACATCCTGCGAAACAAGAAGACTTCCCTCAAGCATTAGCTGCACTTACACTTGACAATTCAGTTGTTGATTCGGAATGGATTACCGACACCGGAGCTTCTAATCACATGACAGGTAACGCAAGTATTTTAAATAATCTACACACTAATTCAGGATCTGATTCCGTTCTAATCGGAGATGGTACTTCTCTTCCTATTAAAGCTGTTGGCGATACATTTTTAAAAAACAATTCTATATCTCTTCCAATTAATAATGTTCTTCATGTTCCTCACTTGGCAAAAAATTTATTATCAGTTAGCCAGTTAACAGACCAATTTCCGTTAAATTGTGAATTTTCTAATGTTGGTTTCTGTCTTAAGGAACGGGAAACAGGTCAAGTAGTGATGAAAGGCAGGCGCAAGGGTGATATTTATGCAATTTCTAATCCACATGAGCTCCATTTTTCAAATAGATTTAAATCTGGCACTGCAGAAGTTTGGCACCGGCGTTTAGGGCATCCACAAGCGTCTTCACTACAACTGCTTAAAAATAAAGGCCTAATAGACGACATAGGAGTTAATAAATTAGATTCTATTTGTGAGAGTTGTCAGTTAGGAAAAATGAATAAATTACCATTTAGTTCTTCTGAACACACAAGTTCTAATTGTTTTGATATAATACATTGCGATTTATGGGGACCTGCTCCAATAACTTCTATTGGTAATTTTCAATATTATGCTTGTTTTGTTGATGATTTTTCTAGATATACATGGATCATTCCACTTAAGCGAAAATCCAATTTTTCAGAAATGTATTTTGTTTTTGAAAAATATGTGGAACGTCAGTTTAACAAGAAAATAAAAATCTTTCACTCTGATGGAGGTGGTGAGTTTATTAATTCTCAATTGAGCACTCACTTCCAAACACATGGCATAATTCACTATATATCTTGTCCTCACACCCCCGAACAAACAGGTATGGTTGAGCGTCGCCACAGAATTATACGCGAACTAGGTATGACAATGCTTTTTCAATCTTGTGCTCCATTGTATTTGTGGGTAGAGTCTTTTAGTACGGCTGTATACTTAATTAATCGGCTCCCATCTTCCGCCATAAAATATGATACATCGTATTTTAAGTTGCACGGTAAAAATCCTGATTACTCATCATTACGAATTTTTGGATCAAAATGTTTTCCTTATACTTGGGATTCTAAAAAAAACAAATTTGATGCAAAAACGATCTCATGTGTTTTTGTAGGTTATAGCGAAAATTACAAGGGGTATAAATGTTTTCATCCGCCAACTCGTAAAATGCTTATTTCCAGACATGTGGTCTTTGATGAGAACAATTTTTTGTTCAAAGATAAAAATAGCTCCAGAACCAAATCGTCAAATGATGAGTGGTTAAGTATTTTTGATTCCTGGGTAACACTACCATTTAGTCTTATTAATTTGAATTCTTCTTCTACAAGGTTAGGTTCTCATGAGATTCCAATTATACCTTTGCAAACTCTACCACTTGGAAAATTGTCAACACCAGTAACAATCACGAGTCCTACATCTACTAGTTCGCAAGCTATTCACGATTCAAACTCGCTGTCAAACGAACCTAGTTTAGCTGAAATGACCTCTACAGGAGGTCGTGCGCTGAAATTCCTATCCGCTGTTCTAGATGCAGTTTTGCAGTAAGGTTCCAAGTGAGGTTGGAACTGCAGTTGGAACCAAGTGTATTAATGGACAGAACTGTTTTGCAGTAAGGTTCCAAGTGAGGTTGGAACTGCAGTTGGAACCAAGTGTATTAATGGACAGAACTGTTTAAAATTAAATGTACTTGAGAATAATTCACACGCACATTTAACAACGGAGTTCACCTAACTAGGCTACGTCTCCGGGGCACTTACCCAGATTATGATATTATAAAAAGATTACAATATGAGACTCAAGTCTTAATGAAAAACACTTAGACTCCCTCTAGGTTTTTCTGCCTATCTCTATATTGCTCCTACTGTATAACTATCAAATATAAATCAATGGCATCCCACCATTGTTTTCTTTTTGAAGCTCACGTGTATTCTCTCTAGAAAATAAGTTCTTTATAATTTAGAACACACAACTTTTTACAAGCTAGGTTATCAACTATTTATACAAGTAAAAACAATCTTCTTTCTTCAAGATCTTTCATGATTGCTTTGACTTGTTTTGATTGGCTTCAATCTTTCCATGTATGAGCAAACTCTTCAGCGTGGATTGACTCCAATCATCATTAGTATTTCCTGTTTAATAACAAGCTTGATAATAGGAGTTAGACTTTTACTTTAACTAGGAAACATATAAAGATAATATCTTTTAGAAATAATATCTTTCCATATATACTTAACTCCATATTATATTCAATCTTTAAACGAATCATACTGAATATAGATAAGGAACAAAGATTGAAACATGTGATAAGGACAAGCATAAGAATAGAGATATATATTTAAAAGGAAACATAACCTTATAAACTAATCTTTTTATATCTTTTAGGAAATCTTTCCTTACCACTTTGATATTCTCAATAAACGCATATTAAACCTTTAGAAACATATGAGAATATATCCTGCATACCTTTTAACAATTGATTAACAATTAAAGAGTAGTAATGCAGAATTACAGAACTTGACAGAATTCTGCTTAACAGCAGGTTGAACTGTGGTTGCAACTGAGGTTGCAACTGGTACTTGAAACCACCAACGCTGTCTAAGCAGGTTGTAACTGAGGTTGCAACTGTTACTTGAAACCTAACACTACTGTCTTAGTAGGTTGTAACTGAGGTTGCAACCGGTACTTGAAACCTGTCAATACTGTCTTAGTTCTTAACAAACAGATAGGATTATTTAGTGAAAACCATTAGACAACAAATAGAATTTAGACCAGAAATCTGGTCCTAACATGCGCAATCTGAATTTGAGACAACAAACATAAACACTACAGCATACTCAAATTCTAATCAACTTTCTCAATTTCCTAATATATTTACTAACTCAGACTCTATTTATCTATCTCCTGAACAGGTGGAAAATGAGACCTCAAATACCATCACCATGGCAGAGGATACTACAATTGCTGAAAGTCAGAACCATTCACCTGCCCATATTTCTGTAACATCCCCAAATATATCCCAGCCCCTCCAACCTTCAGTATTAACTCACGGAATGGTAACTCGATCACACATGGGAAAAACGAAACCAAACCCCAAGTATGCAATGACAGTTGTTACACATGATATCCCACGTGAACCGCGCACTATCAAGTCGGCATTGCAACATGAAGGTTGGCGTGCTGCCATGGAGGACGAATTAGCTGCTCTTCATCTTAACAAAACTTGGGAACTTGTTTGTCGTGATCCGTCAATGCACATCATAGGTTCCAAATGGGTGTTTAAAGCAAAGTTGAAAGCGGATGGTTCACTTGATCGCCTAAAGGCTCGTTTAGTGGCTAAGGGTTATCATCAAGTCGACGGTGTAGACTATTCTGAAACTTTTTCACCGGTGATAAAACCTGGAACGATTCGATTAGTTATTAGTCTTGCCCTTGTCCGTGGTTGGAATATTCGACAGCTAGACGTAAAAAATGCATTTCTTCATGGTCGAATCTCCGAAAACATTTTTATGGAGCAACCTCCTGGAATGACTGATTCAAAATTTCCAAGTCATGTGTGTAAGCTACAACGAGCGCTATATGGTCTTAAACAAGCTCCGCGAGCATGGTTTGATCGCTTTAGTAGTTTTTTAATTTCTTATGGATTTTTTTGTAGTTTAGCCGACCCGTCTTTGTTTGTTTTGCATTCCTCTCATGGTACACTAATTCTTTTACTCTATGTTGATGATATGCTAGTTACAGGTTCCAGCACGCAACTTTTGGATACTTTTATTCAAACTTTGAGTACTGAGTTCGGCATGAAGGATTTGGGCCCGCTTCATCATTTTTTAGGAATCGAGATAACGCCAACTTCTCATGGATTGCACTCATCTCAAACCCATTACGCTTTCACCATTCTTGAAAAACAGAGATGGTCGACTGCAAGCCTATGAGCACGCCTATGGAGGTGAAAACGAAAGGCCTTACTATTGACACACCCCTGGAAGATCCTAGTAACTATCGGGGAATTGTTGGGGCCTTACAATATTTAACACTTACACGTCCTGACATTTCTTTTAGTGTGAATTATGTTTCTCAATTTATGCATGCTCCTACTATTTCACATTTTAAAATGGTCAGAAGAATTTTACACTATGTTAAAGGTTCCCTTCACTATGGACTTAATTTTACTTCTCGCACCACTCTGAGTTTGTGTGCTTTTTCTGATGCAGATTGGGCGGGTTGTCCAACTACTCGGAGATCCACCACCGGCTATTGTACGTTTCTTGGGAGCAACCTTATTTCTTGGTGTGCAAAAAAGCAAAATACAATTTCTAGATCAAGCACCGAAGCGGAGTATCGTGCCATGGCTCACACTACTGCCGAACTCACTTGGCTAACATTTATTCTCCGAGACCTTCGTATTCCTACACTTGATCCTCCAGTCCTGTTTTGCGACAATCTCAGTGCTCTCCATATGACAGTCAACCCGGTGTTTCATGCACGAAGCAAACACATAGAATTGGATTATCACTTTGTACGAGAACGTGTTGCACTTGGTCTACTTGTCACTCAACATGTCTCCACTAATGACCAGCTAGCGGACTTATGTCCAAAGCCTATGTCCAAAGCCTCTCTCAAGTTCTTTTGCAACAAACTATGCCTCCAGCCCCGACATAGTTTGCGGGAGGATATTAACAGTACTAATTCAAACCATGAGGATAATACACGGAGTGATAAGGATGTTATACAAACGGAGTGATAAGGGTGGTTATTCTCATGGTTACAAAATTGGTGGAGATATATTTGAGTGATAATGAGATTGGGTTCAACAATTCAAACACAAGTGATAAATACGGGTTGTTACTCAAGATTAAGACGTTTAAAAATAGATAAGAGATTAACTTATCTGGTTTATCTTTTGTATATAAATAGTGATATAACAAATTCTCTGATCACGTTGGTTTTCTAATAGAAATAAATAAAAACACTTTCTTCCTTTATCAATATTTTCTACTTCCTGAACTCCTTGTTACAAACACAGTCCAATACTGCACTTCACTTTGTTGTATTGAAGTATGAACTTAACTACAATCCAAATGCCACTCCAATGAAGGTTTGGATAAAAATCCTATTACTATAATAAACTTTGAATCCCTCGCCTAATTTAATTGTAAATTTTGAAATTACCCGAATGACCGTCAGTTATAATTTGAATAAGAACACCAGGGACCTGCGGGATTCTTAATAGAAGCAATCTGCCAAGTGTAACAGTAGTACTTAATTGATTAACAATCTGAACTAACGTTCAAGTTTTAGCCAAGCAGTAAAATGAGAAAAACTGATAATCTTACTTGAAGCCTGACATGTAAATTAACTAGCTCCAATTTGAAACTCGTATATCTTCACTAGAAAAAAATTAACCGGTTTTACACTAAACTCAGAATTTTTGTAAGAATATTTTGATGTAATTATCGCTTCCTATAATACACGTCGTTTTCATGTATCGACCCAAAACTTTGTTGGAACGATTTTGCTTGCACTAAAAGCCCAATATCTGTTAAAGCATTCAAAGCCGATCGGTATAGCCTCGCATCTAATATAGTCTCTTCGTTTTTCAAATCCTGCAAAAGCTTCACCAATTCATCAACCTTATTCATTTTTGAAAATACACCAACCATAATACCAGCCATAGCCCTGTCGATAACCCCACCATTGAGCCTATACTCGTAGTAATACTTGACACAACTTTCGAACTCCCTAGCTTTGTTATAAGCGCTAATCACACTAGTGTAGCTAACTTTATCTGGTACAATTTTCCTTCTCTTCATCTCTTTCCAAGTTTTTTCCACCTGCCTTAAATTCAGTGCCCTTCCGTGCATATCCAAAAAAGCATTGTAAACCCATACGTTTGGTTCGCATCCTCTCTCTTTCATCTTCGCTAAAAGTTTTGTTGCGTCTCTCACTCTACCTCTTTTACCATACATTGCAACCATGTTGGAATAAGCTACTACACAATTATGATACCCCAGTTTCTGCATTTCCGAAAATACTTTTTCTGCTTCAAGAAAAAGCCCTAGACGGTAATATACGTTTATAACCGAAGCATACGTCACCTGGCCTGGTTCACAACCCTGTATTCTAAGATCCTCATACACTTTTATGGCGGCTTTAGGTCCTCTCTTCTTTGAGTACCCATTGACAATTGCACAGATTATGCAATCCGTGACCCTTACTTTCACATTTTTCATAACGTAAATTATTTCTATTGTCTTTTCTAATAACCCTTCTTCTATAAACACCAACACAAGTTTGAGAAACAACCCAGGATCCTTTAACATATTTTTGCTTTCGGCTTCTTTGAGAAGCTCGTTAGCTACTTTAAGCTCGCGAATATCTGCAAACCCACAAATTAATGAAGAGTATATGAAATGATCATAGGGGTTAATGATACCCTTATTTGGCATGTCTTTGAAGTACTCCAGAGCTTCAAAAGGACGGCCCAATTTCCCCAACGACTGACATAAAATCCGGTATATCTTTTTAAAAACGGTGTTTGTGGAGTTTATTACTCCTTTACTTTCCACTTCATGAAATAAGGAAATTACTTTCTCATAATCATCGGTTTTCATATAGGCTTCCATGGCTCTGCTGTAGCACCCAGGATCAAATACAATTTCGGAGGATTTCATAAGATTGAAAACAATAATTGTACTGCTATACATGTGAAGCTTGTTGTATTCTTTCATTGCTGAATCGAAGGCGGAAACGGCTATCTCGCCATCTTTCATGTTTTTAAAAGCATGGAGTAAATAATTATTTACAAGCTTGAATTTTCTGGATCTAACACAGAAACTAATCAACCTAGAACAACTAGATCTACCGGGAAATACATTATATGTACTGAAATCTTCACAAATGGACACGATTAGTTCCACACTGTTGGTTCTAATAGAGTACCTTACGAGATGATTCAAAGTCCGCTCATTTGGTGTAAACGTTTGTTGTTGTTTTGCTTTTTGATAGCAACTGTAAGCAAGTTTTTCGGTCTGCTGATCTTGAAAGAAGGAACATATAAGAGTGTTCAAGTCTTTCTCCTCCTCGATAGCTATGGGCTCTTGTTGTAATACTAGTGTTGGCTCATTGTATGTGTCTACCAAAATGGGCACCGACTCTGATTTTTGACAATTAACTCTACAATAATTCCGGTCGCCGCATTGTTGGGAAAAGGATATGATAAAAAAGAGGGATTTTATAGGCACGGAGACGACTCCGTGCCTCACTGGAAAAGCGGGCAGGACTTGGTTCTGCATCCACCTTATTGAATCACTTAGCTCCAAAGTTAATAAAACCAGCTTGTATTTTTAACTTGTTTTGCAACTAGAAAATCAAGTTTGAGGGTTAACAAAAAAGAAAAAGAAAAGAAGTGTGTTATAATTGAGAAGAGGAATTGGATGAAAGAATAAATGAGTAAGTAATAATGTTTCATTGGTTCACAATTGTACACCTTGATTGTATCCATTACTATACCACAAACATAGTTCCATAATATGTCCAATTAATATATTAGCCTCCTATAGCTTTACACTTTGCAAAAATAGATCCCAAATTCTTAAGTAAACAAGAAATAACTGGTTTCTATGTATATTCTCATTTTAATTTCATTAAATTATCAAACCAAGAGTTAATATTAACATATGTATAAATAAATACAAATATTAGCTCTTGAAAAAGATGGCTGACTTGATTTGTTTTCACCATATACCAATGAAATATGTTATTAATTTGTTCTAAGCATCACTTTTTCGACTTAAGCTTTGTTCGACATTATTAATGTTCATAAGCTTAAGAGGTGGGATCAACGGCCACATGTACTCTAAATCTTGTACTCAAAGTATCCAATGACTTAGGTCCTCAAATTTTTACCATTATTAAGAAAGTGCAAAAGATTATTTATTTATTTTTGACAATTAGGATCAAGTTCAATATCAAAATACTGCATGTGCAAGAAAAACAAATCGAATATTCATGCTCACGGATTTTTATTTTTTTTTAATTTTTTTACCAACTTCAACTTTTGCTAATTTTGATCACTAACCTTATAAACTAAATGTAATATTAATAGGTTGAATTTAAGGGAAATTGTTTTTAACGGGGCTTGAGATTGAACCCAAGTAAGTAGACTAAGACCTCATCTCATTAAGATTGGGATTACTTTAAAATGTTTACTATTTTGTGCAAGTATTCTAATTATACAATTTATGTTCATACTTGCATTAACATGATCCGGGCAATGTTGCCAACAATGCCCGATGGAATCGATCTAATGACTATTGATAATCTGACGAATAACAGATCAATCTCTGCCATATTTCTACATTTTATACATGTTGGTGTAGCAAAAAAGTAAACTTATAACTTGGAAGTTGGAACACTGTGAATAGGGATGAAACTAGGTGAAGACTCCCCCAATTTTTTATCAAGTTTTATGAAAAACTAAAAAAAATCAATGTATTATGATTTAAATCTTCAAAAATTAACGTTTCAACCCCCTATTTATCAAAACTAGCGTTTCTGCCCCTCCCCTTTAAAGTTCTTGGTTCCGTCCCATGGTTCCGTCCCATGATTCCGTCCCTGACTACAAATGGTTCTCAGATGAACTTTAAGAACCCACGGTTCTGGGAAAATAAAAATAAAAACTATAATGGATGAGATTAACCATATCATTCATATTGGACTTTTTCCATTTCTTTTACAGTATTAGTTTTCACACAATCAAGGGAAGTTAAAAAGAACACCAACGCCCAAATAGAAAATTGCGCAAACCACAACAGTACCAGATCTAATATATTAACAAGAACTTCAACAAAGAAGAAGCAAGAAAGTAATAGGTTATAGGCTTAGTAGCTCCCAAGAGAGCTACATGGTATTGCTCATTTCTTAGACTGGTGCTTCCTTCCAGAAATTTTTGTATCATGCCGAGAAATTGGTGTTGGAAAATAAAATACCATAGTTAAGAAATCATGTCGAGGTAGTCCTATTAGAGTGACCAGAAGGATTGACGTCCCATGACAAGTACGACGGGTGCTCACACGGTCTGCACACACCAGCTAGATTCAATATTTGCTTCTTCAATAATATAACTGAATTACAAATTAGTAAACATGGAAGAACAAAATATTGCAGAAGCTAAAACTTATGAACATCTTCTCAATTGATTTTTGACATCTTGGAAGCAAATATAAATTTTTGACATTATGTGGTGAATTTTGGGACTTTCTTCATTTTTTATTTTATTTTTGTCTTTATTCATATTAGTGGTACAAACTATCACTCAATTGTACCACTAAATGAGATTTAGAAGCAAAAAGGACCACTTCCCACAAAATTTTTAACAATTCCAGAAATAAAGCAGGGATGATGACATATTGCCCCTCTAACAATCTAGTAGAAAAATTAATATGAAAATCAACACTGGGAATTAATAATACATATATATATATAAAAACAAACCTTGGATTGATGATGTACAAAAGTATGAACCCCAGGGCCATTAGTAAGCAAATTCCACCAACTGTAAGGTATCCAATACCTAGAAAATTATTTTTCCCACCAATCCAACTTGTAGTCGAAAGAACCAGCTTCTTTTTTCCCCCGAAGCTATATGTGTTATAATTGTTCTGTAATGTTACTATTATATACTGACCAGCTTCAAGATCCTCTTCAATCTTTCCATAAAGCTTTCTAAAAGTTGGTAGAGCTGCAGTTCTCATCCAAACTATAAGGTCCACTTGCTCGCTCAACTGTCACGGAGGAAAAAGGAATTTCAATTAAAATTAAAAATGGATAAAAAGGCAGTACAGGAACACTGGACAAAATTATTCATTTTGAAGTTAAAGGGTTATTTAGACGAAATCTCATTTTCTCCGTTCGCTCAAGAGTTTGATGCACAAAAGATGTAAAAGCTCTACAACAAATTGAAGCGCCAATTGGTCTCTTCAAACCCTATTTTCCTCCAAAACCAACCCACCAAAATATCTGAATAGTCATTATAACTTAACCTATTAAAGTAGGATTGATAAAATGTTTAACTTGGTCACTTCAAAGTTCAAAAGCGAAGAGAAGTATAACTCTACAAGTTTGTTGGGTTGCAACTTTTTAGCAAATAAGCTGGTTTTTAGAAGTTACAAGAAAGCTAAATTCATCAAGCTTTGAAGTCCTGTGTTTTCAGGTCAAAATCCAGAAAAAAAGCTCATTTGTTAAACTGCTGGTTAACCATGAAATCCAGATTTTAAGCAATAAAATGAAACAAAAAACTGAGCTTAAAAGCTGCAACAAACCAAGACCGATGTCGGAAGTATAGGGAAAACTTGCAATTTAAACTCGAACTAGAAAACGCAAAACCATACAACAAAGGAAATATGTACTTACAGGTATGCTATCATTCAGCTGCGCACCTCCAATTAAGCCATTGCTCTGAAAGTTCTTAGGATAGACATTAGATCCAAATTTGTGTTCTTGGTCGCTTTTCCATGCTATGTCCTCTTTACTGACTTTAAGAGCCTTTTTATGCGATTTAAATGCGTATGTATCATTGAACAAGCTCCATGCAATGAGACCACATGGTACAATTGGATTTTCCTCTGATCCTGCTTCTGGGCTACAATCACTTATATCAGTCTCATATTTGGGGTCGCGCAATTGCTTTTCACTTTTGCTTTTAACATACCTGGAAATATAAACTCACATGTCACGCATATTATGTAACTTCTTAATTTCTAAAAGATAAATTAAAATGTGGATGCAAGTACACATATATTGATACATACAACCCAACTTTTTTATTAATTAAAAGTTACGAATTCTCGTTGATATTTGATTTTAGACAAAAACAGAACAGATGAAAAAGTAAACAAAGCACAAACCAAGAACCTCGTTAGCTTTCGTGTTAAGATTTATTCTTAGTTCAACAAGAGCATGCATCAAACAAGCATACATTTAGTTTCTTAATTGTTTATGCATAAGAGATATCAAGTAATCCATCTGATATAAAGCAAAGAAACAGATATGACTTACCGACGATGATTCTGATAGAATTTGTCGAGCTGGTAATATACGTAAATGGGACTTTTCATGCTCTTTGGAACCTGAAATTTTACACAAATAAATTTCTAAAGGGATTAAGCATAAAGAAATATCGTACACAATAAAGAGAAGGGTTAAGATACAGATAGCTCCACGCACTAGGGTGTCATTAATAACCCCAATGTACTTCATATATATGCAATAAAACCCATCGTATCAACTCTAGCATTGCACTACAAGCTCCGGTTTGGATTAGTGTTTTTAGGATCAGTTCTTTTATTTTCTCTAAGTTTGAATATTAGAAGCTAGTCATCCACCAAATCATTACCCAAAGGCATCCTGATAAAATAGAGAGTTACCTTTTATTTAACAGAGAATTTGACATCTTGCAGTGCGTAATTTCACGACAAAAATATATTAAAAAAATCACCTAAAACAAATCATTGAGTTTCAAATTATGAAATTTCAGATTTTCTTCGCGGGGTATATTTGCAAAAGATATAGTGCATGTGGGTTCATTACAATACTCAAACTACATGGGAGTGATTTGAAAATCACCCATATAACATGGGGTTAACTTGCACTAAAGAGAACTTTAGCAGAAGAGCAAAAGAATTCGAAAGTACTTGAAACAGATCAGAATGAGAAAATGAACCAACCTTCACTTTCCTAACACAGGTTTTGTCAGCTTTGGTGCTTTGAATATAAGCAAGTGTATCATTTTTATACTTGGGGGGTACACAATCCTTATCATAACGGTACACAATCTCCACCACCTGCAAAAGCAAAGGAGGAATTTGTTTGCAGTTAGAAGATCAATGAAACAAAAGAAGGTGTAGCTATTTGCTTATGCTCTAAAAAGTCTCATTTCTTGTTCTTGTTTCACTGGATTAAGTCTGGAAAAATCAAAAATAACTTTTCAGCACTCTCACGTCACACCAAGATTAATTTTTAAAGATGGTACAGGCAATTAGAAGTAGGTTGCTTTATCCGATAACTCTGTAAAACTGGTTGTGGTAACCAATCTTTCAAGTCATTTCCTACATTTTTTTCATTTAAAAAGAGAAGAAATTTGTTTCAGATAACATAACCAAAAGCAGTCTTAGCAAATGAAATTCAAAAAAGAGTAACAGTAAAGTACATGCTCTGATGCAAACAAGGAAGCAAGGCCAATGGGGATAAAAACAACTCCAATTGCAATGTATGTCGTTATGACCTGAAACACGGAGAAAATAACAAATATTAGTTGCAGGTAGTTAAAATACAAAACTGTTCTAAACAGAATCAGATAGACATAGTACCCATTTAGGAGTTAGAATCGGTTTGCAAGCTGGAAGCTCTTGTTGTGAAAATTTAGAATCTGTCGACGTATTCGATGGCTTAGAATAATATATTAACCAGCTTAAAGCAAAAAGGCATTCAATATGTAGCCATTAACAGAACTAGAGTCAGAACTGCACCACAAAATTTGATAACTCACCAAAAGTACCAAAAAGATGAATAGTAGGGATGGGAAACCATAACATGCTTCAGTACTAATTCAGTGTGTTGAATACCTGCTGTGAAAGCTTCAAACTCATAGTTCCTCTATTTTATTAGGCTATGTACCAATTTTTCAAGTGGCACCAAATAGTTGACGTTGCAGTTTATATATACATGGGATAACTTCATAACACCTTACAAGTTATAAGTTAAAACTTAAAACCTATTAACTTGGGTGAATCCCAACTTAGAATGACATTTATAACTCCTCTATTTGGTTCCTTAAGAACAAAAATAAATCGGCTTCCTTTTTTTTTTGTTATAAATAAAAACCAGGCTCCTCTGCTTTAGCAGTGTGAAATCATTTTCCTAATAAATACTACACTCTTACTTAGACTTGGCACTTTATTCATCCCATCATATGTGATCGCATTGTTTGGTCGATGTATTTTTTTTTACCTTCGTACTTCAAAATACAGACGTACACACGTTTGACACTTGAAAAGTATACTAATTTATGTTTTAAGATAGAAGAGTTACCCTTATTTGAGAATCATACTTTTGCAAGAAAATATACCTTTCAACTATCTACAGATATATAAACTAGTAGTTTTTACTACTCCGCTACTCTCAATACAAAAAGTATATTTTTTTTCAACTTTTACCAAACAAGCGCATGGGCGGAGCCTTGTGGAGACTAAGGGTTGCCTTTGCAACCCTGCAACTTACAGAATAGCTGGTTTTTCCATATGAATTTTTTTTTATGAAAAAAAAAACTTCTAGCAATTACCTTTTGCAAACCTCTAAAATAACATTTCGCAATTAGCTGCCCAGGATATTTTTTCTGGGTCCGCCACTGAACAAGCATATAATACGTACAAAGTAGAGCAAAAGAAGTAGTATAATTTTCACACATCAACAGAAGAAAATAGACTTATACACTTAAAAGGCGCAACCAAACAGAACCTAATGTATCCCTAAATTCTATCCAAATAAACACGCATAGCCTCATAAAATCAAACATTGAACTAGCCGAGGATTTAGAATAGGCTAAGTACCTTTACAACCATGTCATTTAAGCATAGAACTGCACCGGCTTTAATATCATGTCATATGCTATAATTTTCTAGAAATAAGCATAATAATGAAATAAAACATGGTAGGAGGAGTGCTACAAGCCCGAGTCCAAATCTTCTACCTCGTCATCTATACCCCTTCCATGCCCCTTTGCCTAACTAACCCAAATATTTGTTTAAAAGGGTTGAAAAAATTTCTACAATTACAATTAGACATGTATCAATACATTCCAACAATTAATTTTAAAAGAAAAGTCGCACAATTTATTTTGGAATAAATGTTAAATTAATGTAAAGTAAACTTTAAATCTTAAAAAAATCGTCTAAAACAATATTATGTCCAAATATTATGATATTTGCATAGTAATACAAAGTATATTATGATACTCGTAAACGTAAGAAAAAGTTTTGAAAACTTCAAATTTGAACAAAAATAACCAAGGAGGCATGAAACAGTGTAGAGAATAAGCAAACGACAACTAAAATAAAGATAAGATTTTGACTAAAAAATAAGCAAATGGTAACTTAAAAGAAAGTAAGATGCTCAGAAAAACTAATCATGCAAGTGATTAAAAAAAAAAAACAGTTAAACAAGTTGAAAAACATAGTATAGAGTGAATGTAAGTTAATTACATTTAGGTTTGTTGGGTTTGTTGTTGTATTCTTGTACTTGAGAAGAAGGTACAGAGCTGGTTGTGCTAATTTCCTGAGTATTCATCTTATATTCTTTTTTTATAGTTTTTAATAATGTAAAATTGAAATGGTAGTAATTAAAGTAATGTGGGAGTAAGATTCAAACCTCCGGAAATTAATCATAGGGAATGTCATTTTATTATTATTATTTGATTTGTTTGCCGCCACCTAACAGTCTCTAACTACTAAATACTAATAGATGTGCATGTGCATCTGCATGCATACCAACGTAGTTTTCCATATCGTTCTATTATAATAATTCAACTCAAATCAAATGAATATGTCCAATTTAGTCGCTTTTTTTTAAAGTATCCTTATATTTTTTTATTAATTACCATATTAACTACTTTCATAAAACTAAAAGCTAATTACACATTTTCTCTCTCTTTAACCACATAAAATTTATTATATCCTATATTTTTTTTACTCTAAGCATACGTATAATCATTGCAATTTATAGCGTTTCACACAGAACGTGTGGGTATAGTTTCCTTAGTTATATTGTAATACTCATTCTTCATTTCTATACCTCTTCCCCAAAATGAATAACCATGCATACAAAAACATAAACAATACAAGCACCGCCATAACCACCTCAGCCGATTTTTTTTTCTCCAATTTTTTTTTCCGTCTTGCCAAAGATATATAGTGACTAAACACTAAAATAATCAATCAAAATGATATATATTTTATTTATTAATATATAAGAACATATTTTTATAGTATATGTTTTTTTAAGAAAAACTTTTCTACAATCTCTCTTTTTTAAAGACTCCATAACCCAATATTATAAGTTATCTAAAAAAATTGAAATTACTAAAAACAAAGTGAGTGTAGTTAAGATGATAGAGCGCTTGACTTGTTTGCAAAGAGTCATGAGATTCAATTTTCCTTAGCCTCCAATAATCGCAATTAAAATTTAAATGCAAAAAAATAGAATAAATATGTGTTGGGCCGTGCCACGCCACAAATAGTCTGTCGGATTTGGCTGACAAATGTCAATAGATGGAGGGCTTGATTTTAAATTTTCAATATGTGGGACTAAATAGTTATTTTTCGTTGAATTTTTTTTTTTTGCACGATAACCCCCGTAGATGTGAATTGCTCTAATAGAATGACCGTTTTTTAGACGTATACAAACATATTTATGGATTTTTATTATTAAAAATACTCATTTTTCATTTCTATAGGTCTTTACGAAAATGAATAACTATCCAAAAACGGAAACAAAGCAACACATACAAGTAACTGTTAACAAATACTACTACTAATAGATGTGAATTGCTCTAATAGATATTGAACCGTTTTTAACATGTATACAAACGTAGTTTTGGATTTTATTTCTTAATAATGATTTTTCATTTCGATACGTCTTGACGAAAATGAATAACTATCCAAAAAAACTAAAACAATGCAACACATACAAGTAACTTTTGAAAAATATATACTTAATGTATATAAGTGTCAATTATGCTGCAGCTTATTTAATAATCTGGTTTTTAAGCAGAGTTCACTACTGGGTGGCATGCTTAAAAGCCTAGCTTATTAGTGTTTTTTTACCAAAAAAGTTAAAAGTTTTAAGCTAGCATTTCTTAGCTTTTTTTAATCAATAGATTGATTATTACATTTTTATTATGATTTTTTTTTATAAAAAAAATGGTATTTTTTATGTGAATTATTTTAATAGATGGGAATGTTTTTTGTAAAAATAGACTTTTTTTAAAATCATGAACTGATTTTTACAAAAAAAATATATGGAAAATACTATTTACAAAACAATCCTCATGATTAAACTAATTAGACAAAGCTCGCCAAGAATATGGAAAATAGTAACAAGAGCCTAAGAATGGAACATTTAACTCAAACTTCACAATATAAACTCACTGGCATAAAAGAGAGAAATTTGCTTAAACTTTTGATAAAACTAGTAATACTATTTAACTGAAACAATGTGACTTAAAAAACCTTTAACAAACTATATGGACCATTCATGTAGTTCACCATAATTAATATATACATAATTGCGTTCATAAAAGAAATAAAGTTAACAAAAGGATACTAAAGAACTAACTAATTGCACAAATACCCCAAGAATATGAAAAACGACCAGAGAAGAGTAATTCTGAAAGCAATAATATCTACACAACAATCCTTATGAATTATGATTAAACTGGTTACACAAAGCTCTCCAAAAAAAGAAAATAGTACAAAAATTATATATATGGAACATTATACTCAAACTTCACAATTCAACCCAAAAACATGATTATTAGTACCGTGAGACTCACGTTATAACTTATGTCATGTTTGTTTGCGGTATAAGAGGTGATATACGATTATTAGTACCGTGAGACTCACGTTATAAGTTGTTTGTTTACACAAATTGCATTTGATATTATATAAGTGATAGTACTAATTATACTACAATTTATGTTAATAAGAGGTATAACTAATACCACATATATTGTGGTATTATTTATACCACTAATAATACATAGTTATAAACTATACATTCTTATATTATACTACAAATAAACATGATTAGTGAATTTATGTGTAGTATTTAATTAAGTTGAAACCTTTTGAACTTTGGTATTTTATCTCATGCATGTACTCCTTACCTCTAAACTAATACATAAAGACGTTCAAGATTGGTCATACATATTATGATCATATGATTACAAGATATATAATTTATTTATTCTCTATGAATAATTTTCTATATACTTTTATTATCAGGATCGACCCTTATTGCAGCAAAAAAAAAAACACTCAATTAACTAATGCACCTGTCAGCGGAAGCAGAGTACCTGACTCTGAGTCAGGGTTACTCTGCTTTGCACAGCCATTGGATCTGTTACATTTTAAATTTAATAACAGATCTAATGGTTGTAGGAAGCAGAGTAACCCTGACTCAGAGTCATGTACCCTGCTTCCTCTTCCCGCCAGCAAATAGGCGCTAAAAAAATAAAAATATTTTTTAAAAAATAAATAAATTTGAATAAGCTATTACAGGTTTGATTGAAAGCATATCTGATTATTGATAGGCTCTAATTCAAAGTTTTCAAGAGGAATTGATTATAGAACTGACTTTACCAACCAAGTCAAAAGAGGAAGGAGATGGATTTGTAGAGGGTAGGGTTTGGCAAAAACCCAAAAAACCGGATGGAACCGAAAACCGAACCGAATCGAAAAAAAACCGAAAAAGCAAAAAATCGAAACCGAAATAACCCGAAAAAAGTCAATTGAGGACTGGAAATTTGAGTTACATTTAATTTAATCATAATTTGTAACTATCTCAATTTTTAATAACTAAAAAAGCCTAGTAATTAACATTTTCACAATTAGCATTTGAAACTAATGTTTGCATAATTATACGTTATAACAGTTTCAGAACTCATATGTACAATAAGAAAGAAAATTTTATTATAAATTGTAACTATATAAATAATTGTGATACTAACTTTTTATTATTAAATGCTCTATTTCATCTTATTTAATTATTGTCAAAAAACAAGTTGATTAAAAAATACTCATAAATAATTTTACTTCGTCATTTTATTCATTTTTCTAATAATTAGGATACGTGTAATTTGGAAAATATATACAATATATCAAATTGATAACTTTTCTAACCATTTTTACATATATAAATTAGGAGATTCGCAATAAATAGATTAACAAAATAAACATAATAATGTACTATGTAAATTTATAAACGGGCATGTTTCAAAATATGACAACAAAAAAATGTATTTTTTTAATTAAAACTGGAAAAAAAAAAACCGAAAAAAGCTGAAATCGTACCGAGACAAACCGGTTCGGTCTGTAAACCGGAAAGACCGAAAACCGAACCAAAATTTATGTTCGATTTCGGTTTTGGCAATAACCGACCCGATCCGGACCGAACCCAGCCCTGGTGGTGTGTGCACGTGAGCAACTTACATTTTACTAATTTTTTTTATTTATTACATAAGTGTCCATATACTTTAAGAACCGATAACTATCTCCATTAGTTTGAAAAATCTTACATAAAAAATTCAGAAAGTGAAAAATACGTCCAAAAATGTTAAAAAGGACATCCTTGGTCTAAATAGTTAGTCATAATTAATTTGTGATTAACTCAAAGTTGTTGTGTCAGATGCTTTTGATTAATTATTGATTACTATTTGTTACGACCTTGAGGAAAATACATTATGGTTTTATTATTTATTATAGCAATTGAAAAACATTTTCTACATCAACTTAAGTACGACTATTAAAATTTGGTTCAAAAAATGTTATCGAAACCCATTTCTTACCTGATTTTGATGTGTGTTATTTAATTTCAAGTAGCGCAATTAAAAGATTACATTTTATTTGAACATAGTATAGCGAGTTTTTTTAATTTATGGAATCTCCTTTTTTATAATTTTTTTATCTAATCAACTTGAAAAAGCGCTCCAAAAAGTATGTGGTTTAGGTGTAGGAAGGCATCGGACTGACCCTGCTTATTGTCACTTCAATACTACGTTAATAGTTGCCGCAAGGGCTGATAATAAGGTGAAACAAGACAAAAACGGCCTATCTCGTTTTTGATTCGTTTACTTTTGAAGTTTTTTGTTATCGTTTCGTCTCATGAACAAACTTTTATACTATATGAGTTTTATTAATTCATATATCTAATACAAATACAATATACTATACTAAATGAAATGCATATTTTTATTTATTATCATTTTATTTACTAATGAACGAAAGTGAATTGAGCTCTTAACAAACAAACAAAAATTCTACAAAAATTTCATCTCATTTTCACCCATAACTTGTCATATAAGAGCACCATCATCGGTTACCCTAAATAACCACTTTACTTTATAAATAGGAAAATTTTTGTTAAAATGGTATCAAATCAGTTTTTCTATAGTTCACTCAAATATATAAAAAGTTATCTCATTCCTCCAAATTCAAGGGAATGAATTGTTCTGTTATAAATTAAAATAATATTTTCTCTTTCCTCTCTCTTAGATATATATTAAAAAATTAATGTGAATTGAAAATAAATTATTAAATAATATATAAATAATATTTTAATGTTATAAGGGAGATGATATAGTAAATGATATGGAAGTTGTATTATAATAAGTTAAATAATATTACTATTAATTTAAATTTAGAGAAACTCATCGTTTAACTATGCGAATGTTCTAACTAAAACTAAAATGGCTTCCACCAAAGGAAGAGATAAAATACAGTTAGAAAAACTGTGTTTAGGTCTGAATCATCAAATAATTTGATCGAACGATTTGGATGTAAACATAATTTTTATAAATGTGTTTTACATGGAAATGTAAACATAAGTGAAGACAAAAGTGGGAGAAGAGTGACGTGTAAGGTCGGTGTACATGTGATATTTTTTAAAAAAATATTTTTTAAAAAAACAAAACCTCACACTAATTAGGAAACAAAAGAATTGTCCACTTACCCAAATTAACGAATTTTTCTCCATCATTTGGCCCCACACCCACCATGTTTTGTTTTGTTTTTATTTTAACACGTTACACAATCTTGGTGCACCATTTTTAAATAATAATATTGTTTTTGTAAATTAAATTAATATTGGTATAGCTCCAATTTGTTGATAACGTTATCTTCCATCTATTGGTGCAACTATTACACGTGTCATTTCTTCATCTTCTCACTATCCTTTGTTCACCAATCTACTTTTCTCGTCACCTTTCCACTTTTTAATTACTCCAACTTTCGGTCATTTTAATACTCCTTTTTTTTTCTTTTTTTTTTTCAGTTTTTAAATATTATTGGAAACTTATATTTGGGTCGGATCCAAGTCAATTGGGGTCCATACTGACTAACACCTAAAAACCATCACTAAAAACTTATTTACAAGAAAATATTTCCCTTTCCTTGTTTTATTTTTAACAAAACATAGTCTAAAACTTATTTACAAGAAAATATTTCCCTTTCCTTGTTTTATTTTTAACAAAACATAGTCTGGTTTCGTTTGGTTGTCGGATTACAAATACCGACACTATGAGTCTATCGGGATAACATTGAGTTAAGAAAATATGATGAGATTAGTAATCCCCATACCTATAATACCATACATCATCGTAGATACTACAAATAACTCATTTCTCTATCATTTGAAGTCCGAATTTACTAATAGTTATTTCTGCGCTTTACATATCAAACACGATACTGGTGAGTCATACTTGTTTATTATCCAATTACTAATATTTATTTCTTCACATTGATTTTATGTACTTTAAAGTAAATCAAATGAAATAATTTAATTTCCAAATATATTTCAGAGCCGGGGGTACAAGTACAAGTAGATAAATGAAAAACAAATAATTTGGTCGTTTGTAATAAAGTACAAGTAGTAGTATTACATATTTCCAATATGTAATTATAAATCTCCATATTTATTTCTACATTCATAAAAAGTGCATGCACCATAAATATGGAACAAAATTAGGCAGAGTTTGAAAGTTCAACTTAAAACCTTCCTCTAATATAGTATACTACTATATCTATATCTATATATATATATTATATATATATATATATATATAGAGAGAGAGAGAGAGAGAGAGAGGAGCACCCTAGAAGAGTGGAGAATATAGTGAGTGGGAAATGACTTTTATATCACTTTAGTCAATATAATATATTTTCCAAATTATTGGTCCCTTTTTGTTGATTTAGCAAAAGCCAATAAAAGAGGTGGTTTTTTTTGCCCTTTATTTTTTAGTAATCTTTGTTTATTATGTTACACTATCAATGTTTGTGTTGGAGATGTATAAGCAAATTACGTGTAGTGAAATGGAGAAATTTTAGCATTATTTAAATTTGAAAATTGACTAATAATAGAAACCACCCATTACCCAAAGAAGATAGGTATGCATCCACTAGGATTATTTTATATTCTTTCCCATTTGTATGTATTCATGTTTTTATTATCACCCAACTATTTATTTGAAAATTTCCAAACAAAAAAAAAAACTATTTATTTGAGCTTGTACCACCATTTGTTTACTAAATCTTGCATTCTGAACCATATTCCATTTTCAAGAAAAGTTTTTTTTTTTAAAGTCAACTTTGGTGCCTAAGGGCTAAAGATAGCTCCTTGAATTGGTTGTGTTTCATTAATAAGTTCTTCAAGAAAAAGTCAGTTGGGTTTGATTTATTTTTAGTCCATATAGAATTTTGAGTATTGGGTACTACTTCTTAAAGGCATAACCTTGACTGAATTTTGAGTTAGTATTTTTTAACAGTCAATGTTGCTGCCTAAGGGCTAAAGATATCTTCTTTAAGTGGTTGTGTTTCATTAACAGGTTCTTCAAGTTGTTAGATATTTAATCCTAGTCATTTGGGTTTGAATTTTGATACATTTTTACTTCATATAGAAATGAGAATTGGGTAGTTCTTAAAGGCATAATTTTGACTGAATTTTGAGTTATTATTTAACTACTAGGAGTCTAGGGCAAAAGGAGACTTTAGAAAGGAAGACAATGTCTGTGGCTTTGTTATGGGTTGTTTCTCCGAATTCCGAAACCTCTAGCTGTTACAGATTCTTCGAATCTCGTCATTCGAATCCGTTCAAATTTATTGCTCAAGATCGAGGATTTGTCTCCAGTGACAGACTTGAAAGAAGCACAAAAAAGAGGTTGAATATACGGTGTTCTAATGGAGATACGGGGGGTAGTGCAAGCTATATACGTTCGAGATTTAAGAAAAAGGAAAAATGTTTTTCGGTCGTTTCCAGTGTTGGGGAGATGGGTATATCATCAGAGCAGATGGTGTATGATGTGGTACTAAAACAAGCTGCTTTGGTTAAAGAACAGATAAAAAATGGAGAAGATTATGATGTGAAGCCCGATATTGTGTTACCGGGAACTTTGAGTTTGTTAACAGAAGCATATGATCGATGTGGCGAGATCTGTGCAGAATACGCCAAAACATTTTACCTTGGTTTGTAATTGTCTTTTTTGGAAAAATAAAAATGTTTTCTAATTTGTGGCGATTAGGAGGATTAATTATTTTTATCATTTTCTCTTCAGGGACTTTGCTGATGACACCGGAAAGACGAAGAGCCATCTGGGCAATTTATGGTAAGGACTATGGCTTATGATCTTATTACATTAAGAATATAATAATCGATAGATGTTTAGATAGTGAGTTTTATGTATATAGATATATCCTGAAACACTTGCTTGGGACTTACTGGTTTATTCTAAGTTGTTTATGTTGGGATGTGGGTATAATCATACTAAGAAGTTATATGGATACTTTTTTATTATTAAGTATGTTTCAAAATTCATATTAGTTAGCTAATGCCTAGCTGATGACTTAAAATTTGATATATAGTTTGTTTAAAATAACATCACATTTGCCTTTTCTTTTTGTTCCGGTCAAAACAGACAGTGATAAAAAAATAAACAAAGGAAAAAGTGTCGTAGTTGGACTTGGTCCTGTGCTGCAGTAGTTGATATACTGGAACTTTGTGCTTTGCAATATGTTATCAACACTCTTTCTATTTCTTTAGAAGTAAAAAATCGAAAAATTTGTAAAGCCCTTTAGAGGGGGAAAAAAACTGAGAACTCCCACCTCCACTGTATTAGCTTGATGAGATGATTACCATATATTTCTTTAGAGTTCAAACTTTTGGCAAGCAGATCAGAAATTCATAAATAAAAACATCTTATACTTCAATAACTTCTCGCAAGTGAACTTGAAATTCAACTATTTGTCATCTTGAGACGCAGTAGGAGAAGTCGAGCGAAGTGCTCAATAGAATCGGAAACAAATATGATAAGAGTTATCCCACATCAATAATATATCGATCCAACTATGACCTCACTTTTAACCATTGGTGCGCCAAACACATACCTAAAATTACATACATTATATGCATCTCCTTTTTTTGGGTTTGATAATCGAATCTGACAAGGCCCAAGTGTGTGTCTCTTTTCAGAAAATAAATTTCCAATAATGACTGATTCTTTTTGGTATTGTTGGAAGTCTGGTGTAGAAGAACAGATGAGCTTGTCGATGGTCCAAACGCCTCGCATATAACACCAAAGGCTTTAGATAGATGGGATTCTAGGCTTGAAGATCTTTTTCGAGGACGCCCTTTTGATATGCTTGATGCTGCTTTATCTGACACTGTTGCAAAGTTTCCAGTTGATATCCAGGTTGGCATTTTTTTTGTATCATTAGACTATATAATAATTGTTTCTGTTGGTTCGGACAGTTTTGGTTTAATTTTTGAAATAACACGAAAAAAAAAATGAAAATTTTCCTATCCCAAGGTATTGAAAGCAAGGGTAGACAAATTAATTTCTCGAAACAAGAATAAACAAAACGCATGTGTATGGTGTTCCTTTGATATGTGATTTTAGAAGTTGTACTTGCTACTCGGCTACTGTAGCATTAATTGATAAAGTGTGTCTCTTAAACTTGATGTGTGTTAAACTCCTATAGCTAGTTTCAGAGAATAAGAATACAGTTATTTTCCTGGTTGCAATTTTTTTTAGCTACAGAAATTGAAACAACATAAAAACGTGAGTTTTCAAAATGGCCGCTGTTACTAAAACATTGAATGGTGGTTTAACACTGATATTTTGGAAACAAGACAAAAATATCCCGTTACAGGTTCCTAAAAGGGTAGTTCATAGCTGCTACTTCTTAAGCATCACTTCGATAAATTAGGTTTCTTACTTCTTAATCTGTTCACAGTCTAACAATGAATAACACGACCACTATGAAAACTCGTAATTGTTCCCCTGTAGTTCTCTTCTATGGCTCCAAGTAAGTTTGGGTAGTGTGTGAACCAAGTCAAGAAACATAAGTTATCAAACCGATATTTAAGGACGAGAAATTACTCTTTTAAAATAAGAGTTATCAAGGAACATCATTGTTTAAGTCATTAATCACTAGAACAGAAGTATGTTTTGTACATGAGGTTCAGAACCTAAAAGGAAAAAATTACTCCGGTGCTCTTGCTACGTGTTACCCCTTAACTTTTAACTCCTAAGGACCTAACACTCGCTTAATGATTAAGCTTTTATTTTGCAGCCGTTCAAAGACATGGTAGAAGGAATGAGGCTGGATCTCAAGAAATCAAGATACAAAAATTTTGACGAATTATATTTATATTGTTATTACGTGGCTGGAACCGTTGGATTAATGAGTGTCCCAGTTATGGGTATTGCCACCGATTCTCAGGCTCCTACAGAAAGTGTTTACAACTCTGCATTGGCTTTAGGGATTGCAAATCAGTTGACCAATATTCTCAGAGATGTTGGAGAAGAGTAAGTTAATTATAAGCTTGAATAAAACTTACTTCATTGTGTTTGAGATGATCTATATCTACTCCAACTCAAATTGACAGATGATTTTGTAAAATAACCCTATATTTTGTCACATTGCAGCTTTTAAGCAAACTAGTTTGACTTTTTGAGGTTCATGAAAAAGCTAGGTTCATCCAGCTCAAAGCTTTGAGCTCTTTTAGGTGGAAATACTAGAGGAAAGCTCAGATTTTAAGCTGGTCATATTATGCAGTCAGCTTTTAAACAAAAAAGTAGCTTTAAAGCTGCAACAAACAAGGCCTAATCTTAATGTTTATCTTTTCCTCTGTTATTATGGCAATTCAATCAAAAGTCCCATAAATTGCAATGTTTTGTTTGGTTATGTTTCCAAAAATCATGTTTGTTGTTTTCTCAAAACTAAATTACTATACAGACTAAGGTTGGTTGATCGATTCTCGAAACAATATTTTTTTCTTTTTTTTTCTTTTTGTACTCAATAAAATATTGGTATATGCTAAAAGTTTCCTTTTTCATTTCTTTTGATTAGAGGGCCTCTTGAAGATATAAATTACGAGATATTCAAATTAATGGAACCTAAATTGTATAAATTAGTAAAGATCATCTTTTCCAGTAGCTAGTCAATTCTATTAATAAAACTGAGTAGAGTAAAATTATTACATATGAGTTTGAGATAAGCGGGCAACAAACCGAGTAGCTAATGACTTATTTTTGTTTTTCAAGTGCAAGAAGGGGAAGAGTGTACTTACCACAAGATGAGTTGGCACAGGCGGGGCTTTCGGACGAAGACATATTTGCTGGCAAAGTAACAGATAAATGGAGGAGCTTTATGAAAAGTCAAATTAAAAGGGCTAGAATGTTCTTTCTCGAAGCAGAAAAAGGGGTGACACAGCTCAGCTCAGAAAGCAGATGGCCGGTATGTCGTCTATATAAATGTCTTAACAAACGTGATTGGGCTGGGCTGCAGCTTTTAAGCAAATATGCATGATGTTCAAATAGAAGTTGAAACATCTAGCTTAAAGCTCTAGCCATTTCTTCAAGCAAGAAATCCCATAAAACCAGCTTTTAGCTGGCCAACCAAGTAAATTTTATTTTATAAGCGATTACAAAAAGATTGAACTTGAAAGCTGCATAAAACAAGGCCTGCATCTGGAGGCAATGCATGTATGTACGACTGTATGCATTTAAAGTTTACTGGTGAAATCAAATACTAGTTTTCGAACCAGTTGGTTTTAATCTAGAAAAATATGAAAGGATTATACAACGTTAAAATAATGTAGGACTCGTAACCAACTTTGTATAATGTAATGGAAAATCCTGCTATTTCACTCTACACCTGGAACTGTTTTCAAACTTTCATACTTTCTCCAATGTAATCGTATAAAAAATTTAAACCTTGTCAAAGGATTTGAAGAACCATTCTCAGGTAAGGTTCTTTTATATTTTAGTATGGTTGGTCTTTGCTGTTAAAATCTTTTGGGAAATTACATTCAGAAATCACTGTTTTCAAATTAATAGAGTACAAAATTTTATAGGTCTTCTGTTTCTTATTTAACTTCATTGTTCACATTGTGAAATGAAATCTGTAGAGGTACGTACAGATTGCGAAACAGAGTTTTAATATTTTAGTAAAAAAACTTGTTCTTGTCCGTTGCTGCTCACCCAAGGTTTATAGAAGAGTGTTCAATTTCTTTGGTTCCAAAATTAAAGGGCTGAGCTATGAAATTATGTTCTATGATTGATATGAATACAAACATGAATACACATTGTTGGCATTTGATAATTCAGGTGTGGGCATCTTTGCTGTTGTACCGCCAAATATTGGATGAGATTGAAGCAAATGATTATAACAACTTCACAAAAAGAGCTTATGTTAGCAAACCAAAAAAGATCGTCGCTTTACCTATGGCATTCGCAAAGTCTTTAATTCCCGCATCAAGAACTCTAGCTAAGGCATGATTATCATTGAAATACTATAAATACATATAGAATAGATGAGAAAAGATTGGCTCTACATGTATTTGTACATTTACTCATTGTTATAAGTAAAAGTTGTAATGAAGTTATCGAAGAGAAGCTTACTGTCTGTGTACTTATTAGCATTCTCCTAAATATACTCCACCGAAGAACATTTGTTCATCTTCTCTTATACAGTACATATTACACGATTCAGTGAGCGACGTCGTGATTAGCAAAATTCGTTCTTGTTTCATATTGTTAGGTACTACATTATCCAAAAACGCACCAATTTTTGTGTCCGAAATCTAACTAATCTTTTCCATTTCTGCGTCTTATCTCGATGAACGCATGAATAAATGTTATTGACTCTCAATAGATCCAAGTGGCATTGCTTACCGTGAGGTATTGGATGAGATCGTAGCGATGATCATGACAACTTCACAAAGCAAGCTCATGTTGGCTAAACTAGAAAAAGATCATTGCCCTGCATTATGACTGTAGCTAAGGCATGATAATCACGAAAAATACATACACATTTACAGTAGACGATAATTAGACTGGCATTATTGCATATTACTTCGTTGTTTTAAGTAATTTGTAGTGAAATTCTCCGTGAGAAAGGAGTCCAAATCTTCGACCTCTATCCTCCACCCCCATTCCATGACACCCTTACTTATTTTCACTCAAAATTTAAAATTTTATAGCTTGTTTTGCACGCTTATAAACTTTTACAATATATATGAGAACCTCATAACATTTGGACATAATATTGCTTTATATTTTTTTTTAAAAATCTAATGTTTACACTAATTTTTACATTTATTTCAAAATAAATAAATAGTAAGTGGATTAACCTAATTCTCAAGTTTTACGATACAATTGTAGATCATGAGTTTTATTCTCAAGGTTTTCGATTTGGATTAACCTAATTCGCAATAAACTATTCTCTTCCACGCGAAAGGCTCGCACAGGTAAGGAAAAGTGCCTAAAACCGTTGTGACTATGGCACCGCTCAAAGAGATTAAAAAAATAAATAATAATAACCAGACCAATCGGGCAGGTTTGCGGACTCCAAAGTCGAGTTACACGAGTACATACAGAAAACCCAGAAACCCGACTAAAGTCAATATTTTTCAAAATTAACCCAATAAAGAAAAAGAAAGTAAAAAAGCAAGGTAAAAAAAATAAAAGTAAGAAACAAAAGGTAAAAGAAAGTAAAATTTGAAATAAACAAAAGATACAAAATGATAATAAACCCCAACCAAACATTGCCTAAGTATTACTAATATTAACTGAAATTAGATAAAAAGGAGTGGGCAACAGTAGCGCTGAACAAAAAACCCGAAAAACCGAACCGGATTGATAACCGAACCGAAAAAGGCCGAAACCGAAAAATTTTCAGGTCGGTTTCGGTTTTCAATAAAACCAAACCGAAAAAGAGCGAAACCGAAAAAACCCAAAAAATAATCGAAAAATAACCGAAAAATCGAAAAAAACTGGTCCAGTTCAGTCCAAAAAATAAAAAAATCGAAACAGAAAAAAATCGAACCGAAAAATATGCTCGGTTTCGGTTTTGTTAAAAACCGAACCGAACCGGCCTTTGGCAACACACACCAAACTCAAAAACAAAGCTAGGGTTGTAGAGAGAGAGAGAGAGAGAATGGAGCTTCCCTCTCTAAAACGCCGCCGAGACGGAGACGAGACCGTATCGAACAACGGGTTCATAGACCTGTCCATATTAGAAGCTCTAGAAAACTCACAAACCCAACAAATCGAAGCACTCGACACACGAGCCCTCAAAAAGCTTGTTTTATCCTTCGAACGACGTCTAAAGGACAACATTGAGGCCCGTCTAAAGTACCCGGATCAGCCGGAGAGGTTTGCGGACTCGGAGGTTGAGCTTCATGAGGAGATTACGAAGATGAAGGTGTTGGCTGGTGGACCTGAACTGTATCCGGAGTTTGTGGGATTAAACGCGGTTTCATCTGTTTTGGGGTTGTTGGGTCATGATAATGTTGATATTGCGGTCGATGTTGTTGGGTTGTTGCAGGATTTAACGGATGAGGATGTTTTAGAAGATAACAACGATAATGCTCAGGTTTTATGTGCTTTTAGTTCAAAGTTTGTTTGTTAGCTGATTTTTTTACCTGATTTTTGGATTTTTGATTTTAGAAATCTGTTGGTGTTTGTTTAATAAATGGTTTAATATAATTAGGGTAGTGTTTTGTTATTTAGGGTTCGTTTGGAAACAGATTTTATTAGCTGAATTTTGGATTTTTTAATTTAAAAATATGTGGGTGTTTAGACAGTCAGTTTTTTTAGCTTTTGAAAAGCAGGTTTTTTAGCCTAAAAAGCTAAAAAAAATCCAAAAATCAAAGTTTTGAATTTTGGTTTGATTTTAAAACGGATTTTTTAAATCTGATTTTTTACGAAATAATATGTTGCCAAACGGACCCTTAAGCTACATTGAAATAACGACGAGCCTGCTCAGGTATCTGTGATTTTGTTTAGTATATATACGATAGTGTTTCGTAATAAAAGGACATTCGTGAAGATAATGACGAGCCTGCTCAGGTATTTGTAGTTTCGTTTGATAAATGGATTAGTATAAATAAGCGGAACAAAACTATCTAGTACCCTACGTCTGAATTTTACCGATTTGGGTCCCAAGCTACCATTTTTGTACAAGTAGCGGGCTATTGTTTAACAACGAGCCTGCCCAGGTATCCCTGATTTCATTTGATCAATGGATTAGTATAAACACGGGAATTAAACACTTGAGTTCCCCATAAAAATACATGTTTTTCAATTTAGTTTAGTCCCACAGTTAGAAGATAATGACGAACCTGCTGAGGTATATGTGGTTTTGTTTGGTATAAATAGGGCAGTGTTTTGTAATCTAAGCTATATTGAAGTGTGTTTCACATTTAATCTCCTAATTTAGGATATTGTGTAAAACAGGCAGGGCTGGTTTTGGCATAAGACAACTGAGCTAGATAACTTAGGCGCAGGTCCTGTGATACAATACACAAAGAACCAACATTATCTGATGGTCTATTTTGTGTAAAATAGAAGACAAGACTTTATTTTTGTTAAAAAACCGTTCATGAATCTTTGATTTCGTTTGGTGAATGGATTAGTATAGATAAGAGGGGGGGGGGGGTTACTATTTAATAGTACCCGGCATTTAAATTTTACCAATTTGGGTCCCAACCTACCAATTTTTGTATAAGTAGGGGACTGTTGTTTAACAAAATGACGGAATTCTAGTCACTTTCTTCGTAGTTGCAATTGCGTCAACATCTGTCAAAAATCCGTGAGATATAGTGATTGCAATTTCGTTGATTTATGCTATATAATACCGGTATGTTTGGGACCCAAATTGGTAAAATTTAAAGGTTGGGTACTAAATTGGTAATAGCCAATAGTACAACGTACTAACAGCTTTTTTCTCGTATAAATACGGTAGTGTATTGTAATTTAAGTTACATTGAAGTGTGTTTAATATTTGATCATTTAGTATAGGATATTGTGTAAAGCAGGCTTTTTTTAATTTTTTAGGGTGTCCTTGCTTGTCCCATTTGATTTTGTAATGGTATGTGCATTACTCGACATGATTCTTTCATGGAAAAAGACTGAGATAATCTTTAGTACGTGTTATTTTTTTCAAGTTTTGAGGCACTTTTATTGATTGTCTCGTCCCAGAAATCAATTAATGATGGCCGTAATGTGTTGTACAATGATGTTTTACATATGTGCAAACAAACTAAAATCTCGATTGGAAAAGAATATGGAAACATGTCAGTGGTGTCCAATTTCAAAGATTCGGAAAAGAATATGGAAAGTGCTTAAAAAATCATGGTAATGTATGCAGCAAATGATGTGTACTTAGTAATTCCAGAGTACTTTATGTGGGTAGTATATTCTGTCCGCACATTTTTTTTATGATTAAGAACTCTGACTTTTGAAGTAACCTGATTTTTGTATATGAGGATTTAAATTTTGGTGGTGAGCATGGTATACTAGGGTCTCAACCGCTTGGACCAACCACCTTTTTTTTTTACATAACTCAGCAAGTTTTTATTGGTTTCATGATAATCAAGTTCCATTGACATAAAGCTTGTTCATAAAATAATTGTAATAGTCAATATGACATGTTTTTGAGACATCATTGGAATTAGAATATGTTACCTGATCTATTTTTGCGGTTTTTTAAACATGCAACTTCCATGTTCCCTGAAATTACCACACTTGTTTTTCCATGCAAAATTTCATTTATTATGTGAGCATTATCATCTTCAAAGTTGCTTTTTTAAACAAATTTCCTTGGAATCTGAATTTTCTGGAATATATCCTTTTCACAGTCTACCTAGACAACCTGTTTGATGAAATTATGTTCCTTGGCAGGTACTCGTAGACGCCCTAATAGAAAACAATGTTCTAGAATTGTTAGTTCAGAATCTTCTTAGATTATCCGAGACAGACCAAGATGAGCTGGCAGCAGTTTATTCTACTCTTGCTACAATCGAAAATTTAATCGAGGTGAGACCTGCTGTGGCAGAAATGGTCTGCGAAAGGACCAAATTGATGAGGTGGCTTTTGGGGAAAATCAAGGTGAGGGAATTTGAAGGAATAAAACAATATTCCTCGGAGATTTTAGCCATTTTGTTACAGACTAGCACGGCAAACCAGAAGAAGCTAGGACAATTGAACGGTGTAGATGTAATGTTACAAGCTGTGGCTATGTACAAATCAAGGGACCCAAAAACACAAGACGAAGAAGAAATGGTGGAGAATTTATTCGATTGTTTGTGTTGTTTGTTAATGCCGCTGGAGAATAAAGAGAAGTTTGTAAAGGCGGAAGGGGTGGAATTAATGATTATTATTATGAATCAAAAGAAATTGTGTTATGATTCTGCAATTAGGGCTTTGGATTTTGCGATGACGAATTACCCGCCAGCTTGTGAGAGGTTCGTAGATGTGATGGGGTTGAAAACTGCTTTTCCGGCTTTTATGGGTAAGGCAAGTGCAGCTTTTCCCTTATGTTATAATTAGCTATGTAGTAGTTTTACTAACTTTTTTTATTTTTTCTAAAATTGGTAGATAAGAATTGTAGGGGGACTTTGTTTCTGTGGACCATTTTTTTATCGACTAGTTTGTTAACCCCGGGACTGTGTAAGATGCCTTATAGCTTGGGAAGGAGTAAATACAAAAGCAGTACTTCAGCGGTTACATACATTTCGTGGGCAGTAATTTCAAATATAGTTTATATTCAAATTAGTATTTCCGTCAAATTTCAGTTTGCTATGTATGTATAATTTTCTATATTAATTGGTTTATTGGGAATAGAAAAGAGCAAACTACCCAGTCCACCCTAACATCTATTGCGCCAACCCAATAACATGTCTGTGCTTTATTTTTATTCCATTTAGCATTGGCCCCACAAGGGTTCTCCATTATCTCCAGGATGGTTAATTGGGTTAGCTTACTAAAAAGTAGTGTACCAGGTTCACCCAAAACTTACTGATAGAAAAGTATGGAGAAACGTTGGTTGAGTGATAACTTTTTTTCAAGACTTTGGCTTAGATGGGTAGATTGTTGGCTTCTCGAATTGTAGTATTGCACTATTGGAACTTTTTTGTGGTTTGCATTTTCTATCAAATATACTGTTCATTGAATTATTTCATATTATATCATATTATCTTCATGAATGCGTGATGATGATACAGAGTTACAGACTGTTAGTCATTGGACTTCATTTTCTATTATAAGCTTTTTAGATGGTATTATTGTTTATACAATGAAGACGTGCTCTGTCGAATATAGTCCTGTGAAACAAACATAAAGTAAAAGCTAAATTCTGTGTTTAAATCAGGAGGGACTCTCTTGTCTGTGAAAATTGGTTATTTGTGCCAGTTCTTGTGTATATTTTTCTTTTAATTTTGGGTTTATTTTTTCTATCTTTCATGTGACTATACCAGTTCTTATTAGTAGTTTATTTGACTATGATATTTTGTCATTGAGTAACGAGTAGGGCTATTTTTCAGGTCCCCGTGAATAAGAAGCAAAATAAAAAGAGAGCCAAAGAGGAGTTGGAAGAGCGTTTAGTTTCGCTTATCGCATCATTGTTTGGTAAGAAAATGTGTTAACTTTTTTGTATTCTAGTGTCTTGTATCGATTATTGAGTTAGAGGTTTCTTGCAAATATTGAAATTTATTCCATTGTTCGCTTGGTAGTTTCATCTATAATAACTTTGATAAGAATTTAATTTAATTTAATTAATGTAACAGGAGGAATCTTAAGGGGTTCAAGAAGGGAAAGGCTATTGAGTAAATTTGTAGAAAGCGAATGTGAAAAGATAGATCGACTGATGGAGCTCTATATGAGGTGATGTCGCATCTCTTTTCTTTGTATCTGTTGATGATATTTGTTTTCCTTCTATGGATATATTTCATGTAGTTCTCTGCTAAGCAACTTTAATTGTTCCATGGATAACATTAGGAAATTGTCTTGACCAGATATTCTGATAGAGTGAAAGCTGAGACTGAAAGGATGAACCAGCTTGAGCTTGATGATTTAGAGGTAAACCGGAAGTAGTACCTTATCCTGTTTCCTTACTATGATAGTTCCTTACATATCTGTTAAATTAAAGCTGCAATGTTTGCTTGAAACATTGCAGATGGACGAAGATGAGAAGTACAACAGAAAGTTAGAATCTGGACTTTACACTCTTCAGGCAAGATATTGTTTTACTAGCATCTTTTTATATTGATTTTAAGCCTTTTAAGAGCTGTCCTAATATAATCCAAATGTAGTGGCTACCCTATTGTGTAAATAAACAAAGAAAATTGTACAGAATGACTCTGGCTGCAGGAGTTACATAAGTCAAGCTTCTTCTAGTTTGTTAGCTACTAACTTGATTATTGTCTCTCTCTCTATATATATATATCTATATATATATTCCCTTTTCCATGTCTTAATCTTTACCTGTAATAATCTTGCAGTTGATTGCTGTTATACTGGGTCATCTTTGGACCTCAGAGTAAGTTTCGACATCTGTTCTGTGTTTCTGTAATGGAGCCCATGGTTAATCTTGCCTTAATTTTTTCAACTCAAAGTATCTTTTACTGCTAATCTTGGTCAGGCACCACCCAAAATTGAAGGCAAGAATTGAACTCTTACTAAAGCAGAATCGACTTACCAAGAATAATGTTAGAGAAATTCTTCAGGTATGTACTTCTCGTGTTGATGGCATGAAACCAGTTCCCTGTTCATTGCATTATGTTCAATATCGCTATATTGCAATGAATTTAGCAGAATTCTGGTTTCACTGGTTGTTGAAGATGATTGTGACATTTTAGTTTGACCGTAGGTCCGTAGTATAAATTTACTAAGTTTCCAATGATAGGAATAAACCCCAGACTCTTCTCTAGGTCTTTTCGTTCCTACGCTGATGCAAGTAAACACATTGTGGTGTTGTAGTGGTCTCACATGTCCAACTATTTCTTAATCAGGTGATATATAAGTGTCAATGAGTGCTGTGTGACATCTATATTTCCTTGGTCTTTTATATTAGATACAAGCTGGATTAGTTAGTTTTACGGGACCAATGAAGGCAAAATGGTAGGTTCAATTTAAATTAATTCCAAGTCACAAAGTTTCCAAGAATAACAACTAATTACCCTATTCTCTGTTCTTTGACTTAGATTAATCTAGACCCTTATCATTTTTGTCCTCATCCCTCTTCTCTCATTTCAGCTTTGGTCCCAACCTTACCTTATGATGTCCGATTAGCCATGATTGGATCCTCTTAGCTCTCTAATTGACAATGTTTATATTAATTGACCAACTTTTAGTCGGGCCCCCAATCATCACCTAACTTTTAAGGGAATATACACCACCAAAAGAGGAATTTGGAAAATCTGGTAAATTCAATTTAGTAGTTTGAAATTTAGACATCAAATGGACTATAATGACTGCGTTTTGTACACCTAGTCATCTCAACATTATCAGTACTGTTGACGGTGGCATCTTGTACACCCTATCACCTTGGCATGATTAATTTCCTATTGCAAAAATTGAGATGATTTTGCTCCTAAAATCCATGTTTCTTTTATGAGAAATGGCTTTTGTTTTTCAGTGTATTTCGTGTTTGCGAAAAAGTTCACATCTCTCTTGAGCACACAACTTCTCCCTTATGAAGGAAAACATTAACTAGACTAGTTACACGTTAATCTCCAAACTACTTTGTATCAAATATAATAGTTGGAAAATGAGTTTTCTGCTCTTTATAACGATAGGTCTAGATTATTTTGCGTCCTTGAAAGATGATGCTCTTTTGTTATCGCAAGCTTTATTGAACACTGCTTGTAATGTTTGCAATGTTACAGAGTTATGTGATATTTCTTTAAAGTTACATTTGATTGGATCGAGACACTTTGATTGGATCAGGGCACGTACGTAACTGGAGAAGTAGGCTTTTCGCAGTGCCTTCTGGTTTTCAAGTTTTTTTATGATTTTTTGTTTGTTTTTGGCTAATACTCAGGAATATCATGATAATATTGGGGATCTGGATGGGCCAGAAGAGAAGGAAAGAGCACAAGCAAAGATATTGAAGTTCATTTCAGCCTTTTGATAGTAGGTTGATATTTTGCTGCTTAAATTTTGAATTCTAGCTCATGGAATGTAACAAATTTTGGCATCTTGCCGTTAATGGATCAAGTTCCTTTTGGACTCACTTATTTGTACAATTCGGTCGGCATTTTTATGTTGTTTTATAGTGTAAAATTGTACTTCGTTTTACAGTGTCACACCTCCTATTTATGAAAATTACTTTTCATCAGCACAATTGATATCCATATATATATGGTCAGATGATGCATAGAAGTTTTATTTTTCGACGTCTACAGTTGGGGCTGTAAATAAGCCAAACCGCAACTAATTTTCAAGCTCAACTCGTTTATTGAATGCGCCTTAAAATTCTGTTCATACTCGGGTTGCTTATAAACGATTTTGAGAGCCGAGCTCGTTTATTCACCAAGTCTTCTTCCATCGGTGGTGTGCCAATTTATCTCTTATAAAATAATTAATTTGCTCATCGTTGTATTTATTAATTACATTGCTTAGATATTTTCCCAAAATGTAACATAACTTTTATACCCAGAAAAACGATTTCATTTTTTTCCGAGGCCATGATCGCCTGGTCGGATTTGCCAAACCTTGATAATTTGTCTCCATGCTAGTGTCGGGCTAGTACGAACAAATTACAGAAAATGTTGAGAGGTAGTTCTGCTATGAAATGACTACATTCATTGGAAATTGCTTATGTTGATAACAAACCCCTACATTTTTGTTTGAGATTTTAAAAAAATAATTTCATTGAATACATGAAGCGGGTAAAGTTTCTAGGTAAGATATTTAGGTGGGTATAACAAAAATCTATAGAAAACGCATCCTATCGTCAAGTCGACTCGTATCATTAGTTAAGCACGTGCATGTGTCCGCTCTACATAGAGTCATATATACACCCTTATGGACACCCCTAATCGCTCGTAGTAACTGTGGATAAAAAAAAACAATATAAACATGTATCTACGAGTCCAAACCGTAAACATACAATGAAGTATAATAGTTAATAAATACTCTCATCGGTGCATGTTACTTCTCCACTACGAATATCAATTAGGTCAGCAAATGAACCGAGCCACTTATTAACAATATCGTATTTGGACCTGAACCAAATAATAAGGCTCGTGTTCAGTCTCAGGCTCGTTTAATTACTTTAATATAATTGTGAATATATTTACGCTTATATATGTGAAAATCATATAATGTAATGTTGATGACCGGTAAGTACTATTCACTTTACTTAATAAATTTGTTTATTTTTTAATAGTCATTTGTATTATTGACTATCTTAGCATACAATTTAGCTAAAGTAAAAGAGTTTTTTTAAGCGGAATGATGCAAAACATGTCTTAAAACGTTTTTGACTAGGCTTGTGAACAGACTCGGCTCCACTCGTGTAAAACAAGCCAATTCTTAACAATATTTTACGGATCATTCAGTAAACAACCCGACCTTGAACACATGCACCTGAGCTTAGCACATTTTGCAACCCTACCTAGAATATACATGCGTTTTTTGATGCATAATTTTCCTAACTAAATGGCATAAATGAAAATTTTGAATAAACTTTTATATATTTAAATTCAAGTCAGGTATTTGAATTCTTTTGAAATAGTTTGTAACTTAACATTTTTATTTTCTCATACTTTTCATTTAATTTAGGATATGCTTTTAATTCGTTAATCTTCCCATTTAAGACATCGTATAACGTGATTCTTGATATTAATTCATCGAAAATTGTGAAAATTGCATATCAACGACTTTGATAGAATGATTTGAAATCACAACAATAACGTTATTGAGGGTATTTTTGTAATCAACCACTTGTATCGAACCCTAAGTTTCCATCTTTTCTCGATACGCTGAAAAGATATCATATGAAACAGTAGCGGCGCATCTTTGAAGATAGTATATATGTGCACTAGTATACATATTGACTCACCTTATTTTCGCTAACGCAAAGCAATCTTCGTAAAGTTTCATATTTTCTTTCTTTCCGTCTTTCTATCTAATAATGGAAGAATTGCAGTTGAGAATTGCATCAACTTCAACAAGAATAAAAGGACACAAATTACACGTGAAAAATGATGATGATGAGGATTTGAAAGAGGCTATTATAAGGCAAACTAACAATCATCAACGAATAAGCGAATTACCAGATAAAATAGAAGGTACATTGTCTCTACCCGTAGATATATGGTAAAGTTATTGATTAATACATACTTTCAGATTTCATTACAAAAGTCCCTGATTTGTGGTTTTTGTCTAATATTTCTTACGTATCAACGTACAATTACTAAGCATCAAAGTTAAAAATACAGAGTAACAAGAAGTAACAATGCTGGTTTATACACAAATAAGAATAAAATTGAAAATCGTCGCGTCCGTACCTGACCAATTATATTAGTACTAGTAATCGTACCACACGTGTTTCGTGTATAATATATGATGATATAAATATGATACCGGACAAATAAAGTTAACATTTTTAAAAAGTTTACAAAAATAATGGAATGAATATCGTAAATTAACAACCGTATATAAACAGTAATATAATATTTTATTGTTATAACAATATAAAAATGTGGTTAAGAGTTAGGCTTAGGGTATTTGCGATGATTTTGTGGTTGCAGTTCCAAGTTGACGCATTATGATGGACTAAGAAGTCTTCGTATTTGAAATTAAGAAAAATATAATCATGGAATTGTCAGCAGAACCTCCCTATAATAAAAATTACTAAGTATATCGGTTCAAAATAAAAATAACTTATATATTGTAATATTTCTAAACTAGATACATGTATCCGAATTATTATTATTCAATTAAGAGTAAGGAAACTGGTCATTATTATGAAATTCTTAGTGTTTTTGTGTTTCTACAAACATTTAATTAATAGGAAGATTAGTAACTGTGTATACAACTTGATAATATACGATCATTCCAAAGAGATAAAAATTCAATAGATGTAATTTTATGGTTGAGTTGTTATACAAAGGTTAATCTTGTTATTAAAAGATTGATATACAAAATATCTTGTTGAAAAAAATGATACATGAGAACAAAATTTGAATATGTTGAAATTTTCATTTCTTTAAGCAACTTGTTTTACATTTGATCATAAGATAAATGATACCTTTTTATAACTTGTTTATATTGGCCAAACCTCTAAATTAATTAACTGAAGTACTATTTAAGTTTTCTATTATACTGACTTTGTATGGTTTCATGCAATATTCTAAAAAAACACAAGGCAGGTTCTACACGGAAATAGGTTTCCTAACGTCTAGTTTCCCTTAATCACCGCCTAATTCCCCCAATCAGCCAAATAACACTTAATTCCGCTTAATCATTTAGACGTCTAGGCTCATCCCACAGCCTGATTTCCGCCTATATAGGCACGCTTTTTACAAAAAAAAAAAAAAAAACTCGATGATTTTAGTAAGCGGCTTTTCATTGAATCAGTGTTGGTTTAAAAACAGTTCAAGGAGCTTGTAAAAAAAATAGTTAGTAACCAATTTCATGATTTTCAATTGCAAAATACGTTCCTAATTTATAAAGTCCCTAAGCCGAATAAATAGGATGAATTTGTGAAACTAATTGCTTGGTATTTAAATAATATTTTTTTTTAATTGGTGTAACCTTGTCAAAAAAATATGTTTGTCAACTAGCCTTTTTTTATTATAGGGGGGGGAGGGGGGCACACATAGGCTTTTGGGAGAGATTTCCCCACATTCTCATTCTCTTTCTATCACTAAAAAATCTTTTTTTTTTAAAAAAATTATTACATTCTCATATTTGTAGAATTATTACATTCTCATATTTGTAGATTTGATTATCACGTATGTGAAAATCATATAATATAATGTTGATGATCGATAAGTACTATTCGCTTTATATAATAAATTTGATTTTTAATACCTATTTGGATTCCTGATTATCTTAGTATAGACCTCGCCGTTTATAATTGTTTCATTGTGCGTAAGCTTAGTTAAGTGAAATAGTTTTTTTAAAGCAAAATGACACCAAACACGTCCAAAAACGTGTTTCACAGTGTTCGTAAACAGACTCGACTCGTGTAAAAAACAAGTTGATTCTGAATAAAATTTTACTACTCTTTTAGTAAACGACCCGAGCTTGAACAGAGCTGGGCCCGGCTCGGCACATTCGCAACCCTATCTAGAATATACATGCATTTTTTTCTTCATAGTTTTCGTAACTAAATAGCAAAAATGGAAAATTTTAACACTCTTTTTATATATTTAAATTTAATTTTAAGTATTTAGGAATTTAGTTAATTAACTATTACTATATGATTTTCAAAATGCATGAATATATGTAGATTAAATTTAAGTATTTAAAGGTTTTTGAAATTTGGCCATTCATGCATGATTTCCCTAACTAAATTGCAAAAATGGAAAATTTAAAAAAAAAAACCTTTATACATTTAAATTTAATTCGACTATTTTGAAAGATTTTGAAATTAGTCACTTTACCAATGTAGTAGTTAATTAGTTACCAATTTAGTTAATTACTAGTATATGATTCTCCAAATGCATGTACATATTTAAATTAAATTCGATTGTTTGATTTTTTTTTTTATTGAAATTGGTTAGTTTACCAAATTAGTTATAACTACTTACTACTAGTATATGATTGTCAAAAATGCATGTTTGTATTCAATATTTAATTTAATTTTTTAAAAAAAAGGTAAGTGGTGGTGTTATTATATATATATATATATATAATATAACAGTAACAATTGGTGTGAATGTATTGCCACGTCATCACTCTCACGTAGTCACAATATTAACTATGACTCATTTGCAAATAACCCCCCAAAACTATAAACTCTTTCAATTAACTCCCTCAAACTATTAAACCTTTTCAAATAACCCCTAATACCTCCGTCCCAAAATATTGAAAATCTATGTATCTACGTGCAACTTTGACCGACAAATAACTCATATCTAAGTTGTCGGAATCGAATTTTTCAAAACTTAATCACATAGTTCAAATGTTAAACTATATAAACAAATTTTCAAAAATTTACATTTCAATAATTTAAGCACGAGATATTTGCCGGTCAAACTTGCATCTAGATACATAAAGCCCCAATATTTTGAGACGAAGGGAGTAACTATATACTCTATGATCCGTTTTGGTTGATTTCTCGTTTATCATAATAAATTATTTGATATTCATGCAATGTTAAACTACACAATATCATTTTGTAAAACAGACAAATAAATAAAGATGAACTTGGGGGTAATTTGCAAAAGTTTGATAGTGTATGTGGGTTAATTGAAAGAATTTATAGTTTAAGTGGTTATTTGTAGAAAATCCAAAGTTACAACTCTCTCTCTCTCTCTTCCAACAAACATATAGATATATAGATACAAACATATAGATATATAGATATATATACAAACATATATAGATATATATAAATATAGAGTGAGAGTGTGAATAATAATAATAAAAAGAAGAAGAAGAGGTGAAATTAGGAAAATGGGGAGTGTAAATGAAGAAAATGTGGAGGATTCACGGGGGAAGAAGTACGCGTGGATGAAGGATGTGATGAAGAGAGCTAAACGCGTGTCGTTGATTGAGGAGAGGGAAGGAGAAGATGATGATGTTTACGGAAAGTTAATGTGTTCGGAATGCGGTGATGGTGATAGAGAGGATGAGCTTTTGTTATGTGATAAATGTGATCACGGTATACATATGATGTGTTCTCGTCCGATTGTTCCACGTGTCCCCATTGGTTTTTGGTTTTGTCCCCGTTGTTCCCGTCCTCCTCCTCCCACCACCACCTCCCGACCACGTATCGTCATTTTCTATCTTTTTATAATATTAAATACTAGTAATGGTTGTGTGCGCGAACACCTATATGATACCCGACAAATAATAATTAAGTCTTTTTTTTTAAAAGATTCACAACGATGATTGAATATAATCAATCAACGTCGATAACACGTAATTTAATGCTTTTTTACTGTTTTACAAAAATACATGCAAGATAAATCTTCTATTTATTTAATATGTACTAGACGTCGTCGAACCCATGCGATGCGTGTGAGCCAAAACAATGAATAGTTATGAAATAAAATATGTGCAAAAAAAATAAAATTGGGTGAGATTGGTTTTTAGCCTCTTTTCACATACTGTTTATATGTATATGTATATGTATATATAAAGGTTAATATGTGTTTGTTTGTGTGCTTGAATTTCAGTTTTGTTAGTTAATCATAGATTCTGATTTTCCATAAATGATGCTAGGGTCACATCTTTCTGTACATTTAAGATTTTGTATGCCTATCATTTTCCATTTATATTTTATGTTAATATGTATGTCCCAATGTATAAAGTATAACATAACATTATAAAAGAATAAAGATAGGATTTAGTTTAGATTCTGATTTTCTACTACTGATCGTTTGAGTTACGGTTTGAATTTGCTTTTGATGCATGTTCCTAAAATTCAGTGTTGATTAGGCAGTATTTAGATTTATTTCTGATCTTATATATCTTTTGTTTGTTTTTTTTCAGGTTTTCCTCAGAAAAAGATCATAGATTTTTTCCGGATTCAAAAATGTTCTGATGTGCCGGACAAGTGCCAGCCTACCCAAGGTTAATCTCTTAAACTAGCTTCACTTTTAATATACTTCTTAACTCAGTCTCATTAATGACACAAGTCTACACCAATGATACGAGTAAATGAGTAAAGTCGGCATGGATCTAAAACATGAAGCATTTAATGTTTTCATGTGTGCCGGTAATATATTTTGTATTTAAATACTACAAAATTTGGTCTGATCGGAGACTAATATTTTAAAATGTAAAGGTTCTGAGGAATAATAAAAGACACATTCTAATTAACAGTAGTATGGCTTTCCGGGGACTAATCAATTGAGGTATGGTATGTAGATATAGTGGGGAACATTAGCAATAAAGTATCAGAATCACGTGCACTGCGGCACGGGTTTACTTCTTTTATGATGCATGTTTATAGCTCCCACTCTATGTTGGTCATAGATCAAATCCAAATGAGAAATTATTAATGGATAGAATCCAGTTTTGAGCTAGTTAAACATAGATCGAGTGAGCCTTTAAAGATGTGTTGCTAGTCTGTTCTTCCACTCAAGGTGACGTGAATGTAATGGATTTGGTTGCTTGTCTATCTATTACAGCTTCTTAAATAGATCGAAAATGGTAACTAAAGATAGATTGTTACACATACATGACCAAAGTGCTAAAGAAAAATAAGTAATCGAAATTGGTCTTATTATTCCTGAAAATGAATAATGGGTTGAAAGATTTGAAATTAAGAAAATAGATTGGCTGCAAACCAAACTTGAACCTTACACTTAAGTTTTATATGCAGTTAGGTTTATTACAGTTAAGTGTCAGTTACAGGACTTTGTAACTGTTTGGAATCGCTCTTTGTTGGTTCTCCTGCTCCATATTTCTTTTCACTTGCGTATGTTGTTAAGTTTTTTAGTGGATTTGGAAAAGTGAATGCTATTTTACTTATTAGGGATATTGACCGACTGTTACTGGAATTTTGGAGAATTGTTTGTGTAATTGTTATGCATCAACTGAAAGCTGCAAAAGTTTTAAATATGGGGACCTTTCCTATCTCTTTTAATGGAAAATTGTGGAATGCCTACTATAAGGAGTCCAAATTTAACTCAAAATCTTGTACAATGATATAAGGGTAAGTGTTTAATAGTTTATTCCGATAGCTAAGTAATACGTTTTGGAGATCTTGGGTATTAAAAATAAGAAGATATGACATTAATTGGTGTTGTTATATATTAGTAGCAATTGTACTGTAACTCATAAATAGACTTAAAAGCATTAGTTTCTGCCATCACTTGACTGTTGATAAGCGTAGCCCAATCCATGAGATTATGACATCCCAATTGAACTTATACTATGCAACCTTACTCCTTCCATGCAAAATGCTATACTGCTGATCAGTTGCCATCTTTTTTCTTTGCCCCTTTGACGAATGAAAACTATACGAGGTAAAAGTTTTAGGTGCAATAAAAGTGAAAGCTTTGTTTGTTGCCTTATTGCTAACTCAGGGTACAACTTTCTTACAATCATGTTCTTCTAGTAATTGAACAAATCTAAGAAGACAATGCTCACAGGAATCTGCAACACAAACTTTAAAGTGTTGTGTAACGCTTTTCTGTTAGTCGCAAAAAGTTCAGATGTGTGTATTTTTAATCTTAGGGTAAAACTTATTTTCTTCTATGGAAACCACTCGTCTTTGAAATTCAGTTATGGTCCTCTTCAGTTGCCAAGTTAGGAAAGCACATCAGGCAGTTGTACTGAAATTAACGCGCGTCTTTTTCTCAAAAGATGTTTTTCTATATTTGTGTTATAGGATACATTAGGACAAACTAACATAAACAAAAGTTTGATTCATTTTTCCTTTTTTATGTTATCATCTCATTTCCGAAGTTTCAAGGGGTACACTACCATTGTAGAGAATAGCTAGATCGGAAAGTTCCTTGCTTAACTGATTGATAAATGATTTTTCACGCTAACATACCAGTTTACACATAAATGCAAACGAGAACATATCACTCTTATAACCTAAAAGCGTCAACAGTTAATCTTTCATAACCTTAGAACTAGTGTTTATTCATTTTCTCCCTGAAAAAATCACATGATAACATGGGGCACAAAATCCTGTCTTTCCACTTCTATTCCCTCACTCCCGTTCTCTACCAATTCAAGAACACACCTCCTGTATTCTTTGGATATACCCTGGGTTTCCCGCATTAAGTAAAGCCTTATACGTACTTTAAAAAAAAATAGAGACCGTAAACAGCTTTACACATTAGTCTTTTCTCCAGGATTATTACAAAGGGCATACACCGAGTCCTCATTACTCTTGCACTTGTTCAAACTATCAAAGGTTAAATATAAAACACTTTTTTCAACTGTAAGAAGTAAATGACACAGAAAAGGAGTAACCGACTTCACTTTATACCCAGTTCTAGTTCGGACGTTAACTTAGGAACTAAATCCTTAGCTTAAAAACTGACATGATATTCACAAATTGACAATCCACCATCGTGAATATCTCCAAGTGTACTCTGAGTTGTGGTGCATTGATCAACGAAGAGTTTGTAGACCTAAACTATATAAATTAGTTTTTTTCTTTTTGGAGGTGTTTTTTTTTTTTTTTCTGATTCTTCTTATGTATAAAACATTTATTCTTTCATACACAACCAAAAAAACATTAAGAGAAGGAAAATAAACAAAAATCCTAAAAAAGAAATCTATTTGCTTTGATGGTTGACATCTTCTTATAGTCTATGTTGTGAGCTGATATATCCTGCAGTTCTTCTCATAGATCATGGAAATCTTACTTTCTAAACTGTCATGTGAAATTCACTTATTCAAAAGTGTAATTGGTGGGTCTTCAGAACTGCCTGAAGTTTGTGTCCCTAATTTGAGTAAAAACGTGTGTTTTTAATATCTCTGTAATTAACTTTTTCCATTGCAACTTGGTTGGACGGTGTTTATCAAATAATTAACACACTATCTTTTTGATACATATGATTAGCTTACCCCAGTTATAACTCAAGAGCATGACCTATTTTCACAAAGAATCAAGTTAAAGTTATTTAAAATAACTATGGTTGACACCAAAAAAGAGCCCTACTGGGTAATCAATTGAAATCTGGTGTTCATTATATTTATGATGGGTAACATGCTCTTTGGGTCTCTTCTTCTTTGAGCTCTTTGGTTTGTCGATACTTGGATTCATCATTATGTTTCTTCGATCTTCATGGTTTAACCCCATGCTCGAGCCTCTTTTTAACCTCTTAAGTAAGCCTGGTCAGATTTGAGCGTCCCAGTATTTGACGACGAGTTTGAATGGTTCCATTCAAAAGAGGGAAATTTTAGGCTCTTATTATAGTTAACATGTATTTAAGGTGCTTATTTCTTTTATTCTTGTATCTATAACTTTCATAAAAATTTACTACATCAAAGCAGTGATGATAAATGTTCTTTTTTTCTGAATATTTAGACACTAGGAAACGTCGTAGACGTTCAAGTGTGTTGGTTTTGCAAAAGAAACGAAGGCGATTATTGCCATTTACTCCGACAGAAGATGACTCACGGAGGCTAGCACAAATGAGTTCGCTGTTCAATGCTTTAACTGCCTCAAAAATAAAATTCAGCGACGAACTCACATATGTGGCTGGATTGGCTCCTAGATCTGCCAATCAAGCAGAATATGAAAAGGGTGGCATGCAGGTAAACAATACCTTTCTCCTCAGAAAAAAAAATCTTGGGTTTTGAATTTTGACAGGTGATTGACTATGATTATTTTTACTTCGGCTATTAGGTTCTTTCTAGAGAAGATTTTGAGACTTTGGAGCAGTGTAAAGCCATGTTTAAAAGAGGCGAATGTCCCCCGCTTCTAGTTGTTTATGATTCATGTGAAGGGTATAATTTCAATTTTTCCATCCTTTACAAATTTTTTAGATAGTGAATTTGCTACAATGTGTACAGCATTTGTTAAATATGGTCTTATTTATGCAGATTTACCGTTGAGGCTGATGGGCTTATAAGGGACATGACCCTTGTTGCTGAATACACCGGCGATGTGGATTATATTAAAAATCGTAAACATGACGACGGTGATAGTATGATGAGCCTCCTTTTAACGAAAGATGAATCAAAAAGCTTAGTTGTTTGCCCTGATAAACGTGGAAATATAGCTCGCTTTATTAGTGGCATTAACAATCATGCTCCGTAAGATCTTGAATCCTATCTATTTAATTCTGCACATATTCAGTGGTTAGTCACAGTTTCATTAGCTAAGGTATCATTAAAATTTTGAGCTTAGTGTTATGATGCACCAACTTAAAAAGAAAAAGCAATTACTGTTACGTTTTCCACAATTTAAGTACATTTAGTATTAGCTAATCAGAAAAAAAATCATCGTTTGGAATACTAATAAGTTACAAAAGCCAAATCTTTATGCACTAATGTTATTGTGTCATGCTTTTTTGTACTTTGTAAACTATTCTACCACCACCTCTTTATCTTGTTTGGTCCCCAATCTATAATTTTTTCTTTCCTATCTGTGTTCAAATGCAAAAAAATAAATGGTAGGTTTGTGTACTATTCTTATGTTTTATATTTTTTCTTCAATTCTGTTCATGAGTGTTAGGATAAAATATCCATCACCTCTATTACCGTAGGTCTTGTTCTTAGGATGTGTCTGTTTTGCAGAGAGAGCAGAAAAAAACTAAATCTCAAGTGCGTGAGATACAACGTTGACGGAGAAGGTCGTGTATTTTTGGTTGCTATGCGCGATATACCAAAAGGCGAAAGGTTGTATTATGATTACAATGGGTATGAGCATGAGTATCCGACTCATAATTTCGTTTGAGACTCATTGAAACATCCTTAGATAGTACAACGGGAGTTTGCGGAATCTCTGCATTTTTGGTTTCGGTACACCCTGCAAAAATTGCCAATATTGGCTCAGTCTTCACAGCATATCTATTGATGCAGAGGCCACCATAGTTTTTCTACCCAAAAAAAAAGGTCACCATAGTTTTTTTTCTTTTTCTCTTGCAACTAATCATTTCCGAGAAACAATGTAGGGATTGGCATTATGGAAATGTAGAACAGGAGAAAGATCCGTATAGGAAAAGTCAATAGATGATTAAAATTAATTTAACTTTTTATATCAAGATTTAGATGAAAATATTTAAAGAAAGATAACAATGCTTATGTTTATAGAAAGATAACAATGCTTTTCTTCTTTTGACTCTTGATGGTGAAAAATTACTTTGGTGTTTCGTATAAGTACTTTTTATCGCTAATCCCTGCTTAAAATCATTGCAACATATAACCGTGATCTCCCGAGTTCAACAACACTGTTTTGATGTTGAATAATACAAATTTACACAATTAAATAATTCTCATGAAGTGGTCTACTAACAAGTCATAAGTTACCCATCTAAATGACTCAATGGAAATGAATAAGTGAGTTTACAAGCTTTACATGACAATAAACGGTTGAGACGGATCTTAACTTGATAGACGGTAGAGATCGTAAAGAATGTCAAATAGCTTGGAACCGCAAAATGTATGGTATTAATGATGTTAGAGGATTGTCCAATTGAAGCACTACATAATCTCTCACTAACGAGACTTAACAACGAAAACTAACATATTCCAAACTCCTGTAAAGTAAATTGATAAACGACTTCATACCATTTTACACACAAACGAGATGTGTTACTATTTTTGTACCACTAATCATGAAAATATCATTCTAGTTTCACAAATATCGTGTTTCCCCTTTAACCTAAAATAGACTCAAAGATATGTTCAGGATGCAATGATGGACAAATATAATTCCGAAACTAGTTCTTTTACCATTAACCGAAAACTGAAAGAAAGACGTCTTTGTGCAACAATGAGATTTGCCTGATTACTCTTTTCTGATATCAAATGAGTTGCATGATACATGCGTTATCGCCCTCACCCGACCGAACGTCAAAAAGAAATGCTCTCCAAAAACGAATTCAAATAGCATTGTAAAGTATTTGAAGTCATGCGTGACCGGACGTGTTACCTTTATATGTAACCGTGAGGACCATTTGCATAGTTTTGGATCATTTTGTATAGTTGACTCTCATTCGATGCAACCGATATGTACTACCGACAGAATCACAACAACTACGGGTTGGACATGGTAGAAGAAAATTGACGGAAAAATAGATTTTTTCTATGTTTTTTGATCGAAACCTTTAAATTTTAGTGTTTCAGCCCTCTATTCCGTTAAAATAACTTCATATAAGGTATAGATTATTATTATATAGAAAATGAGCGCCATCATTTATCATTACTGGTTCCGCCACTGATTGGGACACGAGAAACAAATAAAGATATTACAAATAAGTTCTACTAGCTTGAAATTTTACACTTTGACTCTAGCTAATTTAACAAAATAATTATAGAAAAATGATAAATTTAGTAACTATGACTAAGATTTATGTATTTCAATTATTTTTTTTTGCAATTTACGTATATAAAATGGAAAAACATTTGGCCATGTTATCGTTTTTTTCATATGTATTCGTAATCTTTTTTCGATTTTTCCCCTTGAATCAACGTTTTATATTATTTCTAAAATGTTGGTTAAAAAAAATAAAATATATACAATTTGACTTTTTATATATATAGTTATTATTATTATTTTATGGCAAAGATGGGGTAAAATTTAAGCAAAAACCAAGAAGAAAATAAGAAACGAAAACAGTAATAGATTTTTTTTTTTTTTTTTTTTTTTACTTTGTGTGATTAAAAGTTAAAACCCTAAACCCACATAAAACAATCTCAAAAAAAAAAAAAAAAAAAAAACCCAAAATTATAATTTTCTTATTTATCTCTCTCTCTATATATATATATATATTGGTGTGAAGATGACGAAAATGAGGAAATTAGGTCGCCCTATTGGTCATCGTATTTCTATGCTCAGGTTTTTTTCTTTTTTCATTTTTTACCCAAATTTCATTTTTTACACTTATTCTGCTCAATTTAAGTAACTTATAGGGACATTAATATTTAACATAAATAATATCAATTTATGCAAACTTAACTTTATTAGGGACTTAAATATTGGATTCTTGTATTTTTATTGTGGCAGCTTTTAATCTCTGTTTTTTTTTTTACCCAATATTCATTTCATGCTTTATAATTTAGGGGCATAAAATATGGGATTGTAGGATTATTGTTGTTGCAGATTTTAAGCTAATTCTTTTTTTCTTTTTTTGGGTTCAAAATCTGCATTTTATTGGTTGACCAGCTTTTTAGTGACATTTTTCTTTTTATTGAAATTATGAAATATCGACAGATGTTTTCTTTCCTATCTTTTAAAAAGCTAGCTTTCGGTTACAAAAAAAAGCTCAAAATTCTCAAAAAAAAAGGCAGGAATTTGATGTTGTTTCTTTAGATTTTTCATTGAAAAACTTCCCTTTTTTTTTTTTTTTTTGTGTTTTCTTTGTTACCCAAATTTCATTCTTTATAATTTTACACTGATTCTGCTCAATTTACTAGTAAATTGATAGGGACATAAATATTGGGCTATTAGAATTTTTACTTGTTGCAGCTTTTAAGCTCTTATTATTATTATTTTTTTTGTTCAAAATCTGACTGACTGCATTTTGTTGGTTAAGTAGCTTAATTTGCGCATGTTTGGCAACTTTGTTATGATTTTTGATTGAAAATATCTTTTTAAAAAGCTAGCTTTCGGTAACAAAAAAGCTGGAAAAGGTCGAAAAAGCTAGGAATTTCATCTTGTTTCTTTAAATTTTATATAAAAAAACTTACCCGAAATAGTCCTTTTTAATACTATTTTTTTGGGGTATTGGAAATTTTGTTGTACACTGATTCTGCTCAAATCTCAATTTACTAACTCTGATATGGACATAAATATTGTGTTATTAGATTTTTTGTTGTTGCAGCTTTTAAGCTCATTCTTTTTTGTTAAAAATCTGAATGACTGCATTTTGTTGGTTGACCAGCTTAAGTAGCTTAATTTGCGCGTGTTTGGCAACTTTTTTAAGATTTTTGATTGGAAAGATCTACGGAGGTTTGCTTTCCTATCTTTTATCAAGATAGCTTTTGGTTAAGAAAAGCTCAAATAAACTAGGAATTTGATGTTGTTTCTTTAGATTTTCATGCGAAAACTTACCCAAAATAGAAGTCTCAAATAACATTTTTTTGTGTAGTTAAAAGTCATTCATAAGATGAAAGAGGTCAAAAAATAATAAATTAGTAAAAGTTAAGTTAAAAGTCATTTAGAAGTAAAAAAAAAAAAGCTAAGATGGTGCCTGCTCTTTTTTTGAAGCAAGCCTTTTCTCCACTCCTTTTCTTAAGCAACTTTTTGACAAAAAAAAAGAGCCAAACGGGCCCTTTGTCTACGATTATTGGCCTCTAATATGTAACCAATCAGCACAGCTTTTCCGATACTCGATCATTTCCAGCTGATTTGCTTAAAAAAGCGCAATTAATCAAGCAATGTAGAAAGAGCCATATACTGTCCTATCTCCCTTCACAATTATTGCACGTGTGCGTTAGGGTTACAGTTACAGACATAGAAGTTTTGATTATTGTATGAAACAGTTTTTTTATTGGGTTTATATTTGTGCAGAACGATGGTTTCGCAGCTAGTGAAGCACGAGAGGATTGAAACTACTGTCGCTAAGGTTTAATTTTTCTCTCATTCCATGTTATTGGTCCTGTTGTTACTTTATTTTCTCACACATCTAACTAGAGTACTCCAGCTTACACGTACTGGTACTGTGATATGGTTTTTTACGATCTGCGGACCCCATTCACAAGATGTGTCTATGTGTATTGAAGAGATAAATCACGAAAGAACCTAGTAATTTATGTGCTTCACCAATGATTAGGTTAACTATGTTGCTTAATAATTTCATTTGACAAGTTTGCAGTAAAATCACAAATTTTTGCTAATTACTTTTTCTTTAGATTTTCTTTTTTTAAAATCAAAAGAAAGATTAGGATGAACCTTTGTCTGACCAAGATTGAATCTTTCTCCTATTATTCAGATTTTTTTATTATGTATAAGTACTTTGGATTCTGTTCTCTGTGTTTCTGCAGTTGTTTAAGTCTAGTATGCACTATATAGATGCTTTCCCTAGTTCATTTCCTGAACGGGTGCACAGATTTTGTGGTCCTGAGATGCAAGTCTCTATTAGCCAAAAATTGTCAAAAAATAATAAAAACGTCGCGCTTACACTATACAGGAGAATACAGGATTCACGTTTCTGTATCAAGTTCGCAGAACATTAGTATGACTGTGTACGTCACTCGATAATAATATGCTAACCTTTTACTTTTTCTAATCTGTCATTAGGCAAAAGAAGTCCGTCGGCTTGCTGACAGAATGATAACTTTTGGAAAGGAGGTATATTGTGCTTGTTTATTAATGAATTAATTTACTTTTCCTTCCCTTTATCCAGAGCTTATGGCTTCCCTTTCGTTTTGATGGTTACTCACTAAGTGTTCAGGTGATGGGCTCAATTTGATTAAAAAATAGTGCATTTGTTTAACAAGAAATGACTAAGTTTTGCCTCAAAAATAGTTTATTTCTTTACCTACATATAAACTCTAGGATGGTCATTGTTATGCATAAAATGAATAAGATAGGAATTGGTTGAAATATGGAACTAGTGGAGATAAAAAATGTTTTATTTTTTGACAATGATTTGAAATGCATTCTGCTGCCAGGGTTTTTGTTGTTATCCCACCATTTAGAGCATATTCCAAGTGCCTGGTTGGATAGTTTAACTCTGTAATTGATCATTTCCTTTTGAGCTTCAGTACCCTGTCTTTGCAGAAAGTAAATTACTCTCTTTAGTCTTCGAAATTACAAAATAATAAGGTTCTTTGATCTTTGTTGAATACAAGGACTCAAATTGTAGGAAAATGTGATATTTGTGCTGAAAATGACACCAATTTAAACTTGGAACTGTAAAGGTAGTAAAAAAATTGTCTTAATATGGTCAGTGCCCTTAGTTTTTCTTGCATTTGTCTTTGGGATAGAAGGTTGTTTTTGCACTCAAGGATTACAGTGCTTATATATATTGTTGTGGCCCTTCCAAAGAATCCAAACAATTATACTCATTTGTTCTTATGGAAAATTGTGTGTATTAAGTTGTCATATAATAACTATAGAGGCAAGCATATTTGAATTTAAAGCAACACTAAACTCCATATCCTATTAAAGGATTTACTGACAAGTGCATGTTCTACTGTGAAACTGATTGCAGCCAACGGTTGTTAAAAATTTAGGCTGGGTTTGGTTGTAACCTGTAAGTGTCTAACAACCTGGTTTAGGTAAATGAATCTATGAATTCTTTAGATTTGTCAAAAAACTGCCAAACTACTTATTCCGAACCTTCTAATTAACTCTACCGACTGCATCAGTTACCTTTAAAATTTCCCTGAATTTAGGGTGACATATACACTTTTACTGTTTTATACAAATTTTCAGCTTCCTTATCAATTCTCTAACCATAACTACATACTGTTTCTATTTATTTTTATATCATCCTTTTATCATTCGTAATATTTTTCAACCACTTAATTGTGGGTCCAATAAGAAGTTAATACTATTATATTGACCTAGAGAAACTTCTCATTTCCTTATATACAAGGAAAGTTTTGGGGCAATGTTAATTTAAGGGAATCTGGGGAGAGCTGATGCGGAACATTTTTTGGATCAAAAAACTAGAAATAAGGAAAATTTCAATTATAAAGTCACAAATGCAGTTGCTTAAGTCAGTGCATTTTAGATTGTCCTTTCAGAATATTCAAGATGTTTTGTCAGTTCTCTTAGTTTAATTTTAAATATGTAGGGATCTCTTTGTGCTGCAAGGCGTGCTGGTGCCTTTGTTCGTGGAGATGACGTCCTTCATAAGATGTTCACAGAATTGGCTTATCGTTACAAGTGAGTCGCCTACCCTTTTTTGCTTACGTTTTCTTTTATTTATTGTTTGTAATATGTATTTGAGATTTTATGTTACAGAGATAGAGCTGGCGGATACACAAGGGTGCTCAGAACTCGACTACGTGTACGTGATGCAGCTCCAATGGCCTATATTGAGTAAGATTTTTTAATATATATTTTTTGTCACTTCTAAAACATAATATTTTTCTATGCTTAGTTTTTCTGTCTTCTTGGTTTAGCACTAGTACAGTGACGATTTCTTCAGTAAATATGTTCCATATCATTTATCACAAAGGGCTTGCCTTTATTTTTTTAATAAATTCACCTGAAATATACTAGAAGTTGTTATTGAATTTTGTGTTTGCTCTTCCCGAGCTATGTCTTAAGAGTTCAGATGCGTACTGTAAACCAACATTTTGAAACTTTAGTAGGTGTTTCTATCTTACTATCACTTCTCCTTGTTAGGATTTGCTTGAATCCTTTTCTGAATTTCTCTGCATATAATTCACGTCAATTCGTCTTCATTTTTAAATATATTTCTCTGTATATAGGTCAGAGGCTGTAGTAATGTAGAACCTTTAACGTACGTACTGTAAACAAAATTTGCGATTCTCTTTAGCTGTTTTCTTTTCTACTGTATTTTATTCTTGTTGCTAGCCAGTGTTTCAAAAGTCCCCGCCTTGCTCCGCCTAGGCACTAGGCCTTGGTCTGCCGCCTAGCGCCTAGGTGAAATTTTATTACTACAAAAACTAGGTGAATTTTTCCTTTATATGAGTCAAATCCGGGTCAACCCGGTCAAAATAGGTGAAATGTTATTATTAAATAACACATAAAAGATTACTCAAAATACATGGTGATCAATCAAGATTTACACTTCAAATTTGTCTTTCAATACATCATGAAATCTTGACTAGTATGACGTTATCGTACAATTATTGGGTTGTAGTAGTATAACTATGGGCTAATAGGCTTGAAATATTCAATTTAACTTGGTAATCTTATTTACAATATGTCTATTGTACAAAGGTCTAAGAAAATGAATAAAAATATGAAAATAAGGTCTTGCCGTCTAGTTCCCGGCTAGGCCCTTAGGCCCCACCTCATCGCCTAGATCCCGCCTAGCGCCATTTGAAACGTTTTTGCTAGCCAATTTATTTGTATACTTCTCCAAATTGCTGCTTATAAAACAGGTCTTTTTTTCATTGTTTCCCTGTGTTTATGCCGGAGTGTAGGTAATGGATAACCTGTAAAACTTTAATGAATTTTTACTTGTCTCTAGCAAAAGACATCTTGTAGTTTCTTTGTAGTGTTCTTTCTAACCCGGATTTAGAGAGGAGTGTTTTGAGCACTTCATGTGGACTTTGTACGGAAGTGCTGCATATTCATAGTGAGACATGTTTGGATAGTTATGCTTTGGAACTGAAAATGTTGGATTTTAATGTGTAGGGTAGAACTTCCATTTATTACCCTATGGTCCACTTTTTTGTTAAACAATGCATATTCGTACCGGGCTTTAATAATAATCATATTTATGTTTCTATATCCAGTCGATAAAAGTTTCTATAGATTTGAAACCCTTAATCTAAGATCAGCATTGTATAATATATTCCACTGTTTCTTTTCTTTTATCTTGACAAAGATTTTTGAATTATCCTGTACTTATATACCTTTGCCCAAATCTATTATCTACTTCCTCTATGTGATTATCATCCCTCCTCAAAGATGGTCATTACAATAAATGTTATCCTCTCAATATTTTTTTGGAGACTTGGAAAGTCGTTTATGTTCTCTTTCTCAATATTTTCCCATCTTGTGGTTTAGTTGTGTTTACCCTTCAAAATACTTTGGTATCAGAACCTTATTATGTATCTTTTTACACTTGTAACAGATTAATAGATAGAGAGAATGAGTTGAGACTGCCAAAACCACCGACTCCACAGCCACCACAACGAGCACCTTTGGATCCTTGGACTAAATCCCGGCTTAGCAGGCAGTATGCCCCTCCTAAAGAAGATAAAAGCTCGGAATCTGTTTCATAGAAGTATCAAATTTTGTTTCTTTACGAAGCTTTGCATCCCTTTTAGCTTAAACCGAACAGATGTGTTGAAATTATCAAATGCCCTGGGGACCTCTAATTATCATAATTTTTATTGGTTTTGATTTATTATTTGGTAGTTGTTGGTGGTCAATGTTTGATCTTTTGTGTTTTTGTTCACTCGAGCTGAAATCGTGTTTTTGTAGCTCTAGAGCTCTTGGATCAGGACGTTGTCTCTCATTTCGCTATTTCATCTCTGTTTGTATCACATAAATGCACATTTTCTGGTATTAATCAGTTAAAAGGCTAGCAACTTAAGCTGGGATATTTTTGTATCTCTTACAACTTTTTTTTATACTAATTAAGAACCTTCTGCCATTGAAGGTGTATATTTTTGTATCTCTTGCTATCTATCTATTGCACGTGTGTATATGTACTATAATGTATTATGTATCTAAAGAAATTGTCAAAATTGATAAAATATTGTTTAAATATTTGGTGGAATACTTTTTTTTATTATTAAATTAGACAGTATTCTTATCAAATCTGTGAATACCTGATCCAAGTGAAAGGAACATGTTAATACTTGCATTGTTAATAAAAATTGCGCAATTGTACCTAATTAAAATTTCCCTTCAATTATTAAATGATTTGCTGATTTATTACAAAGTTTCTATGAGGATACTTTTGTCTATGCTCATGTACAATGCATTTTGCCTAACCTAGTGTTGATGGTAAGTCTCACTTATATTCTAAAAGATGGAACCCACGGTGTTTCCCGGGTAATAAAGCGAAACCACCGTGTCTTTTGCTAAGAATAAACTCACAACTACGTAAAAAAAGAGAAAATAGTGCACTTAGACAAACACGAGAATATTAATAACTAATCCATTTATATAAAATAGAAATAAGACTGAGAAGGTTTATATACATTCAACCTAACAATTAAAGAAGCTCATGTCTTCCACGATCAAGGGAAGAATATGATGCTTAACGGCAGTGGCCCAAATGGAAGAGGTGTCGACGCTGATTCCTCTCATCTCGCTTCAACTTTGTCTATCTTTTTTGTTGCTAAATGAGTATTGGGAATTATGTTGATGATATGTTGGAGCTAAGTAGCAGTAACAAAATTTGGTTCTTTTTTTTTGTTGCTATGAATTGTTTATTGTAGTGAATACATGTATAACAAATTCCTACCCATTTCTTGTAGTATGCTATGCACCAATTATTCATTCATAGAAACAAATTGATACTGAAGTAACAACAACCAAGTGTTCTTAACATTTCACAATAAATTGAGTTGTTGACCAATACTTAGAAAATTGGGAACTTGTTTGATTGTAGTTAAAAAAGCTTACGTTTATACTTTTAATTGAAAATGTGGACAACAATATTGATGATCAACTTAATAATTACATAAAATTGGTTTATTTCTAATTTCCCTGCAAGCTTGAGGCAAAAATTGAAATTGTCCTGTGACTCCAATGAACGAATGAGACGTTAGAAATAATTGGTATGTCAATTGTCATTGTTAATCCTACAAAGTGTATAATAGCTATTTTATTTTTATATCGTTCTGCTGCACTACATTTTTGTTGCCAGAAACAATTATTAAAACAATCATAAAGTTCGTACACTTTCATGAATTTCATGACTAATAACATCTACCAAACTTGGTACTAATATTGTAGAAGGCCTGGACTTTTGTCAACTACGCGCAAATTGCGTGTATTACTGTACTAATTTTCAAGCAAGATCGTATTGTAGAAAAAAGAAGAAGGAAAACTGACAACTTAAAGATCTTGTATGGATCATCCATGCTAGTCTTAGTATTAAGACCATACTAAACATAAAATCCTCCCAACTTCTAATCCAAATCTATAAATATTGGGCAACGAATATGCTAACAATGCCGCTGGTTTGTACTGATATATATTACCTTATGTACAGTAGCTGCACCAGTTCACTTGCTAAGTTGTATTGGCACTCAATGAAGAACTTCAAGAACGAGACAATTTGAATTTTATGTGTTTGTTCTATTAGATTGAACATGCCGAAAGAAGCAAAAAACTTACTGCAATTATTGTTTATATACGACTAACCACGGTACAATATTTTTCATTACAAGGGCAAACTGAAGAGTACTCCATCACAAATGTAAACTGGCTTATAGCCACCTAACTATCACAAACAACAATCCTCTAAATTCTGTATTACAACTTGACATTATCAGTCATAAGCGATAAAATATATTTTTAACAATCTATCATACCAAACTTCAGAATTTAGGTGATGTGAGCAAAGCAACTATGATCTCAAATATGTTGCCGTTGACAAGAGTCTTCAATAAATTTAACTTAGCATGAGAATAAGGGGGGTACCTCGTAGGTGATTCACCTTCAAACTCTCTATAAAGCACCGCCTTTTTGTGGCTAAAGTCATCGAAAGAGAATTTCCCATGGTACGAGCCCATCCCACTCTCACCAACTCCTCCAAAAGGTAAGGTGGGCACCGTGACCTGCAGTTTTGCCATTTACATTTTATTATTGTGTATCTGGTCAAATATTAAGTTTTCTGTTTTCATATCTATATTTGATTAATGATACGTGTCTACCAATTCCGTTCTCGCCATCATCAAAGACGCTTTTGGCGCTTCATTGCATTTTTAAAGAAAAAATCATTCATGTCATTCCTAAGGGCTTTATTTCGTTGCAGCTTTTAAGCAAATAAGCTGGATTTTTGGAGGTTCGGCAAGAAAACTAGGTTCATCCAACCTAAAGATTTTTACTTTGGGACTAAAACCAGACAGGCTCGTCTTGTTAGTTGGTCAACTAAATGCAATCCAGCTTCTAGCCAAAAACACAACAACAAATTAGTAGAGCCGACAAGCTGCAACTGAACAAGTCCTAGGTATTGAACAACACTAATTGTCAAGATTTCTTCGGATTCATATTGGCCATACTAAGATAATTACAAGCATATCTGAAACAAGAAAGTCAAAGGTGACAAATTTAAATTTTGAGGTTGTAGAGTGGTAATATGACTAATATCTGTCTGAAGTTGCTTGCAAAATAATTACTACATATAAATGTAGGCATCTATATATATGATGTGAGCAAGCAAACCAATATAATAGGCTCCAAATTTTGTATTCTTAAGTTCAAGGTATGTCGAAATTACATGGAGGATAGTGTCGTTAATAAGAATTCCTCCTGAAGAAATTTTATTCACAAAGTCCTTTCTCAGCTCTTCATTGCTTGTGAATAGATACGCGGCAAGGGGTTTCGGCCTTGAGTTTATTATGCGGAAGCTCTCTTTTAACTTTTCAACCTAAAAAAATTATATAAAAGCAATTAAGATTTTATACTTAAGAAGTGTGTACTATGTACTTGATTCAAGGACAACAAAATTAGGCCTCCAAAACAGAAAAAGTGAAAATTGCTAAAAGAAAAACAACTGGGGTATTGATATACGCAAAGACCTAGATTGGTCAAGATGGCAGATAAAAAAAATGGAATTGGATTTAGGCTATTGGAACATTTGAAGTTACTATTGCAGTAAAAGTATCAGTAAGTGATACAAGTACTATTGAATTCTTGTGGATATAAGGAGGACACAATCATACTGTTTGAAACAAATAGTTGAATTGGCCACATGTTGTGAAGGCTTTAGGATATTTTTGTTTTTTGAGGGATGCAATTATGCAAGCAGTTTAACACTGCATTCTAGTGAACATTAAGAAGTCAAGTTTAGGGTCTCACAGTGATTATCGGTAGTAATGGACCAAATATCTCCTCCTCCATCAGTAAAGAATCAAGTGGAACATCTAATAAGATTGTTGGAGCTATCTTCCTGTCAAATTTTATTTGATATTAGACAACTATTTCATAAGAAAATGTAACACACAGATGTTAAGACACAACCGTTACAGAAAAGTGGGTAAATGACAAAACTCACAATTTACTTTCATTTGTTTGTCCTCCAAGAACAATCTTATCGAAAACGTTATCCTCGTGCATAAGCTTTGACAAGCGTCTAAAGTGGTATAAGTTGACAATACGAGATAAGTCTTTTGAATTTAATGGATTCTCTCCATAAAACACCTCCAATTCTGACCGTATAGCATCTATCTATTAGATGAGATGTATCAAGATATGTTGATGAAAGAAGCACGTAGGTTCTTTTTTGAAAATACCATGAGTGATCTTACCAATTTTGGAGCAAAAGCCCGTGTAGTTATTATGTAATCTGCTGCAATGCAAGCCTGCCCGTTATTGACTGCCCATTTACCTGATATTATCCTTCTTGCTGTTACCTATAAACAGTAAGAGAACACGGGTTTAGTGAAAAACCCTTAAAGAAGAATTAAACTCCCAAGTTGGTTTCGGTGGAAGAGATTCTTCATAGCAAATTCCAGTTAAAATAGATTTATTGGAAATAAACAATTGAAAGTGATTGAATAAACTCTAAAGTGTCCCACAAAAAAAAACATCTAACAGCAAAGAGAAACTTCTAAACTGCGTAATCATTGTTTGGTAGACGGATTAATTCAGAGGGTACTTCTGTAATGTTGCTTCTACCCCTAGAGCTAAAATATAAATAAATAGGAATATGAATATTATACATCCTTAAATTAAATCTCATCTTGAATATCGTAAACAACTCAAATCCTTCCATGACTTATAGGATCTGCATGACGACACGTTGACTCTATACTGATCTCACATCTCAACTGTTTTTTAAATCCCTCAATTAAAAAGGCAACATAACTAATAGCTCTGATTCAAATATTTATCAAGTGCCTTACTTTTAAATTGATATCTGAATCTACAACAGCCGGACACTTCCCTCCAAGTTCCAGGGTTACCGGGGTAAGGTGCTTTGCCGCTGCTGACATCACTATCCTGCCAACTCTCGGACTTCCTACATTGACCACTCTTAATAAAATGCGTAATTTATTGAATAAATTTATCTGCTTATTTTAAGAAATAAAAATCCACGTCTTCTTTCCAGTTTATAATCAGTTTAAGGGAGATCATAATGCATCACAATCTGGGTAGGATAAGGTTGAAGATCGCGCAACAATGAAATGTTGAATGCTTTTAAAGATTAATAATAGTAAGAAACCAACAAGGTTGGACATCATTTCTATTTCCCAGAAGAGAAAGAAGGAAGTCAGGAGAAACGGCAAAAGAAAAAGTACAATTGGGCATATAAAAGAATTAATCACTTTTTGAAGGGTTCGTTTCAGCAGGACTCAAAGAAGCAAAAATGGAAAAGTACTTATCTTCATCATTGGTGTTGAAATAATTTCACAATAAAAGTGGTATTTCTTCAGAAGATAGTTTTCATGACACAACACTGCAGCATTTCTTCTTTATTAATTCTTTGGTGTCAAGACAGAAATAATTCCGACTTCTAAACACTGATATGTATCTATGTATATACTATATATCAGTGTTTTAAAAAGGGATAACTTAGCTAAGGTTTTTTGCAATAGGTATGGTAAAAGCGTAACCTTTATCGGAATAACAAAGCGGAAAAAACCGAGTCTTTTTCTACTTCTTTAAGCTTTGAATTGAGCTTTTTTGCTTCGAATCGAGCTTATAATACAGTGATATATATATGTGTGTGTGTGTGTGTGTGTGTGTGTGTGTTATGAGTTGAGTTCGGTAACTGTATAGTGACCAGTTAACGAGCTAAGGAAGACAGAAAGATTAATTCTCAGAGTAACACAACAACAAAAGTTTACTAAAGAATAGAAGTTTGGCTTCGGCATGACTGTCAATAATGGAACTGTGGAATGGTGCGATTTCTGGTGGTTTAAGTATAAGTTTAAAATACAAATGCATTACCTGTGTAGAAAATTTTATCCCACTTCTGTTCAAGCAGTGCAGTTGTTTCAGGAACCCCCCCCTCAATAACTCTTACAGCAGAATTGTCCAAGTATTCCTTAACTAATTTTGCAAGCAGAGATGACGTGGCTGGTGCAATTTCTGATGGTTTAAGTACAACAGCATTACCTGCTGCTATTGCTCCAATCATTGGCTCGAAAGATAGCACTGAGAATACAAAGAAAAAACTGGATAAAATTAAATAACAAATTCATTTCACCAAAAACAGCCAGCATAAAAAAAGAAGAAAAGAACCAAGACGTACGAGTTATGCAAGGAAAAGAGTTATAAATTTTAGAACTAAAACAATCTACCATGAAAAATTCAAAGATATTAAAAAAAATTTTGAACCACACATTTGCATTAATTCAGTTTTTAAATCAAATGATCTTTATATAATTGCTCGACTTTAATTGAATATCAAGGGATCAATGTTTCCCCATCACCCCATAGCGGTCTGACTAGATTCTTAACAAATACTAAAACTACAGAAAAACAATTTTACTTTATTACTAACAATGTGGATAAAAAAAAATTGTATATTTAGAACACATGAAAAAAAGGCACTCGCTGCCACAACCATAGACTTTTGCGAACAATAATTTTCCATAAAGCTAAGAAGTTACCAAGATTGGCAACTCTTACGATTAGTACTTTACCATCAACTTTTCCAGGAAAATTTAAAAATTAGTTTTTGTTGTTGCTTCACGCTATACTCTGAAGTATTGTGAAGGATAACTTCAAGTTTGCCCATATTTATGCAAGATGGAAAATTCGATAACTATCGTCCTTTATTCCCCCGAATAGGACAAGAATAACTAAAATACACACAAACTATTAGATCCTCTATTTCCTGTATATAAATTTTCTAATTAAATTTACTGTTGAAGTAGATCATTCATGATATAATACGTACTAAAAGGAAGATTCCATGTAGAAATGACTAAAACAACTCCTAGAGGTTCTAGAACAATTTCTGCAGATGAAGGATGTGTTGACACAGAGGTTTCGACCTGAAAATGACAAGTATTCTTCATTAAAGATCTTTAATCTCAAAAAAGAACACTACCAAATGAACATGGCCTCCTTAAGAAGATTGCTTAATGAAATACCTTTTGTGGCTTCATCCAATTTTTTAACTCGTCCAGTGCTAGCTTACAGGATTTTTTACACAAATAGATCTGCAGCACCAAGTGAGTTCGATCAAGATTTTTTTGAATTAATGGAACATGTCACTGATTCAGAATAGCAACCCGAAGCAAATTGATTGTCATATATGTCACCATATGACAAGGATACGTAGTAGCATAAAAAAGACCTGTGTCCAAAGGTGAAATTCCTATCTGCTGTTCTAGTTGCTGTTATGCAGTTAGATTTCAAGTGCAGTTGTAACCGAGGTTGGAACCTAAGTATAATGATGGACAGAACTTGTAAAGTTAAATGTACTTGAATTAAATCACACGCACATTTAACAACGGAGTTCACCCAATTAGGCTACGTCTCTGGGCACTCACCCAGATTATGATATTATAAAAGCTTACAATATAAGATTCAAGTCTTAATGAAAAACTTTCAGACTCCCTCTAGGTTTTTCTGCTCCTACCTTATAACTATCACTCAAGATATAATGGCATCCCACCATTGTTTTCTTTTAAAGGCTCACTGTGTATTCTCTCAAGAATAAGTTATTTATAATTTAGAACACACAATCTACTATTTCAAGATCTTGATGATTGCTTTTGACTTTTTTGATTGACTTCAATCTTTCCATATTGCACGAGATACTTCAGCGTAGCATTACTTCAATCTTCATAAGATGGTACCTGTTAATAACTAGCTTGGAAATAGGAGTTAATCTTTTACTAAAATAAGAAAGTATCTTTAGAGATAAAATATTTTTAAATATATATTTTAAATATTAACTCCATATTTTATTCAATCTAAAATAGATCATACTGATTTTGATAGGAAACATAGATTGAATTAAGTGATAAAGACCTGCATGAGAATAGAGATTTAGATTGTCTATTTAAAGTAAACATATCTTTATAAACTAATCTCCTTATATCTTTTAGAAAACATCTTTCTTTATCACTTTAATATTCTCAATATACATAAACTAAATCTTTAAGAACATATGAGAATATATCCTGCATACTTTAAAACACATAAACATCATTAAAGAATAATAATGCAGAAATACAGAACTGGACAGAATCCTGCAAGGTTGGAACTGTGGTTGCAACTGAGGTTGCAACCTCACTTGAAACCAAAAAGCTGTCTCAATTCTTAACATTCAACAGGATTATTAAGTTCAAACCAATAGACAACAAATAGTATATGGGCCAGAAATCTGGTCCTAACAAAAGGGTTGTTCCAGTGTTCTTCTACTGAATTCCTATTGGCGTGCGAATGTTCGGTGAAATAAATACCGGGTCACCATTACGTATAAATATGGCAAGATCAACCACCTCTTAAGATTACTCATTGCATAAGAATTAATAAACGGTTTTGACCAGAGTTCAAATGAATAAAATATAAAACTTCTGCCTTTTCGCTTTCTTTTCTCGAGACAATATACTTGTGACGACCCAGATTTCTCGGAAGGAAATTCTGTGGTCCGGTGTTGTGCGTCAGTCCCACATCGCCCAGATATGAGAGTACTCGTGTGGTATATCAGCTTAAAGATCCATTTCCTATCAACAAGGCCTTTTAAAGCCGTGCGGCACAATAGCGAGGACGGAACTCCACGGTTAAGCGTGCTTAGTGTGGAGTAGTACCAGGATGGGTGACCCCCCCGGGAAGTTGTGCCAAAGCGGACAATATTGTTGATACGGGCGTGGCGGTTCGGTCCGTAGGGCCGGGGCGTTACAGGTGGTATCAGAGCCTCTATCTGGCCGGAAATGTGGGGACTAGCACGAGTGTGTGGACCCCTGAAGGACGACGTACCCGACGAGGACGTCGTGCCTAAAGGGAGGGTGATTGTGACGACCCAGATTTCTCGGAAGGAAATTCTGTGGTCCGGTGTTGTGCGTCAGTCCCACATCGCCCAGATATGAGAGTACTCGTGTGGTATATCAGCTTAAAGATCCATTTCCTATCAACAAGGCCTTTTAAAGCCGTGCGGCACAATAGCGAGGACGGAACTCCACGGTTAAGCGTGCTTAGCGTGGAGTAGTACCAGGATGGGTGACCCCCCTGGGAAGTTGTGCCAAAGCGGACAATATTGTTGATACGGGCGTGGCGGTTCGGTCCGTAGGGCCGGGGCGTTCTTGACCCCCCTGGGAAGTTGTGCCAAAGCGGACAATATTGTTGATACGGGCGTGGCGGTTCGGTCCGTAGGACCGGGTCGTTACAATACTTCCATCTGGGCTACATCTCCAGAAAATTTATTTTAGAGAATATTACTGCGGAAAGGTCTTGAATACATTAAATTGCTCTCTAAACCTTCAAGGACCGAATCGGAACAAAAGGAAATAACAAATAAAACTATGCAGAAATTCTCTCACCCCAGCTGTAGGTGCTGGTAGTTAAGGCAGATCTTTAATCCTAGCTACAATCCTACTATTGAAATGGAACTGCGAGAGGTACTAAACAAGGTAGGTGTTCTTAATCCATGCACGGAAAGCATCATTAAATACGAAAATTAGAGATAATTGAACTGCACCAAAGACATTATGAGAAAAGATGGAACAGACACGTTATACAAGGGGGTTGGCGGGGGGGGGGGGGGGTTCTGGGGGGAGACATCCTATTTAGTCTATCTTGTGATCAAGATTGTAAGCTGTATAAAAAGGAAAAAATGAAAATGTGTTGATAACCATTCAGTATTTCACAAAATTTTCAGGTGTACTTCAGAAAAAAAATATACCGGCAAACAGAATGAGGAACTTACAGCTCTCTGCGGATTTTTAAGTTGATTTGACGATTTTGAAACCTTTTAAACAGAAGGGTGGAAATATAGTTTTTGAAAACGAGCGTCGGAGCAGGTGCAAAAACTTTTTGCATCCAACCTTCTTTTGTAGAAAAATTCTTAATGTATCACGATTTCTCAAATATAATACTATTTACATACGACCTATTGGAATACAGAGACGAATAAGGTTGAAAATTGAACCTCAGATATATAGGCTTCATGTCGAGGTTTTGACAGGTCTTTTTGAAGAGCAGCAATAATTTTATTCTCTCTCTCATCAAGCATCTTGGAGATATTTCTCAACTGAGTGACTCTCCATTCGTAACTTCTGGTTTTTCCCGAGTTGAAACACCCTCTCAAATCTTTCACAGTTGTACTAACTTGCTCTTCCTTGAGTTTATTAATTTCTACATTTCCAATCACTGGCTGACTTGCTGAAACACTTAAAGATTAAAAGGATGTATAATGTTAATAGAACAAATAATAGTTTCCTTAACATTTAGGTTGATTGGATATAGAACACTAGATTTTAAGTTTGGATGAGATGAGATAGACTGGTCAAATTTTGGATTTTTTTTTGGAATTAGAGTCATTTGACTAAAGACTTTTTACCTACATTCCAACTAATTTCATCTTTTACATGTTTAGCATTATTCTTTTGAGATGATATAATCTTAACATTTTATTTTTGCATGAGAGAGACTGAGTGTGTTAGATGCGAGCGCGGGTAGATAAATTCTATTATCGTATATATTGCTGCAAGCCTGCAACTTACCGGTTAGAACAAACGATTAATAAACAGCTCCTTTGGTGAGGGACAAAAAGACGCTTATTTGAATGGTTCACCGACCAAGATCCTTTTGCTTTCAATGTAAATCCAACTCTTGGTGACCTGTTCAAATCAGATGTCTATTTAGCCGAAAAGAGTATCACAAATAAACATATACAATTATACAATGGCCTGCAGCAGGCATGAAAATCTTAATTAATTTGCCTATGTAGTTCCAAAATTACTTTAAACCATGCCAATCATGTAGCTATCTAGTTCCTTTTTACAATGTCGATACAACTTTTGACATGAAAATGACCATATGACCTGCACGTATAGCCTTACATTTTTCTCTGCAGTTATAACGTCGTTAGGGAAGGAAACTTTTGGGACGATGAGACTAGGTGGAGTAGAATATTATTTTTGAAAATAAATTAGGGATCCCTAAGTTAAACATTAGGTGTTAATATAAACTATAATGTGTTGTAATCAAAATGTTGAGAAAACTAAACCACATTCTGCAGTAACTTTTAGTCATTTACTGTTAATACTGTCTACATTATCAAGTTTTGAATCCAATACATGAACTGATATCCACATGTTAATCACTGAAATAATTGATTTTTTGTGATCGACCCTCATTCTTACCTGACTTTGCTATCGATATTCAATCGTTTATATTCAACTTATAACTTGCACAACCTTTTATTCTATGATCTTTCTTGGATGATAGTTTTCTGTTTGATGTCTTCTTCGAGATCAATACACAGAAAAGTCACAAACAGAGACCAAGGCGGTTCGATGAAACGAACTTCCTTGAAATGCTGTTTTATGATAAATTAACTTCAAAAGCTCTAGTATATGGGGTTGCTGGCATAAATTAGATTTTACCATCAAAGTGGCAAAGGATTTTGAGTAGTGAATCTTCATGGAAATGTATAAAATATTTATAGAATGAAAAATTAAATAAAGAAGAGTAAAAGCAAAGTGATATCAAGAAGAAAAAAAATAAAAAGAAAACCTGTGGTGGTAAGACATCAAATTAACAGAAGAAAGCATTGTTGTTTCGTGACTTTGCTATGATAATGTCAATAATCCACTTTTACTTGTCATTATATATATAATACTAATAGTTGACTTCGATAGCATATATAATAGCAGCTAGACATGATCTCGACAAATAAACTTAATATTTTTTTTTAAATTTAAATATTGAAAGATTAAATATAATTAATTAACAATCGTATATAAAAAGTAATTACAATATTAGAGTGGGTATATTTTTGAAAATTTTAATCAAAATTGAACAGTCTCAAAATGATTGGATTGAGTTATATTAATATTACTAAACTACCACTCCATTACTACTATACTATAGTATAATAATTCAATCCAACTGTGCTATATTTTTGTTTTTATTTTTTCAAAAATACTCCCAATATATTTTACTGATTACCGATTTATCATAATTTAATTAACAATTCATTTTCATTCTATTTTCTTAATTACTGATGTATCTTAATTTATTTAACAATTTGTTTCAACCTGCATAATTATAATAAATGATACCGAATTCAATTATTTTGTTCGTAATAAAACATATTAGAAGATTTATGTTATTATACATCTCGCACATAACGCGTGACTCACTGTTACTAGTATATATATATATATATATATTAACCCATACCACTTAGGTAGCACGGACATGTATTTGCGTGTTTGCTTGTCCGACACGACACGGACACGATAAAACGGTAAATTTTTAAAATTTAGAACAAGAGAAGGCTAGGAGACGTCAATTAAATGATAATAAATGTATTACTTATTATAAAGGTTGTTATACATTTAATTTATAAAAACAATAAAAAATTATAAAAGTTATAATTGCAAAGTGACGAAACTGAGTTATAATAACATTTTATAAGTAGATAAATTATAAAATGGTCAAAGCTTATAAGAGCAGTATTAGGAATCAAACTCTTGACATCCACAAAAACAAAAAAGAGATCAGACAATGACCTTTCCCCTAATTTGTTAAATAATTCCTTGTTGGTAATGATATTTACCCCTATATATATAAGTTGACATCATTTAATTTAGGCTCTTCACTTAACAATTGATTTTAATTTTGTTTCTTCAATATGTGGTTTAATTTCATTTGCTAGGCAGAATTTGGTCCCTTTCGCACTCACATACGCATTTGTGTGTGTTTGGCAAGTCAGATTATTCAGTTTCTGAAAATCTGATTTTTAGGCTAAAAAATCTAAAAAATTCAGATTTTTAAAATCAAACTTTTTTATGGATTATTAAAACAGATTTTTAAAATCTGTTACCAAACATAGTTATAGTTTAGATGATTTGTCGTATTCCTATATAAATGCGTACTCATAGAATATAGATGCTATATATACGATCAGAATTGGGGGTGTTTTATGGAGAGAATTTGGCCCATTTCTTTAATATGTGGTTTAATATCTGTGTGCAAAGTAGGTATGAGTCATATGACACTAAGTTTTCAAGTGGTCATTTTTTTTAAAAATTGCATCTAGCACTAAACATAACTATATATTTAATATTTTTAAGTTTCGTTCTTACTAGTTTTCCTATCTTTCCTTAACATGATCGATTAATGATGCATCAACCAATTTTCATTTCTTATGTTGACAGTTACTACAAAAGTAGGCCTTGTTTGGTTGACGGATTAGCAATCTCGAAACTATAAATTTTATGTGATAACAATGTTATAAGAAATGATAGATGCATTACAAATCCTAGGCCTTGTTTGTTTGGACTTTGGAGTAGAATTAAAGTGGGATGATATTAGATATCCCGTGGGTTCTACAAGTCCGGTGTTTGGTAAACGAATCGAGGTTGTGATTAAATGTATCCACTCGTTATCTGGATAGATTCATAGTTCCGGAATTTATAATACCGCAACCAAAAGAGTATATCTCATCCTATGTTTTTTTGTATCATATGCAAATAAGGATTATTGTATGATTTACGGTAAGCTAAGGTGTTAAAGGTTGTAAAAAGAGAAAAAAAAAATCAAGGTGAGTGTTGGAATAAAAATCTAATACTAGAGTATTCAAAATGATGCCATGGGGATCATGATTTGATATCTCATTGGTACTATAAATATATACCAACACAAATGGAATAGTCACTCGAATATTGTATTTATGGAACCCTTTCGATGAACTTGCTTGATTAGAGAACTAATTTGTAACGTCATACTCGGTATTATGTAAGTCCGCTTTAGTGTTCTTTGTTTGGTTTAAACTATTGGTTCATATAATAATGAATACCTCGATTAAAATTACTATTTGTACCAGCAAATTGTGGCTTGTGTAATTTTTGAACAATCAATGACCATGATATATATATATATATATTTACTTTTTTTTTTATTACAAGTTTATCCTAGATTTAATATATATATATATAATGTTTAATATTAAACATTTTTTTCTAAAATATGATATTTTTAGTGTTATTAGATGTCGGCGACGTATCGTACCATACCATTGTCCTATGGTAATGTAGTGGTATGAGAATATCTCATACCAGTAATGTACAGTATGGTCATGATATCGCCATAATATCAATGGCATTGTACCAATTTCACCCCTAATTTTTACATCGGTGTCATTTGCACCAACAGTGGTCTCAAGTCTTAACATGGTAAATATGGTAATATGTATGACAAAGTAACTTATAATACTTCATGTTGCATGTAACCCAGAAACTAATACTTAGCAGATAAGCAAATCAGGGGACTGAAACGCGAGTGAAGTCGATGAAATTATTCGAAACGATAAACTAAAAAGGCACACAAGACATATATAACTGATGACATTCTTTATAAGAAAGGGTAGAAGGAAACAAAGACGAAATAAATGAGAAAGGTCTGTCTATACAGTAAATTGTTCGAGTTGGACATTGCTGGAATTCAGAGGAACATAATCGCCAAGGTAAACCTCAAGATGATCTGCCAGTGAAGATTTATCGATATTCTCATGATGATACGATTTGCATATGAAGTATATCACCGTTTGAATGACAAGCCAGAAAAGCATCAACATAGCTAGTATATTGAGACAGCCACTCCCGAAAACTATTCTCAATATAACCGAGTCCGTGAGAACGACATACAATTCATACACTAACTCAATACCAAAAAAACATAGAAAATAAACTAGGAAAACGGGGATTACGATCCCCATCTTACCCTTAATCAAATCCTTGCTCTTGAGCATTGCTTGGATCCCATAAACATTTTCTAACACTGAAACAACACATGCTATATGCCAAACAATGCTTAGATATACCAACCCCATCAAGTAAACCGCTATTAAAATATAACAACTTAATTTTCCAATCATGTAAGATCCCATACCAATATACAAAGAGCCAATTAGTACCATCGAGCCGAGATTGTAAACAAAAGCGACGTAAAAGTTCCATAGTAAGGTGATCATGAGTCTTTTCCATACTTTGGGAACCACACTCATGACTTTCTTGAATGTTATCTCTTTCGCAGTATAGATACACGCGACTGTATATACAACTGCGGATGTCGAGAGAAGAGAGAGGATAACGAAAGCGACAAAGTATATGATCTTGAAGGCGATAAAGAATGTCCATTCGGATGTGAGAACATCGGAAATTTTAGAATACGAAGGGGTTCCGAATTGGGTACGGTACAAAGCATTTTCACTTACGAGTATGTTCTTAAAAATAAGATGAGAAATTTCGATATGAGCTAAGAAAATGAATGAAAGAGGGAAAATAATCGCAACGGTTATTCGGGAGAAAATCCTACTCCATGAGGTGATGATGTTGAACGCCTCTTTGAAGATGCCAAAAAAACCAAGGAATTGAAGCTCCTCTTGTTCTAAATCCATGGTGTATATTTGATATTATGAAATTTGTAGGTTTGTATTCAGTGAAACAAGTCTTGAAATTTTGTAAATGTTTCAATGCACAGAGATGAAGGGATCGACTTTTAAGGATTTTTGGTGGACTTTGAATTAGTCTTTGATAAGTTTTTCTCTAGTTGAAAATTATTTGGGCAGACAATTTAGAAGAAGATTATTCAACGTTAATATTTTACTTGTTTCCAGAAAAACAAGTTCAGTAATTAACTGCAGATAGTTTTTCGTAGAAGGTTCATGGTAATCCAGTTATGAATATACTAGTTATTAGGTAACAAAAATTGAATTAAATTTTCATATTATACATGTAACAATCCGGCCCTACGGACCGAATCGTCATGCCCGTATCAACAATATTGTCCGTTTTGGCACAACTTCCCAGGAGAGTCACCTATCCTGGTACTACTCCAAGTTAAGCACGCTTAACTGTTGAGTTCCGTCCTCGCTATTGTGTCGCACGGCTTTAAAAGGCCTTGTTGATAGAAAATGGATCTTTAAGCTTATATACCACAAGGGTACTCTCATATCTGGGCAATGTGGGACTGACGCACAACACCGCACCACAGAAATTCCTTCCGGGAAATCTGGGTCGTCACAATCACCCTCCCTTTAGGCACGACGTCCTCGTCGGACACGTCGTCCTTCAGGGGTCCACACACACGTGCTAGTCCCCACATTTCCGGCCAGATAGAGACTCTGATACCATCTGTAACGACCCGACCCCACGGACCAAACCGTCATGCCCGTATCAACAATATTGTCCGTTTTGGCACAACTTTCCAGAGGGGTCTACCCATCCTGGTACTACTCCAAGCTAAACACGCTTAACTGTGGAGTTTCGTACTCGCTATTGTACAGCACGGCTTTTAAAGGCCTTGTTGATAGGAAATGGATCTTTAAACTCATATATCATACGGGTACTAACATATCTGGACGATGTGGAACTGACGCACAATACCGCACCACAGAAATTCCTTTCGGTAAATCTGGGTCGTTACAATAGGATTTGTCAAATGCATGACTTGTAAGTTGAAAGAAATCTGATACAAATATTTTTTTTCAGTTTTTTTTTATTACGACTAGGAAAATACCAATGAGTTGCCATTGTCAGACTTCGTAATTAAATATATGTGACATGAAAAATAAGACGTGATGAATCTTTAAATTCGATATCAATCACTTATTGCTTTCAATTCAAGTTCCATCCCGAGAACCAAATGAGAAAATTGGAGCATCAAAATTGTACTAAAACGTTGACATATCATATAGTATATAGTATGAAATAGCTTCAAGGAATGAATTCTCTCGTTATTTATTTTTTTCCTAAATTTTGTAGTTGTCAGAATCAAGATGTAGTTCGCGAATTGAAATAATCATGACATGTAGACCTCGAACTTTCCATGAACTTGAACTTTTGCAGCAGTACGCTCATATACATAATTTACCTCACGTTAAATTTTTTGTTTCAAGTAAAAGTTAAAAAATTAACTATTTTTCTGATCGATCAATCTACATCCGCAGCATTATTAACAAGGTAATGCTGTACCGTTGGCCAATAGACTTTTGAGAAATTCAATAATCTTGATGATGATCATACACGGAAAACTCCTCATAAAGCAAAGACCCACCCTCATAGTGAAGCATGTAATAACAATTCTTGCAGAAATAGCTAGGGTTTTCCCTGGTCCATTTATCATCTACTGTTACCTTTTCGGCTCGAAAAATCTTACAAACAGAGCATTTCTGAAAAAGCGGTTTGATTTTGAAAGTGCAAATTGGATAAGCTGCTTGATTTTGGACATCTTCGGGATGAATCAGCCTCAAGTCTCTTATTATAATCACATGCTTACAATCTCCCTGTACATCTCCTCAAGAAAATAACCGAAAAACCCCAATTAGGTGAGTCATATGATTTTCATTTGTTACATGGTAATACTAGAAAAACACAATATTCTCAAAGTATTTTCTTGCACAAGTTAACTGCCAGTGAACGAAAGAATTATTCCAGGTTTACTTGCTGTAGTCTCTCTGGGTAAACTTCTCAAATATATTTAATAGTTAGTACCTATGTAGCACGGATACTCTAAATTTTGTTTTACTTTAAGTATCGGATACGGACACGGCCCCGGGGATATGGTATCCGATACGTAATTTAGAGTATTACTTGTTTCTTGGATACGGATATGCCACCCATAGGTGCCGTATTATAGCCCACCGATACAGGTATCCGATACGTTGGGCCAAATTATAATGTTAAAAAGTGAATATGTAATTATCTCGTATAACGATGGGTCTAATAATGATTTAACAATATAAAAACGTGATTAAAAAGTTAGAATTTTGATAAGCTTGATATGAAAGTTCAATAAAAGAGAAATTGGTTGAATGCGACTGGACAAAAGTCTCGATTGAGATTCTATTTCATGACCTCCGACTCGGCACGTATGAGTAATGCATTGATTTGACTTTATTTTTTTTGCATTTAATTTTTTGATATGTTAGGTAATTTTACCATTTATAAAAAATAAGTAACTTATCCTAGCCGTATCGTATCCTACATTTTGAAGAAAAATTAAATGAGCGCCTCCGTATCGTATCGGCGACGATACCCGTATCCGTGCAACATAGTTTAGTACCAATTTTCTAAAACACATTCATCAAAGTTTCTATCTCGTTGCAAAAAATAAAATGGGAAAAGACACACGAGTGCAAGAGAGAGATGAGGGGCGAGTACCTGGTGGCAGTACATATAATTAGCACCAGGACGAAACTGCAAATCACGAAATCGTGTATTGTGCATTTCAGCGGCTTTGAAACGAGGTAATTGCGAGCTTCTATTTTGCGTAAGCTGTATGTCACCGGATATGATGCTCTTCCATTTTTTTCGGGCATCATCCGCTGATTCTCTAAGCCAACCGAGTATAGGTTCGCTGTAATCAATCGCAGATGGATCCCTCAAATCATTGTAAAACACTTCCTGCACGTATGTCCAGATTCACAGACGTAAGTAGATATTATAATACGACAAGTAGTGGGCTTCTTTGGTTAATTAACAAAAAATGTTTCTTATCAATCTTTTCATTTTCACGTATATCCAGATTCAAAATGTAGGTGTCTTTAAAACAGGTTTCTAGACTATTCCTCTCTGGAAACATCTAGTTTATCTATATGTGATGACTTTAAACTCAAATACTTGGTTCTATCTACCCAACACACCCACACTCAACCAACGCATACCTTTTCATCTAAATACATATTATATATACGTAAATGGTAATAGGAAAAAGTGGCTGTTTGCTTCAAAGGTATTCTCCAAGTTGTCCAGTCTCTAGTCATCATCACGAAATTCTTTTCTCCTCATTTTTTAAATATTAGCCTTTAACTCACCTCGATAAGAAAATATCCAGACGGATCATATTGCCCGGCCTTTGTCATAAGCTCATCTGTCGAGCAACATATGCAGTCCCTCAAGTCACTCAGAGGTTGGCATCCTAAGACCAAAAACTCTTGAGTCTACAAACAAATTTCCACAATCAGTCACATCTCCAAACAGTAGATTCTAAGATAGGTTGAGAAACAATAAAAGAAATATATGCTAAAATGAAAGTATGGGTATCCTTAGTCATGAGAAGTCATATAAATCTTTGAACAACAACTCGCGCTGATCATAGGAGGAACTTTGAATGGCGAATGGAAATATGAACATACGGCCATATTGGACAAAAGTAACTAAGATTTGGTATTTTAAATTATCGGTTGTTCAAATAATTGAAGCCTTTGGTCTATTGATCTCATCAATATGCATCTTATCCTATCATATCTAAGTTCATACCTGACAATTAATTAAAATTGGGTACATCTATTAATTTATTTTTGATGCAATCCAAATATTTGAAAAACCAAGTTGATATTTTTTAGCCGTGGATACCATATTCTTAAAGTTGCGGAAATATTTCTACTCAGCTGTGGAATATATGAAGATTGAAATCCTACATTTTACTTAAGAAATCTTACAAATTCACTCTATATATATAGAAAGACGGACAAAAGATTTCTATTCTTATCAGTTCATATTCTCATCAGCAAACTAGTTTTCAAAATAAATATTATACCATTATCATGTCAAATTACTGGATAAACTTTCAGATAAAGATATTGGAAGTCAAATACCTATGTCAAATAATATACGGCTCATTCGTTTCATATCCTCGTCAGTAACTAATAACAACAGAGTCAGAAGTGGTCTTTTCTCATTAGTTTATCAAATGTTCTAAGAAAACAATGACAGATCTGCAGCAATTCTTATAAAGCAAAACCGAGAGGTTGGAATTTCTCCGACGAACAGAATATCATGCAACAAGTGAAGCACATAATTCGAGTGTGATGAACGCATAGTTGAACATATTAACAAAACTATTAAATAAGGAACATATAGCTATCACCATGTAACAAAAAATGGGAAATGAAATGGGGTTTACCTTCGAGGATGCTCGCTTTTTATGATAAACTTCAACACACAGAACAATTTCGGGATGAATGACAGGTACATATTCTTCTACATTTGATTGCCTCACCTAACGTGTAATTGCAACGAGTTAAGAACAAATAAAATAGATATAAAAAAAAAGGATGGGTGTCACATGAACAGTTAGTATCTTTGAGAGAATTATAACAAGAAGTTGAAATTGTTGCAAGGAAGAAGAACAAGAAACCACAAAACGCATACAACTCAATTCCAGGTTTCCCCAGGCTAGTAATGCAATATGTGAGGAGTATCAAAGTACTGTCATTATCTAAAGTTTTGACCATATCTGTTACAATCTAAAGTTTGCATCAAAACTGTAATGTTTTTCTATGCTACTATTTGACAATTAGTCTTATCATCTCGAAAATTTTCATGCCCGATTTAATTTTTCCCTGTTAAGCTTGTCTTTCCAAGTCTGTTTAGAATGCAACGCATAGGTGTAACTTTTTTTTTTCATTCTAGCTTCCTAGCTAAAACTTTGCATCACGAACTGACTGAAGTAAGCCTCTTCAAAGCATCCATGTTAGATATAATTTTATTAGATTAGATTACTTTTTGTTGGTTAAACTAGGCTTATCTTATAAAAGAGGATCAATAAATAGAATCATAAAAAAAAAAAACTTCTTTAAACTGTGTAGGGTGCGACCTAAGCATGAAAATTGAAGAACTCTTTGACAAGACACCACTTCATTTTGAGAAAATATTACAGAACTGACCAATAAAACCTGAAGTACAAATGCACACCCCATTTATTAGAAAGAAGTACATAACAAATGAAAAAATGCACACACGATTAATAACAAGACGTACGTAACAAATAAAAAAAGAAAATACTAAACCTTCACTCCAGAAATTGTTGATTTGAGGGCATCCATCGTTTCAGTACCATTCGGTGTGTTTAATTTTCCATTGATCCCAAGACCACCTCTGAAATAAATCAAAAAGTCAAAAAAAGAAGTAGATCAGTATCAAAGGGATACTAAGCTATTGCTACTTGATGATCTTTATCCTCTGCAATTTTTTTGGTTTTCTTCCGTATTTATTTTTCCACGCCAAAAATATGCAACTTTAAAGACTACACACACAACGAGGCTCATCAAATACATACTTGAACGAGTGCAAGCATGCAGCTGCTTTATCCTCTTCCTGCTTTTGTTTAATTTTTGCAAGTTTTTCCACTTTCTTGAAATAACTTTCCTGCAAATAATAATATATAAGAACCACCATTCAATATAAAAAAAGGTCCATATTCGAAGATTATAACCAAGACACATCAAGAATGGTATATTTTTCCTTGCTATTTTTCATAAATAAAGAGATAGTGAGCCATTAAACTTAATGTTATTGGTATGATTTACCGATCAACATAAGAAGTACCTTAAATATACAAAGAGACGGACTTGGTAGACTCTATAACCAAAACCAAGAACCAAAATCGCTAATCAGCAGATCTGAAGTTTTGACCCCAAAAGGATGGAAAAAAAAATATTATAAAACATTCCAAGATCAGAGCAACAAAGTCTGCTGTATATCTTTTTTTCATATAAACAGCATTAATATTGTCTCTTTGAGGTTAATATCATAATCATAGAAGATGGAACTATGTCTTTTGAGAAGCTTTCAGTCTTAAGATTCCAGTTCTAAACCAACATGCTCAAAATTTTGTTTAAAAAGAAAACGAATAAGACAGTTACTCGAATACCTTTTCAATACTTTGGTTTCGGCATTTAGCTTTGGGCCCTCTCCGCTTTCTCTTAGGTACAACATGTCCACCTAATTCTCCATTATTATCTGTTCTCGCAAGAGAGTCATTTAAGGCCTCGTATGGAACTGAAACATCTTGAGTTATTCGCGAACCTTCCAAACAGGCTTGCTCAGAGCTAGATATTTTATCATCGTCTTTTCTGTTAAATTAAAAATGTTGCAGTTACTTACACATGATAGTGAGGTAGCCAAACTAGCCAGTATCACTACTATACCAATAAATGCTACAAGGGCAACCGGATGACTAGGGAGAACATAGTATACAAACAAAGAAAGATTGTATGTGAATAAGAACGTCAAAATCTTAAAAACATGTATTTTCTACTTCTTCCAGTTCCATATGGATCCATAAACACATTCTTAAGGAGACCACCTTCCAGAGTTAAAACTACAAGATATTTCTAACATCGTAATGGAGGTAAACACAACGTCACGTCCTACGACAAAGAAATAATCATAATTATTGATGAGAAATCTCTTCAAACAGAGTTGCAATAGGAATGACTTATCCACTTGATTTCTACTGATGCATACATATATAGCGGATATTATATTACCAGTAAGACCAGTAGAAACAGCAAAGCAGATAGAGCTACAAATCATATTAGCTGGAGGAATGTTTTACATAAACACCATTCATGTATCGTTCTGAGTATATATATCCTTATTCAGCAAGCACGTGTCAAACTTGTATCAAACAGTAAAATAAGTATTAATCAGTCTAAACCCCTTCTATGATATTAATAAAGTAACAAATATTACAAATGCACAAAAGCAGATCCTTCCATAAAGTACTTTTTTACGACAAACAATGATAAAAAGTCAACTCGTTTGATGTAATTCGGGTTACTTTGAAGCATTTTCAATTGCATTAAAGAAAAGATAGTAACACAAGCAAAGGAGGAAACCGCTACCCCTCAACTTTGAGAGAAAATCTAAAACAATGGCTTCCAAAGACGCGCAAAAAAGGGAGGCTAATACCTCAGATTAGAGGGATTAGCTTCTTTCTTTCTTTCTTTTTTTGTGGTGATGGTGGTAGTGGTGGGGTGGGGGCGTTAGCTTCTTTAGTCCTAGTCTCCTAGATACATCAGAAAAATCAGCCTAAACAGGAAATTAGATAGATTAAGAGCATCAATAAGGGAAGAGGATGGGATCATCTTCATTTAATTGGGGGAACAACACCATTTTTTTGGGAAAAGCATGGCAAGATTAAAGGGAGAGGAAGAGAAAAGGGGTAGAGTCTAAATTGGGCTTTTTCCTTTTACTTTAATACATACATATATATAGATATAGAGAGAGATAGAGAGAAAAGGGGAAGGCCTCCTCCCCACGCATGATTCCCTCCACCTTGGTCTTCATCTTCCGTTAAGGCTGGATTACTCCTCCTCACGTCCCTCCCCCATGGAGGAACACCATCCTTTAAGGATGCTCTAAGTACAATCCCAGCAAAATTAACTACATACTGAACTTAGTAATACAGAAAGATAAGAGTCCAGATAATCAAACTAACTAGAATTACATGTCCTTTTTCTCAGTATCCCAATAAGCCACACAGTAGTGCAAACTTGTGATTTTACTCTATGGTCAAGATGAAAAGCGTAAACCTTTAAGAATTTGAAGGAAGACACAGTTAATCTAATAGTTCATGAAACCTAAAGTACTCACCCACAGTCAGGGACGGTTCTGGTATAAGCCAAACAAGGCAGTTAGCATAGGCGCTGGTCCCTGAATAGGCGCAATTTTTTTTTTAAAAAAAAATTGTGTTTTTACCTAATACAATAAAGAAGAACGTATGTTATTTGATGGTCTATTTTGTGTTGTAAAAAAAAAATCTGTGTTTTTTTCGAGCAAAGTTAAAAAAGGCGCCCAGACAAATCACCGATTAGGTATAGGGAGGCGCCGAACCGTCCCTGCCCACAGTAATTCCACACAATAATTGAACTGCTATAAACTACCAAAACAATCCACAAAAGTATAGAACTAATTAGTTTCTAGTAATAACAAGTTTTAGGCTCACCCAGAGCAGCTAGTCTCCTTTCTCTTTACTATTAAGATCATAACTATATCAGTTGAAAGGGTTTGGTACAATAAAGTGGAAAATTTCAGCTGTAGCTTCAAGTATATAGCTACGAAGTACCTATTTTTATCCTTGACGTGATAACTGAATATACAAAGATTAATACAGCTGTTGTGAATACCTTCAAAAATAATTACATTAGCCAGAATAAGAGACGGCAGAAAAGAACATGTTCGACTAACCTGGCATCAAGTTGTGCTCCTGAAGCTTCCAAAGAAATACCTAGCTCGCCAACATCCTATATATCATCTCACTAACTCTTAGATGTTAGAACACAAACTATAATGAACTCCAAAACAAAGAGATATGAGCATATATACCTGAGAGGCTTCCTCAAAAGCCTTGTTGACCAGCTCATCTTCGGAAATGATTTTAAGTTCATCTACACTGTATACAGATAAATAAAGTTTACAATGCAAATCACAGGTCAGATGAAGTTAACCTAAGTCAAGTCTTATGCACACAATTAAACTTTTCAAGGTCATAAAAAATACATAAATATGTTAATTTATTAAGATTCAATAAAAGTTTTCATGTCTTCAAATTAATCCCACGTAAAAAGTTAAGCAAATCAAATCATGGTAAAGGAACCATAGGGAAACACTAAATGACCAAATGAATAATCTGAGCACTTACCATAAATCTTCATCCGGTATGTTAAGTATGTCCACGCATACTTCCGACCTTAGCTTCTGAACAATATAAAATACTATCAAAAGACGGTTCATAAGGAAAAACAGTAACGGGAAAAAGCACACAATAACACACCTCGAGTTCTTCGATTACTAATTTCTCAAAGTTAGGGATCTTAGTTAAGGGGCCAACCATGTCACGGATATACATAGGACCGCCACGAGGAACTGAATTATTGATTTCTTCTCCATTTTCAATGATAGACTCCATTCTCTTAATTCTCTTCAATTAGGCCATTTTTTTCTGCTTACCCTACGTCAAAAACTAAAAGCTGAGCAAGATACATGTTTAGATTGATTTACCAATGTATGCACACAAGTTTATCTACAATTCGTGTGAACGTTCAATTCATACACGGACATGTGCACTACTTGTACAGAAGATATGCATCAAGTCATGATATAAAATACAAAAATAATTGAATGATTTAAAAGAAATAAAAGCACTTCACATTAAATTTATTTGTGAAATCCAAATAGAAAATCAACAAGGCATGCCACGATACATGTTTAGATTGATTTACCAATATATGTACACCCTCTCCGACGTCTCTCTCTCTCTCTCTCCCCCCTCTCTCTATATCTTGCCGTATTTATGTATATTTATGTATATGTATGTATATAATCTGTATATCAGTTTAGGTTTTTAGGTTTTTAGGGTTTAGGTTTAGTTCAATCACTAGCATAACCCACTAGTTATTCTTAATATAATTTATACTTCACATATACACATAAGCACACAATAAAATTAAGTTACTAACAAAATAATGAAAAATAACAATCATAAACACACATAGATTTCTGAGACGTTACAATCAAAAACTCTTCAACTAAATTACTTTTTATCAATTAAATATCACGAGGTCGCTTTTTATCACATATCACGAGTCACGATTTCACTACTTAACTTACACGATGGTCGATAGGATCAGCGTTACAGATTTATTTTAAAACCACGGTCCACTTGGTTCAAATCATAACAACTATTTCACTCAACTACGTTGATCAGATCGTAATTCAATTAGGTCGCTACTCTCAATTTATACTATAAATTAATAAAAAAATTGTACTATTTCGCTAACTTATTTAGCAAAAACACAAACCCACACCACAAATCTTTCTTTCACTTAGGTCTGAGTATTGTCATATTCAATAAAAATACTATCAAATCAAAAAAAATGTATGCTATAAATTCAAAATACAAATTCAACATACATACTCTACAAAAATAACCCAGCTAGTGTAAAAATAAAAAAATAAAACGAAATACTTTAATTCCGCACAACATAATTAACTAATGCTCAACGATGATTGGAAAATCGAGCAATAATAAAAGATATATAGAAGATGAACTTACTAAATTTAAATGGAAAATTGCGTGACCAAATACGATAATCGTGGCCTAGTTAAGAGATAAAGGTTTATTTCAATATAAAATAAAATAAATTTATTAAGAAAAAAAAGTGTGAGAGATAATATATATATATATATATATATATATATATATATATCAATCCTGTGCCGCAAATGTGATAGTTTATTAATAAATAAGTGTAGTTTATACAAAATATTTGGACAATAAAAAAATATAACAATATAAGATGAGAAGACTCAAAATAATTTTGAGAGAATAAAGATAAAAAGTGTTATTAGTTATTATTTTTTCTCTATTTTTTATGAGAATATGGTATTATGGTAATTAATAAAAAAGTTTAAGTATATTTTTGGAAAAAAATGGTAAAATTTGACAGTCTCAACAAATATTGGGTTGACTTATTATATATATATATACGTGACATGGTATTTTCTTGTTTAAATAAACGCTACAACAAAAAATATAAAAAAAAACGTTCAATCGGTTACGGAAATTCTGACTGGTATTTTTTTGTCCGAGTTGAGTTTTTGTAACGGATTTGTGACACTATTTTAAATTAGTGATAGTTTTATAACGGTTTTTAATTCTCACAAAATCAATATTACTGTCTTACTTTGTTTTTTTTTTACAAAGTAAGGCAATACATATTTTATTTTATTTTATTTCTTGATTAAAAATCAAATTTCGTTAATAATCAAGATGAATCAATCATATAATAAGACCACAAACTGCAATCTAAACTTACTAGAAATAGCTCTATCATAAATGGTTAAATGTTTTACCGGCTTATTGAGCAATATTGGAATCCAATTAAATTTAAGAAAAGTACGTCGGTGATGCCATGCAAAACATGCAAGTTTCTTAGAAGCCGACTGATAAAAGACACAAATATGTATGTATACAGTTTTTTTAGGAATATAACAATATTTAGCGTCTTTAACCTATAATGCGTGTGCTCGGCACATATGATTAGGTAGTAAAAAAATGAAGGAGGTTCAAACTTGAGAATTCACCGACAGAAACGAAGTATTCTACCATTGGACTAAACAAATTTATGTGCATCTGTGGTGTAATATTTTAGGTTTAAACGTTTAACTTTTACACTCAAAAAGCGTATTTTCTACTTGTGATAAATTGATGCCTTATGTGTTTTAAAGGATCAGACCAGCCCTATCGATGATTATAAGTGGACAAGATATCCAAACTTATCCCATACAAAAACTCATCCCCGCCCCCATTCACTAGCTTGTTTATAATCTACATTGATATTTAATGGACAATAATGAGGTTTCCTCCATTTGTGTTCAAACAAAAAACTATGGTTGGGGACATGAATATTTATTAATTAATTAATTAATAATTTATTTGCTTAAAGAGATTTTTATTGATTTAAGAAATATACTTGTTAATAACATCAAACTTATTATATATTACTAATAATACTCGTAAAACTCTATAGTAAAGTCAAATGCATTGTTTCACTAACTAATAAGTACTAAATTTGGTTATATCTTAAATTATGTAGCAAACTAATAATAGACATTATATATATTCAATTCCATTTACATTGAACATATTTTAATAAGTTGTATGTTTAATTAAATAACACCCAATGTATATTTTTGGTGCAGTTTGAAAACACAACTCCGACTCTTTTGGATACAATAAGAAAAGTCTTGGATGCGCTCCAAGTTTTGATGCAGTTCGAAAAAACAAACTCCGAATATATTTGCGTGTTGATTTTGCCAATCATAATGGAGTGAATATAAAATTAAAAGAAAAAAAAGTTGTTACGTAAAAGTTTAACTAACTACTGTGTCCTTAAATAATTGTTTTTTACGAAATTACGTGCAACTGTGCGTAACAAAAATATCGTATCCAAATTACCGTAACCGTAATCTGGAATACTTGTGCTACCTAAAATAAAACCCAACCAAAATATTAACTAACCTTTGAGGCTAATGCTAAAATTTAAAATAAAACATTGTACTAAACACACACCATTGGTACCATTATTTTATTGGGTTTAATGGATACTCATAGTCCATCGGTATCAATTTATATGCATTATATGAAACCACGCGTAACTTTTACCAGTTTTAAACTTGTAACTAAATTACCGAAACAAAAAAATTCAAATTTTTTTTACATAGCTTAAATGTTAAACTGTATGATATAATTTTTTTTTAAATCATTTCGGTAATTTAGTTATATGTTTAAAGCCAGTCAAATTTCATGTAGTTTCGTATAGTACATATAAATTGATACGAAGATAGTATTGTTTTTAGTAGCAGTAGTGTACGGGTAACGATACCTATACTATTTACCAAACTAACCACTTCATCAATCGTATGTGACACAAACCAAAACACATTTTCATCGAACATGTTAAAATATAAACGATTTTGTTATAATTACGTTTCGACACTGAGTAATCAATTATATGGTAATAGTGTAGGTATGTTACAGTGAAACTAGTTTTTTTTTGTTGGGCACTCCAAAGTTTGGGCAAAAAATCGGAAAAATCAAACCGAATCGAAAAAACCCGAAAAATACCGAAACCGAAAAACCGAAAAAATTTCGGATCGGTTTCGGTTTTCAGTAAAACCGAACCGAAAAAGACTGAAAAAAACCAAAAAAACCCGAAAAAACCCAAAAAATAACCGAAACTGGACCGAAAAAACCGGTCCGGTTCGGTTCAAAAAATAAAAATACCGAAATCGAAAAAAACCAAAACGAAAAATATGCGCGGTTTTGGTTCGGTTTTGTCAAAATCCGAAACCGTAAGCTAAGGAACAAGGAGAGCAGCATATAAAAGAAAACGCAGGCAGGTTTAGAAATAGAAAAATGGAAAATAGTATGAGAAAAGTGAGAGCTTTGAAAAGATGGATGAAATCAGAATCCATAGATTGTAGCCAAGCACTTAAAATTACTCTAACAAATCAAGATCAAAATCAAGATCAAAATCAAGATCAAAATCAAGATCAAAATCAAAATCAAAATCAAAATCAATCGTATTTCATAACCTCACTTTTGGACTTAAACGAGGGTGATTTAGTCGCCACCATCCCCAAACATTCCTGCCTCACCTTTAAAACCTCCCGTGCCTCCCACGTCTTTTCATCTTCCGTTCTCGAAACCGATAATGATAGTATTAATATGATGTTTGTTCGTTTGGCTGTTGCGTTCATGTACGAACGGAGCTTAGGTGTGTGTTCCGCTTGGTTTGCTTATTTAGATATGTTGCCCACGTTTGGTGAACCCGTTCCGTTGTTGTGGAGTCCCGAGGAGGTCGATACTTTACTTAACGGAACCGAGCTTCATAAGGTCGTTTTCTCTCATTACTTAACAAAATGTGTAACTACTAACATGTTTGCACGTTTGTGACATTATAGTCAATTTGTGACACGTGACTTATTATTGTGTCGTATTATTCACTTAATCAACATTATTTACTTAAAACCCTAAACCCTAACCGTCAACACTTTTTAAGTCCTGCCACGTCATCGCATCCTCGATGAAGAAAATGATAGCGGTAGCCGGTAAAATGCTTGTTGGTCTTGCGGTGGCGGTCATGTACGAGAGGAGCTTGGGGGAGGGTTCCGCTTGGTTTGCTTATTTAGATATGTTGCCCACGTTAGGTGAACCCGTTCCGTTGTTGTGGAGTCCCGAAGAGGTTGATACTTTACTTACCGAAACCGAGCTTCATAAGGTCGTTTCCTCTCATTACCTAAAAAATGTGTAACTATTAACATGTTTGCACGTTTGTGACATTATAGTCAATTTGTGACACGTGACTTATTATTGTGTCGTATTATTTACTTAAAACCCTAAACCCTAACCGTCAACACTTTTAAGTCCTGCCACGTCATCGCATCCTCGACGAGGAAAATGATAGCGGTAGCCGGTAAAATGCTTGTTGGTCTTGTGGTGGCGGTCATGTACGAGAGGAGTTTGGGGGAGGTTACGGGAGCCTGTTCCGTTGTTGTGGACGAAGGGGGAGGTTAATTGTTTCCTTCAAGGAGCCGAGCTTCACTTGGTCGTTTTCTTTATGCAAATCTTCATTGTTTTACCCAACAATTCGGAAAAAAAAGAAGTCAAACACACACTTACTTATTAGCAGGATAAGTTTATCGTTGTGATTCCGTTTCGTACCACTGATTTACTAGCAATTACTAACACTGATGTTTTTTTTGGTATCATATTTTTTTGGCTGCTTTTTGGATTGTTTGGATAGTAAAGATTATTTAGCTTTCGAAAGCAGATTTTAAAGCTAAAAAATTTAAAAGAAAAAAATCTGGATTTTCAGTTGGAGCAGATTTTTTAAATACGATTTTGGACAAGAAAATCTATTGCCTAACATAGCCTAAAAAGGTTATATTTTCTCTATGCTTAATGCAACAATTCGGAAAAAGAACACACTTAATACAAATGATTCGAAATAGGGCAAATGATGCGGATTCATGCATTCTAATATTCTAATATATTTAATTAGTGCCTTTTATTTTATCCATAAGTCTTTTCATTTTCTCCAAGTGTCTATATTAGGAATTGGGTCTTTCAATGTTATCTAGGTTCATAGAACTCTTTGCAATTTCAAAGTGTATGCATTTATGACGTCGTAGAACAACATACTTCCTCGTTTCCAAAGACCACATACATTTAATCTATTAATTTCCAAAGACGCCCTATATATAGTATATGTGTTGCGTATCTCCTTTCTCCAACCAAGTGTATCTGTTTTTATAAATTAGTGGGGATGACGGAGAGCCATTATGACATAATAGAGAGCATACAATTGGATATGTATCCAACTTTTAGTTAGGAAATGACGGCGTGCAATCACAGGCTGTTGGAGTTCTCTCTCGTAAACAGCCTTGACTGCACACCGCCATTTCCAAACTAAATGTTGGATACATATCCGATTGTATGCTCTCTATTATGTCATAATGGCTCTCTGTCATAACACTAATTTATGAAAACACATATACTTGGTTGGAGGAGCTGATGAAGCTGAGGGTAAGATGGTTGTCGGCCTTGCAGTGGCATTCATGTATGAGAGGAGTTTGGGGGAGTGTTTCGTTTGGTTTCCCTATCTAAACATGTTGCCTTGTTACGAGCCCATACCGCTTTGTAGACTCCGGAGGAGGTTCGCTCTCTCCTTTCCAGAACCGAGCTTCACAAGGTTCTTTTCTCTTCGCCACTCATTAATGCAACCATCCGGGAAAAAATACACTTAGGATCCGTTTGGTATCAGATATATTTAGCAGATTTTTAAAATTATGCTTTAAAAAATGAGGTTGTTTTCTCTGTGCCACTCTTCGCCACTCATTAATGCAACCATCCGGAAAAAAACACACTTAGGGTCCGTTTGGTATCAGATATATTTAGCAGATTTTTAAAATTATGCTTTAAAAAATTAGTGGGCATTTGGGACAGTCAGATTATTCAGCCTTCAGAAAAGCAGACTATTATGCTAAAAAAAGCTGAAAAATCTAAAAATAAAAAAATATGGATTTTCAATAGATTTTTTAAACAGATTTTTAAAGCTGATTTTGGACAAGAAAATCTGTTGTGAAACAGACTTTTATTTAAATGATTCGAAATAGGCCCATTGGTAAAAAAAAAACTGAATTCTCTTACCCAAAATATGAAATGGAAAAATCTTGCCCAAAATATCAGTATTATTTTATCACTGTGTTTCCATTTCATACCACTGATTTACTAGCAATTACTCTAGTACACTAAAAAGGTTACATTTCTAGGTGATTTAGTACACCTAGCCTTGTTTGGTTGCCGGTCTATGAGTCATGGGATTAACAACCCGTCCGGATTATTAGCGGTTTCTAAATTGAAAACCTGAACAGGATTGGACTAATTAATACCCAACACCCATTGGTATTGTAAAAGCACCCCAAAAGCATTCTTGGTAGTCTGGTTTGGACTTTAAGCGCCAAACACATCATTTGTGGGCCTGATAAGACTTCTAGTCCAATTCCAACCTTTAATGATGTAACCAAACAAGGATCAGATACTAAAGATCGTACCCATTGACCTTGCTGGGTATATCTATTAAAGTTTACTGACTTTTAAAATCAAAAGCGAGAAATACACTAGTGGTTTGCTGCCCAAAATAATTAAGTAAATATTTTAACTGCTAAGGTGTCACTATGTGGATCAATATTACTTTTCACAATTTTATATTATACCAAATACTAATAAAAAGTTCATTTGCAGCTTTCAAGGTTTTTTTTTTAAAGTTGTAATTCATTTGTTTAAAGAGCTTAAAAGCTGAATTTTTATTGTTGGTCTTGCCTGAAATACTAGAAATTTAACCTGGATTAGCTGCAATTTCTTTTTGCAGCATTAAATAAGTCCAACCCATGTGCATAGTCATTGAAATTTATTTTTTTGTAGAGGAAAATCTGAGTTTGATCAATTTGTTGGGGTGACAACTGGTAAGCAATTGGATGTTTGGCAAAGAGAAAATGTTAAAACACCAATTCGTAGAAGTCAAATTACGCCATAAAAAGTCATGTAAAGTTATTGTTTAGACCTATGCCAAACAAGCAGAAGAACCGGAAGTTGTTTTTACTAATTAGCATGTCTTTTTTACATCCAAAGAACTAAAAATGTAAATTTCTTAGAACACTGCAGGTTGCAGGTTGCAGGTGTCCTCTAAATAAAACACTGTCCAGTTAGTTTAATAGTCCAACTTCTTGTTTAGTTCTCATTTCTTGTACGCATGGTGGAAGAAAAGTCCATAGTCTATTAAAGCTAGAGCAGAACAAGTATATCGGGTTATGTTGTACTCTAGTTGGCGATGTAGCAAGAGTTTGTGGTTAAAATTCTTATTATCTTTTATAGGCGAGGCATAAGTTTGATATATGGTTATTTTTATTCAATCCGAATAATAGATCGTTCTTGTTCCCTCATTTATGTTTCTATGTTCCATTAAGAATTTAATATGGGATATACATTTGTAATTTTGATAATGTTGCACCATTTGATCGTGTTAGTGTATCTTTGTAGGGCAGATAGTTGAAGAAGACAAGGTTTTGTTCTATGAGGAGTGGGAAGAGTATATTCTCCCCCTTCTGGCATCGTCTCTCTCAGAGCTTAATTCAGATTTTTTCAGTGTTGAGCAATATTTCGCGGCAAGAAGCCTCATTTCTTCTCGCTCCTTTCAGATAGATGACTATCATGGCTTTGGAATGGTCCCATTAGCAGATCTGTAAGTTTTTGTATAAATACAGATAATTTCTATGTACACAAGTACTTGCTTTAACTCTCATGATAGTGCATAAGTTTTGCCAACACCCCCTATGTGGAACTATGAGAGGTCATTAGTTATAACTGTGCGGTCCAGTGTCCATCTTGGATCATATTTTTGTTCAGCATACTTATTTTGATTAATATGCACGGGGAGCGAACAAATATGGTTTGGTACAAACTTTTTGAAAAAAAACACATTTCTGCCTTTATGGGATCTTTATTGCTTAGTGGTCTCAGAAACCATTTTTTGTTAACTGCTAATTAATATGCGTCAATATCAAGAAAAAACATGTATCAATGGAGGAAATATCTAAAACAGAAAGACGGTCTTTAAAGTTATGCCATTTATAAACCAGACATGGGGTTGATTGAAAAATTTGCAGGCGTGCGAGGTAAACCGCAAGTAACGAAAGGACATGGGGGTTCTTCGTTAAACATCCATAGTACATGAGAGTTATTTGCATTTTACCCTTGCATATGCTTATGGTGTTCATTGTGTGTGTTCATGGTTCTAAGTGCTCCTTTTTCCGTGGTTACTTTGACTTTCCTTTTCCCTCTTTTGTTTTACTTAACCTTTCATTGCTTTTGTTCTTGTTTTATCCCTCTTGACCTTTTAAACCTGATCTTTCCTAGCACCTATGATTTACTTGTTTATTGTCATGCTTTCTCCATGTCTTGATGTTCGCCTATGGGCAACTTTTGTTTCTTATAGTCATACTTTCTCCACACCTCAAAGTTTATACCATTTGAGATTTTTTAATACTGGGTCTGATAGCGTTGGCACTTGGCAGGTTGTTAAAAAGGTAATGCTTATGCACTGGGCTTCTATTCACACTAATCACTATCAGTGGGCTTGATCTGATCTTAGTTGTGGAAGCGTTCATCTAGTTCCTATATTAGAATACTATGACAGATGCACAGTGTAATACTGTGGAGGTAGACCCCGTTGTAAAATCTATTAAGTTATCATCAAGGGACTTAGATGCTAATCATGCTCTTTTGACTTATATCATAAACGCTGTTTTTTTGGGATCTTTGTTTGGTGAGGGAAGTAGAAAGAGAAAAATATGGTCCCTGTTCTGGAATAATTCAACAAATGCACCAATTTTTCAACACTCCATAAAAGATCTTTTGAGTCCATTACTTGCTGAATGAAAACATCCCCGTCTCTCTACTTTTTATCCCACCTGTTCCATAATTCATTACCATTGTGAAGCAAATTTGTTAATTATTTGATAATTGGTAATGATAATGGCAGAAGTTGTCACATTTACTCCAAAGCATAATAGTTTTGTTTATCATTTGTGGGTAAAGCACGCTATAGAGAAGGACTTTTCTTCTTCTTAAAACTGAGTGATTGTCTTCAACTTAAGCAATTGCCTTACGATGAAAGAGTTTTCATCATTCCGTAAATATCTGTTTTGTCGAGTGCGTATGGACACATGTTTAGAGTTGAGGTTGTTAATCCAATTCTATGGAGAATTAGAGTATTGTAAACCAACAGTTTACCCAGTGTAACTGTCCATTATAGTTGATACCATCACTTCGACAATCTCTTCAAAATATTTTGTTGGTGTGTTTTCCCTTCCAATCTCTCTTACATTCACTTTCTTTGTCTAATCTTTGATTCTTGATGATTTAATTATGTATTGGTAAGCTATTTTTTTCGAAAGTAATCTGAATATTAAACTTTCATAACTCCAGCTTCAACCACAAAACAGGAGATGAAAATGTACACATCACTTCTGCGTCTTCACATTCTATACATGAAAGTTTTGCTGAAGACATAAACTCAAGCAATGGGAATGAGAGTCCAGTTGACGATAATGATGAACTGTTTGCTCAAAGTTCACCATCAAAGAATGGTTGTTCTGAAGATACATCGGAGACTTCCTCTTCCACTGAAGATGATCCCTCTGTTCTAGAAATAATCATTGTGAAAGCTGTCAAGAGTGGGTCTGAGGTACTTCTGTAAAGAAAAATTACATTTTTAGTTGTTGTTTTGTTGTTGTTTTGCCTTCTTTTTTCCTCTGTGTATGCATGTTTAGTTCAGTGTGTTTGTGTTGTGTATCTTTCTTAGGGCTTTGATACGTTTACAACTTCCATGCTGCTTTCGACAGACCACTCTCTGTGAGAAATAATAGATACCGTGTGAAAGTATACCGAGACTTTCTTTGCATGTATTTATTTCTATTGTTATGCTTTCTTTGCATGTTTTACTTATAATGTAACTTTAGGAAAACAAGATTACTGGTACTTTGACAACTGAAGACTGTTTCTCTGATAGAATGTAAAAATGTTGTCGTGAAGCTAGGTTTCCTGTTACTCATTATTTAAGGCCTAATTTGAAGCTAAGTATATATGTGTTACGTAAAGGTCATTTATAAATGTTTGTCATCACTCTTTCTGGCCGATTAATGCTATATATTCTTAACTAGAAACAAATGGTAAGAGTACAGCTTTCAAACAAAACTAACTATGGTTGGAAGTAGAACGGAGTGCAATAAGTAACAACTTATTTATTTGCACTTGATTGCGGAAGCCTCCATCTCTCCTTTTATTCACCCCTTAGTCTTTCATATTCTATTTCTGGAGATATTATCTTTAGAATGTTACAATAACATTACATAAAAATGGAGGTTAGTAGTTGGATTTTTTATTAATGGGAACTGGTTTAATCATACATTGTACTTTGTGACCTGTACAGTTGAGTAAATTGATCCTGCCAAAGCATCTACATTTGCTGCTGCTTCATTTTCTTTTACATACGAACTTGTTGTGTCTACTTATTATAACATTGCCCCAACTGATTTCGTGGTCTACAAAAGAGAATGGTTGTGTAATTGTTGTTTTACCGTTTTCAGGTATTCAACACTTACGGATCTTTGGGTAATGCTGCATTACTTCACAGATACGGATTTGCGGAGTTAAACAATCCTTACGATATTGTCAATATAGATTTGGAACTTGTACTCGAATGGAGTTCATTTTCATTTTCAACCCGACATAGCAGAGCAAGGTTATCACTGTGGCGGAGATTAGATTACTCTGGATGTACAAGCAACTCTGAAGAATATTTTGAAATATCATTTAATGGGGAACCACAAATTGAGCTGCTTATACTAATTTATATTTTATTGTTACCCGACGAAGCTTTCTTCAAACTGGATCTTGCCATGTCAACTTCAGCTGGGACTTTGAATGGACCTTTCAATGCTATGGCGTTGCTACAAAATAGCGAAAGCAAACTTCTAGTGACAAAATCTGTAGAAATGAGTGAAGAGGAAAGTCGACATGTGTTGTTGACAGGAGGCGTATGTGATGCTCTCTCATCACTAGCTAATATTCGGGAAGGCTTGTATGGCTCGACTTCTTTAGAGGATGATATTAGTGCACTGGATAAATGCTGTAGTACTAAAGACAGAAAGTTGCATCATTCTCTTATTTTAAAGGTGAGTGAGAGAAGGATTCTGCAAAAGCTCAGAGAATATGCCAAGAAGAGAGTAGTTACTGGAAAGAGGTTAAAAAGAAAATAATCATGATCTTATGTTAAATTTGGAAAACATTTTTGTTTGTTTCTCTTAATATTTTGTTGTGGCGAAAACAAACAGCAACTTATTGGGAGAGGTTTTGTATTGCGGTCGGAGAGATTTTTGACTTTTATTAATTTTCTAAGTGATGCCAAGTGAGGCAAGAGAAAACATTTGATGAAGGTTGGCTGATAAAAGGCCTATCTATTGATTGTAAAAGCTTAAAACTTTTATCAACCAGATGTGGAATTATATAACTACTAGTAATCGTAGCCCACACGTTGTGTGTGCGACATGTAGTGACATAAATATGATCCCGAACAAATAAAGTTAACATTTTCAAAAAGTTTGCAAAAATAATGGAATGAATATCGTAAATATCGTAATAATATTCAGATAATATGTATTCATGGGACTCTTTCATGGTTTCTTTGGCTCTCACTAAAAACACACTTATGATGTACTAACATAAAACCCAAATCATGAAATCAATGGCATATATAAGTATGCGGTTCAGTGTTTTGATCTTGGCCATCAATTTAGATCTTTTCAAATACGCAGCGTATAAATTACCGTTATGCCAAGTTTCGGCCTATCGGGTGGTAGAATGTCTCTTAAAGTATAATGCTGTTCATGTCACCATCCAGAAAAAAAATTACTCAGTGTTTTTCCTTTTCCTGGTTTAGTTTGGGTTTACTAGTTTTGAGGCCTAGAGCCCTCTATCCCCTTATCTCCAAAAAGCCTAAAACTCAAAAACATTCATAACTGGTAAAGTGAGTGAATATTTAATAAAATCCTATAATTATATATCATGGTAATGGCTCTCTCTGCAGCAGCTTTGTCACAAAATTCTTTACCACCATTGTCACCATTTTCACAAAACCACATAAGAATAAGCACAAGTCATGTTTCTTTAAGTGGTTTATCAAATCCACTTATTCTTAGAGCCTCGGCCGAGTCATTATCATCTGAAACTGAACAAGCTTCTACCACACCTTCTAAGCTGCCTAACAAACCAGTTTACTCCAGTTTAGTACTTCATTTCCCTTTTTTTCTTTTGTAACAGAACAAACACTTAATAGTACAAACACTCAAAAGAAGATCAGTACTTCGTTTCCGTTTATTCTTTATTTCTCATGATACTCTAAAACCAGTTTGTTTTTGTGTTATCTAGAAAACAGCATTTTTTTATGATATGGTAATTTGTATTTTGTTTGTGACAAAAAAAAAATCGCGTAAAGTATGAATTTTTCTGATAAGGATAAAAAGGAGCCATAATATTGTGCGGCTTAGGTGTAAAAATAAGCCCGACAGGCCAAAATTCATGGCGTTTTCTTTGTAAAACTATCTAATGGAGATCATAAGAAGGAGCCAATAAATTTACCAAGAAATACCAGTGACTTAATTCAGATTCCATAGCAAATGTCAAGAAACGAATCAAATCGTACATAGCTGAAAGTTTGGAGCATTACAGTATCTTTTTAGTTATCGTGATGTGATCTTTTTTTAATTTTTTTTCCCTCTTATTTTTTGGTATAATGCAGTGAAGAAAGGTCAGATTGTGAGGGTGGAGAAGGATAAGTATCTTAACAGTGTCAATGTCTCTCTTTCATTTTAAACTTTCGTTTTTCTTCTTTTGATTTGCCAATCTGCATTTACAGAAATTAAAAGCACCACGTTTTTGGTTTGTAAAACTTAATAGAACCGATATTCTTCATTCAACATTTTCATGAGGGTGATGATTTTGTTATGCATACGAAAACTCATTCAAAAAAAAGATACATACTTTTGTGCTTGAATATTTTTTAAGGTGACCTTAGTTTCTGCATAATCCGTTGTTTCCATAAGAAAATTTTAAATTTAGTGTAATCGATAGATACTGAAATAAAACATTTTTTCATTGTGATACCAGTATTTATCTGTTGATCACCCTCCTTATTACAAAGGCTTGGACTATATCTACGAAGATCGTGGTGAGGTATATAATTTCTTACTACTCTGGGGAATTTTTAGGTAGATATAGTGCCTGTCTGGTTGCAGCTTTTAAAAAAGATGAGCAAAACTATTTTGGGTTTTCGGAAAAAAATCTAGATTCATCCTGCCTAAATCTTCTAGTTTTATCAGGAAAAGAAACCCAGAAATTTCAGCTATTAAGGTAGTCGACAAACGCAGTCCAGCTTTTACGCAAAAAAAGAAATAAGAAAAAAAAAAGACAGCCGTAGCCAAACAAGAACTTGATCTACCAAGCAGGCTTGCTCTGTTTAGACCAAAATTTCAACTTTCCTGATATGACCTTTTGTGCAAACGGTAAGCTTTTACGTATAGAAGAACTTCAATTGTTATGCACAAATTTCGAATTTTGGTTCATTTGATTCAGAAGCCAAAAGTCTGCCTTGATTTGAAGCATCAGGGATTTTTTTCTGACATTATTTTAGTAGGTTTTGGATTTGCGCATCTTTGAGACAGGAGAATACGCCCTCGTAAGTCCTCCCATGTTTACCATTATTGAACTTATATGATCGTTCCATTTGAGTCTCACAAAGAAGTCTACGTTATTTGATGAGTAACTGCCATAGCTTTAAATTGAGTTATTTTTTTATCTGATAAAGTTAGAATCAATAAAGAAATACAGGGCTCTCATAATATAGTATTTTTTTGAAACTCAAAAAGTTTCGACAAATATAAATAATGGTAAACAATGTATCGTTGCAAGACTTCGAGGAAACTATAAACTTCGAGCTAGTCCGTTTAACACTTGTGTGTTTACACATCCTTTGTATCAGTTACACCGAAAACAGAAATACTGAACTAAATCATTTTCTTTCATTTACCGAGTTTCACAGATTGCTTGGGTTGGGGTTCCAACTGCACCAGCTTGGCTTCCCACAGATATGCTAATCAAGGTACTCAAAATTCACCAAAAGTTTAATTTAATTCATTTTTTTTTAATAAATCTTATTAAAGAGGATCAAAGACAATCACACATTTCCTTTTATAAGACTCGAACCCTACAACTAAGATAGAGTGTGAGTTCTCGCCACTAGGCTAGCCCTTGTGGGTTTGATTTTAATTTAATTAATTTTAATCTACTTTATACATTACGATCATGTCTGATTGTGATTTTCAAGTCAAATATTTTGTTGGTTTGCGGGCGTAAAATAACTGCGCACTTTGAGGTTTAACCTCTGTTCAGCGTTGAAAATCGCCGTTTTATGTAAAGGCGACGAATGTAGGCAACAATTCCTACTAATTGCCTTAAGTGACAACCTATAGCTAAAAAATTCAGCTGTAGAGTTCAACAAAATCTTTGGAATTTATACATTCGCTACCTTGCCTGCAGTCTGACAAACTCAACTATGAAAGAATTTAATCAGCAGCAGCATAGCAAGTTCAAGCATAAAAAAACGCAGGTCTTCTCTTCCGCATTGTCAAGTTTGGTACATTGTGACTATGGCTTAACTTTCCAGAAATAAAACACTTCTTCGACTTTTTCTTCTTCTTTTTTTGTCTTTTTTCTTTTTTAATTTTTCAATTTGTGTAAACGGAACTCTTCAAGAATAACTTGCATATATGCTTCAAGAGTTTGTCTCCTTTACTAACTTTTGTTTCCATATTTATAGGTCACATAGGATCAGTGTTATAGCAGGAAATCATATAAAATCACTCGCATCAGTTCCCTTATATCACAAATTTACCTTAAATATTAGGAGATTGTTCTAAAATTATATACGCATTAGTTTTCATATCTATTATATTAAATATACATAAACTCAAATATCCCTCAAATATATACAAGGGATCAAGATGTTCCCTTATAATTAAAATAATAATGTCTCTCTCTTAATTTTCTATTATTCTCTCTCTTTTATTTGTACTTTTCACATATAAATTAATAAAATAACAAAAAAATGAGTTGTATAGTTGTGATAGAGAAATTTATAAAAAAACTGATAATTTGTATAAAACAAAATGTTTCCTTATAAGTTGTAAAAGTTTACTTTTTACTTTAAATACGAGAAAACTTGTAAGTTATTTAATGTGTTTGTTCTAGTAAATTAATTTGGATTGAAAAAAATTGATAGAAATATATTAAAATATAGTAATATTTTGTTATGATAATAAATTTGATAGGAAAACTGAAAAATGTATAAAGTTAAACTGTTACCCTAAAAATATAAAAGTGATGCTAATTAACTTAGATATGAGGAAAAGTGTAAGGAAACTGGTGCGTTTGCGACGTGGATTTGTGACAAGTATTTAGCTATTATAAACACATCTAAACAGAAAATTGAGCAGAAATGATTATTGTACAGCGGAATTACCAAATTACGAAATGATTATTAATAGTCCATATTTTGTGAATATTAATCCTTCAATTGATATAAAAAGATGCCTTTCGGAACAAACTCCGCTCTGAACTTAGTCTACTGATTTTTTCCGGTGACATGACATTCATGCACGATGAGGGTAGTACAATAGGATTCTGTGAGGGGAAAAGTCGGCGTAAGTACACCGGGTGCTGTATTTGTTTCCAATTGATTATAAAGCCATAAGATTTATATGTTTGGTGTAAGTTTTTTACGATTCTAGGTCCAGCATGTACTCACGGGAACATGATCATATGCTGTAGCGTTTATTGTTATTTTTTTGGTCTATATTTGTTGTTCTATTTTGTAACAATTTTATATGGAAATCCTTATTCCATAAGTTTAAGAAATCGTAAAACATACTTAAGTAAACGAAAACAAAGTAAATGAATTGCTATGATTTGTTTTCCTTTTAATCATTTCCTTCCTCGTTTTCGCTAGCTTGGGCACAATACTTAAGTAACTCTAATGAGAATACATATGTACATATAAAGAATATCTTGATAATAATTTAAATGATTGTGCAACAAAATATGACAAATAAGAAGGTGGACGTCCTATTTGTGCATCGAATACCCCCCTTCTTGTGTAGGACGCCCACCTGAGCTATGCAATGGATATTCTCACTTGCAAATCTCTGGTTATCTCAACCGCGTCTATCAAAAATCGGGTCAATGCCCAAATGATATCGCTCATCTCACTAGTACAGATCCATGTAACGGAGATAGTCATCGTAGATATCCGACCAAGGAAAATTGCAAGATAACCGACGAATGCAGATGTTTATTTTGCAAAATAGAAGATTATTACACCCCCAGTTTCTAATAATATTGTATACACCGCGCGCATAAGGTTGTAATATTGCGAGAACATCTCAAAATAACCTATTGAAATTATTCAAGAATCACCAATTATTGGTCTTTACAATTAAACAGGTGTAATGTTTCTTATATGTTATATACAGTATTGAATTATTTACCAAATGATATAAATGTGAACAATTAATTGGGTAAAATAATAATTATGTAGCCTAGCTGTCTAATGTTTTCCCCATACATGTGCAAATTAAAGGTCTCTTTCTCGTATGTAAATAATTAGACTAACATCCATTACCAAGTAAAAAAGTATAGTACAAAAATAGAGTTAGAAAGCATTAAATTTCTAGGCCAAAAATTACGATGCACCTAACTTATTTTATCATCACTAACAATTAATTCCCATGTGTAATGTTGAAGTCAGGTTAATATCCCTTTTGTTTTACATTAGTAACTATTTGCCATGTGCACTGTCGAAGGAAATTAATAACACTAGTAAATGTTTGGAAATAGCCAGATTGCCATGTGTGATGGTGTAAATTATAACACTGCCAAATTCTACTTCAAAAAAGTTTTATAGGGTGTCAATTTTGTGCCATCTTTTGTGTTGTTAAAGGTTATATATATATATAAATACAGGCGTTGGGATATACTCTTATATTTGTTATTGCAAAGTCTTCATTTGTCTATCTAAGGCAGCTTGTAATTTCCAATTTTGAAGATCCAATTTTGTAATTTCTAAATGTTGCATGAACACCTCATGCTGCTGGAGCTGGTGTCGCCGAAAATTCGTATAGATTCACTAGCTGGTTTCGAAAGGAGTATTGTATCTGGTGAAAATCATTGATCTGATGCTTTTAGTTTCAGAAAAAAAATAGATATAAATTGAAGTTAATTACTAGCATAAAAATGTATGTAAACTTTGTGAGTAACACTAACAAGTAGCACTTGCAACTTTTGGAAGCGACATACAAGGGGTTTCGAGAACCAGATCGATCACCTTCCGTAGCCCGTAGGGACGTTGTATATTTCTGAATATGGCTTTGTTCAATTTCAGCCTTCTTGCTCAATTTATATTCTTTTATGCTTACAAGTTGCAGTGCATAATAGATTTTGGTTGATCATAGTGGGGACAGTGAAAGCAAAACAAGTTCATGATCTTCAAAAAAATACTAAAAAAGAGAAATTTAAGGAATACTTTGTCAAAGTAATACCCAATATTGTTAGTGCAAAATCCCTAAATAAACTATTCTTGGTATGTCTGTGATTCAAAAGGTTTGTTTGAGTGCATCTTCTAAGCGAATATTTTGGGTTCAACCTTTTCCTTCTAAAACCATAAAAAGATCAATTCAAAATGATCAACAGTTGCAAGCAAAACAGCTAAGCTTGAAAACGTAACCCAACAAAACTATAGGCTTTATTCACTAAAAAAAAAGAGGTAGTTTTACCATAACTGATGGTAAAATGAATGTCGTTAAATTCAACAAGCAACAGTTTTTGTTGGCGAACTGTTGCTAAATTTAGCAACACTCAGTTTAACATGAGTTTAGCAACAGGATCGTTGATGGTAAACTTGATTTTTTTTGTGTGTAGTGATTTGAGACCATGCTTTGCACCGGCTTTGAGCAAATAAGAAAACTTATTTACACTTGTGCAACATAAATTAAATGATCAGTTCAATGACCTTATCTTATCAAAGTTCCTTCCAATCAGAGTAGCTATGATTATTTGTGTATCGATTGGTAGCCATTATAAGGTAAACATGAACTAAATAAAACCTGTGAATTATTTGTTAGGTAAGCTTGGAAGTGAATATCATTTGTTAGAAAACGTGTGATACTTGCTGTTTCTCAAATAATTTATTTTCATTTTAGGGATGATCTTTCATTTCATATCATGTGAGTTTTTTTTTTTTTAAAACCGATCAAATGTCATTTATCTAACGTTTGACGGCGATGATGGATGGAACATATGGTTCCTTCTTTAATTGCACTATATATAGTAGTAGAATTGTGATCAATAAACATTTTGTTGGTTGAGCAAATTTACATGATGTATTGCAGGATTGAGTTTGTCGAGTTTACGGTACCAAACCACTTAGTCACTCGGTCGATTAATGAAACCTCGACATATGTAAGCCTTATAGCATACACTTCAACTTATCTATACTTCGGAATATTTCAACTTCCACCAAGAAAGTTTTTCTTCGGAATATTTATCGTGACATGTGTAGTAATATTAAACTCTTCGGAATATGTGAAATAATTTGCATATTCATATCTAGACTTGCTCCATAATAAAGGGATAAATTAATAATTTCCCTTAAACTGGAATTAATCTCAGTCTTTTTTTTTTTGTTCTAGCAATTACTACCTAGTAGCTAGAATACTCCGGTTTTGTTCCAGTGTATTTCATAAACCACTTAAGGTAAAAGTTTGTAAACAATTAAAATCACAACCAAACATTTCCTATTTTAGAAATGGAGTTCTGTAATCAATTAAAAGCGTGTAATTCCACAAATAAGCATATAAGTTGTTCTATAAATCAGCTTCTAAGTATTGCCCCAAATAATTACATATAAACATAGTTAAAACTCTTTGTAAATTGCATAGAGCTAGAGAAAATGGCCAGCAACAAAAATCTTGTCCCTATGATCACCACTTTAGTTTTTCTTGCTATTTTGGCTACAAGTGAGGCAAAAAACTTGCCACGTTGTAAGTTTCCGGCGATATTCAATTTCGGAGACTCCAATTCTGACACGAGCAATGGTATGGTAGCAGCTAACGAAAAGCCTAAAAGGTCACCGAATGATGGTCGTCTCATCGTGCAGAAAGTCAACTCCACGATGAGACGACCATCACTCGGTGACCTTTTATAGGTAATGTCGTAAAAAATTAGTACCTTGGTACTAACCTAAAAAAAACTCTGTTTGCATAAGTTTACACTCAAACCCTATCGTTTTTATAGTTAACTAAACAAGAGATAAATATAGTTCAAATGCAATAATAGCTGAGTTTAAAATCGGCAAGTAGACAAATAGTTTTATCTCAAGCTGAGATAAGCTGACTTTCTGCATACATATCGTTCATGGCGGGATAGTAGACGATACATTTATGTCATTTAGGAATAAGGTATTTTCACAATTGCAAACTACTAGAGTTTTCGATAAACTTATGTGTGAAATAGGTACTTTTCCTTGCTGAATTAGGAAAACTGTATAGAACAAAGCATTGACAGTTACCCAGTTACGAATCAAAAAGAAATCTAGAATAGGAAGTCGTTTTGAACAAAGTACTAATTTTTTACGACATTACCTATAAACTCCACGATGAGACCATCATCACTCGGTGACCTTTTAGGCTTTTCGTTAGCTGCTACCATACCATTGCTCGTGTCAAAATTGGAGTCTCCGAAATTGAATATCGCCGGAAATTTACAATGTGGCAAGTTTTTTGCCTCACTTGCAGCCAAAATAGCAAGAAAAACTAAAGTGATGATCATAGGGACAAGATTTTTGTTGCTGGCCATTTTCTCTAGCTCTATGCAATTTACAAAGAGTTTTAACTATGTTTATATGTAATTTTCGGCGACACCAGGTCCAGCAGCATGAGGTGTTCATGTAACATTTGGAAATTACAAAATTGGATCTTCAAAATTGGAAATTACAAGTTGCCTTAGATAGACAAATGAAGACTTTGCAATAACAAATATAAGAGTATATCCCAACGCCTGTATTTATATATATAAAACCTTTAACAACACAAAAGATCGCACAAAATTGACACCCTATAAAACTTTTTTGAATTAGAATTTGGCAGTGTTATAATTTACACCATCACACATGGCAATCTGGCTATTTCCAAACATTTACTAGTGTTATTAATTTCCTTCGACAGTGCACATGGCAAATAGTTACTAATGTAAAACAAAAGGGATATTAACCTGACTTCAACATTACACATGTGAATTAATTGGTGCATCGTAATTTTTGGCCTAGAAAGAGATCTTTATTAATTTGACACTCTATTTTTGTACTTTTTTACTTGGTAATGGATGTTAGTCTAATTAATTACATACGAGAAAGAGATCTTTATTAATTTGCACATATATGGGGAAAACATTAGACAGCTAGGCTACATAATTAATTTTTTACTCAATTAATTGTTCACATTTATATCATTTGGTAAATAATTTAATACTGTATATAACATATAAGAAACATTACACTTGTTTAATTGTAAAGACCAATAATTGGTGATTCTTGAATAATTTCAATAGGTTGTTTTGAGATGTTCTCGCAATATTACAACCTTATGCGCACGGTGTATACAATATTATTAGAAACTGGGGGACTAATAATCTTCTATTTTGCAAAATAAACATCTGCATTCGTCAGTTATCTTGCAATTTCCCTTGGTCGGGTATCTACGATGACTATCTCCGTTACATGGATCTGTACTAGTGAGATGAGCGATATCATTTGGGCATTGCCCCGATTTTTGATAGACGCGGTTGAGATAACCAGAGATTTGCAAGTGAGAATATCCATTGCATACCTCAGGTGGGCGTCCTACACAAGTAGGGGCGTAATCGATGCACAAATAAGTTTGTAAAAACATCCACTGAGATGCACGAGTGTCATTCACGTCCGGTTTTATCACACAGTAGGAATCCTTCGTCTTGCATTCACATTCTTGTAAAACCTTAGTTGGTTGTACCTTCATAAAACGAATACATTTGAATCGAATCATTCCAATGTTTATATACAGGTAAGAATCTTACAAAGGAATACAAAGGTTAAGGATTCTAGTTAATTATTAAGTCGTGTGTTAGATAATTAAACAGTAACCCAAAATTAATAGGAAGGGAAAAAAAGAAGGTAATTAAATTACTAATAATAATAAATGAATAAAAAAGTACCTCTCCTTTCTGTTGAACTGGATTAGGGATGGAAGAGCCAACCACTGCATGTCAAAATGTACACAAAATTAATATTATGTAATTAATTAATTTAAATATATAGTTAGTATATGAAGAGAGTGGCAAAAACTTGCATGCATATAATTAATCTTATAATTTCATTATCTCACCTGATGAAATGGCACAACATATAAAGAGAGTTCCAAAGTAAACGAACAAATTTATCTTTGTCATACTCATAATTTGATACAACTTGTTAATTAAAATCAGCAGATATTGGTATGTTTTTATATATTTATTTTCTTAATAAGCGTTAATTAGTGCAAGAGTAATTAATGTCGAACTAATTAATTTAAGTTTTGGAGTTATCAATTTGAAGCGCACTTCATTTAATAAGATTCATTAAATACTTACATTTAATAAATAGTGATCATTTTCTAAAAAAGTATTAAATGTGTTTATTTTGTGGCGTGACATTAATATATTCATGTTTCTTTCATTCATTCATTATTCCTCATATAATGTGGTTGATGGTTCAAAAGAAAAAAGGATTCAAGATTTAAGTGCCCTTTTTCGGACTGGAATGGATGTATTAATATATTTTTTTATATTATTGTTTTTTTTAATTCTCAGTGAAATAGTTCTATATATAATTTTAAAAACCCTAGCCGGCCCTAGAGAGAGAAAGAGATAGAGAGATAGATACGACTAGGGTGAAAAGCCCTAGCCGTCGATAAGATGACCGCTATTCAGCCACCTGACCCCAACCAAACCCTCTCCCCGGACCCACCTACATCTAAATCTTTCGCATCCATATTAAAAACCCAAATCACTACATCAAAAGTTCCAGTTAAACAAATCGAATATTTCGAAAGAGAACCTATGATTCATTACTCAATCGAAGATTTGAAAACTCTTTCAGAACCTTTCAAATATGCTCTTGTAGGGAAGTTTTCACATGGTAAGCCTCATATAGATACTATTCGTAAAACGTTTAGTTCAATGGGTTTGAAAGCTAATTATCATATTGGAGTCATCGATTCAAAACATATTCTAATTCGATGTTATTATGAAGAAGATTTTCTACGAATTTGGATGAGAAAAATCTGGTATATTGATAATAGCCCTATGAGAACTTTTAAATGGTCTTATGATTTCAGTTCGGATAAAGAATCTTCGGTATCTCCTGTTTGGATTTCTCTATCTAAGTTACCTATTCATCTTTATAATAAAAGCAGTATTTTTAGTATTGCCTCAGCTTTTGGAAAACCCCTAAAGGTAGATGATCCAACAGCGAAGCTGACTAGACCTGGTCTAGCCAGAATCTGTGTTGAAATTGACCTAAAGAAAACACATATAAAAAGAGTAAGAATTAACTATGGAATCAATGAAGGATTTTGACAGCACTGTATATATGAAGAAGTCCCTAATTACTGCGCTCAATGTTCTAAATTGGGTCATCCTATAGAGGTTTGTAAGTTTAATAATCTAGAGAAAGAAGAGGGCAGTAAAGAAGAAACTATCAGCAAAAAGAAAGTCATTGTTAATGACAAAGAAATAGCTAATGAAGTGAACTGTGAAAAACAAGCTAAACAAAAGAATATAAAGGCCAATTATTACAACAAAAATGAGAAAATAAGTACAAAAGAATGGGTTACTAAAAGCTTCAACAATGAACCACCAAAGATTGATGTAGGAGTAGCTGCAAAGCCAGCTGCAGAAAGCACTGAAAATAACAATCTTATTGTATTAATGGAAGAAGACAAGAGTGATAAGTGTAATCTTAATACTGATATGGTCCTATTTACTGGTGAAGCAACTGTTCTCAAGTCTTTAAATATTACTCCAATTTATGATGATAATGTGACAATGAGAAACACAAGTCTAATTGATGCTCCAGACATTTCTAAAAATTTAAGAATTGATCTGGGTCTCTCTCCTAGAGAAATTCCTAATATTCTGGAAGAAGGTGAATGGAAAACTCCAAAAAGAAAATTTGGAAAAAAGCCAACTGCTGTTGGTAAAGATGCTATGGTTCTTAGGTCCTCTAATGTAAGGGTTAAAAGAAGTTTTAAATGATTAATACACTTTTTTGGAACATTAGAGGAGTGGGTACCAAATCTACCACTAGACGTATTAATAAGTTATGCAAACTACATCATATTATGTTCTTAGTCTGTATTGAACCAAAGAAAAGTCAAGATAAAGTGGATTTCTATAAAAGGAAATTTGGTTTTGATGAGGTCCTGGTTCATGAAGAGAATAAAATTTGGATTTTCTATATGCAAGAGATTAATATTACTATTCTTAATCAAATGAATCAAGCTGTATCTATGGCAGTTTCTATTGGCTATTTGGGTTTCCAGTTTCAGATTACATTAGTCTATGCCAAGTGTACAACAGTTGAAAGGAAATCTCTTTGGAGTTATTTAGAAAGTTCTTATACTATTAACCCTTGGTTGATTGGAGGGGATTTTAATACTGTGTCATCTGAAGATGATAAAATTGGGGGTTTGTCTATTAATATTGCCTCTGCTAATGATTATTTATCTTGTATTAACAATATGGGTGTTTCAGAAGCAATCTATAGTGGATCTAAATATACTTGGTGGAACAAGCGTAATGGGGTGGATGCTATTTTTGAAAGAATAGATAAGATCCTATTTAATCAAGAGTTTGCCAATTTATTTTGCAACATCTATCTTGACCATTTAAGCAAGGCTACTTCATATCATAGTCCTTTATTGTTAAAGTTACAGTTGGGTCAAGTCAACAGTCCAAGAAGGTTCGTATTTCAAAATTTCTGGACAGATCATGAAGATTTTCTTAAACTAGTGAAAGCTGTCTGGGTTCCTAGTTCTAATTCTAATGCTTTGGAAAATATTGCTAACAATCTAAAAGCAGTTAGAAAGAAACTTAAAGAGTGGAACTATAATACCTTTGGGAACATTTTCCAAGAAATTATTAAAAGTTGAAAACAAGCTGTTGAGAGCAGAACAACAGTTTGAAGTGGATCCAACACCTGTCAATAGGATTGAGCTCAATAAGGAAGAAGCTTTTCTAAAAGCTAAACTCAGTATAGAAGAAAAATATTGGGCACAAAAAGCTAATTTGAAATGGGCTTTACAAGGGGATGCTAATACAAAATTCTATCACAGCATTGTAAAGAAAAGAAGAATTAAGTGTGCTATTGGTGAAATAGAGAAAGAAGATGGTACTTGTGTTAAAGAACCAGGGGATATTAAAAGGGAGGCCATTGATTATTTTCAAAACCTATTGGCAGCTGATCAATCTAATTGTTATGCTTATAATAGATTAGACAAAATTACTAAGGTAATTACTGAAGAGATGAATTATCTATTGGACAAAGACCCTTCTAGGGAAGAGGTAAAACAAGCTGTTTTTGATCTTAGTAATTCTAGTGCACCTGACATTGATGGTTTTACAGGTCAATTTTTTGTCTCTTGTTGGGATATTATTAGTGAAGATGTTATCAAAGCTATTGATCTTTTCTTCATGGGAAATCTATTACCTAGATCTCTCTCTACTACTATTATTGCTCTTATTCCAAAGAAGATAAAGCCCAAGAAGTTTGCTGAATTCAGACCTATTAGCTTATGTACTTTCTGCAGTAAGGTTATTTCTAAAATTATGTCTACTAGATTTTCTAATATACTGCCTATTATTATTTATGAGAATCAAAGTGGATTTGTTAAATCCAGAGACATTGTAGATAATATTCTTCTTGCTCAAGAATTTATTTCAACTCTTAGTAAAAAATCAAGTGGGAAGAATATAGCTGTAAAGCTAGATATGAAAAAAGCTTATGATAGAATATCATGGCATTTCCTTATTTCAACATTAAGAAAATTGGGTTTCTCAGAGAAGGTTATTGACATAGTATGAAGGATTATTTCTGGAAATGAAACCTCTATTTTGGTGAATGGCAGTCCTACTGATCTATTTACTCCTAGAAATGGGCTTAGACAGGGGGATCCTCTATCTTCTAGTCTATTTATTATATGTTCTGAAGTATTAAGCAGGAATTTAAATTATTTGATTAACAACAAAAGATGGTCAGGTTTTAAGGCTCCTATTGGAAGTCCTATAATAACTCACCTTGCATTTGCTGATGACCTGATAATCTTCAGCTCAGCAGATATTCATTCTATCAGAAGGATTAGCAATACCCTGCAATGTTATAATAGAGATTCTGGTCAAGAAATCATTTTAGAAAAAAGCTCAGTCTATTTCTCAAAAAGTGTTAGTGCCAATCAAAAAGAAATTATCTGCAAAGAGCTTAATATTACAAGTAAGAAACCTCCTTTTTCTTATCTTGGTTGTAAGCTTTATTCTGGGCATAAAAAGTGTATACTTTTTCATGAACTTATTCTAAAAGTCAGGAGTAAACTGGCTAATTGGAAGGGCAATTGGCTAAATCTTGGTGGTAATAAATTAATATTGATTAGGCATGTCCTTCAATCTATACCTATTTATACATTGGCAGCCATGAATCCCCCTTTACAAGTTATTAAAAGAATTGATCAATTACTGTCAAACTTTTTCTGGGGTAATATAAATGGTAAAAATAAGTATCATTGGGTTAGATGGAGCAAAATTTGTACTACTGTGAAAGAAGGAGGCTTGAATATTAAAAGTTTTCATGACATTTCAAAAGCCTTTGCAATGAAACTATGATGGAAGTTCAAAACAAAAGATTCTTTGTGGTCCAACTTCATGAAAGCTAAATATTGTAGAAAAAAGAAAGCAGAAGACATTTCTATTATAAGAGGTACTAATACTTGGTGCAGAATGCTTCAAGCTAGAGAACTGACTGAAAGTAATACTACTAGAGTTGATAATGGATTAAAACCTATATGGAAACCTACTACTCTTGGGAATTTTACTATAAACTCAGCTTGGAATATTGTTAGAAAAGTAGGTATTGTAAACTGGAGAAGTACATTTATATGGAATAGAATGGTACCTTTAAAGATCTCTTGCTTTATGTGGAAATTATTTAACCAAGCTGTTTCCTTGGATTGCAACCTGCATAAATTTGGCATTAGTATAGCCTCTATGTGTGGATGTTGCAAAAAGTCAAAAGAAACATTTGATCATGTTTTTAGTAATGGTATAATTGCAAATGAGGTTTGGAACTTCTTTGAAATTAAATGGGGTATTATTATTCAAAATAATTCTTTGTTTGGAAGAATTAACAGCTGGTGGTCTTATATCATTAAGAAAAAGAGTTTCTCTGAAAGGAAAATTTGTCAGGTTCTTCCTTCTATCATTATTTGGGTTATTTGGAAATCCAGATGTTCAAGCAAATTTGATAATATCAAAATGAAGTCTGGCAATATTATTCGAAATTCTGAAGAGCTGATTATTCAGTCTGGTTATATGGAGAAAGATTTCTCTTATTCTAATTACAGTGGAAAGAAGATTATTAAAAAATTAACCATTATTAAGTGGCTTTATCCACCAACTGGGTATTTGAAACTCAACATAGATGGCTGTTATAAAAAAACTGAGGCTTTTAATGGAATTGGTGGTCTAATTAGAGATGAAAAGGGCTATTTTATCAAAGGGTTTTCTAGGGCTATCACCAGTACTTCAGCTCTTTATTCTGAGTTCATAGCTCTATATTATGGTCTACAAATTTCACCAAAAAGACTTCTAATAATTGAGAGTGATTCCTTACAGTTAATTAATATCATCGAAGGTAAACAAAAATGCCCTTGGCTAATTTTTGATCTATTTAAATGTATTAAAGATCAAATAAAAGAAGGAGAGTACCTGTTTAAGTATGTGGCACGAGAGGGCAACAAAACTGCTGATCTACTTGCGAATTGGGATGGTATCATCATTTCTTCTTGTCTGGATGATTTTCCACAGGTTTTGAAAGGGATAATATCTACTGAATCTAAAGGATTTCCTAATCTAAGATTTAGATGAAGATGAAGTTAGAAACATAGCATATTTATCTATATTTAAATTAAAGATGAAGAAGAAGATGAAGATTGCTAAAGAAATGAGAGATTTTCTCTCTCTTAGGTTATTTCTCAGAGAGAAATGAAGAGGTGCAAGATGACCGGTGTTATTACATCTTTTTTCAGGCCCAGTCCATTAAGTTTCAAGCGTCATTCTATTGAATCCAAATTTAGTTTTTTAGATATTAAGTTTCAGTTATTTCAATTGGCTGTAATAGTTTGTTTTAATTTCATTTAGGTTTCTTAATTAGAGATCCTCTCTGTAATTACTCTTGATTTCTATCTGTGGGGTTTTTCCTCCGCAACTCGTTTTAATAAATTGTGGGTATTCCCACTAATAATTTTAAAAAAAAATGTAAATTGCATAGAGCTAGAGAAAATGGCCAGCAACAAAAATCTTGTCCCTATGATCATCACTTTAGTTTTTTTTTGCTATTTTGGCTGCAAGTGAGGCAAAAAACTTGCCACATTGTAAGTTTCCGGCGATATTCAATTTCGGAGACTCCAATTCTGACACGAGCAATGGTATGGTAGCAGCTAACCAAAAGCCTTAAAGGTCACTTAGTGATGGTCGTCTCATCGTAGAGTTTATAGGTAATGTCGTAAAAAATTAGTACCTTGGTACGTAGACCCTAAAAATCCTGTTAGCATCTAATAATTAACCTTACTGGGAAAAATGACAACATACACAGAAAACTGTTGCATAAAATAATAATAATGTGTCAATTTTCATAATATAACAAAATATTGCCATTCAAATTATTACAAAAGTAAACTAAAAAAGACATGATATATTGTTGTGAGCCCAAATACGGAGTCATAAAAATATTGATATACCATAAGAGTTATATTTGACATTTCTGTTAAAACTAAAAAAGATTTCCTCCAAGGTTAAACTGGCCTACACGAACTTTGACATTGTAAATTTGTAGGAGTACGTAATTAAGATTTCTTATATCACATATGACGTATTTAGGTATCATATTTCTTGTTGTGCTCATAAATAAACAAACAATTTTGAAATATAATAAAAAAAAAGGTACCATAAAAGTCACACAAGTATGTCATGCTTTTTGGAATCATGAACCAAATCCATGGTAGGATGGTGTTCTAGTATGACTATGTTTTATTCACCATTTTTTTATTTTATTTATTGACTTGATCAGTCGGTTTAACATACAAATAAGCATGGGATTGAAGTTGTAAATTACTAACATGGCTTGCATACTAATATTTAGTTATCTTGAATTGTTCCTGACCAATCAAAAATAATATTGAATCTAAGATCCCCTTATATTTCAAATTATAATTATACACGCAGCTAAGAAGCTAGGAAAATCACATCTAAGTGCATATGCCGACAAGTTCGGAACGAATTTCCGTCACGAGGCAAACTTTGCTGTTAGAGGTTCAACAATCCGCTACCAGCTGTCAAACAAAACTGGCACCTATCTTGATGATCAGATATCAGAATTCTGTCAATTCAAGGCTAAAGCCAATTCCCTTTTGAAAATAGGTTATAATTTACACCATCACACATGGCAATCTGGCTATTTCCAAACATTTACTAGTGTTATTAATTTCCTTCGACAGTGCACATGGCAAATAGGTACTAATGTAAAACAAAAGGGATATTAACCTGACTTCAACATTACACATGGGAATTAATTGTTAGTGATAATGAAATTAGTTAGGTGGATCCTAATTTTTGGCCTAGAAACTTAATGCTTTCTAACTCTATTTTTGTACTATAATTTTTATTTGGTGTTGGATGTTAGTCTAATTAATTACATACGAGAAAGAGATCTTTATTAATTTGCACATATATGGGGAAAACATTAGACAGCAGGCTACATGATTATTTTTTTACTCAATTAATTGTTCACATTTATATCATTTGGTAAATAATTCAATACTGTATATAACATATAAGAAACATTACACCTGTTTAATTGTAAAGACCAATAATTGGTGATTCTTGAATAATTTCAATAGGTTATTTTGAGATGTTCTCGCAATATTACAACCTTATGCGCGCGGTGTATACAAAATTATTAGAAACTGGGGGTGTAATAATCTTCTATTTTGCAAAATAAACATCTGCATTCGTCGGTTATCTTGCAATTTTCCTTGGTCGGATATCTACGATGACTATCTCCGTTACATGGATCTGTACTAGTGAGATGAGCGATATCATTTGGGCATTCACCCAATTTTTGATAGACGCGGTTGAGATAACCAGAGATTTGCAAGTGAGAATATCCATTGCATAGCTCAGGTGGGCGTCCTACACAAGAAGGGGGGCCGTATTCGTTGCACAAATAAGTTTGTAAAAACATCCACTGAGATGCACGAGTGTCATTCACGTCCGGGTTTATCACACAGTAGGAATCCTTCGTCTTGCATTCACATTCTTGTAAAACCTTAGTTGGTTGTACCTTCATAAAACGAATACATTTGAATCGAATCATTCCAATGTTTATATATATACAGGTAAGAATCTTACAAAGGAATACAAAGGTTAAGGATTCTAGTTAATTATTAAGTCGTGTGTTAGATAATTAAACAGTAACCCAAAATTAATAGGAAGGGAAAAAAAGAAGGTAATTAAATTACTAATAATAATAATAAATGAATAAAAAAGTACCTCTCCTTTCTGTTGAACTGGATTAGGGATGGAAGAGCCAACCACTGCATGTCAAAATGTACACAAAATTAATATTATGTAATTAATTAATTTAAATATATAGTTAGTATATGAAGAGAGTGGCAAAAACTTGCATGCATATAATTAATCTTATAATTTCATTAATTATCTCACCTGATGAAATGGCACAACATATAAAGAGAGTTCCAAAGTAAACGAACAAATTTATCTTTGTCATACTCATAATTTGATACAACTTGTTAATTAAAATCAGCAGATATTGAGATGTCTTTATATATTTATTTTCTTAATAAGCGTTAATTAGTGCAAGAGTAATTAATGTCGAACTAATTAATTTAAGTTTTGGAGTTATCAATTTGAAGCGCACTTCATTTAATAAGATTCATTAAATACTTACATTTAATAAATAGTGATCATTTTCTAAAAAAGTATTAAATGAGTTTATTTTGTGGCGTGACATTAATATATTCATGTTACTTTCATTCATTCATTATTCCTCATATAATGTGGTTGATGGTTCAAAAGAAAAAAGGATTCAAGATTTAAGTGCCCTTTTTCGGACTGGAATGGATGTATTAATATATTTTTTTATATTATTGTTTTTTTTAATTCTCAGTGAAATAGTTCTATATATAATTTTAAGAAAATGTAACAAAAATAGCATCTATATCCGTTGAATTTAAAGTAAAACTTTTATTTTTTCCCTGAAAAAGTCGGAGATGTTTAAGGTGTACGAATAAATGCATGAAAATATATATCTTTTGAAAATCTGTACAAATTTCCCTAAACTTCTCATTAATCTTTTGGATGAAAATTTTATTTTATTAGTTTGAGGGAATCTAATTTTTTTTTAAGATGTCTTAATTTGACTAAGCATGTAATGATCTCACCAAAACTAATTCACAAAATAATGCTCCTCTCAAACTAATTACCATTCTAAGGTCCTTAACTTCAAATATATTCATCTAATTTTCAAGTTATTCTAAAACAGTCACCAAACACAAAATCACAAAACTGAAGTAATTTAAGTAATCTGAATTTAAAAAATAATAAATATTATTTGATAAAGACAATTACAAACATACTAGATTTCCTTATTTAGAGCATAATTATTGACCAATGAGTTTTTCATATTTAGACTTTACAGGTGTAGTTTTCTTATTTAATATCATGAAAACAACCATCGATCATGGCATAAAATAATTAAACTGAAACTAAATTAACCCGATATCACGACTTGTGAAATATAAATTTTAACATTTGTTTCTAATCAATACGATGAATATGTTTCTTATATGGGTGGTTATTTAATTTAATTAAAAAGTGGTGATAGACATGCAATAATTAAGTATTTCATAATTTCTAAGTCTTGGATCATCGTTAACTGTTTTGTTTTAATACATTCTCACATTTTTCTTTGCTTAGTAAAAAAGAAGAAGAAATATATAAGTACTGGTAATAGTTGCTCACGCGTTACGTGTGCGATACGTAGTAACATAGATATGATCACGACAAATAAACTTAATATTTTTTTAAAAAATTTAAATATCGAATGATTAAATATAATTAATTAACAATCGTATAAAAATAGTAACATAATGTTTTACTCTTATAAAAAATACACAACAATTTTGTTTGAAATATAAATATATGTAAAATAACATTTTTAAAGTTATTTATTTATTTGAATTGAGTGATGACATTTAAGAGTAATTACAATATTAAAGTGAGAGTATTTTTAAAAAATTTGGACAAAATTTGATATGCTCAAAATGCTTGGGTTGACTTATATTAATAGTATGATTCGATCCAAATATTAATACTATTGTTAAATAATTTCTTAGGTATATATGAGGATCCAAACTTTATTAGCGATAATAATAATTGTAAAAACTAAAATTGCAGTGGTTGTTGTAGAATCATTTAAAAAAATTGTAGTTAACTTGTAATTTAAGGACATTACAATGGGAAATAAATCTAAGGACATTAAATAAATTTAAGGACATTCAATGGGAAATAATTTCAGTTGAATGGCCATCCAATTGAGAATGCTATTTTTTATGCCAATTTTTAGAAAGTTACTTTTCTTCATGTCCCATGAAATATGGATAACATTTTCCTATAAAACAGATTTTACGACAAATTAAGCAAACACACGGAAAATAATATTTACATAAAATATTTTTGGCGAGCCTGATTTTCTTTCCAAGCTCGGCTTATATTTTATTCGCGTCGGCTCCGATCTTCCAAGGTCGTTGACGTAGGTGGTATCTGCATCGTCGTCGGGGTACTCTCTAAGCCTGCACAAGAAACGAACAGGGGCCCGGGGTTGGTACCAGGTTTTCCCTCTCCGACGATCAAGTCAGTATCAGTATAGGTTGAAGGTAAGAATATAGTTAAGGATGAGGGAATGATCCAGTTACGAGTTGTGGCGTCAGATGTCACGGTTAATATTCTGGTGGTCAGGGTTGTTTCAGCTTTATCTCTCCTCTCTGTCTTTTTGTGTCCCCTTCTAATTGGTATTAGTGGGGGTATTTATAGTCTGATCAGAGGTGTTATTAGCCCTTGGATCACTGCACTGTCTAATAAAGATCCAACGGCTTCAGGTCATTTATGACTCTGACAATGGCACTGTTCATCATCTGGGGCCCACAGGGCTGACATGTGATTGGGCCACGTCGATGAAACACGTAAAGGGTCCCCCAAGGGAGCAGCAGCATTAATTGGAGAAGAGTGCTCGACAAGCTTCTCCGGGCCGGCCTAGGCACGGTCCGGCCCCTCAAGATCCGGGGTGACACGTTACCCGTGGTTGACGGACCCGGATCGCCTGCTGTGGAGTTGGTATCGGTCCGGACGAGGAGGTGCCGACATCCCCTCGCCAACAGCTCCCTGTCCGGAGTCGTCGTTAAGGACGGGGTCTCCAGGGATTCTAAGTCGTTACGGGGGCTCCGGTCATCGTGTTCTTAGGCTTGACGGTGTGGAGACGCCTCGGCGTAGTCCGACACGTGTTCTTGTATTATGGAATTTTTGACACGTGGAGCACGCCCATCAAGCATTTATGAGGCGCCGCCTCTGTCTCTTCGATTCCATCAATGTCATCAATGCCAAAACGGCTGGTGAGTGACACTTGGCAGTTGACCTCTATATGCTGTACACGTGTACTGCGTCGATTGAGTGGTAGCATTTATTCGTGGGAGTTCGTGTAATGAGCCGCCGTTGTCTTTTCACCTTCTGGTAAATGTCTTTTCATCTTCTGGTGAGGGCCTATAAATACCCTCAGTGAAATCTCATTTTCACTTTCTCACTCTCTCACTAAAATTTTTACACAGCAGCCCGTTCTCTCTCTTCCCTCACACTTCATACTTAGCAAATTTCATCAAACAACCAACCATCATGGTAATCAAACACGGAGCCGGAAAAGGCCCGATGGTTGCCCCAAAGCCACGACGCCTAGAGGTAATGGCAAACGCCTTGCCATTCCGGGCGATGGTCATCGATCCGGCCATATCCGTGGCGGTAAATGACAACAGCATAATGGTCAGGCAGCACGGGGCTGACCTGGACGAGTTCCGTCAGCTGTGCGGCATAGGGGAGGAGTTCCGACTTCGGACCTGTGCGACCGCTGACGAGGTGAACGGGATCGTCGCCGATCCCAAGAGTATGGCAACCCTCTCCCTCTCTACTCTTTTATACGGGGGCACCCACCTCCCCATACCAGAGCTACTGGCGGAGCTCTGCGCCTGGACGCAGACTCTTCCGTGCCAGTGGCCTCTGCAGGCGCATCGCATCTGCGCCGGAATAGAGGCACTGAGTGTCGCATTGGGCCCGGACATCCCGGAGCCACTGGGGCTTAAAGAGCTCTTGGCCTGCTACGAATTCTTGCAGACTGAGCCGACCTCTCAATCCAAGAGCCGGCAGCCCTACCTGAGGTGTCGGTCCCACAATCAGCTGATCACGGGTAACTCCGATTCGAATCGGGGTTACACACAAGACGTGGTCGTGGTGGAGGGCCGCTGGCTCAGTCGTGACGACCTGGTCCTTCCGCTCAGGCCGGGAAGGGTGCTGAGCAACAAGGAAAACAAATTTACCGTGGCCGCCAAGCTCAGGGGCCTCGGTGACCCCAACGTAGAGGCGTTGGAGGTGGCCCTAAATTGGTGGGGTCGAGACGGGACCGACGTAGGGGCCCGAGACGCGGAGCGTCTTCTGATCTGTGGCTCCCCCACCTCCTGCAAGGGGAACAGCTTCAAATGGCCCCACAGGACCTTCTGTCTCGTGGGGTACTCCAGGGAAAGGTGGGAGAAGGAGAAGGGACTGGAGTCGACCCTCCCTCCCAAGGCCGTTGAGGATGCTGAGGCCACTGTGGAGCCTGCAGCTAAGAAGGCGTCGAAGCCGAAGCTGAAGACAGGCAGCAAGGCGAAGGCGGTGACGGCGACCTCCGCTCCTGCATTGGCCGGCGCCTCGTTCGCGCCTGCATCCGCCGGGGTTCATACTGAGACCCGGTCGGACGGTACCGTCCTCCACTTTAGGGTGGGGCCAGACGGTACCCGTGCTTACATAGACCAACATGGGAAACCTCTGCCAGAGGTTCTTCCCCTGAGGTCTAGGGAGCCCGAGGTAGTGAGCCCTCCTCGCTTGGAGGATAGCCCTGCTGAGGCCGAACCCACCGGCCCGGGCTTGGGCACCTCGCGGACCAGGGTAAGTTTGCCCTTTTCTGTTTTTATGCCTTCAGTCTCACACTTAGCTAAATTTTTGCGAATATAACTTCTAACTTATTCGGTCTTTGCAGGTGGTCCTTTCTGATGAAGAGGAGGCGGTGGAGGAAAATGCTGAGAAAGAGGAGGTTGTAGAGCCCGAGGCCGTCGAGGAGGAGGTCGTCGTGGCGGGGGATGAGGAGGTTGTAGAGGTGGCCCCTGCTGATGCTAAGGCAAAAGCCTTAGAGAGGTTGGGGGGCTTGTTGGGGCAGGCGAGGCGAGAACGAGCCGCTCAAAAGGCCGAAGCTGACAAGAGGAAGAGAGAGGAGGCGAAGGCCCCTCGTGAGTCAAAGAAGGCCCGGACCGGGGACTCTGAGAGGAGGGAGGATGCTGCACCCATCCTTGAGCCTGAGGAACCGGAGGTCGTCGCCGAAGAGCGAGAGATGCCAACTACCCATGCGAAGGGTCTATTGCCTAGCGCTTCGGGCTCAAGCTCAGGTCCTGGCTCCCCGTCACCAAGAATGCCTATTCAGACCCCGGAGGAGGTCAAGGCAATGACTGGGGTCCGGAGCATCATGGAGGGCCATCCCTCTGCTGACCTGCTGGCTCTGGCCGCGCTTCAGCAGCAGACCGTCGAGGCCGACCATCGCGGCCGCGACCTTGCTTCTGCCATGAAGTCGGCCATGGCGATGATCCCTCAGGTAAAATGTTGTTTTCATTGTGCCATTCTTAAGTTTTTTGCTAAGTGTCCCTCTTCTTAAGTTTTTTGCTAAGTGTTCCTCTTCTTTTGTAGGCCTACTTAACGATGAACCAGTATGTCTATCAGCAAGGGCAACTGGTGAGGTCGTGGATGTCGAAGGCCGAGGCCAGTGCTAAGCAGGCCGAAGATGCTCTGCAGAAGGCGGAGGGGGCCCGTATAAGGGCAGAGAAGGCCGAGGGTCTCGTTGATACCTTGGAAGCTCGGCGAGCTGAGGCCGCGAAGGCCGGTGCTGAGGCCGAGGAGCGTGAACGAGCTGCGGTTGCAGCTCTGAAGGAGGCTGAAGCAAGTTTGGCCGACAAGGTGAAGGCCGCAGTTGAGGCCGCTGAGGCAGGGATGGCTGATAGGGTGAAGGCTGCGGTTCAAGCCGCCGAGGCGGAGATGAGCGCTGCCTTGGAACTATCAACACAGAGGGACTTTAATTCCTTCTATGTTGATGGCTGGTCTGAGGCAGCGGCTTTCATGAGGGCGGGACCGGATCATCCGGTGTGGAACATGGAAAACATCATGGTTCCCGTTCCCTCTGCTCCCATTCCCGAGGTGGTCCCCTTAACCCCTCGAGCCCTCACGGATGATGAAGCTGATGATAATAAGGGGGCGGCCTAGGGGTTTTTCTTTGTTTTGTTTTCGATGTAATAGCTTGAGCTTGTAATAGCTTCTTATCGAATGAAATGAAAAACAATTTTGGCCTTTGGACTTGTGTTTATTTCTGTTTTTCTGTTTTTTCTCTTCATCATGTGTTCCGTTTATGTATGTATGTATGTGCTCCCAATGATGGGCCCGTATGCTTCGGCGTCGGGACACTCATTTTACATAACTCACAATTCCGAAACACTTGTAAAATTTAAATGAACTGAAAAATTCAAATAAATGGAAACCGGGGTGCCGTATAGGCTCGGGTGTTCTGAAACACTTGTAAAATTTAAATGAACTGAAAAATTCAAATAAATGGAAACCGGGGTGCCGTATAGGCTCGGGTGTTCTGAAACACTTGTAAAATTTAAATGAACTGAAAAATTCAAATAAATGGAAACCGGGGTGCCGTATAGGCTCGGGTGTTCTGAAACACTTGTAAAATTTAAATGAACTGAAAAATTCAAATAAATGGAAACCGGGGTTCCGTATAGGCTCGGGTGTTCTGAAACACTTGTAGAATTTAAAATGAACTGAAAATGCAAAACGGGGCGATTTCGGAATAACAACAGTTTTATTCATAAAGCCCTTGGGCACATTTACACCATACTCGTCTTTACATCAAAACGCAAAAGTCGAGCCCTATTGATAGTACTTCCTTAGGTTATTGACGTTCCAAGGTCGATCTATCGGGACGTCGTTGGGGAGGCGACCCAACAGGTAGGCCCCGTTGCCTGCCGCACCGAGGATTCGATAGGGGCCTTCCCAGTTGGGGCCTAGCTTTCCGTCGGACTGTACCCTAGTGTTGTTGTTCACTTTCCGCAGCACTAGGTCCTCGTCTTGGAAACGTCTGGCGTTCACTCTTTTGTTATAGGAACGTCCCAGCTCGTTCTTGTATTCGGCGTTACGGATGGCCGCCACTTCCCTTCGTTCTTCAGCATATTCGAGCTCGAGCCCCATCATCTTTTCGTTCAGTCCGTTCTCCACCATGTCGGTTCTGAGCGAGGGGAGCCCGATTTCTAACGGGATGACCGCTTCCATCCCGTAGGTCAGGCTATAGGGCGTTTGTTGGGTGCCCCGTCTCCTTGTCGTTCGGTAGGCCCAAAGCACGTGCTGCAGCTCATCAGCCCATCGTCCTTTGGACTCGTCCAGCCTCTTTTTTATTCCGTCGAGGACGGTCTTATTCGATACTTCGGCTTGGCCGTTGCTTTGGGGATACGAAGGGGTGGAAAAATAGCTTCGGATTTGGTACTTCGCGTACATCGCTTTTAACTTAGCCCCGGTGAACTGGCCCCCATTATCAGCCACTATAGAGTAGGGGATTCCGAATCTCGTGATTACATCCCTCCAGAGGAACCTGATCACCTCGGCCTCCATTATCTTTGCTAATGCTACGGCTTCTACCCACTTCGAGAAGTAGTCGGTGACCATGAGGAGGTACTTTTTGCCTCCCGGGGCCCGAGGGAATGGTCCGACGATGTCCATGCCCCATTGGGCAAAGGGCCAAGGCGAAGTCACGCTGCTCATCTTTTGGGCCGGGGCTCTAGGTATGGGGGCGTATTTCTGGCACTTCTCACATTTGAGCACGAAGGTTTTAGAATCCTTTTGCATGAGGGGCCACCAATATCCGTGAGTTAAGGCACGGTTGGCAAGCGACCTGCCCCCGGTGTGGCTCCCACACGTACCTTCGTGTATCTCCTCCATGACCTTTATCACCATATCAGGGTGGACACAGAGGAGATAGGGCCCGGAGAACGATCTCTTATAAAGTTTATCGTTGGGGGCTAGCCAGAACCCTAATGCCTTTCTTTTTATTTTTTCAGCCTCCTTCTTATCATCAGGAAGGTCGCCGGAGCGATGGTATTCGATTATGGGGTCCATCCAGCTGAGCTCCGGCGGAAGGTCGGTCACCATGTTAACGCTTGCCCTAGCGTCGATGCTAGGAGAAGGGACGTACTCTATGGTGATGACTCGCTCCTTTTTATCACTCATAGCCGAGGCCAGGGTCGCTAGTGCATCGGCGTGGGTGTTCTCGTTTCTGTTGATGTTGACGATCTCCCGATACTCGAAGCTCTGGAGTATTTCGGAGGCGATGGCCACGTACTTTTCCATCCTTTAGTCCTTTGTTTGGAATTCACCACTGATCTGGCTACTGACTAATTGGGAATCAGTGTGCACCAGTATCTTCTTGATGCCGAGGCTTCGGGCCATTTTCAGGCCAGCTATCACGGCTTCGTACTCCGCCTCGTTATTGGTGGCTCGGAAGCCAAGCTGGATTGACTTCTCGATTACATCACCCTGTGGGGATTGGAGGACCACCCCGAGGCCAGATCCCTTTTTATTGGCAGCTCCGTCGGCATGCAAGGTCCATGTTCCTTGGGCACGTTCCTCGATGACGGGGGACGTAGTCGTTCCGGTGAATTCTGCCACAAAGTCGGCCAGGGCCTGCCCCTTGACCGAGGTTCGCGGCTCGTACCGGATGTCGTACGCGTTTAGGTGGCAAGCCCACTTCGTCATACGCCGAGACAGGTCTCCCTTCTTGAGTATTTCCCGAATGGGCTGATCCGTATACACCACGATACTGTGTGCCGAGAAGTAATGGGCCAGTTTTCGCGATGCCAGGACGAGTGCCAGGACGAGCTTTTCTAGGGGCATATACCTAGCCTCGGCGTCGAGGAGGGTTTTGCTCACGTAATAGATTGGCCTTTGCTCCCTGCCGACCTCTTTGATGAGGACGGCGCTAACGGCTATCTCGGATAAGGCAAGGTACAGGGCAAGGACGTCGCCGGTGTCCGGCTTGGCCAGAAGAGGCGCGCTTCCGAGGTAGTTCGCCAGCTACGTGAACGCATTCCGGCATTCGTCATTCCATTCGAATTTCTTCTGAGCCTTTAGAGCCGTAAAGAATGGCTTGCATCGATCTCCGAACCGGGCTATAAACCGGTTGAGGGCAGCGGCCATTCCGGCTAACTTTTGTACGTCCTTCCTCTTTTCAGGGGTTCTCAAGTTCTTCAAGTCAGAGATTTGGGCCGGGTTCGCCTCTATACCGCGATGGGTCACCATGAACCCTAGGAACTTTCCGGCCCCAACTCCGAAGGCGCACTTAGAGGCGTTCAGCTTCAGATCATGCCTTCGTATCGTTTCGAACACCTCTCTCAGGTCGGCCAGGTGGTCGTCCTCCTGGGCGCTTTTCACTACCATATCGTCGATATAGACCTCCATGCTCCGGCCTATGCTCTTAGCGAATATCTTGGTGACCATTCTCTGATATGTCGCCCCGGCGTTCTTAAGCCCAAATGGCATCACCTTGTAGCAGTAATTCCCCCTTGGGGTTATGAAGGCGGTTTTCTCTTGGTCAGCCTCCGACATGGGTATTTGGTGATAGCCGGAGCAGGCGTCCAGGAAGCTCATTCTGGCGGCTCCGGCGGTGGAGTCTACTATCTGATCAATTTTAGGCAGAGGGAACGGATCCTTTGGACAGGCCCGGTTGAGGCTCGTGTAATCGATGCAGACACGCAGTTTTCCGTTCTTTTTAGGGACCACCACGGGGTTAGCGAGCCATCTAGGATAAAAGATTTCCCTAATGGCTCCAGCTAGCAGAAGCTTTTGTACTTCCTCGTTTATGGCATCGGCATGCTCCGGACTAACGTGGCGTCCCTTCTGCATCACAGGCTTCGCATCCGGGTTGACGTTCAACTTATGGCAGGCGAGGTCGGGACTGATACCCGACATTTCGCATGGGGACCATGCGAAGTTATCGAGGTATTCGAGCAGTAGCTTAACGAGACCTGAAACCTCGGGCTCGCTCAGCCCCGCGCCTACCATAAAAAAGTGGTCCTCGTCGTACCCCGGGATCTGGACCTTCAACAATTCTCCTTCTACCTTTTCTTCGGCTTCCGGACCCATCTTCTTGTTCAGTTCCCGCAACAGCTTGGGATCCTCAGCTTCTATGTTCATAGCACTCTGGGCCGGAACCGGTTTACTGCCGGAGTATACGGCCATGGCACAGCTTCTTGAGACCTTTTGGTTTCCCGATATGGTCTCAACTCCATTCGTAGTGGGGTACTTGACCTTTTGGTGTAGAGTGGAGGAGACGCCTTCTATCTCATGAAGCCACGTGCGCCCCAGAATGATGTTGTAAACGGAGGGGACGTCCACCACCGTGAACTCCACGCTCATAACTTTGGTTCCTATCTTAACAGGCAAGGTTATGTTCCCTCTGGGCTGGACAGCCTCAGAGTTGAATCCGTACAGAGGGGGGGCGTTGGTATCTAGCTGCCCCTCCGTCAGCCCCATCTTTTCGAAGAGGTCTCCAAAGAGAATGTTCACCGACGCCCCTTGATCGACGAGGATGCGTCCTACTGAACAATGGCCCACTTGGGCCATGATGACAAGGGCGTCGTAGTGGGGCAGGTCTACCCCCACTAGGTCGAAGTCGGTGAAGCTTAGATCTGGCTTGGTTCCTAGTTTGCACCTCTTCCGGGGCTTCGAGCTTTCGGCGAGGCAGACGTGCTTTTTCATCGTGGCCTCACGGGCCTCGGTTCTCTCCGCCCCATTTGGCTTCGGCTTCTTCGGTCCAGAATGGATAACCTGGCAAGTCATCACCGGTGGGGGGAGGTCTGGTTGCCTTTCGTCGTCCCCTTCTCGGTCTCGATCGGGGTCCCTTCGCGTCTTGACGTATTTCGCCATCAAGCCGTCCCGGACCCATCCTTCCAGCCTTGCCTTTAGACCATGACACTCATTGGTATAGTGGCCGCAGCCTCTGTGATAGTCACAAAATTTGTCATTAGGCCCCCGGGCCGGTTCGTTCCTGAGCGGGGGAGGCCAGGAAAAGAATGGCTCGTTCTCAATCTCAAAGAGCAGGTCGGTCAGTGGTAGGCGGAATGTGGTGGAGTAGGCATTTCCTGGGTTCGAAGGGCCAGCCCGACGGGTGTCCTCCCTTCTACGCTTAGGGGCCGGTTGCTGGCTCTCCACCGTTCGAGGTCTCCCCAACCTTTCCGCTATGGGGCGATCTCGCCGGTTGCTCCTTGAGACGGCTCCTCCCCAAGGCTGCTCGATGCTGGCGACTGAACGCGTCGCTCCAGCAGATCTCATGTCTTTCTCGATATCGACATGCTGTTTGATTAGTGACCGGAGCTGGGAAACTGAGCCAGGAGGGGTCGCTATCATTTCGTTGCGGATCCTGCTTCCCACGATCATGTTCTGCCTGAAAGCAGCTATAGCCGTAGAATCGGGGCATTCGGCACATTCAGCGTGCTTCTGCCAGAACCGATTATCGTAGCTCTCGAGGGTCTCTTTGGGTTGGGCCTTCACTTGGTACAACTGCTCCGGTTGGGCAGCCCTTTCCTTCAAGTTGATGAACCGGTGTGCAAAATCATAGGCCAGATCATCCCAACAGTGGATGGAGTTGGCAGGCAGAGACTGGAACCATTTACTTGCGAGCCTCCCTAGGCTGGCGGGGAAGCATTTACACATAAGGCGATCGAGGTGGGACCAGTGGTTCATCTGGTATCGATAGTGCCGGAGGTGGGCTTCCGGGTCAGAATCTGCGTTGAACACTTGGAGAACGGGGGCAGTAAAATTTCCGGGGGGCTCACTGTACTCTATCTCGTCTGAGAACGGGGTACTGCGGGTGGAGGCAACGATTTTTAGCGCTGCCTCGTCCGCGACTTCATCTCGGCCAGCGCGACGACCCCTCCTTCTTCTCCGGGGAGGCCTTTCAGTCCGAGCATGACTCGAAGCGGGCCGTGAATCGTGACTATCACCTGGTCGACTGATTCGTGAGTGTACGCTCTGGTCGTTTATACGGCGCGAACTCCCCTCGTGGGAACGCCTCGACTCCTCTCCCCTAGCCGGCTCCTCAGGAACCTCTAGGGGGGGTCGTCTTGAGGGTCCCAACCGCGACATCACGCTCTTGGTAGGGATGCGAACGGGCTCTGGCTGCTCTACGCCACGAGAGACGGGTCCGGGCTCAGATGCCATCATAGAGGCTATCAACGCCTTTTGAGCCGCCAAGGCAACGAGTTCCTTCTCATGGATCTCTAGCATCATGCGAGTCAGCTCGTCGCGCGACCGGGGCGTCCCCTGGACTGCATTGAGTGGAGTAGGCTGCCCCTCAGGCGCAGTTCCCGGCGTGCCAAAAGAGAGGGTCCTCGGCATTCCAAATACTGGGGCATGCCGTGGGGGAGGGCTCTCGTACTGTTCATTATCCGTCATCGTTCCTTGGAAATGGATTGTCGGAGCTAGCGCTTTGAAATTCCCACAGACGGCGCCAATTGGCGAGCCTGATTTTCTTCCCAAGCTCGGCTTATATTTTATTCGCGTCGGCTCCGATCTTCCAAGGTCGTTGACGTAGGTGGTATCTGCTTCGTCGTCGGGGTACTCTCTAAGCCGGCACAAGAAACGAACAGGGGCCCGGGGTTGGTACCAGGTTTTCCCTCTCCGACGATCAAGTCAGTATCAGTATAGGTTGAAGGTAAGAATATAGTTAAGGATGAGGGAATGATCCAGTTACGAGTTGTGGCGTCAGATGTCACGGTTAATATTCTGGTGGTCAGGGTTGTTTCAGCTTTATCTCTCCTCTCTGTCTTTTTGTGTCCCCTTCTAATTGGTATTAGTGGGGGTATTTATAGTCTGATCAGAGGTGTTATTAGCCCTTGGATCACTGCACTGTCTAATAAAGATCCAACGGCTTCAGGTCATTTATGACTCTGACAATGGCACTGTTCATCATCTGGGGCCCACAGGACTGGCATGTGATTGGGCCACGTCGATGAAACACGTAAATGGTCCCCCAAGGGAGCAGCAGCATTAATTGGAGAAGAGTGCTCGACAAGCTTCTCCGGGCCGGCCTAGGCACGGTCCGGCCCCTCAAGATCCGGGGTGACACGTTACCCGTGGTTGACGGGCCCGGATCGCCTGCTGTGGAGTTGGTATCGGTCCGGACGAGGGGGTGCCGACATCCCCTCGCCAATTTTCCTGCCCATACCAAAACAAATAGCAGGAAAGTGCACCAACATTTGAAACAAAAGAATTATGAATGTTGGACCATTTTTATGAAACATAAAAGTAAAAAAAGAGAAGAAAAAAAATGGTCGTTGCCATGTACTAATTAACAAAAATGTAGATGCAACTTTGATATATATATAGTTGTAATTGACAAGTAAAAAATTGAATACTTTGATCAAAGTACTCTTAAGTCAAAACTGTAAAGATCATTAAGCCATTTAATGCTATGTTTGATAAAATACTCTTTTTTGTAGAAACTGAAACAAAAAACTAAAAAAAACAACTAATGGCTATCCAAAAATATTAACAATGCCATCAATTTTATTCATGAAAATGTGGAGACAGGAAGGTCATATATATATATATATATATATATATATATATATATTTCGACTTTGTTTTCAACAGCCAATGGATATGTTTTCGACATGAGTCGACTTTGTTTTCGACTCATGGGTAAATGCATATGTTCATGCCAATGGAATTAGAGATTACAATATTGGCGATTGCTTCGAGTTTGGCGCTTTTCAGTTTTCTTTACCTCTCCAACATCACTTCCACATTATCCAGATTCTATGCAACAAATTTTAAAACCAGCCACGGTATAGATGCAAATTTCGGTTCATAATATATTCTTGCTTCTTCGTTTAAACAACTTATTTGTCCCGTTGTCCGAGAGGAGAATTCAAATTACACACTAGTGTGCAGTTTCTATATAGCAAACTAACATTTATGTTTTCCCTTGTACTCTGCAATTACCTAGAATATTATGTTTCGTAGTATAAGCTTTGTTTATTTCAAAAAAATGGAGAATGTAATTAATTTAATATTTTGATCGAAAACACGATCAACAAGAAATATACGATAGGCTCATTAAGCTGCGCTGGCTTAATTAAATACTTATGGCTTCAAAATTTACGTATTTTTATCTAGAATGTTTTTTTTTTCTTTTTATATTTAGAATTTAAACATTTATCCGCAACACCAAGAAACTGGGACGGACAAGAGTGGCGGTTAAGCCCTGAGCCCGAAAAGCCAATTCTTTGCAACCGCAATCATTTTTATTATGACATATGTCATCTTAACTATCCAACCGTTGTAGTTCCAAGGACTGCAACATTTTTCACTACAGTCCCCACAAACTCTACACCGCAAATAATGGAGAAGATCAAGTCACATCCTCGGACCTTGAGAACTCTGGACCACTTAGTGAGAGAACTAACACTCACAACATCCAAACCTAACCATGTATCATGTTCGGTCGCACATCTTGCACCTGCTCTTATATAAGCGATGGAGGTTGGACCGGAAACTTCTGGCACGATATTGTTGACCGGTTCATCCCTCTCTTCATCGCAATCGAAAACTTCTTTCTTGATCGCAATTTCTTCCTTGGAATCTTCGACTACAATGAACAGTGGGGAGAACATTATCCCCCTTTGCTATCGACCTACACACGCCGCCAAATTAATCATCAAGCTCGACAATGATACCTCCATCCACTGCTTCCCATGTATAATCATAGGGCTTATATCGCACGGACCAACAATAGTGGACTCCACATTGCAACTCTGCCCTTCTTCCATAATGATACGCGATTTTAGCACGTTTTTTAAATCCTCATTTGCTCCGGACCAGGTAAACTTAAATTGTAATCAATATATAATTTTGTCGAAGATAGTGTATACAATGTATTGTTTTATAAATAGCTTAAATTTTTAGATGAAACAATGGGGTTGTTTAGTATAGCAATACTTTTACTTGTTTTTACTTTTAAGTAGAAAAGTAAATAGTGATGTTTGGTTGACTCTTTAAAAGCAGACATCTAACGAAAGTAATAAATAGCAAAAAAATATACCTATTAGAAGTAACATTTTTTATAAATTATTTGAGCAAAGTAATTTAGGTTACTGTTAATTATGTTATTCCTTCCATTCAGTTTTTTTTCTCTCGACGATGAAGCTTATCCCTCATCGTCTCACTGGCCGACCTTGACCCCCTCTTATCCCAAACCTCAACTATTTTTGAAGCAGGTTGCATACCATTGGGCCAAAAAGTCTCAATTCTTCTATCTTTGTATATATACACAATACACGCACATATATATATATATATACATATACAATTAATTTGAGTAAGTTGCACATATTCTTCTCAATTAATTTGTGATGAATATGTGAGGATTAGGTTGAAGTTCATTGTTAGTAAACATAAGAAACTAATTCCTGAACCTGGTTTGCTTATCAAATTATGTATTAATTTTGTGTATGACCTTTTCACTTTTCAATCACTGCAAGTTTGTTATCGGTGAATAAGTATGTCAATAATATTTTTTTATATTAATGGTGGGGAAAAGCCACTCCTTTATTTATAAAAAAGCGGAAAAAAAAGCCCACAAAAACAAAACAGAGTAACAGTAGGAAACTACATGTAATTTCGTATAGCACCAATAATTTAGGATGGATGGAGTATTTAATATGATTTCATTAATTGAAATAAATTATTCATTTTAACTACAAAAGTAAAAAGTAAAAAGTTTTTTCTCCCACATATATTTATTCGATAATAATAGGTGTACACGGAGCCGCACTATCCCACGTATTGTTTCTTAGGCCTGGTTCAGTGTTCATACAGTTGTTGCCTCTGAAATGCGGTTGGCTCGGGGATTTTTGCTTCTGAAAAATGGCGGTCAGATTGGGACTCAAGTACATGATATACGAAGTGGGCGCTAACGAGAGTATTTTAGAGCTGGATAATAGAATGAATGACTGAATTATAGTGATGAGAGTTGCTCATGCTGACATATGGGCAGCGCATAGGGACCAGATTTTAAAGTTGGATGTAGTAAGGTTTCGGCGAAACTTAAAAAGAGCTTATAGAAAAGCAGTGTTTTACATGAAGAAGCAAAAGGGCGGCAGTTCTAAAGTGAAGAAAATGCACATAAGATGGCCGTTGAAAGAATATCTAAATACTAATAGCGCGGGCTATTTTGCTATTCCGTTGGTATGGTGGTTGTGACTATTTGAACTCACCCTTTCTTTAGTAATTAGTATGGTGCATTTTATAACTTTAAGACTTCCATTTCTAGATAGAGTATAGTGGCCGTTGTAATTTGTAAACATCAAATGAGAATGTACTGATAAGTACGTTGCATGTACAAGTTTAAATAAGCTGTCTTATTTGCTCAAAGCTGGTGCAAAACTTGGTCTTAAATAAAGTGTATAGCTTTGTTTGGTTACATTTTCAAGCTAAGCTGTTTTGCTTAAAAGACAGAATGCAAGTACTGTTGATCATTTTATGATTTTAGAGTGAAATGCTAGAAGATTTCAAGTTCGAAGAACCGAGCTTATTTGAGGCAAAAGAAAAACCCAGAATACTTGCTTAGAAAATGCATTCAAACAAATCTTATGAATCACAGACACTTCAAGAATAGTTTATTTTGGGATTTTGCACTAATAATAGTGGGTATTTACTTTGACAAAGTATATATATATATATATATATTGCTTAAATATCTCTTATATATATATATATATATATATATATATTGAAGATAATGAACTTGTTTTGCTTTCACTGCCCCCACTATATATATGATCAGCCAAAATCTATTATGCACTTCAACTTGTAAGAATAACAGAATATGAATTGAGCTAGAAAGCTGAAAAGCCACATTCAGAAAATATTTTACCACTTATGCTACAAAGTTTACAAACATTTTTATAATAGTAACTTCGAATGTATATCTATTTATTTATTTTGGAATTAAAAGCATCATAGCAATGATATTAACCAGATAGAATACTCCTTCCGAAACGAACTAGTAATTTATGCGAATTTCGGCAATACCAGCAACATGAGGTGTCCATGTAACATTTGGAAATTTCAAAATTCGACCTTCAGAATCAGATATAGCTTATCAGTTTCTAACTCGAAGCCTCCTACATGAACGAAGATCAAATAAAACCTCATTGTCCAATAGAGTGGTTCTATATATTCACAAAAAAAGACACCTTATAATAGATATTGAACCAATGAATGTGAATTAGCTAGCATTTAGCATTACAACCTCGAAGATATTATTACTGTGATTATCCTCATTCGCTAAAGTCAAAACGACTTCCTATTCTAGATTTCTTTTTGATTCGTAACTGGCTAACTGTCAATGCTTTGTTCTATACAGTTTTCCTAATTCAGCAAGGAAAAGTACCTCTTTCACACATAAGTTTATCGAAAACTCTAGTAGTTTGCAATTGTGAAAATACCTTATTCCTAAATGACATAAATGTATCGTCTACTATCCCGCCATGAACGATATGTATGCAGAAAGTCAGCTTATCTCAGCTTGAGATAAAACTATTTGTCTACTTGCCGATTTTAAACTCAGCTATTATTGCATTTGAACTAATATTTATCTCTTGTTTAGTTAACTATAAAAACGATAGGGTTTGAGTGCAAACAGAGTTTTTTTTAGGTTAGTATGCAAACAGAGTGTCTCTTTTCAATAAAGCCAAAACTCTAAAAAACAAAAGCAAACAAACTAACAACATATATAATTAAGGTTTACCCAGATTGCCACTACACAGCAACCTCTTTGTAGCAAGCTTGAGTGATGGCTAGGTGAGGGTCGGATAATGAGCCGCCAAGTATTGCTCGGGCAACTAAGCGATTTGCAGCTTCGGTGTAATGAATACCATCCCATAACAAGTACTCTGAAGGATCCGGACATGTAACGTTCTTGTTTTTGCAAATACCTAACGGGTATGTAAATCCTGTTATGTTAGAAAAAAAAAACGTGTTAGATATGAAATGAACGTACTATATCAAAATGAAAAACATGAATACAAACTAAAATTGTGAAAAATCGATAAGTGCAAAACTAAAGTCGTTTCAAATGGTTCACCTAGATTTTTGGCATTGGTGAACAAGTTGTACTTGGCAGTGTAAACATCAACATATGTAATCGCGACATCCTTGAGCTGGGCTCTCAACTCGACAACTTTGTTCTTCAATTGTTTATTAAATTCTTTTGCCACGTTGTTGTAAGATATGAGACAACCAAATTTATCTAATTTGCCGCTCATATATGGGGGACGGGTCTTATGGAATGTAACTAAGCACCCAATCGGTCCTATATTGTGCATCCAAAACGATCTAGCCCCTTCATCATATAGTTTCTATATATTGTTTTCAAAAGCAAAACAATAAAACAATGAGAAACCTGAAAGAGGTCAATCAAAGAAATGCGTTTTTGCCATTGATCAAGTAATGATACAACAACAGCAACCATTTAAGTTTAACTTGGTGACATCTTATTACATAAAGATTTACATAAACTTCATTTATCAGAAACATTGTAACAAAAAAATCAATTTATCCGTAAGTACCTTGACTCCGGCGGCGAAGTTTTGAATCATATATGGTATTTCTTGAACATTGGCACTGTACACAGACATGGTGACATCATTTTGACCTATATCGATCGTGTAAAGAGCTCTCGAAAAATCTTCTCGCTTGGGGAGTCTACCTCTGTTTCTTCCTGGAGATACACATGTGCGGACAAAAATATGTCATCAATGGCTAACGATCATGTTGAGCAAAGTGCAAGCGTGAAAAAGAAATCTTTCAAAACTACACTCAATTTTATTTTTTTATAGAAAAACTGCTTGAAATATTACAAAAGAAAAATGGATGAAATAACCTATTTTCAAAAGGGAATTGGCTTTAGCCTTGAATTGACAGAATTCTGATATCTGATCATCAAGATAGGCGCCCGTTTTGTTTGACAGCTGGTAGCGGATTGTTGAACCTGCAACAGCAAAGTTTGCCCCGTGACGGAAATTCGTTCCGAACTTGTCGGCATATGCACTTAGATGTGATTTTCCTAGCTTCTTAGCTGCGTGTATAATTGTTATTCATAAAAAAATAAATTAATATGGGGGACTCTTTCATTATAATTTGAAATATAAGGGGATCTTAGATTCAATATTATTTGATTGGTCAGGAACAATTCAAGATAACTAAATATTAGTATGCAAGCCATGTTAGTAATTTACAACTTCAATCCCATGCTTATTTGTATGTTAAACCGACTGATCAAGTCAATAAATAAAATAAAAAAATGGTGAATAAAACATAGTCATACTAGAACACCATCCTACTATGGATTTGGTTCATGATTCCAAAAAGCATGACATACTTGTGTGACTTTTATGGTACCTTTTTTTTTTTCAAACTTGTTTGTTTATTTATGAGCACAACAAGAAATATGATACCTAAATAAGTCATATGTGATATAAGAAATCTTTAGGGTCTACGTACCAAGGTACTAATTTTTTACGACATTACCTATAAACTCCACGATGAGACGACCATCACTCAGTGACCTTTTAGGCTTTTCGTTAGGTGCTACCATACCATTGCTCGTGTCAGAATTGGAGTCTCCGAAATTGAATATCGCCGGAAACTTACAATGTGGCAAGTTTTTTGCCTCACTTGCAGCCAACATAGCAAGAAAAACTAAAGTGATGATCATAGGGACAAGATTTTTGTTGCTGGCCATTTTCTCTAGCTCTATGCAATTTACAAAGAGTTTTAACTATGTTTATATGTAATTATTTGGGGCAATACTTAGAAGCTGCTTTATAGAACAACTTATATGCTTATTTGTGGAATTACACGCTTTTAATTGATTACAGAACTCCATTTCTAAAATAGGAAATGTTTGGTTGTGAGTTTAATTGTTTACAAACTTTACCTTAAGTGGTTTATGAAATACACTGGAACAAAACCGGAGTATTCTAGCTACTAGGTAGTAATTGCTAGAACAAAAAAAAAAGAGACTGAGATTAATTCCAGTTTAAGGGAAATTATTAATTTATCCCTTTATTATGGAGCAAGTCTAGATATGAATATGCAAATTATTTCACATATTCCAAAGAGTTTAATATTAACCTTGTGTGTTTTGTAGTATTTTTGTTATGTTTCAGGAATTCATGCACTTGATTGAAGTATCCAGTAAACTATAGGACAACTTATGATTCTTTGACTCAATATGTCAGTTTATAGAATGTACAAGACAAATATGTAATTAATGTAAACTGGTACTATATAAGGATCCAGGGGACTAAATAGAAAATAACTTTTCATTTTTCTTCATATATTCTCTGTCTCTGTAAACACGAGATGTTCTTCTGTCTATAAACACGATCATCAAGTTTCCTTGATGATCGTAATACAAACAGTTTATATAGATTCTACATAGTATCAGAGCTTTTATAAGCTCGTTATTCCGTTGTTTTTAATTCTCACAGAATTGGAAGATTAACTTATCGCATAATTCTTTCTAAAGGGTTTTCTTTCTTAGAAAATCGGGTAATACCTAAATCTATTTCCTTTTATTTTGTTTCTCAGATCTAGCTATTTTTCTTGAAAAATTAGGGTTCTTGGTTCTGTTCTTTGATCATGTCTGGAGTTAATGTAGATTCGGTTTCTAATCAGCCTATTAATACTATGAATCCTTATTTTATTGGTACTAATGAAAATATCAGTACTAGTTTAGTAAACCCTAAATTAGCAGGGACTAATTTCCATTCTTTAAAAAGGGCTATGGAGATTTCAATAGGGGCGAAATCCAAACTAGCGTTTATTAATGGTTCTTTATTATGCCCAGTAGAGAGAGATGTCTGGTATGATGCTTTGATGCAGTGTAATTTGATAGTAATGAGTTGGATAATAAATTAGCAACAGAGTCTCGGATGGTAAAACTACATTTTTTTTTAGTGAATAAAGCCTATAGTTTTTGTTGGGTTACGTTTTCAAGCTTAGCTGTTTTGCTTGCAACTGTTGATCATTTTGAATTGATCTTTTTATGGTTTTAGAAGGAAAAGGTTGAACCCAGAATATTCGCTTAGAAGATGCACTCAAACAAACCTTTTGAATCACAGACATACCAAGAATAGTTTATTTAGGGATTTTGCACTAACAATATTGGGTATTATTTTGACAAAGTATTCCTTAAATTTCTCTTTTTTAGTATTTTCTTGAAGATCATGAACTTGTTTTGCTTTCACTGTCCCCACTATGATCAACCAAAATCTATTATGCACTGCAACTTGTAAGCATAAAAGAATATAAATTGAGCAAGAAGGCTGAAATTGAACAAAGCCATATTCAGAAATATACAACGTCCCTACGGGCTACGGAAGGTGATCGATCTGGTTCTCGAAACCCCTTGTATGTTGCTTCCAAAAGTTGTACGTGCTACTTGTTAGTGTTACTCACAAAGTTTACATACATTTTTATGCTAGTAATTAACTTCAATGTATATCTATTTTTTTTCTGAAACTAAAAGCATCACATCAATGATTTTCACCAGATACAATACTCCTTTCGAAACCAGCTAGTGAATGAATCTATACGAATTTTCGGCGACACCAGGTACAGCAGCATGAGGTGTTCATGTAACATTTGGAAATTACAAAATTGGATCTTCAAAATTGGAAATTACAAGTTGCCTTAGATAGACAAATGAAGACTTTGCAATAACAAATATAAGAGTATATCCCAACGCATGTATTTATATATATAAAACCTTTAACAACACAAAAGATCGCACAAAATTGACACCCTATAAAACTTTTTTGAATTAGAATTTGGCAGTGTTATAATTTATACCATCACACATGGCAATCTGGCTATTTCCAAACATTTACTAGTGTTATTAATTTCCTTCGACAGTGCACATGGCAAATAGTTACTAATGTAAAACAAAAGGGATATTAACCTGACTTCAACATTACACATGGGAATTAATTGTTAGTGATGATAAAATAAGTTAGGTGCATCGTAATTTTTGGCCTAGAAATTTAATGCTTTCTAACTCTATTTTTGTACTATACTTTTTTACTTGGTAATGGATGTTAGTCTAATTATTTACATACGAGAAAGAGACCTTTAATTTGCACATGTATGGGGAAAACATTAGACAGCTAGGCTACATAATTATTATTTTACCCAATTAATTGTTCACATTTATATCATTTGGTAAATAATTCAATACTGTATATAACATATAAGAAACATTACACTTGTTTAATTGTAAAGACCAATAATTGGTGATTCTTGAATAATTTCAATAGGTTGTTTTGAGATGTTCTCGCAATATTACAACCTTATGCGCGCGGTGTATACAATATTATTAGAAACTGGGGGTGTAATAATCTTCTATTTTGCAAAATAAACATCTGCATTCGTCGGTTATCTTGCAATTTCCCTTGGTCGGATATCTACGATGACTATGTCCGTTACATGGATCTGTACTAGTGAGATGAGCGATATCATTTGGGCATTGACCCAATTTTTGATAGACGCGGTTGAGATAACCAGAGATTTGCAAGTGAGAATATCCATTGCATAGCTCAGGTGGGCGTCCTACACAAGAAGGGGGGTCTTCGATGCACAAATAAGTTTGTAAATACATCCACGTAGATGCACGAGTGTCATTCACGTCCGGGTTTATCACACAGTAGGAATCCTTCGTCTTGCATTCACATTCTTGTAAAACCTTAGTTGGTTGTACCTTCATAAAGCGAATACATTTGAATCGAATCATTCCAATGTTTATATATATACAGGTAAGAATCTTACAAGGGAATACAAAGGTTAAGGATTCTAGTTAATTATTAAGTTAGTCGTGTGTTAGATAATTAAACAGTAACCCAAAATTAATAGGAAGGGAAAAAAAAGAAGGTAATTAAATTACTAATAATAATAAATGAATAAAAAAGTACCTCTCCTTTCTGTTGAACTGGATTAGGGATGGGAGAGCCAACCACTGCATGTCAAATGTACACAAAATTAATATTATGTAATTAATTAATTTAAATATATAGTTAGTATATGAAGAGAGTGGCAAAAACTTGCATGCATATAATTAATCTTATAATTTCATTAATTATCTCACCTGATGAAATGGCACAACATATAAAGAGAGTTCCAAAGTAAACGAACAAATTTATCTTTGTCATACTCATAATTTGATACAACTTGTTAATTAAAATCAGCAGATATTGAGATGTCTTTATATATTTATTTTCTTAATAAGCGTTAATTAGTGCAAGAGTAATTAATGTCGAACTAATTAATTTAAGTTTTGGAGTTATCAATTTGAAGCCCACTTCATTTAATAAGATTCATTAAATACGTACATTTAATAAATAGTTAAAAAAAGTATTAAATGTGTTTATTTTATGGCGTGACATTAATATATTCATGTTACTTTCATTCATTCATTATTCCTCATATAATGTGGTTGATGGTTCAAAATAAAAAGCATTCAAGATTTAAGTGCCCTTTTTTGGACTGGAATGGATGTATTAATATATATTTTTATATTATTGTTTTTTTTTTAATTCTCAGTGAAATAGTTCTATATATAATTTTAAGAAAATGTAACAAAAATAGCATCTATATCTGTTGAATTTAAAGTAAAACTTTTATTTTTTCACTGAAAAAGTCGGAGATGTTTAAGGTGTACGAATAAATGCATGAAAATATATATCTTTTGAAAATCTGTACAAATTTCCCTAAACTTCCCTATAAAACATTTTTAATTAGAATTTGGCAGTGTTATAATTTACACCAATATCATACAGTGCTATTTCCAAACATTTACAATGTCATCAATTTACTGGTTTTATTAATTTCCTTCAACAGTGTACATGGCAAATAGGTACTGATGTAAAACAAAAGGAATATTAACCTGACTTTAACATTACACATGGGATTTTTTATTTTATTTTTAGTACCGGCCGTCATTATTATTGAAGAAAACATAATTGTATGTGTTTGAGTCATGCCCCATACTAGCAGATACCAAGTAATAAATCCGATAAGAAAAACTGAATAGTTACATACAACTTGCGCAAACTTTACTACGGGCCTAAACACACATTTAAAAGGAAAATATGACTAATAATTCCGGTTAAAACCTATATCCTACAAGTCAAGAAATGATCCAAAAAACACAGACTCTTCTTCTTATGACCGTTATCCTTATAACTCATTCACCACTAGATCAATGTGATAAAAAATATGTGTTTTAACTATCAAAACTCAACTCGCAATAAATAAGTAAATATTCATACCAATCATAAAAAACCTTTTTAAATGTGGTAATAACATGCCCAAATGCTACTTAATACGACTATATGTTCTTCACAAATGCAGGTCATTAAACTTTCAGTATCAATATTTTGAAATCAAAATCTTCAAGTAAATGCAGGTTCAACTTCACTGAAAAACAGCAGCATCACTTCATAATCATCCTATCACCAAATCAACCTGCAAATTCTGAGATCTTTTACATAAATTCTCAAATTTGTATGGATACAAAAATTGGCTTAAGATCATGATCACCATTAGCATCTAAGATAACTCACAATAAATTCCATGAAGCTTTTCAGCTTATAAGATTACTCATGATAGTTAATCCAAATTGCTTCAAAGAAAACTCATCATTAGCCAAAACAAAATCCAAAGCTAAATAACTAAAAATCAAACAGATTCCCTCCTAAAACCGAGAGTCTCTTTTTGATCTAATAAGTAGATGGCTTTGATTTTCTTAGACAACCACTGTATGTACATAGTAGAGAAATTTATACGTTTACCACCAAGTTTAGCAAGACCATCACCTACATGTGGAGAAAGTGTACCAAGTAAGTTAAAATTCAAAAGTATACCAAAAACAAAAGTTGTATTCTATTGATATGTATAAATGACAGTTGTATACATATGATTGGTTTGACACACCACATAAGAAATCCTATGTGGTAGACCGAGTCTACCTAAAAGTTACTCGTGAAGGGAAAGTTAAAAAAATTAAATCAATTTTACTTTAGTTATTAATGCGTCCATAAACTAGATTCAATGATCCTATATTTCACTATGTTCATGAACTAGGGAAGTTAAATAGGAAGTCAAAAGGTTATATACCAGTTCATGAATGTTCTTTGTTCATAAACCTGATAACTTATACAATATTAATGATACTGTATATAGCGGACCGGAGTTGTAGACTTGTAGTTCTTAAGAGACTTGATTGGTTATTTTCATTTTCCGAAGAGTTGAGCATATAAATTTGTACTTAAAAAGATATTTCTTGTTTCGGGTAGAATACCGGCTGATGCAGATGCAAAATTAACTCCATGTATGAAGGCCTTTTGGTCATCAACATAAGATATGCTATCGAGGCTGAACAAAGAAGCTCTGATAAGATTTGCCATCGGTTAAAAAAATCAGAACATTATATCACTGACGGCCAGAATTTAACTCGAGAAGGGACGAAATTCCAACAAATATCACTGACGGCCGACATAAAATACCGGAAAATCACAAAAGTTAAAACATTGCAATTAATTCAAAAAGCCGAGCATTTTCTTGAACTCGTCGGACAAATATAAATTGAGCCCCATAAGTAATTATGTCTAGACACCCCCGTATGTTTAAAGTTGCACACATGAATTCTGCGTCCTATATAAAGTGTTAAGGAGATGTTTCAACTTATATCGCATTAATCTTGCCACTTTTGCATGTTAATCACCCTACACACGTATTAAAACTAGTTATTAATCATAGATCTTGCATGCAAACGAGTTAGCAATTGTTAAAAGCCCTAATACTCCTACATAAACTGAGATTCAAGTGTTTAAAACCTTTAGGAATCAAGTTGTTGGATTGACAAAACAACCGTTAACGCTCTCCTTCCTTACTTTATTCCGTATAATAATTTTACACGCTTAGCAAATTGACTAGGATCTAGTAAAACACACGGTTTCTTGGACGATAAATTGGATGTGTTACCCGGGAAATACAACTATTACTATCTTCGTGCTCCTGAGAGACCGTCACGCGTTAAAAATAAAACGTTCGAGGGGTATTCAGTGGTCAACAAAATCCCATCAAAGTTTCCCTGGCCAATACATAAAAATGTTTAAAGATTGTTATTTTTCAATTTGTGATAATGTTAATTGTTAAAAGTCTTATATTCAGATTGCTGACTAAAACAGGTTTACACCCCTGATTATACCTACTGTCCAATTGAAATGACTTTTAAATAAGTAAACTAAAATTACCTATTTCTAGGTTTAGCTCGTTGTGAGCTTGGATGTATATGATTAAGGATCAATATTACATTCTTATATACAAAGTGATAACGGTTAATTATCTTTCGAGGACCTTGTCGTAATTTTACGGTTGTACAAATCAGTCATTTTACGGACGTGTGAGACTCATCATTTTAAATTATTTTAAGATTTTCTTATTAAGAAAAATGATATTTTCATAAATTTTGGGATACGAGTGCGTGGTCATACTACCGTTCCCCCCTACTTGCAACATAATAAGATTGCTTAAGAATCACAGTGGTGTCTCTACAACAATGTTCGGCTTCTCATCCAAACAATTTGCGGTACAGAACATAAAGAACCATTATAAACACGTCTATGATATCTCATATATCCAATCAAAAAGGTGCAGATGTTAATTTTCCGGTCGATTAGATTTGTGGCACTTCATTCTCTGTGATATCCAATTTCTTAGCATAATCCATCAGTGTCCCCCCATGTTGCTCCTTGATACTTGATGTAGGTTTCAAATCCTGGAAAAATCATCAAAACTGTGAAAAATACCCACTAATAGTGTTGTAATTCAGCAGTTTATAAGTTAGCCATATTGATTAGGACATTTCTTGTCACCCTAATTTTGATAACGTTATGTAATCTATCTTAGCATGAATGAAAAATTGTTTTAAATAACGAAACGTTCTTATGCAACCGTGTTGGAGTAATAATTAATATAGGAAATACTTTCGGTACACTAATGCAAAGACTCACGCGACCGAGTGGTCTGGGTTTACCAATGTAGCTGGTAAACCCTACCTAAATTTCCTGTATTTGTGTGTTACTCGTTTTTTTATATAAATAATAACTCTCTTTGTAAATAATTCATTTTTGTGGATGTCAGGAATCGAACACTAGTGGTGAACGAATAATAGATTAACGAATAATAGATTTGTGAGCATCATATATTGAACTCTAATGGTAAGCAAATAGTAACAAACTATGTTTAAAAAAAACATAACTAATTATTGAGCAATAACTAAGAACTAATTATTGAGGAACTCTACTTTTTTACTAGAGTTTGTTATACTACTTATTGAGGAACTCTACTTTTTTTTAGATAAACAAAAATTCAAATCATCGAATTATTTCAGAACTAGTTCGATAAAATTCAGATCATACAAATTATTTTTAAAAACTAAAATATCATCAACTTTAGTGTACTAAAATCGGGTTTGTTCAAAAGCAGACTATCATGTTTGTCCAATTATGTAAAAGACTACACGTGTTGTCCAATTATGTAAAAGACTACACATGTTTGTTATTCTATATTAGAAATTAAAAATCAGTTAATTAACTTTGTTCATAGAATAATAGTCAACAACCAAACAAAGTCTATATAATTATAACAAGTTGGAAATAGTAAAAAGACGGGGAAAAAAATAACAATCAATAACAAAGAATTTGAGTATCCAAGCAATTGAGCAACTAAGGTATTGAGTTTCTTAAATAAACAAGCCATATTCAATATATCAATTTGTATACCATAATAAACCCTAATTAAACTTACAAGAATAGAGATGAGTAAAAAATATCGAGTTTCGAGACGGTAAGAGAGTGGAAACCGGAGATTTGGGAGGAGGGGGGAGGGGATTTATGAGATAAAATTGTAAATGTCGAAAGTTTAAGAACTTTTTAGCAGTATGATTTGTGTTTCTGATATTCTTAAAATGTTCAAAATGCTTTAAGAATCGTCCAAAACGTTCCGCAAAAGTGTCCATGTAGTCAACATAGCAATACGTGAGGGACAAAATGAGTTGAAGCGTCCAATATGTTGAAATAGAGTGCGAACGGGTGTACGTTTAACCGTGTGTCCGATATGATATTTTTATCTTCTTTTGGAATGTTTGTGCATATCATAGATTGACATTTACTCGCTTACATTTTGAAATGAAAATTCAATATTATTTTTTTTGTAAATTTTGTGGCTGACATGGGTAATTTGGGATAGTAAACTTACAAAAGTTCACCACCCCTCTGTAGTATTACTATGAGTAAATATTTGGTGGAACCAGTCTATTAACAAAATTGGGTGATCTCAACCAATAAAATCCCAATAAAAACCTAATAAATATTGAAACTATAGAAGATTGAAAACACGGAAGCAGAGTACCTGATTCTGAGTCAGGGTTACTCTGTTTTCCACAGCCATTGGATCTGCTACAGTTTAAATTTAATAACAGATCCAATGGTTGTGGGAAGCAGAGTAACCCTGACTCAGAATCAGGTACTCTGCTTCCTGAAAACACTCGTGAGCCTTAGTATTAACTAAAAATAAAATAGTTAACACTCGCAGCCGGTTTTAACGAATAGACAAGTCAGAAAGTTTTTATCTAGGACGCAATCCAATCGAAGTGAAATAAAATAATAAAAAAGTTTAAAAGTGGCGCTTAATTTGATCAGAAGATTCTTCAATTACACAACCACCGTCACTATGTGGTAGTATTTGTTATTTTAAATATATTATCGAGTAGTTTTTCCATTTCCGGTGTGGTGTGTTTCTTCCATGCAATTTTTGTTAGTATGACGGGATGAAAAATTAGTGCTCAATTTTTTCTGCAAATGAGGTGCTAATAACTTTAGAACCGTTTCGAAACACTATTGGTTGAGACTACTAATTTAGTAAAAGGACGTGGAGCACTTAAAACTCTTATTATTATAATAATAATTACCTTGGTGAATATTATCGACACTTCTTCAGCCGTATTGGAACTCAGCACATTATCTGCAGCTCCCTGCAAGCAAAAACCATACCTAAATAAATCACCAAATTGGAAGGATGCGATATATAGCAAAATTCATTAGCATATGGAGTCCCGAAGCAAACACAAGAATTCGATTGACTTGCAAGACGTGCTTTGTAAGTTACTCGTGCTATTTACACTATTAAAAGCACACAACCTCACAGCTACGGCTTTCTTAACCTTAACGGGGTTGTGACAACATATCCAATTGTGACAGATTTATGATAATTTTTCAAATCAGTGATGACTATAAGGGGGTATGTGACATAAAATTAAAAGAGTGCATAAAGACATACCCTGACAATTTGCATCTGATTAGTACCAAGAGTCAATGGCTCACTTTCAATGGATGATTTCCTATCAATTCCTTCCATTATTTTCTCTCTTTTTCACACACAAGAAATCAATGAGAAAAATAAGCAAACGTAAACTTTTATTCAAAAGACAGAAGTTAAACACAAGTTGAAAGAGATAAGAAAGATGTAACAAATTAATGACTAACTATTATTATATAATAATTGCAATGTGATGAGATTATTAATAATCAATATATATAGTCTTAAAAAATAATATGCAAATGTAACACGATAGCAACGTGGTAACGTCTAATCATTGCACATGGCTTTAATAATACGTGGGTTTAGCTAGATATTTACGTATGAGATATGAAATATGTCATTCATTTCATTTAATAATAATAATGGACTTTTTTTTAGCACATGGGACGGTGAGCATTAACTTTGTGCTTATCGAAAAAGTGTGTCGTACAAAAATATCTCATCCTGGAATTTCTCAACCTTACTTACTAAAAAGAGCTCATTTTTTATACTAGTTTTTTGCCAAAATATAATTGTTTTCATACCGTCACCTAGTCGGACGGTCCACACGGATCTTTTTGCGAGCGAAAAAAAAACATCACTTTGTAAACTACATGTCATCCTGATTAATTTTAACTCTTGTACGGTATAAAGAATTTTACGACGATTAGTATTGAGTTGGGTAGAGCCTTGCATGTGTGTAAAGACTTGACATATGACATGGCATATGCATTTCCACTCGTTTAGTGCGACTTTCTACACCATTTTTAGCATGGGTTTTCCAACCGGTTAGGGTGACTTTTTCGCCTTTTAGGCATGGATTCTCCATCCGTTTAGAGTGTGGCTTATCTGCAAATTTAGGGATGGCTTCTCCACCCGGTTAGGGTGCGCCGTTCGGTACAATGTGTACATGGTTTTTACAAAAGTCACTAGATAATTACTCTTTCATCATCTGTATAAAAAAAAGCTATCATGGGTTATGAAGACGGAACATGAAGTACTTTCTGAAACATAAAGGTACGAACCAGCCTCCACGCATAATCAAGAAAAATGTGGGAACAAAGAGAAGAAAAAAGTAAGGCGTTTACAGTACTGATTCACTGAACACGAAATATCGGCAAAATCGATGATAAGTGGGTATGCCAACTCAAAGAATGAAACACAGTGAAGACACATACGAAATAACTGTAAAATCTTCCCCACCAAGGGTGCAAAAATCAATACCAAACTTCCACACCAAACATTACCAAGTATAACTGCACTGCCATAGGGATGTTAACTAAGTCAAAATACTATACAAAATACAAATCACTGTACCTAATGCTACGCAAAATCCCCAAATGAAGTACTATTAATGTCACAAAACTCCACAATAAATCCAGCTTTCCATCCATCTCCACCTAGTCAAGCATCCATCACACATCTACATCGATGTTTGTCGAGCAGGTGTGTTCTTTCTGCTTCATACAACTGACCAAAACAAAACATGTTATCTTTGGTAATCCCAAATACTTTCTTTGCACTCAAATCACTATACAGTATTGCTTCTAAAACGGCAAGGTTACATAAGCATGGTACTAATTCTACATTACAAGGGATCTTCCCTCATCCAAGCAGACTCCCTCTCGATAGAAGGAAACCAAGCATAAACAAATCCGAAAGAACTGCTGACGAGATACATATATGTATGACAGTTAGATATAATACGAATCTGTCGTTGCATTTTGAAATACGACCCATGTGAAAAAAAGGATTTAGGCCCTGGCAAAATTGGTGAAGCTCAATCATAGACGACAAATGAACCACTCTTCATAAACGAGCAAAGCAAGGCCTCCTTTTGCAGAAAGACTAATGACCTTTCCAAGTGAAGAATTTTGCAAGTGAAGATCGAATTAATCTTTACAATATCCCATTCAATACTCTCTGATAGTAATCATATTGTCGTGTTCGCCACGCATCTAAACTGCTACTGATAAGAGAAAGAACCAAGGACACACATTGCTGCCAGAAATGAACACGTTAATTAACTTGAGCTACATATTGTAGCAATTTATGGAGAGCAAAGACAAAAAGCAATCATACCTCTTCTGTTAAACTCAAATGGAATCTTTTCCTCAGATTCTGGATTGTTCGAGGACCGCCTTTAAAACATGGGAAACCAGAATCCTGTTCCAAAACACTTGCAAATCAGAGTGTGCATCTAAAAATGGTACTGATGCCAATTCTTAAAACTTCAAATAACCAAAACATCTTTTTGGTGCATTTCCTTTTTCCTCTTGTTCTCTCCGTTTTTTCAATGTTCTGCTAAACGTTGCTGGCATTTCCCTGATTTCCATTTCTAATAATGTTGAACTTCTATATTTCAGAATTCCATTTATGATGATGTAGAACTTCATTATAGAACTCCCAGTAGCATAATACAGAAATTTGAGCCTTGTGACCTAATTCTTAAGATGTTAAAAAACTAAACAACAAGAGCGAAAAGAACCAGCAGTACCTGTAACATCTCAACAAGAAGAATTACACGCTCTGCATGCTTACGGCAAGTAAGAAAACCTTGAATGCATAGAACCTGGATACATAAAAGTGCCCGAACGATAAGCTAGACTTTTTATGATCTTGATATCTAAAAAATACAGCACAAAGTTACAAGTCATACTTTAAAATAGTCGAAAAACTCTGAAGGAACACCTTCAGCATCAGAATCCATGACCTATCAAATATCCAAATGTTCAACTTTAGTTGATGCTAAAGGGAAAGATCAGTGTTCTACAAAAGACAGTCAGATTTTGACAATGTAATTCAAACAAGTGCTTAAGTTACTACAGAAAGGGTTAATACCCACGATAATTTTACCTCAAGAAGTTCCCTTGTCAATTTAAATGGTGCACTCTCAAAATTAACACCACCAGGCGAATTCGAGAGCATAAACCCAAAATCGATATGTATAATATGGCCTTCTTCATCTAACAATAGGTTACCATTATGACGATCTTTTACCTAATAACAGAAAAAGGAATAGTAAAAAAGACAGGCGGTCCAGGTCAGATATATGTGGAGACAAGAGAGGGCAGTTACCAACGCTTCATTTCGAAAAAGAAGTGAACAAAGAGAATGGGCCACTAGGCACACTACAAGATGCACAAGCATATATAACTAATGATTTTATAGATGCAAGAAATCAAGGGTTCAAAGTATGCCAACCCACTATTCCTACTTTTTATCTCTCCCACTTTTCAGCAAGTAAATAGGCTTTACCTTTTCAAAAAAAAAACATGGCTTTACACAGTTTTGCTGATACAATAATGAGTAGCAGTACAAGTTCCATATCTATTTATGTTAGACAATGACATACAAGGTGTACTCTATTAAAAATTAACATTAATAGAACTTGAACTTTTTATCACTTTATCAAAAGTACTTTTTAGAAAATTGTTCATCAAATCTGTAGAATGGAGTAATTGATAACTATTCATTTAATGTAGTCAGGATAAAAGTACGCCTATGTGTTTGAAAGATTTTATCAAGGTTAGTTTTACTAATTTAGTTGGATCATTTTACCAAATTTCAAGGCATTATTATATTCTCCAATTAAAGCTGTATTTATTACAAACTAATAATTTATACTCCTAAATTAATGAGTTATGTGATCGGTAGCACTATGCATCTTCTAGTAAGCATTTGAAAACTCTCTCTCGATATATATATGCATTCCCCCACTGCCCTTCCCTCAAATTTCAAAAAAAGATTTAGTTGTAGATGTTGAAAAAGGAAAGATTGAAATTTAATAATATACGCATCTTTTTAAGCCACCATTTGCCAAAAGCCTGAAAAAGTGTACATCATCTGGAAGTTTATTACTGTATGACCTCAAAAGTGATAAAAAGACAAATAACAAAATTGCTCCTAAAACACCCCACTCTCTCACTCTCCTATTCTTTTCAATTTTGTCTCCTCTTCACTCTGTTCCTTCAACATAAATAAACATACGCATAAACATAAACTAAAGGACAAAAAGTGAGAGGGCCAGAGAGAGATACCTGCAGAAGGTAGCAAACCAGAGAATAACCGGCCATGCTTTCAACAAAGTTTCTCTGCAACAACAATTGAGGATTGAAAACGAGAAGCATAAAATGGATAGAAATTTAAAAAACAAAAATTAAACGCGCATCTCAATCCTCATAAAACACTGAGTTATAAATACAGATGCAAATTTACATAATGGAAACTTTTATGATGCAAAATAAACCCTGTAGTAGTTATTTTCGGGCATTTATCCAAAACACCCCTAATCTATGGTTTATCGGTGATGCTATGAGTACAACTACATACACAGACCGGTGCACAAACCCGAGGTAATTGGGGTTGAGGTCCATTATTATATACCCATTCGTCCAAATAACCTAGAAAACAGGGAAACGTTTTTCTTTGAAATCCTAAGGTAATAAGAGGTGTATAATCGGTGGAGTGGTACGTGTACTCATATGTGCACTTAAAATTATTGATGGTCCATTACTAATTTAGTCCCAAAGTTTACGTTTTTTATCAATTTCGGTCTTGGAGTATAATCAAATCATTATTTAGATACTTTTCAACCATTTTGCCTTGAATGATAGGTTATATATTAAAACAAAATTTCATTTTGTAATAGTCAATCCCTTTTTCGATAAGTTAATGTGCATGATCATTAACCAGTAGCGGAACAAAAGTTCACAAAAAAAATGCAAAAAACCACAACATGATCATTACAAAATCAAACAGTTTTCAGAAAACTGTAAATGATAGGTCACGATATCCAAAAAGAAGACATAAAATATAAATAGAACTAATGGCTTTGGTCTTTCCCACAACATCAAAATTTTAATATTGGTATAAAATCCCTCTTAATTTGGTGACTGGAACAAAGAGCACTAATTGACACTATTTCGAAAGGAAAAAACTACGCCAGAAAGGGAAAAAAAAACTATTTTGAAGTAATTATGCAGGAATTTTAAATCCTGTAAATGCGGTTGCAAATGTAAAAACACAAAATAAAATATTTTTTAAGTATAATGAGCAATAAAAGATATGAAGCATTAATTATCTTGTCCTTCATATATTTTACTAGCTATTTAATAAACATGACAAATCTTTTCTCCAGAACATAATCCACTGCGAACAAAAGCAAGAGGATCACAAGAAAGACAAAAAATGATACCAAGTTACCAACAATAAAAAAAAGGTATCACTTTGGCCACTCTACAATTTTCAACCTTTTCTTTTCTTGTCATCTGTTGACCAAGACCGTGATGCCCTAAGGATTTTCTTTTCTTATGGTAATGGAACTTTTCAAGATAGCGAAAATTTCTTGGATGTTTGTCCCAATTAAGTTCCCTTTTTCAATCATATCTCATTTTACATGTGATGGTCTGAAACAAATTGACATAGGTCGAGGGACTTGATTGAGATGAAATATGAAACATAATCAAGTTGTAGTTCTAGACAAAGAAATAGGATTAAGATAAGAAAAATGTAACGGCAAGCTTCCCCTAGAATTCAAGTCTCTAGAAAAATATCACAACTGAAGAGCGAACGCAAAGGGGAAAAAACTGAATAGTGAACAAATGTCTGTTTCATTTTACAATACCTGAGCAAGCTTGAAACTTTGAGAGTTCTCCTGATACTTAGCAACAAAAAAGTCCCGTAAACTTGTAATGTTGGGAAATCTACTTTTAACAGAATGCAGAGAAGCCTACATCAAAACAACTTTGGTTAAGAAACACAAAATATGTAATATTTAGAAGCAGTGTGCATATCATTAATAACTCTAAAATTACCGTATCAGGTATCGTTTCAATAAGCGCAGTGTAAGAAGAAGTAACCAGAACTTCATAAGGCCGTAACCAGAGAGGGAGACCCGCTTCCTGGAATATATCTGCCATTAAAAGAAGTGTTCAGTATATCATCATTAAAATAAGAAAATCAGCTAAATAGAATATTGTGTGAACACGATCATATTGAAGAATTCTCTGTAAAATTTAAAAAGGTAATAATGAAAATAATCTAGAATTAAGGCACCAACCATCACATCCCATGTGAGGAGTTTCCTTTCTAGAAAATCAAGTAGAAACATACAACTAGGTAATTCTGATATTGACTTTACGGTTTTGATATAAAAAGAACCAAAACTTTATTTTATTCCCCCTATTCAAATATGAAGAAGAAAACAACAAGAAATTTTCGTCTATCAATGCTTTCATCATTTGTGACTTGTTTCATTGAAACTGAAATACTTAACAGAGCGTCTTTCCCCTGATGGGTGACCAATCATTAGAAAACAAATCACATGCCGAAGCACCATTGGCAGAAATCATTTCTTTGAAGCAAAATAAATAGATGACCATCAGACGATTATGTATTGCAGATATTCCTTAGTTTGTACTTCATAAACACATTTTCCTTTTTTTCTTTTTGAAATTTAATTAGTTGATACAAGAACAGCAAATTTGGTTTTCAAAAGCTTTGTTATCGTCATTACTTGTCAGATGTTACAGCCCCCCAAATTTAGTTAAGATAAATGCTTGAAAAGTAAAACTCATAATCTTTAAAGATCCCTAAAATGCAAAAAGTAACAAAAATACCAACCGTAAAAGTGAGAGATCAGCTGAACAGCAAGATGCTCCTGCCTACAATCATCGCCGCTCTTAACAATAACCTATGCAATAACCAGCAAACAAAATGAATTTTAGATGTTGAACAACATTGCATATCCGGTAAACGTGGAGGTATAGAAAAACAGACTCCAAATCATAAAATAATGCAAAGGTAGCGCGCTTGTGAAATGCGACAAAGTAATGGTGACAGAAAGCATGACAAAATCAAATAATGTCAATGTAACATTTACAGAACACCAGTTTTCCCAAATATTTTGAATCAGTCTAAACATCATTTATCTACTGCATCAAGCACTAATTTGCAATAAAACCAGATAGCGAATCAATATGGGGTCTGAATCTTGTAACATCAATCATAATAGATATACAACCCAAATAGAGAACCACACCTGTTTTCGTAGCTGACTGAATATACAGTTTAAACTTAAGTAACTCTCCGTGCTTATAACACACTCTTCAAAACTAATCAGAAATACGTTACTAATTTAGCATTTACATAGGTTCAAAAATAACTGAGACAGTTGCTGCATCCACTCTATTTATTTATAGTGATCTGAGCAACTCTACGTTAAACAGAAGGAAGTGGCAGTCCCCCCCAAGCCATTATATCGACAAAATTGAACCCATCAAATTTATATCCTTGTCAGATGTTCTAATTCTGCTACAAGAAACAGCACATCAAAAGTATAACACACACACACACACACATATATATGTGTGTATGTATGATTTAAACCAGAAACCAGTTTCGAGTCTTTTGACAAAGGAGTCAAGCTTGCATGGACCCCAAGCCTTGTATGGGCTAGGTGCCCCAAACAAGCTCAGGAAAAGCGTCCTCATCGTATGATTTGACCCAGGAACTTTAAACAGAGCAAATCACAAAATTAAGAAACCTGACTTGATAAACTTGTTTATGATTACCAAGAAAAAATAGAAACTAACCCTACGATACACTAAAAAATCCAGAAGAGGAGAGAAATAGGGGAAAACCCCAAAACCCAAAAGGTGCATCCAGATCATCTTTATTGTTCAGTGTTAATTTCTATAATGCAATGACTTCCTAAGCTTCCAACGCGATATTAAGAAGGTCCCCTTAATAGTTCATAGTTTAAAGTTTAAACATTCATATAATTCTGTTATATCAGTGTACTTTATGATTTGTATGAAATGCGTAAGTTTGTTTTAGTTTATGATCTAACCTAGACGGCTATTTAGTACTAACTTGCTGTGATGTGCACGATCAACCATCAAGTATATATATGTTGAGATGACACAAACACTAGCCCTTCTTTTCTCGAAAGAACTCCCTGTATGGAAATGAAAGATTAAAACCTTATGAACTAATCAAAGCCTACATTCAATATAACCAATAACTCCAATCCATTTACTGGTTAGGGCTAACAATTTGCAACCATATATTCAGGGTACTCGTGCTAACAAGGAGAAAAGCCCCAGATTCTAAATCCCCAACATTTGTGCTACGACTAGTGTCCTGTCTGGACTGCCCTATCAAAAATCAAAGCTGCATCACTTTACTTTTTTTGTTTTTTATACTTTTATCTAAAAGACTAAAACCATTTTGCAGCTCACACATCCAAGAAAACAACAATGGACCAACTATGAATACAAAGGACATACTCGTATACCACAGTTCATTTTAAATATTGGTAATATCTGAAATCTACTTTAGTTTGCAAGTCAATAGAACCTTGTAAAAACCCCAAAATATATTCTACCAAAAAAAGAAAACCATCAGGTTGTAGAACAAAAGGTTAGATTACCGAGCGCAAATCCCATCCAGGCACTTTTCCATGAATAGAAGCTTTTCTTATTCGCTCTTTCTTTACCTCCCAAAGCTCACCAGATAATGCATCACTAGCCTTGGCAACACCTCCATTGAGGACCTGTTTGAAGTGAGGTTCTATTTTCAGATATTTAAATGGAATGCTAAAATAAATAAATATATGGAACCTGTAAATGTTCACCTGTGGTTGTGCATCTGATGAATCCTGACCAGCCCCTTTCAGAGGAAGTCCAGCAGGAGCTTCTCCCTTTAAAGTGGCTGCCTGAAAGAACGAAACGGAAAAGTGTAAATGCAGAAGACTGAACGTCGCCAGTAGATTAACAAGATCGTGTGTAAGGTACCCAAACACCATTACAAATATTGTTATTCTTTGCTACATCATGTTACAGTGTTACACTAGGGAATGCCTGCTTAAAAACATGAAAAACACAAAAGAATGAACTGCATCCAGTTATATATAAGTTGTGACCTTGTATCTCGTACCTTTACTTCCCACACGTGTGAAATCATTTTCATGCTTTCCTATTAAAGGAATATGACCCCCAAACTTTTTTGTTCGACTAAAATCGATTTCATGTCCCTAAATACTACGAAACACCGCATACCCTTACTTCTGGCTACACACCAGGTACTTATATATTAAAGAATAGTATAAATTAACTAGGATATATTGTTCGGTATAGATTCAATATACCCATATATACTGAGGTATGTATGAGAATATTTAATCCTGCTTAGAGATATTTTCTCCACTATTTCATTTTGTTTCATTGGACGTTGTATAAAGTATACTGATTATCCGCCGTACCCATATAAAATCTCAAAATTAGCGTATTTACGTACCCGAACCATACTGTACCCTTACCGCATATCCGTATTAGTGCTTCCTAGCTAAAAAATAGTCCACTATGACACAAAGGGAAATTTTGGAATGCAAAATTTTCGTATTTTTATTACCAGGATGAGAAGTTTAAAAAGTTATTCACCTGATTTATGTTTGAAGTATGTGATTAATGCATTTCGGTAATTTAAATACAAAAAATTTACATCCCGATATTGCACGTATTTTCATAATAAAATACAGCTTAGGGACGGAGAGGGTAGTACATTGAACTATGTTCACTTTCCTGTTTCCATTATGTAACATATAAAGAGGAAAAAACAGCACAAATTCCCATGGTTTTAGATAATGGTCCTGGCTAAATTGTACAAAGGGAGATAATACCCAGTATAAAAGCTTTCAAGAAAATTCAAAAAAAAATATCTCCTCTTTACAAAACCAACTGCCTAATGTAACATCACTGACACGTAATCCACAAATAAATACTTGACATATAGTCCTTTAAGGGTGCAAATTGTTGCAATTTAGAAATATTTCTGTAAGATTAGTTGAGAGAAAGATAACAGAGTAGACGAGTTTTTAGTGATTACACCTCTTACACCAATTACATCAAATGCAAAGTTCGAGAAGAAACACCCATCAAGTGGCCTAAAGAAAAAAAAGTTGTTGGTTTAATCGGAAACAAACGTAAACCCCACGCTTGTGGCTTTAGAAAACTAAGTGAAGAATAGTAAAAAAAAAAAAAACGAATAAGGAGATACTTGCATGAAAGGTCTGAGTGAAATGAAACTTGCATCTCTGGTCTAGCTGCAACAAAACTCTAACATATCATTGCTTATTTCTCAAGTCTAACAGTCGTGCAAATGAATAAGTACCCGTGAAAATGCACACATGACGGAATTCAGGTAAACAAAGAATCCATGTCATGAACCAATGCAGATATGACGTAAAAAATAAACAGGGGACGATCAATTTTGTAAACAGAGCAATCATCTTTTAATTGAGTAGTAGACCATACTATTACAGTTGACAATTTAATTACCAATATACAAACAATCAGACAATTACTTACCTGATAGTTCCTGTCAAAATTCACAATTTAGACACAAATCTACACAAAATCGTACAATTGGTACACCAACCTATCAAAATTCACAATTAAAAGCGATTGTGTACTATTTGTTTGATTTTGTATAGATTTCTATCTAGATATTAGAACTTAATAGCTATTATCTAAATGTTAAAGAAAGGTCGTTAGTTTGGTATGAAAAAATTTATTTTCCCTCGTACATAAGGTAACAGCGTGTTTGATATGACTTTAGAAATCAAAGAATAATAACCATAGACCAGCTATTAGAAAGCTAGTATTAAATTAGAGACCTCACCTTAACTTCCTCCATTGCCACGGTACTAGGAACACGCCGATGCTCTTTCCTTCGAGGGGGGTCTTGATCCACTATATCATCCATTCTAACCCCAGAATCTGCTGTTAAAACAACCCTAACCCACTCCAAATCACATCTAGCTTCTCCTTCACCGTTGGATCCAAGTGATCTAGATATGCTTTGATCAGCATTAGATGAAGTTTCCACCGGACCTGATGCAGTTTCAACACCACAGCAGCACATACCAGAATCAGATGAGGGAGTTTCCCCCACGATTTTCTTCTCTATAGAGAGATTAACATGCACAAATTTCATCTTAGCCTCCCACAGCTGTGCCATAGCCTGGTCAATTGCCTGTGAAGCTGATCTCGACATTCTATCGTAGCCGCTATGGTACATATCCTGCTGTGCTGTCCCTAAGGGATACGCCCATGGTGGGGGCCTTGGTAGCAAAGCATCTCCATATGCTAAAGGAATTCCCCCTCTAGAAAGCTTTTGAGTATTTGATTGATCCTTTGTATTGCTAAAAGGTGGTAAGGAAAATAAGGGGGAAAAAGCTTTTAGTTCCCATCTACAGAGTATGTGGAGTAGTATTATGGGTAAAATGGAAATAATCCCCATCTAGTATGGGTTGCACATAAACCAATATCTTTCCAATATTCACAATTAACCCCTATGTACTACCCAGTTCTGCTTTAACCATCTTTTCCAACTTTAAAGTGGTAAGTATTCCTTCTCGAAGTTTTTTTTAATGCATCTCATTTGTCAATATCTATGCATTTAGAATCACGGATGATGAAGAAAACGTCTAGAGCTGTTTCATGCATAACAAGGGGGAAAAAGTCTTCTAATTTACTGAGTCTTTTAAAAGGGGGTCCAAACTCTACTCAATTGCTTGAGATGCATAGATATAGATAAGATACATTGGGAAAAAAGAAGATTTTCCAAAGTGGATCATCGAGCGCAAAACAGTGCAACTTAAAAATTGAACATGGGGGTTGCTGGCAAAACTTAGATAGTACATAGGAGTTAATTGCAAGTGTCAAAAATGTATGGAGTTCCTTGCAAACCACCCATACCACATGTGGTTATTTGCATTTCACCCTTTTTTCTTACTGATAGAGCACTAATGACTCTGAAAACCACCATGAACATAAATTACCTCGGTAATTCACTTCTCAAAACCTCCACACAAATCAAATATGGTGCCTTTTCTCTTGAATTCAGGAGAACGGCTTCATCTTCTGGAATATGAACAACACGATACATTCCCTTTCCCATTGGAAAGCTGACTCCTGTTTATTAATCAGGCCATATAAGACAATTAAATTATATACCCAAATTACCTGAAAATCATGTGACTAAGCAATAATATATTAAACTGATTATTATTGTCATAGCCTGAGGAGTAAGACACACTGCTGAGGAAATTGAAGATGCTTTCTGATAACAAAATTTTCAGCCAGATATGTCTTTTTCAGGATTAAATTGGAGAACCAAAAACACAAGCTGAACGGAAATACTTGTGCATACCTCTAGGCTCTTAAGTAATAAAGCTTTTTCATAAGTCTATTACCAAAATGTTGAAGTCCTTACCATCAATTTGACATCAGAATGGAATTTGATGGAAATGATGTTAGAGTAAAGTTATCATTACTAAGTGGTCAGAAGATTTATATCAATAATAATCAGTATATTCCATTCTCAGGTGTTTGGTTGTGTTGCTTTGGATAGGAATGATCATTTCACTCTTCTCCCTCACGGGTCTGACACCGATACTTGGGCTGATTGGAACCTAGTAAACTACTATATCTTTGTTCTCTTTTCTTCTATCGTACGACTTGTGGGACTCAGTTTCATCTATCAGTCGAGAACATTTAACAAAACTGTGCATCACACAGGTCTAAAACTAGTTTCATACAAAATATGCACATCCTAAATTTCTAGTGCATGCTTCATTCCTGGACGTGCATTTATGATGACGAAAAAATTACTAAGCGAAAGAGAAAAACTTAAAATCAAGTTAGCATACCTCCACTCTCCTGAGTAGTCGCCACATGCGCATTGATTTCCGCAAGCGACTAAAAAGAAAGAGAAACATAGTTAGCACAGCTGCTAAGCTTTAGCCACATAGCAATAAAAGAAGAGCATCAACAATTAGCCATACACAAGAAGCCAAAGAGATACTCCATCCATTCCCTTTTGTTTGTCCATTATACTCTTTTAGCATTACAAACCGCGGTCCTTGTTTAAAAGTTCAGCTCAGAAAATGGATGATATTTTAATCCTTTGTTCTATTTTGAGCAGACAAGAGTCATCATAGTAATTTATTATTTCACGAAATACAAGGGGGATGTAATGGAAAATATAAGATCCCGACATTCATTACGGTTTTTTCAAAATTTGCATTACCAAAGATGGACAAAGTGGAACAAAGGGAGGTTGTGGGTTGAATTAATACAGAGTAGATCCAAAACCCTGAGATCCTCTTTCATATACTATTTATATGTGTATTTAGTATTTACATATGTATACATGTGCATATATATTTATATATTTACATCAATATATATATATATATATGAAGAAGGAAAAATAATTTAAATGGAACAGAGGGAGCAGTAGGAGGCAGGGAGAACCTCGCGAAGTGCGCTTTTTCGATCTTCAACAGGAAACACATCCACTAAGCCGTACGAGGTCTCACATAGTGAATGAACAAAGTCAAGTGACTCGTGATAGATACCCTTACGGAACTGAGCAACGGCATTACTTGGAAGTGGAGGCTTGGCGTAAGATTTTTCATTTTGCTGCTTTGGGGAGCCAGGCTTTTTCTGGAAAAAAAAAATCCATGAACAAACAAAATTGACTAATACTTCTTCAAAATATGCTTTTCATCTATTTTACACTAGACAATTATCTGTCTACAAAAAGCCTACTAATTTGTAACGATACACCAAATGAACCTATATTACATATAACCAAAGCCAAAGAGTATAGTTTTCCACCTCTAAAATTAAGTGCAACATCATTATAAGCGGGAAGTATAATCGGTAAAAGAAGTTAAACATGCACTAACCTCTTTCTGTTTTTTCAAACCAAGAAGCTCCGAATCTTCAACAGTACGATCGCGATCCCTAAACAACTTACGGAAAAACTTTTCAGTCCCGGGACTGCTTTCAAGAAAACCACTATGGTTGCCATTTTCATTTTGCTGTACTGTCTTTGCATCTTCCGGATGAACACGAAATAACTTACGAAATAAAGAAAAATCCGAAGATTCTTCATCGTCTTCCGTCCTATCACCGCCATCTTTCTTGTCCTCAAACTTATCCTTAAAAAACTTGCGAAAAAATCCTTCTTTCTCATCATCTTCTGTAGACCTGGTTGCTTTTTCATCTTCCCCATCCTTTTTATCCTCCGTTTTCTCTTTAAACAACTTACGGAAAAACCCTTCTTTCTCATCCTCTTCCGCAGATTTAGACACAGCTTTTTCCTCCGTATCGCTTTTACTGTCACGAAATAACCTCTTAAAAAACCCTTCCGAGCTCGATGCGGGATCCTCGTCATCATCTTTACTATCCCTCATAAGCCTCTTGAAAAAACCAGAATCCTCTTCGTCTTTATCTATAGATTTTCTACTATCCTCATCTTTACTATCTCTCAAAAGTCTTTTAAAAAACCCATCCTTCTCCGAATCCTCACCATCTTTATCCACAGATTTCTTAAGATCATCGTCCTTACTATCCCTCAACAGCCTTTTAAAGAACCCATCTTTCTCAGATTCATCATCCTCTTTATCCATCGATTTCCTAAAAAACAACGCATCCCGCACCTTCGGTCCTGGAATAAACTTTTTAAAAATCTTATTTTCTTCGGGGGATGCCTTACTTCCATCTTCGTGGGAAGATGTCGAACGCTGATTCGGAGGTGACGACGCCAATGACAGCAACCGCTGTTTTGAGGACAGCAATCTATTCAAAACTTGGTTTTTGCTAACAATAGGGCTTGTAGGCGCATTTTGAGGCTTTATCAAAGGAGCCCATTCACCCATCAAAGTAGCTGCGATTTGGCATTTCTCTTGAAGCCTGCTAATCCCGTCATTATCGTCGGAATCTTCAAGCTCGGCCATTAAAAACCAGTGCACTTTGAGTGCTATTTGAAGGGATTTGGAGCAAATATCGATAACAAACTTGTCGAGAGAGGGACTTGGCTTGTGAACCAACATGTAACATATTTGGAACAAGTAGCTTTCGACACCAGAGAGGGGCAACGTATACATACGGTTACATAGATAATCCCGAACACCGGCATGATCGTGCTTATATAAGTAGCTTACAGCGATCCACTCACAAAAAAAGGCGGAATCAAAGAAACGGATTAGCCAACCGTTGTCTCCTGCGGCACTTTCAATAGTCACTGCGGTGTTGGTCCGAGTTATCTCTCTAGGTTCTGATTCCGAGCGGGTTAAACCCAAAAGCCTTACCATTATTTTTTCAATACTAATATATACGTATACGTGCGTATATATAGTAACCACGACCAAAGATTCATCAGAGCATTTAAGCCCCTGTCATTTAAACAATATTATTTGTAAACCATCTTTAAGAAGGGGAAAAGAGTTCAAATGCATATGCGTGTATAAAGGTAGATAGATAAATTAAAAATATCACAACCCCAGCCAAAATTTTATCAGATCATATAAACCCCTAGAAATGTAACAAATTTCCCTAAAAAAATAATGAAAATGCCATTTAAGTACAATATTAGACACTTTATTCCAAAAAAAAACACTGCTAATAACTTGTTTCCCTTTAGATACAAAACACAAGTTTAACAGGTCAGATTTTAACATCTATTAAAGCAACAACAACAAAAAAACTAAACCTAACCCAAAGTCAAATTAAACCTTTTATTCGTATATTAAACACCTTCATAAGCTACCAATGATATCCCTTGACCTTAAACCACAGCTAATCACAAAGAAAAACCCTAAACCACTTTTTACTCAATTTTTCTCATTTCTTGAAAATATCCCTTTTCGCAAATCCTATTCCAATTATATACAATTAAATACCAAAATAAAGTAACACAATAAACACACACACAAAAACCCTAATCCACTACACAAATTCTCTCATTTCTTGTAAATATCGTTTTTTTTGCAAATCGAATTCCAATTGTATACAAATAAATACCCAAATAAAGTAACACAATAAACACACACAAAAACCCTAATCCACTACACAAATTCTCTCATTTCTTGTAAATATCGCTTTTTTGCAAATCGAATTCCAATTGTATACAAATAAATACCAAAATAAAGTAGCACAATAAACACACACACACAAACCCTAATCCACTAGACAAATTCTATCATTTCTTGTAAATATTGCTTTTTAATATATAAACAATTAGTGAAAACCATTTAAGGAAACAAATTGGCATAAAAACCCAAAAACCCAATTTGCATAACTTTTATTTTAATATATAAATTACAAATTTAAAGTTAATGAAATAGAAAATAAAGAATCACACCTTGATGAAGAGTATGTGAAAGAATTGTGGTTTAATCGGAAATGAATTTGCGTATGTGGTTTGATTAGGTGTATGTGAAAGGTGTTGGTTTGGATGGGTGACGTGTTTTTTTTTTCTTTTTCGAAATTATGTTGTCTCTGTTTTTTTGGTTATGTTTTAAGTGTTTAACGCAACAACATGAAGCTAATTTACAACGATATAAACCGTACTTACGAATACGGACCGTAGTTTCAGACTGCGGTTTACACTGAACCATAAACCGTAATCTGAAACTATAGTCCGTACTTCGTAAGTACGGTTCGTACTTTAAAATTACGGTTTGTGCGTGGATTAACATTATTTGTAGTGAAAAAATCCGACCTCAATTCGGTGCACATGGATGCATTAATAACTTTCAAGTGTCAAAAATTATTGAATGGCACAGCACACACGTGGTGAACCCGGTTTATAATAATGTTGCTCTTTGATGGCGGATGTTTGTCCCTTATTAATTCTAATTATAATACTAGCTGTGATGCTCGATTTGTAAATACGTTCAAGTTTTTGTGAACTACGAATCTGAGAAAGTACAGGGGGAACTCGCTATTTAATGTCAAGATTTTTGGGAAAAATGGAAGCATTAAAAAACAAAGCTCAGCAAACAATTTCGTGGATGGAGAACTCAAGATGATTTCCATGACTGTGGAATTTGAAGATGAGCTAAATGAAGGGCAATCTCGTCAAAGATCAATTCACAGCCGCAAACAGAAGTTTAAGGAGGAAATCTCGAAAACATCTAGAAAATCTAAAGGTTTTTCTTATATCCTTTTAGTTTTTGAGTCTCAATATAATTTTGATTTTTAAACCACTGAACAAGTATTCCATAGGTTTCTGTGACGCAAACCAACGAAAATTACAGGGAATACATTCAAATGCCCCTGAACTCACGACAACAACGAATCCACATTTTGTTGCCTCTGTGAATCTGAAAACGCTTTATCATTTGGTGAGTAACCGCTACAGATTGGTAGAATTAACTAATATGTTACTCGCTATATATTTATTCATGATCAATGACAAGCGTTATTTCAAATATATAGATAATGGGGTTCATGACTCACGAAAGTCCTACTAAACCAATCCTTTTTAGTTTGTTTTGTGATTGTCAAAGTCTTTTAGCTTGTGATGATGCTTAAAGACAAATTTGTGATCTACATTCTACACCTATTTGTCATGCAATGTCGTTTGATAAAAGAACTTATGAAACACATTGATATAGTTATATGAAAATTGCAAAAATTGTTGTGGGTGACCGGGGTTCCCTGGGTTGTTGAGTTGAGACTTGTACTCGAGTCTCTAAAGATGGCCCTTTTCATACGAGTGCTCTTATTTAAACCATAAACCACCGAGCCTCTTTTCGATGCACTGAATCTGACCTACTTAGCATTTACTCTGCATGCTTATGTTTGGGTTTGCTATACAAAACTAGGATCATCACCAGTCTTGTTATTTGTAAACATTACTCCAGTCTATGTTTTCTTTTGCTTTTGCTATATTAAGTCCGCTATGCCAATTTTTGCTTGAAAATGTCTTAATTGTTGCAAGTACAGGAGATTCCTCATAGGTGGATGAGGGAAAACTGTTTAAAGCTGAAGCCAAAGATGATGTTTCACACTCAAGACGGGAAAGTGTGGCCAGTGAACGTGGGTAGTAGGAAAACTGGCCGGAATACATTTGGGAGTGGTTGGAAAGAATTTTGGACGGGGAATAGTATCGGCCCTCAAGACACGTGTAGGTTCGAGTTTATTTCAAAAAAATAGGACACTGAGCAGAGAAATCCTGGTGACAATTATTCGTATCGATAACCACGAAATGACAACTAGCTACGTAAAGAGATTTCTTGTATTCTTTGTCTTGCCACTAGAACCTGATCATGTCCTGATAGGTACTGTAGTGTCTAATTAGTTCAAATTTTTGAATTGTCATTGAGCAATGTATGTGATTTGATACTATTCTTGATATGTTGCGAAAATCAGGAATGTTATTTGGATACTTAATTTGTTGGGTAACCGCTGTTTTTTTTTAAGAAATACCGAATATGAAGCATGATAGTCATCCTGAATGTCTCAATCATATTTTACTCTTTTTATATAGATTAAGGGTTTTATACCAATTTGTTGATAAGTGTAAGAATACTTGATTTAGGAACTTAACTTCAATAATAAGCAATGCAATGAAAATTATATATAAATCAAATGTATGTATATATAGTATAATTATTTGGACACGAAAATGTTCCACATGACTTAACAAATGCCAAAATCATAAAAAAGATATTGGGACCTTCCCATGCAACTTCTAGAAAGGAGAACTCTCAAAATATCAACCAAACAAACTCTTATCTGTCTCTTAATTGTCACCAGCTTCACAAATATTACTACCTATTTAATCTCCATTTTCATTGTCACACAGTCGCACTTCAATTCACAATCCCATACAACAAATACTTTGTTACATTTATTTTTCCTTGATATGGCACTAAAAGATGGTGTTGTTTTTGAGGATTTTTTCCCGGCTATGATGAAGAGATTAGGCGAAGAGGGTTTCTTGAACGAGCTTTGCAACGGTTTCCGATTGTTAATGGATGAAGACAAAGGGATGATCACTTTTAAGAGCTTGAAGAAAAATTCGGGCGTGTTGGGGTTGCATGGTATGAGCGATGAGGAGCTGATGTGTATGGTCCGAGAAGGAGCATTTCTTGTAAATATTGCTTTTTTTGCAAATCGAATTCCAATTGTATACAAATAAATACCAAAATAAAGTAACACAATAAAAACACACACACACAAACCCTAATCCACTACACAAATTCTCTCATTTCTTGTAAATATTGCTTTTTTGCAAATCGAATTCCAATTGTATACAAATAAATACAAAATAAAAGGTGACACAACAAACCCATACAAACACACACACACACACACATATAGATATATAAGAAAAGCGAAATTAGAGCCGTAGATATAATAAAACCCATTTAAATATTGTATCCCTTAAACCACAGTTAATCAGAACAAAAAAAACCCTAAACAACTACCTAATCATAATTCGCTACACAAATCAAATTCCACAATAATTTATCTCATTTCTTGAAAATATCGCCAATTCCAATTGTGTACAGATAATAAATATACTAATATATAGCAACATAACAAAACGCATACATAATAGATATAAATATAAATATAAATAAAGAGAGATAGAGAGAAAAAGAGAGAGTTGAAATTACCCTAAAAAATGGAAAGGCGAAGTTGAATTATAATAAATAAATAAATAAATAAAAAAGGCGATCCAATGGGAGAGAAAAAAGCGACCGGGAAAAACCGGTGACCTCCGATCTATATCAAGCAAACGTAGGGAGGATCACCGGCTGATAAGGTAGCTCCGGTTGGTGGAAAATTCAATTCAAATCAAATCAATTCAATTCAATTACAGATTCAGATTAAATTATACTCCGTTAACTGTGTGTTTTTCTTCAATTTTTTTTACTACTTTCTTAATTTTATCGACTTTTTATTTCATTTTTTTGGTCCCTCTTTTTATAAATTCTATCAGTTTTTCCACTGCTTTAATAGTTTTTTTTATGATTGATGAACTAAATTTATCCGCATCCTTTGACATTTTACTCAAACTTAACATATTTTATATATTTTAATAAATCGTTCTAATAGAACATAAAAATTAGACCCGAATGTTCTATTCGGATATGAATCAACCCACACATTGTAAAGGGGTATCTAACGCTTAAATGGGCTACAACGTGCCTATTCTTCAAAGATAAAGAGTGGATATTGCTAAAAGCCCAAACCCACTTAACAAGTGACCCATGTCTGGAAAATCCCTGGAGATTGAGACATTTGTCAACATCCCATGAAACATAATTGCCTATAAATAGCCAACTATCCCCCCTAAAAGGAGGACCAGAAAATCTACCTAAAAAATATAGAGAGAAGGAGAGAAAAGAGAAAAACTTGTCAGAACTCACCACACTCAAAAGCAGACCGAGCAAGATACAAGACCGAACACCAAGATCGAAGGAAGATCAAGATTATCAGAACAAGTTGTAATATCGAGCATAGATATAAATAAGAAATTGTATTCCGAGCAATTATACCACCGAGCTTAATAAAGATTAAATAAGAGTTCATTATTTATTCTATTTTTATATACTATATTGTTATTGAAAAGCCTAACCCCACCCACTAAAGTTATGGCTTTATCAAATGGCGCCGTCTCCGGGAATCATCTAGTTCCCAACTAGTTTCGAAATCGAACACCAATACTCTATCAGGCGAGCAACAATGGTGACCAATATAGAGGAAACCAATCCCGATATAGTCGAAACCAATGACCAAAACGTACAAATTAGCCAACAAGACTTCGACGACGTACTTGCCATCCTCGACAGATATGACGCTATCCAGTCCGGAAACCAACTAACAACCTCCAACGTCCACCAAAAACAACAGACTGAATAGCCACAACAGCTTGATGGAATCATCGATGAGAACCCTACGTCCTCGGATGACGAACAAGCATTGCCCGTATTAAGGAGCGCAAGAAGGCGCTTACCCGTATCCCAGGCAGGACCGAGCTCAAGAGCCCCACGGCCAGCAGTTTCGGTTAATTCTAGTTCCCACCGAGTTCATCTTCCAACGAACGAAGCCCACCGGTTTGGCATGCCAGAGGGCTTTGTCCTCGAGCAAATGTCCCGACCTCCAATATTCCCACCGCGGGTAATTACCCTGTCCACGGTGGAAGTACAACCCCTCGCTCCCCAAGCAGGGAACGAGGCCGCATTAACACGAGCCGAGCGGGGTCAAAACGCCCAGCTTCAAGCTCAGCTGGCCGCATGCATGTCAGCCATGGCGGCAGCAGGTATCACGATACCGCCCACTCAAACCGCCAATGCACATGCCGACCCCCGACATGGTATGGAAGATTCCGCCTACAGGGCTGCCATGGAAGTGGCAGGGCTGCAACCAAATACAAGAGGACCCTACAAAGGAGGAATGTCCCAGTAACGATCCCTCAAACATTCGCCCACCCAAACACTCTTACGGGACATATCATCGACGCGAACCAGCATGACAAGGGGTACCCCAACCACAAAGTCGTGGTAGGATACTACCCACAACCCCACCAGGGAGGATACCCCCCCCCCCTCTACCAAGCACCGGATGAAGCGTTCCAACAGGCTTGGGACGTATGCCAAGAAACCCCATGTACCGAGCATATCACTCGGCACCGCAATCCTAGGGGGTTCATCATCCCCGAATTCAGGCTATACGATGGAAAAAGATGCCCAATCGATCATCTGCGCCACTACAAAACTAGGATGGAACTGTGGAGCGAGGACCCTGCACTGATGTGCAAGTTTTTCAAAAATAGCTTGGGCCAAGAGGCTTCGTCGTGGTATCACAACCTGCCACGGGGTTCCATAGGAAGCTGGGCGGAGCTTCTCCGTGTGTACTCCACCCGATATGTTGCTAATCGGAAGAAGAAGGTCAACATCGACACCCTTCTAAAAATGGCAATGCAGCCAAATGAACAACTCAATGATTATTGCATACGTTTCATTGACGTGGCAAACCAGATTCCACAGTACGCCAATAACATAGCCATCCAAAACTTTATCAACTCCATCCCTGGCGGCTATTGGGCGAGAAGGAAGTTCATAGGCAAAAGCTTTCCGACCACTGACGCTCTGCTAGCCTATTGTACCCACCTCACCGATAAGAACGAGGAAATGCGACTCCTAAACCGAACTCTGCCAAGAAGAGAGTCGGTCCGAGAAGCACAAGTGGGCTGCAAGAGAACCAAGAACAATCAGGGGGAAGTCGTTAGACCGACCAGAAGGGACAAAGGTCCCGAGGTCCATGACAGGGTAGAGGAACCCCGAGAACCCGAGCATAAACCACTCCAGCTCACATACCTGATGCCGATCAATGAGCCTAAACCGCTCCGGATCGCCTACCCAACGCCCCCCAAACCACTTCAACAAGGTCGGTTCCCAGAGAGGGAACGCCGAAGTATCTTCGAACCGGTCGAGTTGCGATACACTTTCAACCTGTCTGCTGAAGATATCCTTAAGGATGTATGCAGGGAAAGTTGGTATTCCCGACCACAACCATTCTCTACTCCCCCCAATCAAAGAGATTCCAAGCTCTTCTGCGCCTATCATGAGGATCATTCCCATCTCACCGAGCATTGTCGCAATCTGCGGTCGAAGATGAACTCGTGGGGTGATGCAGGATACCTCAACAAGTTCATCAAGGGTGCCGAGATCAAAGGCAAACAGCTAGCCATCGATGGATCCGACAATCGGAAAGGCAAAACAATCAACGTTGTTCATCTGTCACGACCCAAAACCACGGGCGGGGAAAGATCACAACAGCGGCAACTGGCGCACTTTGGGCAAGTAGCCAAGGCGTCGCAGGCATCAACTTCTAAACGGCAATGCATGCCTCAACGACGCCCGCCCATTTCTTTCTCAGTTCTCGATGAAGAAGGGGTGATATACCCCCATGGGGATGCCATTAACCTCCGCATCCAAATCGGCATAGACACAGTCAGCAGAGTGCTTGTCGACCAAGGAGCCTCTTGTGATATCATGTACAAAGAGCTCTTCGACAAAATGGAGCTCAAGCTGCAAGACCTATAGCCGACCGACGTCACACTGATTGGGTTCATCTCCAAGACGACTAAACCATTGGGGAAGATCGTCCTCAGCGTTACAACAGGGTCCGTATTAGTCCCCATAGAATTCTTGGTGGTCAATGACAATTCAGGCCATAATGCGATCTTAGGCCGACCATGGCTTCATGCCATGCAGGCCATACCTTCGACATACCACCAGAAGGTGAAATACCCCAACGCTAGAGGGGAGCTCGAGACGGCCCGAGGATGTCAAGAGGATTCATGACGCTGTGAAGACATCACTACAGCTCTGAAGAAACAGCTGGTTGTTGTCGAACAACCCACGAGCACGAGGAAGCTCCTCAACCAAATAACCCAAGCTGAGAGGGTTGTTGAGGAACAAGTGGGGGAGACGCTACGGAGGGTGAGCATCTCTAGTATGGACGAGGAACACTACTTGCTCGTTGGTGACAGCCTCCCGAAAGGGGAATTCGAGGAGCTGGAAACGTTCCTCTTCAGTAACATCGATAAATTCGCGTGGAGCCCCAAAGACATGCCGGGCCTAGACCCTAAAACAGCATGTCACCACCTAAGTGTTAACGCCGAGTATAAGCCAATAGCTCATAATTGCAGAGGTCCGAAAGCTGTTAGAAGCCGGAGCTATAAGGGAGGTGTTCTACCCAAAATGGTTATCCAATCCGGTTGTCGTCCCTAAGAAGAACGGGAAGGAAAGAGTCTGCATAGACTTCATTTCTGAACAAGGCTTGCCCGAGAGATCCATTCCCCCTCCCAAGGATTGATCAACTGGTGGATGCAACGGCGGGAGCAGAAAGGATGACCTTCCTTGACGCTTACTCCGGGTATCACCAAATCCCCCTCGCCCATGAAGATCAAGAGAAAACATCGTTCATATCGCCTTTGGGAAACTACTGCTACACGGTAATGCCGTTCGGCCTACGCAATGCGGGGGCGACATATCAAAGGATGATAACGAATGTTTGCCAAAAGCATATAGGGAAGACGATGGAGGTATACATAGACGACATGGTCGTCAAAAGCGAAAAGGCCACATCCCACCTTCAAGACATTAAAGACGTCTTCCAAACACTGGGCGAGCACAAACTGAAGCTCAACGCGAGTAAATGCGCGTTCGGTATCAACAAAGGGAAATTTTTAGGACATATGGTCAGTCGAAGAGGAATAGAGGCAAATCCCGACCATATCACAGCTCTACGGAACCTAGCAGCACCCAAGAACAAGAAACAGGTACAAGAGCTCACCGGAATGATGGCCGCACTGAGCAGGTTCATCAGTCGATCCGCCGACAAGGGACGACCATTTTTTGAATCACTCAGAAAGGATAAAAAGTTCGTGTGGGACCCTGAGTGTGAGGCTTCATTTAACAACCTCAAAGAGTATCTGAGGACGCTGCCACTACTAGTAAGGCCGAACAAAGGAGATATTCTGGCTTGTTACTTAGCAGTTTCCACAACCGCCGTGAGCGCAGTCATCCTAAGAGAAGAGGGTCAAGAACAATTCCCAATATACTTCGTCAACAAAACTCTGGTCGAAGCCGAGACACGCTACCTACCATTAGAAAAGCTATGCTTGGCACTGGTCGTTGCGACCAGGAAACTGCCGCACTACTTCATAGCTCACCAGGTCCAAGTTTACATGAAATTCCACATCAAGGAATCTCTTCGACTGACGGACATAAGCGGCAGAGTTGCGGCCTGGGGGGTCGAGCTATCCCAATTTCATATAGGATTTGCTCCCCGACATGCCATAAGGGGTCAAGTCTTGGTCGATTTCGTCGCCGAGTTCACCGAAGGATATGACGAGCCATTGACCATATCCCCCCAATCTCACTGGCAAATACATGTCGATGGATCCGCCACCAAAGACGGGTCTGGAGCAGGCATCGTCCCTAAGTCCAGCGAAAGAGCAATCATCGAGAAAAGCATCAAGCTAGGCTTCCGAGCTACTAACAATGAGGCAGCGTACGAAGCCATGATAAACGGCATGCTCATTGCACGGTCCCTCGGATGCTCCCACTTAATTGCTAATTCCGACTCCATGCTAATCGTCAACCAGGCCATCGGTGAATACCAAGCCAAGGACGACCGGATGATCCTCTACCAAGAAAAGGTCCAGAGCTTAATGGCCACGTTCGAACAGTGCGAATTAATCAGAATTAATCGCACCGAAAATGCACACGCCGACGCATTAGCAACCCTAGCTTCCACATTAGCATTAGCCAACACTCGGTCAATCACAGTGGAACTTCTGGAAACCCCGAGCATAAACAGAAGAATAGACCGAATCACGTCAATACAATACGAACTAGGGTGGATGGACGACATGATGCACTATCTGCGAAATGGGACGCTCCCGGCAAACAAGATAAAAGCGTTGAAAATCACAAGAAAGGCCCTCGGTTCTGGTTATCCGAGGATGACAAACTGTACAAATCTAGTTACCACGGACCCCACCTTCTGTGCGTCCGGCCCGAGCTACAACATCCAGTCTTGGAGGAAATCCACGAAGGATCCTGCGGAGCACACATCAAAGGGAGGTCCCTCGCCAACAAAGCCATCACGCAAGGTTATTGGTGGCCCTATATCAAGAGAGACGCTGACGTCTACGTCCAAAGATGCGACAAGTGCCAATGATTAGCCAAGATATCTTGCTCCCATCGTCCATGATGACCCCAGTATCGGCTCCGTGGCCGTTTGCACAATGGGCAATTGATTTGGTCGGCAAACTTCCAAGAGCACCTGGCAGCGTGGAATATCTGATCGTCGTGACGGATTATTTCACCAAGTGGGTCGAAGCTAAACCCCTCCGAGAAATCAAAGCCAGCAACGTTAAACAATTCATCTGGGAGTACATCATCACCAGGTTCGGCATACCAGACGCTATAGTCGCCGACAACGGAACCCAGTTCAAAGATGCCAATCTACAGCTATGGTATGAAGAACTAGGTATCCGGAAGTTTTATTCAACGCCGACATACCCACAGGGCAACGGACAAGCTGAAGTGTCAAACAGGACAATACTAGATGGTATCAAGACAACCCTTGAACAAGCAAAGGGGAGATGGCCCAAGCGGCTACTCAACGTCTTATGATCATGTCGAACCACGCCGAAGACGGGCACCAAGGAAACACCGTTCAGCTTAGCGTACGGCGTCGAGGACATTATACCAACAGAAATCGGGCTACCTACACTCCGAACAACCTTAGTCCAGCAGGGAAACAATGAACAAAGAATGAGAGAGGAACTCGACATGATAGACGAGAAACGAGAGATAGCAGCCCTTACCCTAGCAAAATATCAACAAAGCGTTAAGCAAGCTTATGATAAGAAAGTAAAAGGGACCAAGGAATTCATGGTAGGAGAACTGGTGCTGCGAAAAGTAACGGTCTATACCCGTAATGAAATACATGGCAAACTGAGCCCCACCTGGGAAGCACCATACGAGATCGTAAAAAGGACAAGCCCAGTTTCCTACAAAATCAAAAGCGTTATGTTCGAAAATAGCAGAGGAGAGAAAAATTATTGGAATGTGGCTAACCTGAAGAAGTACTACGTGTAAACTAGCATACCAGTACATGTACTATCTTACCTCTCCTGCTTAATGACATTGTCTTTTGAATAAGTGCATTATCTTGTCATACTGTCTAATAAGTGCAGCTGAAATTCTCAAACGGCATGCCTAAGGGTATGCCTAGGAATACTAAAGTCCTCCGATGAACCGGAGCCATATGAAATTCTCAAACGGCATGCCTAAGGGTATGCCTAGGAATACTAAAGTCCTCCGATGAACCGGAGGCATATGAAATTCTCAAACGGCATGCCTAAGGGTATGCCTAGGAATACTAAAGTCCTCCGATGAGCCGGAGGCATATGAAATTCTCAAACGGCATGCCTAAGGGTATGCCTAGGAATACTAAAGTCCTCCGATGAACCGGAGCCATATGAAATTCTCAAACGGCATGCCTAAGGGTATGCCTAGGAATACTAAAGTCCTCCGATGAGCTGGAGGCATATGAAATTCTCAAACGGCATGCCTAAGGGTATGCCTAGGAATACTAAAGTCCTCCGATGAGCCGGAGGCATATGAAATTCTCAAACGGCATGCCTAAGGGTATGCCTAGGAATACTAAAGTCCTCCGATGAACCGGAGGCATATGAAATTCCCAAACGGCAGACGTGCCTAGGGATGCTATGAAATTCCCAACATGGCAGGTCTAAAAGAATGCCTAGGACTACTAAAGTCCTCCAATAAACTGGAGGCAGATATGCAGGTTCCAACTAATCCAGCAGGCAAGGGTCGAAGAAAGTAAAGAGACTAGAAGAATAATTCAAGCCCGCATTACGGAGGCGACCAATTACCAAGCAAAGAAAACAAAGGAAAAACAATCCAATCAAGGAAGTATCAACAAGACAATAAAAAGATCCAATATACGAATAAAGGAATGAAGCAAATAGTTCACGCCCACGTTACGGAGGCAATAATGTACGACGAATAGATAAAGCAAACAACTAAGACGAACTGCTACATGACGAACATGTCGGTACATGACTTAGCCCAACCTCCTCGTCATCTGTCGCCGTGTCTTCATCGGACTCTTGACCCTCAAAACGCTCCTCAGAAACAAGGAAATCGAAATTGGTCGTATAAATACCCACATGTTGCCCCACCTCGAGCCGGGCTGCGAATTCTGACCCCCTTGAATTCTAATGGGCAGCAGACGCACCCTTAAGACGAGCTTCGTCCACAGGGTGCTGACGAGCTTCATACAGTTTAGCAGAGGCATCATGTCGACGTGTAGACGCACGAACGAATTTCATCAAGACATTGGCCTGGGGTATTAACAACTTTAATTTACCAAACCATTTATCCTTTAAACGCCAATACCGGGCCAGACGACGCTCTTGCACCTCATAAACATGTTTGGCACATCCCACATAAGCACGGAATGACGCAGATTGAGTTCGCAATTTTTTCTTAAGCCGAGCGCATTGAACTTGCAGCTTTTCGTTCTTTCCCATCAGAATATGAGGTAAATGGGCACGAGCCTCCTCTGCCGCGTCGGACGAACCCCCAACCCGGGCAGCACCAGTAGGTTCTTGCCCCACGCTAACAGGGGGCGCAGAGCCAGTCTGCTGTACCACAGTAGGAAATCCCTACGAAGAAAAGAGGGAAAAAGACAGTGGCATCAATACAACTAAAGAACCGACAAAGCCAAATCTAAATAAATAATATTTTTTATACAAGCCTGAAGAAACTCAAAATGCAAACTACTCTCAAAACTCAGTCAGATAAACCCCCGACGGAAGCCGAGGTCTCGGCGGCATCAGCAAAATGAATGTCCCTCAGAGAGACTATCTGCGTGCCCAACCGACCCTTTACCAAGGCATCAAAGCTATTCAACGCATCCGTCGTTTCGGTTAACCGGGCCTTAGCGTCAACCATACGCTCCGCTCGGGTCACACCATGGGTACCATTCACATACTCATACACCTCTAGTGCCTGAGCCCGACTCCAATAGGCCTTGACGAAGGATAATAGCAGGTCTGCGTCTTCGAAAACGGCCCTTAACACCAAGTTCAAACTCGTCACCCAGCCCCGGGCTTCATCACGAGAGCGTCGAAGTGCACCAAGAAGCTCTTTGGCCTTACCCTTGTTTGCTGTGTAGTAGGCGGTCTTCTTGCTGAATTTCTCTCCCAAATCGCGTAACCGAATCGACAAGTTTGAAATATGAATATTAAGATCCTCGATTTTACGGCGAGCAGCATTCAATTCCACAGTTAGGGACGCCTTAGACCTTTCTGGACCACCTATAACAGTATCATCTACACTACAACTAGGAGAGGCCCAGACCACCATGGCCAGGGGATTAACAGGTACCTGACAAGATTTTTAGGTGTCCTTCAAAAGATGACAAGAACGAACAAAACGAAATTAACTAAGAAAGCCAAATAGGAAGAAAAAGAAGCACGTATATTATCAACTTCCCAACAGAATGTCCTTATAGATGCAAAAACATCCCACAATCCGGGTACAAAAAAACAGAAGCAAACCCTACACTAAGCTACACAAAAAATACTACAAGTATATGATCAGTGTTCCACCTGAGAAGATGCCGGTGGGGGAGTAGCAGCCGTAGCAGACCGAGGAGTAGAAGGAGCTGACTCGGAATGGGGACGGAGCGCCGTTGAGGTCGTATGCCCCGGCAGCCGGGGAAGCTCCTCATCCCGAAGATTGGCCCAATCTAGAGGCTTCGGCGGTGCACCTTGCGGACAGGGATAAACCAATTCCGACCATGCCCGGTCCGACAGAGGTACCTTTGCAAAATTCAGGGCACGAACATGAGCGCAAAAGACGGAAAAGTTGGTAATCGCTTTAAACTTTGTCCGCTCTTCCAATTGCGCCGCCTTCAAAGAAGCAACCTCGGATTTTTCAGCCTCCATATCCTCTGCCATGAGCACGTTATCGGCTTCTAATAGGTCATAATTTTCGACCATAAGCTCCTTCTCGGCCTCTAACCTTTCAACATCCTTGGTCAGGCGCAAGTTATCTCCCACCACTTTGTCATAATCAGTGGCTAACTTCACCATCCGAGCTTTCTCCTAAGCCATTGCCTTATTTTCGGCAATTAGCTTCTCTTTCTCAGCTTCGAGCTCAGCCATTGCCTTATTTTCGGCAATTAGCTTCTCTTTCTCGGTTTCGAGCGCCGTCAACTGATCCCTCAGTACTACGGTACCCACGAAAGCCTGTAATCGAAAACATTAGACACCAGCCAACTAAAGGCATAACGAACTAAATAACAAAAGACACATGAAACATACCCGAAGCACATCATTGTTGGCCTGCTCAAGGACCGACCCTAAAGGACGCGCATCCATTTCCTCTGTATCCTTGAAGACGAGGGGCTTCAGAGCAGTATACCCCATCCTTAAAGCTCGGGGTTGCTCCAGCAATTTGCCCCCACACCGATCAATGTAACGGGTCATTGTGACCCCGTCCACCACCACCTTTTCCGGGCTAGAGGGAACCTCATCCTCCCCTCTCAGCACAACCTCCTCGGCAATATCCTTGCCGGCTATCACCTCCACTTCCTCTCAAACCTCCTTCTCTAACGGACCAGTCTCAGGGGCCATGTGCTCACTCACATCCTCAGTTCGGATGGGCGACATGACGGGCAGTTTCATCGTATCCTCACCCATGTTCACCATGAGGTTAAGATGTCCGAATATGTTATCGAACGACCCTTGAAACACAACAATACCCATTGACCGGGCAAGGGCAAGGGTAACCAATGAAGAAGTCAATAGCTGAAACATGATAACAAATAAAGAGAAGAACAATGGAAGTAGAAGACAATTCACAAAAATATTGCACGTACATCAACCTCAGAGGAAGCCGCCTCGGTGGATTCATCTTGAGGAGAGATGACCGACGCCACATCTGTAACGACATCAGGAACCTTCTCATTCCCCGATGTATCCGACACCCTAGACCTCTTCGGGGTCCCAACAACGGTGTCTGCTGCACGGCGCTTAGGACGAACAGGCCTCCTCCCACCCCGAGAAGCGCTTTGAGCCTTAACGATTTTGAGGAATTCCTCATCCGGCTCTATGGGAATCTCCGGCACAGGATTACCCTTGGTCACTGGCCCTGCAGGATAACCTAACAGCATGGGAGCAGTACGACTTGTCGGGTCCTTAGTCGGTCCAGGCCCCCACCACTTCCACAGGGCTAAAAGAGCTTCGACATTGGGAGTGTCGAGGTCTGGAATATCAGGAGCAGTGGTTGCCGATCCCTGAATCTGGTGCCCGGCACAACCCTAGTCTCCAGAAGCAATCACAATACCCAGGTTATGCTCCTTGTTGGTATCCGGCAGACCGATGACCAGCCGAGAGAAGGAGCGCAACGTCTTTAAATAAGAGCTATGACGATCAAAGCTCAAACTGTAGACCCCGAACACATCTTTCAGTTCGACATTGATCACTGACACCTCCGACAACCTTCGAATACCGTTCAGGGTTGATAGCCATTCAGGGCCAATTAGGCCGGGGCAATCTGGATAGCCTCAAAGAACGAGGCCATCCATTCAGTGAAAGGAAGTCTAAGGCCCCCCGTAAAAAACGCCGAGGAACGAACAGCTACCTCGCCGGCAGGAACAACCCCCATGACTTCCTCATCGGAGATAGGCAGTCGAATATGAATGCCGTCGGGTATCCCGGCCAGCTTCTTAAAATCCTCTTCCATAAATGGGCCCACTTGAGCCACGCATTGGGCCAAAATTTCCTATCCAAACGTCATAAAAACTTCATCAATATACTAACCACAAACAAATCACACGAAGCAGGTCCCCCCCCCCCCAATTACCAGAAACCCTACACTTTTCCAACAACCCAAAAAATGAAAATCCTATACATAACGAAAAACCACCAATCACCAACATAGATAGACATATATAGGCAAGCAAGAACACATATCCACACAACATACATGACAACAACAAATCAAACATAAGACCCTAAGCACAGAGATATACAGAAAGACCCACAAAATACGAAAGCACTTACAGTCATGATTAAAGGGCAAATCGGAGATCGCCGCAGCAAATATTTTTGCAATAAGAAGAAACTCTGGGGAAAGTCAGAATATCTTTTGGCGGGAAACACAAACCCTAGAGAGAGAAAATAAGAGATCTTTTTCAGAAGATTATGGGATAAAACCAAAAAGAGTTACTCAGCATAGTTAAAAAGGAGTGGAGCCACAAAAAGAATAAAATAATAACCGTCCTTTCGTGTGACAGAGGTTTACTTTTTTTTCAAGCCATATAAAAATCCACAACCACTATTTTCAACAAATCAACGCTCTAGATCCTGCGACCTCAGACTGTATATCACACTAACCAATCCAGTTCACATCATTACACCTATATAAACGGCCAGTGGACCCCACCATGAAAAGCTTACAGCATACGCTACCCATAATACTACACCGAGGAGGCATCCCGGTTACGTTCCTCGATGCCAAGCAGGTTATTGTCATAAGACCACCGATCACAGTCGACGAAGACCGTTCCTAGCTCGACGGCTTGTCAGCGTCCGATCTAGCAACGCTCTCCGGGGGCATAACCGTGCACTCTGCTCGGTGTCCAATACTTAGGACCATCGTATGGTTTCAACATAAAGGCAAAGCAAAAAAAAAAAATATATATATATATATATATATAGACAGAATCAAATTGCAAAAGCAGAAGTTTTATTCATCCACGAAGGGGGATACAAACAAACATGTACAACGGGAAAAGAAAAGTTTACAAGAAAAAACACCAATCCTACTTCTTGGAACTACCCCCCACGTCGGCATCCTTCTGCTCCTCCAGACGCTCTTTTTCCCTAATCAAATGGGAAATACCAATCTCCACTTGTTTTAAAGCATGAGATTGAGACTTGCACTTCTGCTCGGCTTCAACGCGAGCAACCCTCTCCTCCTCCCAATACTGTTTAAACCGCCTCACTTCGGTCTGAGCACACTTAAGATCGGCTTTCAGCCACGACATCTCAATTTCTTTCAACTGAAGTGGAGTCAATTCCTCTTCCCCGAAACCAGGGGGATGAGGTAAAATAAAAGTAGCCTCCTCTTCGAGAAGGACCTTCTTTTTGGCAGCAGATCTAGTGATGGGAGCCATCTTGAATAAAAGCAAGTTAGAAGAAGAAAAAATTATAAAACAAGAGAAAGGATTGGTAGTGAAGTACAAACAATAGGGAGCATTTATAAGGAATCAAAGGGCACAAGAAACGAAGAAACACAAAGTACGAGGCGTTGCAACAGTTCACATGGCAAAGGCACGAGATACGAAAAGGTACAACTTCCCAGATACAGTAAAGGAAAACGAAATACAAATTACAAAGGGGAAAATACATCAGAGCACTGGCCCAATCAAATTAAGGATCAATGGTCGGGAAAACCGAACTGCCAGACCGGGAGAAAGCTACCCGAGCAGAGCGATCTAATCAAGCTTGGTAGGAGTCATTCATGACAACCAAGCACTCGTTTTCCCTGGAGAGGTCGGCGTTCGTCCTAGTAAGGACCCTGATGCGCTCCTCAAGTCGAGCATTCCTAACCGTCATACTAGCTAGGCCTTGAGGGGAGTTATCGAACTCATCCTGAGCATGATCCCAAATCTCCTCGGCCTGGTACCAAGAGTTGGCCAGGTGATTTCTATGCAACAAAAAATTATCAAGCTGTCGACTCAAGGCCGAAATCTCGGTCCACTTCATTGTCTCCTTGGGATGAGAGTCGAACAAACTCAAAGCCAAAACACCATACTCCTTCTCAAGACTGGCCATGCGATGACGGACCCAAGATACCTCAGCATCCAAATTCTTCATCTGAGCATGATATCTCACCACGGGCACAGACATTCTGGAAAGTTGTTATAGTACAGGAGGAAATGGGGGATGAGAGAAGAAAACAGAGAGTTTGTGAGAGGTGATAAATTACAAAAAAAAGATGAGTATTTACAGAGCAAAGGTAGTATGGCCTTATCTGACAATGCTTGGGAACGTGCATCATTGACCAACCTGCCATGTCTCAGATGTCAGACGGCTACAGTACAGCAAGAAATAAAGATACAAGATATTCAAAGGTCCACATTCCAGAAAAACGACAACCCACAAGTGCAACATAAAAAGAAGTGCAAGATAAATGGGCAAAGATAAATTTCATTAATAAAGATGGGATACATCGCCGTTCATTACATCAGAGGACAACATCAAAAAGAAAATCTATTACATCCAAGAAAGACCTATTACATCCAAGAAAGACCTATTACATCCAAGAAAAAGAACTATTACATCCGAGGAAAATCTATTACAGAAGATCATACAAAGAAGATCGACTATATCAGCAGGCCAAGCGAACAGGAGGCACGAAGGAAAGAAGTAAAAAAAAAAAAAAGAAGAAAAAGATGAAGAGGAACATAAAAAAGAAGTGAAATACGAAGAAAAGAAACATAAGAAAGAGAAAAAGGAAAAAAGAAAAAGAGTCCTGCTCAAATAGAGAGAACAGAGTATAAAACAGAAAAGAGGAAAAGGAACATAAAGAAGAAGTGAAAAATACGAAGAAAATAAACATAAGAAAAAGAAGATGGAGAAAAAGAAAGAGGAGGCACAGAAGAAACGGAAAAAGAGACAAAGAAAAGATGAAGAAATGAAGAAAATTGGAAAAATAATAAAAAGAAAAGAAAAAGGGGAAGGCTAGGGGGAAGTCGATCAGTATCGATGAGAAGGCCCGGTAGAGACATCCCTATCTCTAAGCCTCGGGTTCCCCCTCAACACCTCGTTCTCCTCAACCAGAGCCCGACGAGCTCGTCGGCAATAATCCAGCTCGGACCTTAGCCAAGTTAATTCCCGGACCATCTCGGTGATAACGCATCACCTTTAACTCCTCCTCAGCATCCTTCAACAGCTTTAGTGCATGGCCTTAAGAGGCTTCAAAAGCCTCAACTTGCAAAGCTAAGGCAGATTTGGAGGAAGAACTAGCCATTTTAAGGAAGTTATAGGATAAAATTTTATATAGGGCAAAGAGAGATAAGGGGGAAATTATGAAAAAAAACATATCTTGAGAGGGTATTTATAGATAAATTAAGGAAGGATTAACGTAGGGAATTGCAACCGTTCGCCAATAGACTCTGGAAAAACATGGGTAATTGAGAAGATGCGTCTGTTGAGAAGAAACGCTTGGATTCATTCAAATATTTAAAAAAAAAAGGAGAAGATGCGTCTGTTGAGAAGAAACGTTTGTATTCATGCAAGTATTTAAAGAGGGTAAAATTCAAGAAAGATTCGACACGTGTCAATATAGGGAAGTGCAACAATCTCCATGAACATTGAGAATATCCTTTGCACTGGGCTCTAGAAAACCCAGTGGATAAGGTCAAACACGGGGCCCAAGAAATCCGATTAATTCCTGGACACCAAGAGTAAGAAGATTCAATGGATAAGATCAAACACAAGGCTCAAGAAAACCCATTAATGAAGTCACACGCGTGCACAGTAAAGAGAAATTGCATTGGGAAAATAAATCATACAAGAACAAGAAAAAGAAGAATTTTCATTAATTAAGGGGAACTTCATTACAAGATGCTACTCAACAAAAGGGCATTATAACATCACAAAAAAAAGAGGATTATTTTGCAGAGGGGCCAGCTTCATCGTCAGGCTTTTTTTTGGACCGAGCATACACTTCTTTGAGGGCCAATTTATAAGCCCTCTTAGAAGCAATATGCCTCTCTCTAGAGGCCTCGAGCTCTTTGATCCGAACACGCGCCCAAATATTGTCGATCAGAGACCTCTGATATTCACTCTCCATGGCACCCAAACGCTCGTCCATCTCAACAGCACGACGAGCTTCCATGGTCAGAGAGGCGACCCTCCTTTCGAGAATACGAGCCTTCCTCATCTCCTCTTCTAGATGAGCTATGTATTCAGGAAGGTTGTCACCACTATTTTCTTGAGGAGAAGTCATTCGATTCGTTAAAAAAGGAGAGTTATACAAAAAGACAGGTACAACCCCCTTTTAAAGGAAGAAATAATGGGGAAGATCAAAGGTCATCTCGGAAAAAGACAAACCCTCTTGAACTTCCCAAAGACATTTATGTCCAACTAACCACAGTTCAAATCCAATTCAGTCATCCAATGAGGTATTAAGAAAATAAACATACGAGAATAATTCGATTACAACTGGGGAATGATACCCCATATAAAAGAAATTACAAAAAAAAACTAATTATTCCGAGGAAGAGCTTGCTTCAGCGCCATCCGACCCCGGTTTGGACCGATTGTACAACTCTTTGAAGGCAAGCTTATAGGCTCTTTTTGCCGCCCTTTGCTTAGCCAGAGAAGCCTCGAGCCTCTTTGTACGCTCAAAGGCCCAATCCCGATCAGCCATCGTCACATGATGAGCCGCGTCCATATCAGACAATTTCTTCGCCGTAACAGCCAGCTTCCTTTTCACAGCATGAGCTTTCTTGACCTCGTTTTCTAAATGAGCAATGTATTCATGAGAGTTGTCACCAGTAGCGCCATTGGGAGAGGCCATGACGTTCTTAGTAATGATAAGCAATGGGATATTTATGAGGAAGCAATCCCATTTTATAGGCAAATGGGTGAATATCAAGGGTCGCATAGAAGTTGGATAGCAAGTTTGCAAATTCCCAAGACATTAAATGTGTCCCAGAAAGCAGTCATAAATATGGACATTTTTCGATGAAGCATTGGGAACAGCAAGACCGAAGTAGCATCCTCGACAGACCGAGCATGACTCCCTCGACGTGGAGACCACGCCGAGGAAGTCAGGGAGCACTTGAAAGAACATAAAAGTTGGACCCGAATGTTCTATTCGGATATGAATCAACCCACACATTGTAAAGGGGTATCCAACGCTTAAATGGGCTACAACATGCCTATTCTTGAAAGATAAAGAGTGGATATTGCTAAAAGCCCAAGCCCACTTAACAAGGGACCCATGTCTGGAAAATCCCTGGAGATTGAGACATTTGTCAACATCCCATGAGACATAATTCCCTATAAATAGCCAACTATCCTCCCTAAAAGGAGGACCAGAAAATCTACCTAAAAAATATAGAGAGAAGGAGAGAAAAGAGAAAAACTTGTCAGAACTCACCACACTCAAAAGCAGACCGAGCAAGATACAAGACCGAACACCGAGATCGAAGGAAGATCAAGATTATCAGAACAAGTTGTAATACCGAGCATAGATATAAATAGGAAATTGTATTCCGAGCAATTATACCATCGATCTTAATAAAGATTAAATAAGAGTTCATTATTTATTCTATTTTTATATACTATATTGTTATTGAAAAGCCTAACCCCACCCACTAAAGTTATGGCTTTATCACGTTCATATTTACACAAAATTCTAGTTTTTTTATTAATTTTCTTATAATAACCCTACATTATTTCTTTTTATTTGTTTATTATCATTTAATAATCATAACAATGTTATAACCACAAAAATGTGAACCTCGTGAGAGTGTATTACTATTATATTAATCTAGGAAATCATATAAATTTCTTCGCTTTCTATACCATAATCATCAAATTTTAATGAAAAATATGTTTTGAGATACCAAATGCGGATGCTCTAAGATGTATTTTATTAGTAGTTTTGAATTTTAGATTTTATTAAGTTTAAACGAATGATTTCCATGTCGATCTGATCGTAAAGCTATTTGCTCGATCGCAAATATTTTCTGGAACACCTGACCTCTAACAAAGGAACAAATAATCAAATTTGAAATAACTTACTATAAACCTCTTTCCGATCGCTGATTATTGATGGGTTTTAACGTTAGCAAAACGACTTATTATAGATTGTTTTTGGTCCCTAAATTCTAAATTGTATCAGTTTTTACACTGCTTGAGTAGTTTACCATGTCGATTTCTAATTTAAGTTGTCATTTATATTTTTAGTGAAATTAGCATGTTACCACTACGAGTCGGGTCGCTGCTTACGAAAATCTTCTTGGAAAAACATGTGAAAACATGGGTGTTTCCGAATGGTCACTGGACCAACTTCGAGTCATTATTTCGTGTAACAGCGCTGAGTTGTTTATACCGTACTCAATGTGGTTGAGTAGCCCATGTGACGAGCTTCGTAACGGTATATCACATGACCTATTCGGAGAATGGGTGTGAATACAAAGTGGCTTCAAAGTTGGTACCTCGGGAGCTCAAATCTGGAAAAACCGAAATGGTAAAGGAAAACCATTTAGTATAATCCCATATTGGAAGATTAAGAGTTAATTTTACAATATATATACCATACCAACCCATGTAGTTATTAAACTAACATGTCCACATACACCTAAGAGTATTAGTGTGTACCACACACGCGCGCTCGCTCGTGTCTCGTGTCTCGGGTCTCGGGTCTCGGGCTCGGGCACGGGCACGGACGTGGGCGCGGGCTTGGGCTTGGGATTTGGGATTTGGGGAATGTCTTGGGTCTTGGGTCCAAACCCGAATAGGGAGTTTTGTATAAAATACAAAAGGAGTCCCTAGAGTTTCCAGCAAGAGAAACGTCAGCAATGAATGAGATTAAATGCTGCGGTTTCAGAATTAAATTGAGCGGATTCTGTGGGTGTAACTCCCAGAATTAATGACCACAATTATGGCTGCGGTTTCTATAGAGCCTATAAAAGGCAGCCATCCCCCTCTCATTCAAACACACCAGAATACACACAACTCACAGCATAAGCATACACTTAGTGAGAGAGAACCGCACCACCAACAGCTCGACCTGTGGTTCGGTGCCGGTTTCCATACGAGCCACTCTGAGATATAAGTTGTACCTTGGGAACAAAGTCCCGAAACCAGAAACCTTTAAAGGTGGTTCGGGAAATATTGTTTAAGGGAAACTGCTCAGCAGTTGCCTCTTATTTTTATTTCTTGTTATTTATTTTTTAGTCCTTTACATTCTGTATATTTCATTTCAGTACCATTTCTTTTCTGTAATTTACTTTTCTGTACTGTTTCTTTTCTGTATTTACTTTTCAGTACTGTTTACTTTCAGTCTTTCAATTCTGTAATTTACTTTTCAGTTCTGTAATTTTCAGCATTTACAAAACCAGTCCGGCAGTTTTTTATTTGTTAAAAACCAGTCCGGCAGTTTTTTATTTGTTAAAACCAGTCCAGTTTGTTTTTTGTTCAAAACCAGTCCGACAGTTTGTTAAAACCAGTCCGACAGTTTTTTATAAACAGTCCGGCAGTTTGTTTTATTGTCAAAACAGTCCGGCAGTTTGTTTTATTGTCAAAACAGTCCGGCAGTTTGTTTTTGTCAAACCAGTCCAGCAGTTTTATTTTTAATTCTGTACGAGTCAGGAATTGTAATTCATATTCCAATTGTGAGAAATAAAATTGTTATTTCCATTGCGTTCCTGTCTTCTTTATTTTATTGTCCTTTCATTTATCGTATTCGAAATAGTACCAAAACCAACAATCTTAAACAATACTATTTTTTGGTTTTTCTATTTTCGAAATAAGAAAGGACTTTTCTTTTTTATTTTATTTTGACATCTCGGTTTTTATTCTCGCAAAATCATTGCTAGTTTACTAGAAATTGAAATTTGCACATAGAATAAATCCGAATTGGTTTTAATCTTTTCATTCTAGAATACTATAAAGAATTCTTAGTGAAATCAAAAGTGATTTGATTTTCACGCTAGAATATCTTTTTATTGTTTTATTCTTTTGAAGCAATCTAATTAAGTTATAATTAGTATTTGCGATTAAAATTTTTAGTTTTCTTGCGAGAAACTAAACAGTTTCAATTTGTCATTTCAGATGACTAATGAGGATCAAACACCCACCGTTCCTTCGGGAGACGTGCAAGGCGCACTTGTGATTGGCAGTAGCCATAACAATGCGAGCGCTGCGAGTGGGGGGGCTCAGGCACAGGCTGAGGCCGAAGCTGCTGCGGCAAAGGCTGCGGCCGACGCCGCTGCGGCAGAGGCTGATGCTATGGCTGCGGCTGCGGCCGCAGCACAGGCTGCTGCTAAGGCTGCGGCCAAAGCAGCGCTTGTGGCAGCGGCCAGGGCAAAGGGCAAGGCTCCGGCAACGCCGGCGATGCCAATGTTGCCAACCTCTCAACTGGAGAGACCGGAAAAGTTTAGGGGCAACAACTTCAAACGTTGGCAGCAAAAGATGCTATTTTATTTAACTGCCCTTAATCTGACCCGGTTTCTTAAGGAGTCTGCACCCGTCCTAAGCGAGGACGATGAGGTCATACAGACGGTTTCGGCGGTGGAAGCATGGAAACACGGCGACTACCTATGCCGGAACTACATCCTGTGTGCTTTGGATGACACTCTCTTCAGTGTATTCGAGCCCAAGGCTTCTGCAAAGGAGCTTTGGGAGTCTCTCGAACGAAAGTAGAAAGTGAATAACGCTGGCGCAAAGAAATTTGTCGTCACGGACTTTCATGAGTACATGATGACTGATGGGAAGAGTGTCATCGAGCAGGTTGAGGAACTCCAACTCATATACCATAGGCTTGAGGTTGAAGGGCTAGTTATCAACGAACCTTTCCAAGTGGCATTAATGATTGAGAAACTGCCACCTTCTTGGAAAGAGTTTCAAAACTACCTGAAACACAAGCGAAAGACTATGACCTTGGAGGGACTCATTGAGAGGCTCAATGTTGAGCAAAGAAACCGTCGATCCGGAAGGAAAGGCGGTGGCGGAGCAGGCAACGCGGTTGCCAAGGCCCATGTGGTTGAGAACGCTATGTCTAAGCGAAAACGCTTTGACGGCGTAGTCGGTGCTTCTCTCCAGAAGAAATTCATGGGAGATTGCTTTGTGTGCAACAAACCGGGCCATCGTGCCGCGGATTGTAAGATGCGCATCGACAAGCCCAACCCCCCCCCCCCCCCCCCCAAAGAGGAAGTTTCAAGGGAAAGGGAGGAAGAGGGCACCTGCTCAGGCTAATGTGGCTGAGGGAGGAGATGATGTTGGACAAGACTACATGCACCTGAGTGCTGTGGTTTCTGAAGTGAACCTGGTGGGGAGCAACACAAAGGAATGGTGGCTGGACACAGGCGCCACTAGTCATATCTGTGCCAGCAAGTGGATGTTCAAGACCTATACGGCCGTGGACAATGAGAGCTATTTCATGGGGAACTCGGCTACTTCCAGGGTGGAAGGAAAAGGAACCGTGCTGCTGAAGATGACATCGGGAAAGGAGCTCACACTGAATGGCGTGCTCCATGTGCCGGAAATCCGTAAGAATCTGGTTTTCGGGTCCGTGATGGTGAACAAAGGATTTAAACTTGTATTTGAATCTGCAAAAATTGTAATCACTTTGAACGGAATGTATGTAGGCCGTGGCTATATGACCAACGGCATGTTTAAATTAAATGTTGGTACTCCGGCTCCTAAAGCCGAGTTAGCTATTGAGGGTACTAAGGCTGAGGTCAGTACCAAGAATAATGTAATCGTGAATGTTGCCCAAGTGGCCAATAAAACTTCGTTTGCTTATTCTTGTGATTCATTTAATTTATGGCATGGTATATTAGGTCATGTGAATTCTAATTCTATGAAGAAATTAATATCACTGAATCTACTACCTAATTTTGTATTTGATAAACAACATAAATGTGAGGTTTGTGTTGAAGCAAAATTAACCAAGTCTTCGTATCAACATATTGAACGAAGTACTGAACCTCTCGGTCTAATACACACGGATGTATGCGACTTAAAGTTTATACAAACGCGAGGAGGGAAAAAGTATTTCATCACGTTTATAGATGACTGTACTAGATACTGCTATGTCTACTTAATGAGAAGTAAAGACGAAGCGGTAGAGAAATTCGCTCTTTATAAGACCGAAGTAGAAAATCAACTCAATAAAAAGATTAAAATGTTGAGGAGTGATAGAGGCGGTGAATACGAGGCACTGTTTGCGCAGATATGCGCAGAAAATGGTATTATACATCAAACCACAGCCTCATACTCTCCGGAGCAGAATGGGGTTGCTGAGCGTAAGAATAGAACGCTCAAGGAAATGATGAATGCTATGCTAATAAGTTCTGGGTTACCCCAGAACATGTGGGGGGAAGCGCTGCTTTCCGCCAACTATGTATTGAACAAGCTACCGCATAAGAAGCGTGATAAACCACCTTATGAACTATGGAAAGGCCATAGGCCGAGCTATAAATTCTTAAGGGTTTGGGGTTGTCTCGCGAAGGTCCTTGTCTCGCTTCCTAAAAGAACGAGAATAGGGCCAAAGACGGTAGACTGTGTGTTCATAGGATATGCACAAAACAGTAGTGCTTATCGTTTTCTAGTGCACAAGTCGGATAATCCCGATGTGCATGTAGATACTATCATCGAAGCTCGAGAAGCTTCTTTCTTCGAGGAGATCTTTTCCCGCAAGTCTTCCATAATTGTAGAGACTGAGGAGTCACAGCGTGAGGAAAATGTGGGGGCAAGTGAACCGTTGGAGGAAGAAGAAGAAGAGCCTCAACGTAGTAAAAGGGCTAGAAAAGAAACGTCTTTCGGTCCAGATTTTGTAACCTTCATGATAGAAGGCGAACCAGCGACATTCAAAGAAGCAATGTCATCCCCGGAAGCCCAATATTGGGAGGAAGCGATCAACAATGAGGTTGAATCGATATTACAAAATCACACTTGGGAACTAGTGGATCTACCACCCGGGTGTAAGCCACTAGGACACAAGTGGATCTTCAAGAGGAAGAGAAAGCTCGATGGAACAATCGAGAAATACAAGGCAAGGCTTGTAGTGAAAGGTTTTAGACAAACCGAAGGTGTCGACTATTTCGACACCTATGCTCCTGTCTCCAGGAAGACGTCAATCCGGATAGTCATTGCTCTCGCAGCATTGTTCGATCTGGAAATACATCAAATGGATGTTAAAACGGCGTTTTTGAATGGTGAGCTGGAAGAGGAAATTTACATGGAACAACCGAAAGGGTTTGTGGTTCCAGGTAAAGCGCACAAGGTGTGTAAACTTGTGAAGTCCTTGTATGGACTTAAACAAGCGCCTAAACAATGGCACGCAAAATTTTATAGAGTGATGCTATCAAACGGTTTTCGAATAAACGAATGTGACAAATGCGTCTACGTGAAAGGTAATGAAAAGGACTACGTGGTAGTCTGCCTCTACGTAGATGACATGATTATAATAGGGAGTATTGATAACATCAACTCCACTAAGAAAATGTTGTCACAAAAATTCGAGATGAAAGACTTGGGTGTCGCTGATGTTATACTTGGTATGAAAATTACCAAGACATCAGACGGATATGCGCTATCTCAAACTCACTATGTCAGGAAGATGCTTGACAAATTTGATAAAGATAGTAGAGCTACATCCAGAACTCCGATAGAGATCTCAACCACCCTGAAAAAGAATTTTGGGGAGAGTGTGAGACAATTGGAATATTCTCGAATAATAGGCAGTCTGATGTACGTCATGAACTGTACTAGACCAGACATAGCCAACTCAGTGAGTAGACTGAGTAGGTACACCAGTAATCCAAATGAGGAACACTGGAAGGCCATCATGAGACTTCTCAGATACATGAGATACACAGCAGACCGAGGGTTGCATTATACCAGATATCCAGCTGTATTGGAAGGGTATTCTGATGCAAACTGGATCTCGGATTCCAACAGTACACGATCCACTAGCGGATATGTGTTCGTGATGGGAGGAGCAGCTGTCTCATGGAGATCATCCAAGCAGACGTGCATAGCTAGATCAACTATGGAATCCGAGTTCATAGCGTTGGATCTAGCAACAGAAGAGGCTGATTGGCTGAGAAGCTTTCTGGAAGGAATTCCAATGTGGCCGAAACCTGTCCCAGCAATAAGCATGCACTGCGATAGTCAGTCGGCTATTGGACGGGCGCAGGATCATATGTATAATGGAAAGTCCCGACATATTCGTCGGAGACATAAATCCGTAAGAGAATTGTTAGCTAACGGTGTGGTGTCATTAGATTTTGTGAGATCTAAAGACAATATAGCGGATCCATTTACAAAAGGCTTAACTCAGGTAGGAGTTGAAGTTTCATCGAGGGGAATGGGGTTGAAGCCCATCAAACTGGAAACCTCCTCAGAGGCAACCCAACCCGAACTGGATTCTCCAGCCTCGGGTTCAACGGGAAAACCGAACTGTGGGGGTGACCGAATAAAGCACTCAGGAACTTAAGTTCCCAGCCCATTTCTAGGATGAAAGAGTGATAGACCTAGACCATCTTAAGGGTGAGCATGAGGCTCTTAATGAAAACAAGTATCTCGAAGGTCGAGAGGGGTGAGTCAGGACACCCTTGACTTGACATCACCTATGACGAGTGTGTATGGCCGATACTATGTGATGAGTCATGGGCTAAATCACTAGAGCACTCAGTTGAATTTTGCCAAGGCAGTCCACGGCCAAATATGGACAACAACCAAAGGGCTTAGTAAGTGGTGTAGAGAGGACACTGTGTGCGCATTACCCTGGTATGCACAAACGCTAAAGGGTTCAAGGCTTAAAGGCTACCCAATAGTAGCATATCAGATTTTACGTCACTACGGCAGATTCAAGGCGCGCGCTACCTGTCCTTATGCAGTGAACTCTTGCGGTTCTCTCGTATGCATTTAGGAGCATTTTATATTCAGCCAATTGCATTCATGTGGGGGATTGTTGGAAAAACATGTGAAAACATGGGTGTTTCCGAATGGTCACTGGACCAACTTCGAGTCATTATTTCGTATAACAGCGTTGAGTTGTTTATACCGTACTCAACGTGGTTGAGTAGCCCGTGTGACGAGCTTCGTAACGGTATATCACATGACCTATTCGGAGAATGGGTGTGAATACAAAGTGGCTTCAAAGTTGGTACCTCGGGAGCTCAAATCTGGAAAAACCGAAATGGTAAAGGAAAACCATTTAGTATAATCCCATATTGGAAGATTACGAGTTAATTTTACAATATATATACCATACCAACCCATGTAGTTATTAAACTAACATGTCCACATACACCTAAGAGTATTAGTGTGTACCACACGCGCTCGCTCGTGTCTCGGGTCTCGGGCTCGGACTCGGGCGCGGGTGTGGGCGTGGGCTTGGGATTTAGGATTTGGGATTTGGGGAATGTCTCGGGTCTCGGGTCTTGGGTCCAAACCCGAATAGGGAGTTTTGTATAAAATACAAAAGGAGTCTCTAGAGTTTCCAGCAAGAGAAACGTCAACAATGAATGAGATTAAATGTTGCGGTTTCAGAATTAAATTGAGCGGATTCTGTGGGTGTAACTCCCAGAATTAATGACCACAATTATTGCTGCGGTTTCTATAGAGCCTATAAAAGGCAGCCCTCCCCCTCTCATTCAAACGCACCAGAATACACACAACTCACAGCATAAGCATACACTTAGTGAGAGAGAACCGCACCACCAACAGCTCGACCTGTGGTTCGGTGCCGGTTTCCATACGAGCCACTCTGAGATATAAGTTGTACCTTGGGAACAAAGTCCCGAAACCAGAAACCTTTAAAGGTGGTTCGGGAAATATTGTTTAAGGAAAACTGCTCAGCAGTTGCCTCTTATTTTTATTTCTTGTTATTTATTTTTTAGTCCTTTACATTCTGTATATTTCATTTCAGTACCATTTCTTTTCTGTAATTTACTTTTCTGTACTGTTTCTTTTCTGTATTTACTTTTCAGTACTGTTTACTTTCAGTCTTTCAATTATGTAATTTACTTTTCAGTTCTGTAATTTTCAGCATTTACAAAACTAGTCCGGCAGTTTTTTATTTGTTAAAACCAGTCCAGTTTGTTTTTTGTTCAAAACCAGTCCGGCAGTTTGTTAAAACCAGTCCGGCAGTTTGTTATAAACAGTCCGGCAGTTTGTTTTATTGTCAAAACAGTCCGGCAGTTTGTTTTATTGTCAAAACAGTCCGGCAGTTTGTTTTATTGTCAAAACAGTCCGGCAGTTTGTTTTTGTCAAACCAGTCCAGCAGTTTTATTTTTAATTCTGTACGAGTCAGTAATTGTAATTCATATTCCAATTGTGAGAAATAAAATTGTTATTTCCATTGCGTTCCTGTCTTCTTTATTTTATTGTCCTTTCATTTATCGTATTCGAAATAGTAACAAAAACAACAAATCTCTCCTAAATAGTGTTTTTTGCTAGTGGAGGGAGGTGAAGTCGTGATCTAACGAAAATCTCTCCTAAATAGTGTTTTTTGCTAGTGGAGGGAGGTGAAGTCGTGATCTATAGTGACCTCCCTTGTTGTATTATTTTTAAAGGTGAACTAAATTTGTTTTCCTAGTCTTACTAATAATTGTCCAATTATAAATTTAAGATATCTTGCCTGAATAGTTTTGAATTTATATTTTATTAAGTTTAGAGGATTATATTGATTATCGTTATGTTTTTTTAGCATCAAATACCCTTCGATAGCATAGCAATACCTTTACTGTGATCATGCACCCGCGTTCAGAAGCATGTGCATTTTAAAAAAATAAAATAAAATACATCGTAATTCCAACAAATAATTAAATTAATATGTATGACATAGGTTTTCATATTTGAAAAATAGTTCATTTGCTTTCTTTTTCTCTATTAGGATTTTAGTTTGTTAGTTATACATATTTACTCTAATTCTCATGTAGTCTATAATCCAACTTATAGACCATGAATTGCACACACTTTATGACACGGCTGTGAAAATCTCCGTAACTCGACCCAAGCCCACCACCGAGCCCACACTCGACCCAACACTCCCATGACTCGAACCAATCCCGACAGGATACCATCGGATTTTTTCCTGACCAAACACCGTCAGGTATTCTCTTTGACCCGATTACTCTCAGGATTGGAGTCGAGTTTGATTTTGTATAGTGTCTAGTACCCGTTAATTACCCGGAATATTGTTAAATAAATTTAGGTGTAATATTTAGTATGTATTGTATATATATATATTTTTTAGATCAGAGCTACCTCTTTAACTTGCCGAACTTGGCATTAACAAAACAACTTCTTCCTATGTCCGATTATTTTAATACCCCACTTGAGTCACAGGCCTGCGTTATGAAACTTGGCTAGTATGCAATGCTATTTGGGTGTACTGTTAGTAGATAATTATTAATAGTAGTTGGTAATAGTTAGTAAATTAATTTAGTTGAACATTTAACGTAGAAGTCTTTATACTAATATTTGTTTAAATGTCGGTATAAAGACATATATGTACTCTCCATATACATATGAAAAGCTGAATACATTTTCATGGTATCCGATCTCAACGTAATAATAGTCGGAAAATTATCATTTTCACTTAATTTTCCTTTATCCTAAAAAGAAATTTTTAAAAATAAATCAATAAAAACTTACAAAATGTTATTTCGTGGGTAAATTTATCTTGTAACACTATATGTGACCAGTTAGTCACACGATCAAAGATTTTTAAACAAAACATTTTTTTTAATTACAATAGTGGGAACATAGTTATCCGAAAAACTCTGTTTAGGCTACGTATCACGTTTTCCTGAAAACGCGTTTCGGAGACGGGAACGGTATTCTTTCAAAATCAGAGGGGAAACGTTTTGAAAATTTAAGTGAAACTTTTTTAAAATCTTAAATTATATTTCTCGCAAACCTCAATAAAAATTCACAAAACTTGTAAGACACTTATTTTTTGAATAAAAGTGAAAAAATGCATTTAAAATACGATGTAATCAATCTAATAAATAAGCATATTTAAGTTAGTTTGATAAATAATATTAAATTATAAATAACTTAATTAGTTGTTCTAAAATTGGGCGTATTTCATAAATATTTACAACATGTTGCACTCCAAAATTTTAATTATATCACGTTTACCATTTACTCTAAAAAAAAAAATAGTTCACGTTTACCATTTACTCTAAAAAAAAAAAGTAGTTCGCTTTTATCGTTTGCATGCATTGATGGTATGATATATCCCGCTAGGGCCGGGCAAAAATCCGAAAAAACCTAACCGAATAAAAAAAAATCGAAACCGAAACCGAAAAACTAAAATTTTTACGGGTTGCTTTCACTTTGCAATAAAACCGGAAAAAAAAATCCAGAAAAAACCTCAAAAGACCGAAAAAACAAAAATAAAACCGAAAAAATCCTGAAGAAAAACCTAAGAAAAACCGAAACCAGACCGAAACAAACCGGTTGGGTTCGGTCCAAAAAATAAAAAGACCGAAAACCCAAAAAAAAAACGAAAAAAAAAAATATTACCAGTTTCGATTTTGCCAAAAACTGAATCGAACCGGATCGCGTCGGTGTTTCAATTTTCCCGCTCAAAACCAAGAATAGCAGTAGTGTATAATAGGAGCCACACAGAAACCCTAACTTGTGATCACATTCCAGAGAGAGAGAGAGAGAGAGATGAAGGTGGAGACGATACAGATAAACTGGCACGATACGAAACCCGTCTTAACCCTTGATTTTCACCCCTCTTCTTCTTTCCTCGCCACCGCTGGTGCCGATTTCGATATCAAGGTACTTTCACTCCCTCCTTTTTTTTATTACTATTATTTTGTACAATTATGTTTTCAATTCTTACAGTTTAGTCCTGTAGTTTTGTACATTTACAATTCAGTCCAGTTTCATAAATAAACTTTATTTTCTTGTTTTGGCTTTCAGAAATAACAATTCTATCTCAGTATAAAAATATCACCATCTAGAAATGCAATTACCTTTGCTCGAATGATTTTATTTAATTTTGTCGGAAATTCCGTTGATCTAATTATTTGTTTTTTTTTATTGATCTAGTGATGAATATTATTATTATTATTACGATAATTTGGAACAAAGCCAATGTTAGCATCGCAATCTAATTCTTGTAGTTTAATCCTTCAATCTATTACGATTTAGTCCTGTAGTTTCGTATATTTATAATTTAATCCAGTTTCATAAATGAACTTTATTTTCTTGTTTGGCTTTATTGGCCTTTATCTGAGTATAAAATTATCAATTATAATTAGCATCTGGAATTGAGTTGGTGATGCAATTGGTTTTCTTTTACTGATATTTGATTTTCCATTTTTTTTGTTGAAAATTCTATTGATCGAATTATTCATGTTTTTATTGATCTTGTGATTTGAGTAGTTACCATTTGCAATCCAAATTTATCTCGGTGCAAAATAATTTGGAACAATTAAGGCTTCAAATTAATTAGATGCCGAGTAACGTTATCATCGCAATTTATTTCTATCCAAGTATAAAATAATTACATCTGAAATTGAGTTGATGATGCAATTAACTTTACTATTATTATAATAATTATTATTACAATAATTTGGAACAATTAAGGCTTCAAATATAATAAACTCCGAGTACAAAGCCAATGTTAGCATCGCAATCTGAATCTATCCGAGTATAAAATTATTAATCATATTCACCATTTGGAATTGAATTGACGATGCAATTAGCTTTGCTCCAATGAAGTTTGATTATTTATTTTTTTGTTGAAAATTCTATTGATCAGATAATTCATTTTTATTGATATAGTGATATGAGTATTTACCATTTGCAATCCAAATGTATCTGATTATAAAATATCCATTATAATCACCATCTGGCTATGAGTTGATTATGCAATCGGTTTTGTTATAGTGAGATTTGATTTTCTCTTTTTGTTGAAAATTCTATTGATCGAATTATTCATTTTTATTGATCCAGTGGTTTGAGTATTGCTATTTTGCTATCCAAATTTATCCGAGTACAAAAAATGTCAATTATAATTACTATCTGAAATTGAGTTGATGATGCAATTAGCTTTTGTTCCAATGAAGTTCTTCTTCTTGTTGTTGAAAATCGTATTGATCAATTATTCATTTTTATAGATCTACTGATGAATATTTACCATTTGCAATCTAAATTTATCTGAGTACAAAATATGTCAATTATAATTAACATCTGAAATTGAGTTGGCGATGCAACTGGTTTTGTTCTAGTGATATTTGATTTCTTGGTTTCATAGTCTTGGAAATTGGCATTTTACTTCTATCTTTTACTAGCCTCAATTTTTTGATCTGTTTTATTGGCATACTGATGAAATTTATTTCGACGTATGAAATCAGCTATGGGTTGTTAAATTTGGCGACGATGGGAAAGAGAAAGGGGCAACAGCTACTTATCAGAATAGCCTAACCTATCACGGTTCTGCTGTTAATGTTATTCGCTTTGCACCTCATGGTAACGTCGCCTTCTTATTATTCAACTTTTATTTCTTGTTACCGCTTTTTATTTTTATTTAAACTTTTAATTCTTATGTTAGAATAATTATTTTCCAAATTATGTACAAATTGTACTATTTTTTTTTTCTTTTTTCCCCCTCTAAGTTAGAAGTTATGATACGTTTTCGAATTGATAGTAATTGAAATTATGTATGCCTAACTAAAAGTAATACTGGAACTAAGAAAATTCGTTTTTTGTATTTTCGTAACGAAAATGAGAAAAAGGGAGAGAGAAGGATGCACAAATAAGGGGTAGAGGATGCTTAGGAAATCTAAGCTTAAAGCTTCTAGCTTACTTTAGGCTAAAATTGCAAAACGCTCAGCCAGAAAGCTGTTGTTTCGCTGGATAGCCAAGTATGAAACAGCTTAAAAGTAAACGAGCAGAAAAGGCTCAGCCTATAAATTGCAGCCAAGCAAAACTGTTGTTTTATTGGATCTGAGAGAATAGTTTGGAAAGTTTGCACTGGCTTTCCGCCTTTGGTCTTATCAATAGAATATTCGTCTTGTGGATGGTTAAGTTGCAGACTTGAAATAAGCCCAGATTAATTGCTTAAAAGATGTACTGGATTTGAATAGCGAGCTTAAAGTTGTGCTTTTCTGGTTTCTCTTCTGGAAAGCCAGAACTTTAAAGTTTGAATGAGCATAAGCCGTGCAGCCGACAGGCCTTTTTATATTCAGAGAGTTAAGTACTGTTATAGAAACTTCCATGTGACTTCCAAAGTATGTTTAGTCAATTTTTATAAAACTATGGATTTTCTGTATGCTGTAGTATTTGGTATGTGAAGATTTTGAATATTTTCATGTGGCTGTCTTACTAGTTCCTTCCCAGACTGTTATTCAATGTATCTCTGTCTTACCAGTCCTTTTTTATGTGCTTCCCATTCTTTTATTAAATCTATTGTGGACGTCTGATCCATTTGCATTACTACAGGGAATTTGAAATTCCATAGACGTAGTTAGAAATGTCTTTTCACTGGTTACAATCTGGCATTGGGATACTGTGTTTAGAACGTTTAATGCATGAATGTACTGTTGTGTTTTAGTTTTTCTGCTATACACTTGTTTTTAGTGGATACTAGTAGCAATGAGGGCTAGAGCTCTGTACACAAATACACCAATTTGGTCCTTTGAGGAAATTAGAAAACTACAGCTGTTTCTGTATCTTTTAGAGTCTCTTGTTTTTTATTGTCTTACAATGATACTTAATGATTGATAAAATTAAATTTCACCTAGTGAATGAAACCTTTCTTAATTACTGCGGGCTCTAAGACTACTATTTCTAGAACTTTCATCAATCATATGTATTGATTTAATATTTCTTATGAGAAGTTCTTGTCAGACATACATGTAGCTAGTAAACTTTTTGATTTGTATTTTCCCTCTAAAGACTTCACATATCTAGGTTTGGTGTATTTTGTTCTCTTTAATACTTTATTCGTTTCCATACAATAGTTTTGTTCGAAACATAATGATTACTCATCATGCAGGGGAATTACTGGCTTCTGGTGCTGATGGTATGAATCTTGTTGCAGTAGCTCATCTTCAATAATTACGGAATATTGTCTATAGATTATTCATGTTCACATTGTTTTTTTCTGGATGTAGGTGGTGAATTGATATTATGGAAGCTACATCTAATTGACGCCACTCAAACATGGAAAGTTCTCAAGACATTGTCGTAAGGCATTCTATTAATAAAGGGATACAGTATTTTTATTTTTTGATATCTATATTCCTTTACATTCGTGTTTGAACTCAGCAACAAAAAAATCATAAAGTATTAGTATTTGATTTGTTAAAAGAACAGGCAGAACTAGTAGAATTGTCAGTTTCTTTGTTTCCCCTAACTTATAGCTCATCACTTTTCTGGTATATTCCTAGCTTTTATATATGTGTCTGATAAAAGAGAACTGTTTGGGCTGAAGGATCTGCAGCTAGATGTTATCCTGTGCAGTGCCGCCTCTGGTATTATTGAGGCCCAACTAGAACTTCAAGACAAGGCCTTTCAATGTTTAAAATTTTCAGTACCAAAATTTGAAAGAGTGCAAATTATAGTGATATAATTAAAACCATATGACCAAAAAGTAATTTGTTGAAACTTTGGAATTATTAATGTAACTTATATTGGCCAGTGTTTTAAAAAGCAAAAACTTAGCTAATGTTACATGACTAGCGATCAATTATGGAGGTTGTATTATTTTTTTGCTGCATTTAAGTTTCAGACAGCAGCTCTGTAGTGTAGAAATTCAAATTTCAAACATTCCAACGGTAGACTAATACAATAGCTTATCTCCTCAACATTTCAAAAGTCAAGCTTGACACAAAAGAGTAATGAAGTCTTCGTAAAAAATAGCGACAAGCTGAATTCCGAAAGCAATTTATGTACATATATCTATGAAAAAAATGTTACTGTGGAGGCTTCTCCGTTGTAAGTTTTACATGTCTTCCATCATTTGTATGCTGTATTACATTCTATTTTCTTTAGACTCTATCATTTTTTTCTACAATAGTTGATAAAAACAACGATAACATAATAAGTAATGTAGATGCTTTTAAATCTTCTGCTACTAATTAACATATGCTCCAGGTTTCACCGAAAGGACGTGTTGGACCTCCAGTGGTCCAGTGATGGTGCATTTCTTGTTACTGGATCAGTTGATAACTCATGCATCATCTGGGATATAAACAAAGGTAACACAGAGGACGCGTTAGTGCCTTTTTTTTTCTAACCAACCAAATAAATCTCCATGTACTATCTAAGCTTTTCAATCAACTCCCATATCCAACTTTGAAATGACACAAGGTTATGCTCCATTGGTTTTGGATTAATCCTCTTTTCCTATTTCTTGTTTTTTTTTTTGGATATTTATGCAACGCTGGCTGCCAAATTCGGGTCGGCAATTGCTATAATTGGTCTTTTCCTAGCCAGAAGCTAGCTTAATTGCATATCTTCAACAAAGTACATAAATTGAGCAATAACTATCGAAAACAGACACTGGAAACACAAACCCATTTTAAGGTTGATGATGGGGGCTATTTACAAAAGTTAAATAGCATGTTTTCATAACCAAATCACATTGGTTGTTTACAAATCACCCACAGTACGTGGTGGTTAATGGCATTTTACCTTTTATTTTAATGAAAATGTTGCATTTGTAAAAATCAGGTTCTGTCGTACAGATACTAGATGCTCATCTCCATTATGTTCAAGGTGTAGCTTGGGACCCATTAGACAACTACATTGCTTCACTTAGTTCGGATAGAACTTGTCGTATCTTTGTTAATAAGCCTCAGAAATCCAAAGGAAATGAAAAGTTAAATTACGTTTGTCAGCATGTTATTTCGAAGCTGGAACCTCCCTTGATAGATGAGTCTAAGGTAAAGAAAATTAGACCTATTTCCCTCATCTGTGCTTGTTTTAGTTGAATTCTTCCTATATAATGTATTTTTTTAATCATGTATTTGCAGTCAGTGAAATGTCACCTCTTTCATGATGAGACGCTGCCATCTTTTTTCAGAAGGCTGGCGTGGTCCCCTGATGGATCTTTTTTACTTGTCCCATCAGGTATGAATTTGCGATACCATACTGATTATTGTATTTTATTTTGGTTATTATAATTATTATCATTACTATTTTTTTTATTTGATTTAATTTTAGGGGAATAGTATCAGCTACTTATCAATTAAATGAAAGTGGAAATGCTAGTTTCTTTTTTGTAAATTGTTTGTTTGTTCCATAAGATAAAAACTTGATGGAATTTTCTCATTATCCTGCTTCCAGAGTGTTCAATATTGGAAATTTGTCTCTGAATTGACTCTTTACTGTTCTCAATTTAAAACTTTAAGTCAATCTTTCTTGTTAAACTGTGGAATATACCACTTATTAATATCCTAAAGAGAGTGGGCATTGTTATACTTCTAATTGTTCTCATCGGTGGCCTATTTGAGAGCCAAACTAGTTTAATATTCCCGTTATATGTGAATCGGAGACTCAATGCAACATAATGGCTGTGTTGATGGCATTTTGAAATGTGCGCCATCATTATTTTTTAGAAGTCTTTGTTTTTAGAAGAGGGGGATGAGGTAGCAATAGTATAAATTCCCTACTGTAGTGATGGAAATGCTTGAGTTTATTCTATCATTCTCCTCAATGGCCATAGTGTGGGGTGTTTATCAATCATCACACACACACGCAGACGCCCGCACAACGTTTGTATTGCTCTCCCACAACCCCGTCTTCAAGGTTTAGGCTGCTCCTATTTCGCTTGCTGCTACACATTTGATCATATATGGTTTACCACTATTTATTACAATAAAATATCAAAGGAGGTTTCTGAATGTGAGATTTAAAAAAAGTCTTTATATGATTTCCAACAAGATCATAAAATAAGTTGATTTTAAGAAATCCACTAGAATAGAGTTCCCTGGAAAATGAACTCCGGAACCCGGCGGTAAACTATAGGTATATGTTTAATGTTTATTGGAACTTCTGTTAACGATACATCAAAATTTTGGGCCATTGATTCCTAGTGCTAGGATTAAACCGCAGTAAGTAGAAAAACAAATGGGTGCATGCCTGTCTTTCATCTGTTATCTCTACCGCTGAAAAGAAGTATATCCAATAGATCGAGACCTACCCCCCATCGATGTGTTTTTCAGTAGCAGCGACTTCCCTACCCATGATATTTGCCTGTATTCGTCAGTCTCGCTTGCCCTCTCATTTGCTCTCTTCGCCTAAGAATTTTTTCACATTAGATCTCAATTGAGAAAACTATTTGTTGTTTCAAAATTACATAATAAACAAAACTGATTTTTTTTAGCAGAATAAAAGACAAGCTCCCAGCAAATATAACGCGATTTGATTCTTGTAAGTAGGTTTACGAAATTATGTACAATTCATTGTGTGTGTGTGTGTGTATAGGTATATAGGTATTCCATATCTGTCGTACAATTATCTGAGCAGCACTCATCTGACACGGTGACACTCCATGAACACATTCTGTAGAATCTGTACATGATCTAATTGGACACTTGATAAACACTTAGGCGACACATATGCTTGCAACTTTCATATGCTTGTTAAAAAAAAAACGCAAAACATGTCACCTTAGCTTGCGAACGAAAGTAATTACTGATAAATAAAATGCTTTTGTTTAAGTTGTTTATCAGTTGAAAGTATTTAGTTTAATACTTTAGAAGTATTTTATAATAAACCTTGTGATCAAATTGTCATTATGCTGCAAGAAGTGCAATACCTTTTCAAGCGTTTTAAACTAATTTATGCATAATTTCCATTTCTATATTCCATATTGTTGGGTCATTAATGGGATGAATTTTTTTTAAACGGAAAGTTAAAATTGAATTGTCTTGTGTTAACTTTCCTTTTTCTTCTGCTTATATACCTTTTTCGATTGTCTTGGTGGAATTAAAATAATTTTAAAAGTACAAAAACATTTGTTCCGTAACCTGTGATCATTGGATTGTCGTTTGATACTGAAAGGAAACATCAGATTGAAACCGTCTTTGGTGTGTTCCTTTTAGTAATTGTGATCATCCCAAATTGCTAGACGTTTGCATTAAAGTATGTGTGTTTAGACAGTTCTGTGACATGTAGAAGAACCCCCAATTTCAGGTATTCACAGATTTTCACCTGCATCTGAACCAAGTAACACCTGTTATATAATTTCGAGGAATGATCTTACAAGGTACGCTAGTTTCAATGGTTTAATATTTGTCTAGCACTTAAAATTGATTTAATCACTGTCACATTGATATTTGATTAATGTTATCTGTCATTTGACAATTTAAAGTCAGGAATAGATTTAACTTCTTGTGTTTCTTTCTTTTTTCTTGAAGTCAGAAATTGATTTAACCTTTCTATTTCTTTCTTTTTCTTCTAATATGCAGACCCGCTCTAATGCTCCCTGGTGCAAGCAAAGCTGTCATAGCTGTGCGTTTCTGCCCGGTGGCTTTCATGCTGAGGGGTACAAATTCTGGTAAAATACATATATAGCTAGTTAATATTCAAAATCTTTAAATAAGAGCCATATCACTGATGTTTTCTTATGAATTGTTCAGGCCCTTTTTTTGAGCTCCCTCATCGCCTTGTTTTTGCTGTGGCTACTCTGAACTCTTTATACATCTACGACACTGAAAGTATTGAACCAATAGCTGTTATGGCTGGACTGCACTATGCTGCTATTACTGATATTGCTTGGTATATAGTTTTACTTTTTTATTTTAATTTTCTTTCACTACCGATTGTTCTCTTTTCTAAGCGGTAGTCAAACGTATCCTTAGAGAAGTTCTTGATTGGTAAAATTACATTGGTTTTGAAGGTCAAATACAGGGAATTATTTAGCGGTGTCCTCCCAAGATGGGTATTGTACTCTTGTTGAATTTGAAAATGAACTAGGAGTTCCCGTCCCATTAACAGGTATAGTTTTGTTTCCAACTATTCATGTCCGTGTATTTCCACAAATTTGCTATGTTTAAATGGAAAATATTGTTTACATTGACCCATAACAGACATGTATAGCGATCTGGACCCCATCCTGAATTAGAAACAATAATTGGTTAATTTTGCATTGGCTCCACTGGCACATTACTTGCTTGTGTACAAATCTGTGTGTAAATCTGTGAGCATAATATTCCTTTATATGAACGTAATGTTTGGAACTTGTTTTGAAGGATTGAAAGCGGAAAATAAAGAACCTTTGGTTGATAAGTCAAAGGATATGGCAGTTGAATTTATTTCTGATAAAGTAATGGAGAAGGGTGATAGTGTAAAATCAGCTGAATCCGTCAAAGATGAAATGGAAGTTGCAGTTGTTGCTCCTGTGCAAAATAGACCTGCCAAGAGACGGATAACTCCTATGGCCATTGATTAAACCTCTGCGCTTCACTTCATGTACATATCTGGCTCTGCGATTTTTTGTTTTTTTTCCGGTTAAGATATATTGTAATATTGATGTTTTTTCATCACCTTTGTTGTACAAGTGAAATGATAGCAGTCAGACGTTTGGTCATTGGGTTTAGATACAATATACTTTTACGAAAGAGTGGGAAGGACAATTGTTAATTGTGGTGTCTTAAATATTTTTTTATTATGAATGGTGGCCATAAATTTTGAAACCAATACATTTTTGGTGTCATGTGGCTATTTAGATCTAATGCTTTTGATCCACAAATAGACATAGACACCTTGTTGAAAATAAAGACTTTGACGGGTTCTATAGTGTTGCTTGAACCCGTCAAAGTCTTTACTTTTGACAATGTGTGATATATGAATTCCAGACCTCTCTACCTACTGAGCAATTTTCTATTTCGTCTATGGTTCGTCACACTAATACAAACTGAAACTTTGCATGTTGCTTTTGGCAACCAACTTGTCGGCTTCCCTTGGTATAATATTCATGTTATTTAGTGTTAGTTGCAGAATCAGAGAAGTTAACCTACCTGTGATGATGGCTTTTCTAAACCATCCAGTTGAAACTTCATTTTGATCAATATTTCCCTATGCTGTGCAAGTTCTAAGGAAATTGTAGGGTTGATATTTACACTACATTTTCCTTAGAACTTGCACCGGATACTGCAAAATGGAAATGCAGAAATTACCACTCACTCTCCAGCAACTGACAGCTTAATTCCGCAATTTCTTTTTGCAATATTTTGTGCAAGTTTCGGAATAATTCCGAAGTGAGAAAGGCATTTCAGGACTTTTGAGTGTAATTTTTGGATCTCTATTTTTGCATGATACGGTGCAAGTTTGTGTTAGCATATTTAGTATATTTGTAGAACGACACGTTTTTAAACATAAATTTTGTGTACGGTGGAAATTTTTCAAAAAGGGTAAATTTGTAGAACGACACGTTTTTAAACATAAATTTTGTGTTAGCATATTTAGCAACTGAAAGCCATTGAACTGTAATATTTCGTGTCTAGGTTCAGAAATTATATTTTGTCTTATAAATGCGAGGCGCCCCCCTGCCATCAAAATGGTGGATTTCCGAGATGGGTGTGAGTCATGTGACTATTTACAAATCCTAAACTTGATGATATACATCTATAAATAGATCATTCATTGTATAATCTTCACAAAAAACACCAAGATGAAATTGTATTCCTTCTCAATAGAAGCGGAGCAAGAAGAAGAATATGATGACGAAGAGGACATATCGGAGGCAATGCTAGTTGCTGCATGCATCAACGAATAGGTGATTTACCAGATTTAATTAAGGTAAGTTTTTATTTTTCTTATCGATTTAGCTCAACATTGAAAATGTGAAAAATATTAGGAGAAATCATTTATAATGAATTTCTCCTAAACAACTTATATACATAACTTTAGGAAAGATGTCCAGATTTATATATAATGCCTTGTTTTCGATTCAGTTCGGTTTTATGACTGGATCTCTGTTTACAAAATCCCAAATTAAAGCGCTATAAATCTAGCTTTTCATCTCTTTTTGAGGCATGATATGATCATCTCTTCATCATTAAAAAACAAGGGCGGTCGAGTTTTTCTCAAGTTGCTGGGTGATTTTATCATCGACTTTAGCGATCTAAGCATATGATTTAATTTAAGAGAAAATATATATATTGATTAATAAGGGGTCATAGAGATTGTTAAATTATGGGGAGTTGATGTGAAAGATGATGATCGATCTTACACCAAATGTTAGTGGCTCATTATATATATTTGTCGAGGCCGTAATACATAAGTGACTTTGGCATGTGCTTCTTTTATCGGTCATATTAGTGTTTCTTCTATCACGTTATAACTAGTAATTTTAAGGATTTTGATGTCTCACCCGGTTATTCTCATTGCAGAAAAAATCGAATACTTTCCTCGTAGGAGGCCAGAGAGTGGTTGCGACAGTGAGGACGATGCCATTATGGCGACCTTGCTCGTTTATGCTCTTATCGGTCATCACTTTTACTTCTTCTTGTCTTAGCACCGGAGGCTCCCAACCCACTACAAAACCCGAATTAAACTTTTCCATATCGATCAATGTATATAAAAATAGATGTACATCAATTATATTTTCTTTTTAATGTGTATTCTTGTAGATAATCACTAAGATCGTGTCTGTAAACTGAGTCTAAAGGTTAATCTATTATAATATGAATTTAATAATAAATGAGCATACTCATGTTTATCATTGGCATATAATTAGTTGAATGATATTAATTATGATATATGCTTTTAGAGTTTGAGCAAAAGAATTATTTCACAAGTGTTGAGAAATATGAGATCCTTTCTTAAGAAATTCATATCTCTATAATGTTCTAGTCATACACAATCTTGAGGTTAATGATTTTTTTTTATCTCTCATTTGGAGGTAAAACCTACAAAACTTCACAAGCGACATGGCTACCAACCACTTGCTCATGTTAATGATTTTACCGATACACTATCACACACTTTATTAATATATTTGTTTATAATTATTATGAGCTAACTATGGGGCCAAACAATGTGTGTGTGGATTGTCTCACACTCGCGCTTTCCCACAATAATTCTACCAAATGCGAGCCTATTACAGGAATAGCGTCAGGTACTCATGTTACAATTTTGACTACCCAATAACCAATTTGGTCACAAGGCAAGGATAATTAGTTTTTCTCCAGACTTCCGAGAAAAAACATGAAAAAAACGGCTCGAATGATACGATCCCTCCGTCACCCCAGAATGAAAGGGGTGATCTCGTAGTTCTTGGTCTGTGAAGATGCCTTGTTAGGTGCTCCATAATTCATACATATATGTATATATATATATATATATATAGACATAAGCAATTAATGTTTCAAGGATGTCACTTATCTCAGGGTTTATATATATGGTGAATTTATATTTACCATAGTACGTAATTGTGTAACTTCGATTATCAACTTTAATGTTGAGTTTAATTTGGTTGAAACTAGAAAGTTGTCATTTGAGTTATGAACTTATTATATGTGTGTTTTAAACAAATGAATGGTCACTGCATATTCATGAAAAAGTACCCACTGCCCAAAATCAAGTTTAATTTGGAGAGAAGTTACAAAAATTTGTGTTGTCTTTTCTTTTGTTCTCTCAATATATTTGAATTTGATCAAATCTTACTAGCATAGTATTGGTAAACCCTCTCCCCGATCGATCAATGCGAACAACAGTTCATATGAATGTTTTTAGAGGCGTAACGTTCGGATTATTCCTTCGGGTTGGTTTCTCTTGTCATCATATACTAGCAAAAGTTAAATGTTACTTTACCACAACTGTGTGTTTTATTGTATCAAAACATTTGGTTCTCGGATTAAGCAAACGAACAGTAAGTTGGACAAGTTTCATAGTTAATTATGAATTCTTTGTATTCAGTGTAGCGTAAAATATCTAAATTTTTATAAAAACACATACGATTATGTAGTGCTGTTAAAATGGGGATACGACTGACCGTACGTAATTTACGTACTTGAATTAGTTAAATTTTCCAAACGGATCGTGAGTATTTGACGTTTCTATTGACTGAATAATAAGGATATGCTAAGATTAGAAGGAATATTTCCATACACCGTTGTTTTTCATATACCTACATTTTAAGAGCATCTACCCCATGTAAAATCTCAATTGTTAGATTAAATTTAATATTTTTGAAAATATTTTGAAATTTAACAAGTGTTTGCCCATTACCATTTCTACCAAAATAACAAGTGTTTGCCTATTACCCATAACCTTGTTAAAATTTGGGCCGAGATTTTGTATCTCATTGTACCAACCAACCGTAATTGTCGCTTGTACCGTTGCCATATATTTGGTAGTACCGTAAATGTACTATTCACATGACACGGTACAATAATCGTACGAGTTTTTCATTTATCAATGTATTGTACCATAACATAAACTAAGGTTTAAATTTGACATATTCATATGTCATAATATTTAAATTGTTGAATTTAACAAATCCATTGTGGATATACCATACATATATATTCACGTAAAACTGCTTTATTACATCCCTTTCTTTTAACGGAATTACATAAAAATGAGAACAGAGACAAAAGTGAATTTTATAAATTTTGGCAAAGGATAGAAAATATCACAACTCTGCTTTTATTTATTTATTTATATATTATTATGATACAATTAGAGAATATCAGTTCAATGTTTAAGTTAATGTTTTATCCTTTTTTAGATGTTCAATGTTTTATCGGTTCTCCGATTCGGGAATATCACTTTTAAGAGACCGAGGATGAAGATGATTTTCGGCTGAAATCACATTAATTCCTTTGCTCACCATCTCATTCTTCTTGATTACTTCTTCGATATGCACATCCTCGTCGATGGATAGTATCACAGCTTATGTACCATGTGGGCCAGGCACAATGGCTTCGTTAATCTTCACATGCTCGTCAATTCTAACAATGTCGGTCTCTTGTATGGCTTTCTTTTTTCCTTTCTTGATGAAACAACACAGAGCCACTGATAGGAAAGCGAGAAAGAACACACCACCTAACGACACAAAGATAACAATTATGACGGTTTGATGGTGTCCTGGAGGTGGTGGAGGCGGCGGAAGGACATGAGGTGGCAACGGAGGGGGAGAGAAATGATGAGGAGGTGGCGGAGGATATGCATGAGGTGGGGGTGATGGCATTGCTTTCGGTGGCGGAGGATATGCATGAGGTGGCAGATGGTGAGGTGGGGGTGATGGCATTGGTTTCGGTGGCGGTGGTGGGAAATCGAGTGGTGGACAATAGGGGTAACAATGTTGGTAGTTTTGAATTGTAGCCATTGGAATAATTATTAAGATTGTTGGGATTGAGTTTTGATTTTAATTCAATGCCTATTTAAAGTGTTAAAAAAGAAGGGTATTTTTTAGCTTGATTTTGCTCAAAGGGGTTGCCATGTCTTCTAAGTTTTTAATAACTTGAACCTCATGCTAAGATTTTAAAGGGGCATAATATATATATATATATATATATATATATATATATATATATATATTGATTGCATTGAAATGCACTCCTTTTATATTAAGGGAGAACTTTACTGGGACATGCTTCTCGTAAATGGAGGAGTGATAATTTCGGTTGAGCGATGACATAATATAATGGAAATATATATATATATATATATATATATATATATATATATTTAGGTGCATGCTTGTGATAAGTGGCGGAGTCAGAATTTCGGTTGAGCGGAAGCACAATATAATGGATATATATCTTTTTTTTTTTTTTTTTTAGATATGATAAGCGTTTTGCAAATGATGTTCCCAATTCTCCAATATTTTTCCCTAATTGCTTAAATTGAACGATAACAATAAAGAATCAATTGCATTTTAATAAATTCAGACCATGTAGTTTATTTATATTTAGTACAACTACATAGATGCACCGTTGGTTTTAAATTTCAATATTTATGAAGATTTTAAGAAACTCTACGATGTTTATAGACTATTTTTTTTGTAAAAATGAAACACACAAAAAAATGTTCTTATCACAACATATAATACACAGATAATAGTACAAATGTAATATTTTTATAAAAATCCAAAATATGATAATTTCTTCTGTGCAGATTCGAACCAACAAACAAACATCACATCAAAGATTCTGGTTTTAACATTGAACCATTATGTTACATTAGACTTTGATTAACAAATATATATAAAATAATAATTTTTTAAATTACAGCGGCGGTTACAACACTCACTGGCGTATATTAGCTCCGCCCCTCCTTCTGATCGTAAAATGATTAACCTTATACTGTCATGTTGATTGTTCAAAATTTTAGATAAATTAATCAAACTTAGCTTAGCACCATATATGCTAAATGTACATGAACGTGCGTTTAGGATAAGAAGATAGAGAGCATATTCAACTTGGCTCAATTTAATCTTGAAGTAAAAATATATTTAGTGTATTGTACTAGCAGTGGTAAAGGATTTATGTATTATACTACCAATTTTAACAATTGAGTTACTAAACTACGAAATTTCGTTCAATTAAGGGATTAACAGCATAAATCGACAAAATTACAGTCATGATATCTCATATTTGGGATCTATTTTTGACGGATGTTGATAGAAATGCACTCGCCATGCGATAGACAATAGAATGTGAGTGTAATTTTATCATTTTGTTTAAAGGTAGGTCCTCAATTGTAACAAATTTCGCAGTTTGGTATCTCAATTGCTAAAATTGATATTATATTACCTAAATCGTTAAATACCGATATAATACATTAAACGTATTTTTTACGAAGACAAATATGTTTTGTAATATATATGATCCATCACCTTCAGGATTCATCATTGCTGAAGATCTATTTGGGAAATTCTGACTAAAACGATGAAGTGCCTCAAAAGGATGCACCACATCATAACATCTCGCTTTTACGAGTTTTAAGGCGTGTTTATTGAGTATTACCGTATGAAAACGCTGTTTTCTGAAATTTAGGCAAAAGCTGAACAATATTTTTGAGATTTAAGTAAAAGCGAGTATTAGCATGGTTTGAGGCGAGCTTTTTAATATAATGTTTACCATCACAGTTCTCTTATTGTCACGAAAGGGTTCTGGCCGTATTCTTTACGAATCAGGACCATTACTGCAGACTACGTATTAATATCAAGAACAGTTATTTCTGAAAAGTACTGATTAAAAATCCTATATCTTGCTTTAAGGAAAACATATGTATAATCAGACGATTTTAAGAAAAAAGTTTGTGTAATAATTACATGATAAGACTGTAACCAAAACACACAAGAAAAATAAATGTAGTTCTACTCTAATAAAAAAATTCTAAATCCCAGAGGATTGGATAGATCAGCTTCTGCCCTCGAAAAAAGTAATTCTGGTATGATAATACACCTTATCGGAGAAAATGAATCGAGAATAGTCACAAAAAACTACTATGGTTATCGACAAGAATACCACAAATATTTACAAATCCATATATTCATATAAATTTCATCCGCATATGGCTTATATCCGACATCGTCATCTTACGAGATCAAAAAAGCTGAAAGATACGAAAGTTGGGTAGTAAAATTATATACCCAGCTTTCAGGTTCTAATATATACAGAACAATATACGACACATCAACATTGAATCCAATTCACTCTCATTACCCAGTACTTGCTCACGCTACGTATAAACACGTAATTATATGCTTGCTATAATCACAAATAAGGAAAAACTCAGAAATACTGTACCAACTATGACTTGGATCTTGCCCCTTGCCGAAGCAACAAATCTTTCATCTCTCTATAGGCTCTAAGTTCCTCTAGAGCATCAGCTGTTGTCTTCGGCAAAACAAGCCCAGAAGAAACAATGCTTAAAGAAGCATTACCTTGATCCAAAATTGCATTTTTCGAGGCGATTGTTGAGTTCACAGAATTTGATATCTCTTGACCGAGAGGCGGAGCTTTTTTCAACAAATGAACAACAGCCCCAGCAGCTGCACTTCGAGACTGATTTCCTTTCTGATCAAAATATTCTGACCTGGTTGATATAAAAAATGCTAACTGCGTGTCAAAATCATTTACAAAACCCAGATTGCTTTTCTCAACAAAAAATGAGACGATAAAAATTTCTAAGGGGCATTTCAAGACACGTTTTTTGTTAAAATACTCAAGAGTGTCTATAGAAGAGCATTTCTAATATATTTACATGTGCAATCAGAAGACATTTTCCATTTCAAAATGTAATCATGTCTAAACCATCTTCTCCATGCAATTAAGTAGGCTGGTTTCCATTTAAGTGACTAAATTCTGATCAGCCAAATGCCAGTTTGTACATGAATTTGTTTTCCTTTTAGTAGATTTTGACATTATTTTATACCGACTCATATTCTATAAACCAACAAACTTCAATACTTTTCATCCTACTTTATGCTCACTACACCCAGAAGAACCAGAAGAAAAAAGAGGATAATATCTTATCCTGTGTCTTCTCGCTTTGCAAAGAGAACATAGAGGGTTATATGACTAACCTCAAACTCAAAGGAAATACTTTAAATAGGAAATAAAATCTCCATAAATCAAGACAATAACAATCCTGATATAGCCATTGAGGAAATGGAAAAGTTAGTGTATGTTAGGATTTGTGTGCAAATAGATGCTGGAGATGAGCTAGTAGGCACGTTAGACTGAGAAGTGATAACGGAATTGTTTTTGTGACAATTGACTATTCTTGGGTGCCACAAAGATGGATGATTGTGTGATACGGGCATTTACTTAACCAATGTCCAAAGGGTGAGAAGATGGTCCACGTAGACGTAGTAAACAGAGTGGATCAAAACCAGACGTACAAAGTGGAAACAAAGGTGTAAGAAGGACGGAACCAATGGCAAAATGTAAATTATAATAAAGGGGAAGCCCCATACCAAACCATGATATCAGAGCAAAGAAAGAGAGTAGCAATAGTTTATCAATGGTAGATGCTATTGACAATGTGTATGTGAATGCAATTGTTCAAGACAATGGCACGAAAGTAAAAGGGGAGAATTAAAATAAATTACTCTGGAAACACAGAGAAGAGGAGGAGATACAATTCCTATTAAGGAGCAAACTAGAGAAGGCAATACCCCATTAATATACATAAAAATATGGGGATGATGACTTGCTACCAGTTGTCGTTACACCTGATCCAAACAGTTCTGAGAAGAGGGTAAAAATTAGAAGTCAAATTGATGCCACTCCCAGAGAGGGGGGACCCTGCTTGGTACATACCTCCACTCCCAATTTCTATTCATAAAAGACTGAAAATTGATTAAGAAGCTTGGAATGTGAGGGGGCTAAAAACAATGGTATCAGGGGAAAACATGAAAGAGAAATTATTAGTAGCGTTAACCTAAATATGATTTGGTTTACTGGAGTAAAAGGTTTACAGAACATTGAGAGAATTTGTAATGCCATAAAAAGAGACTGGTCTCAAATTCAAAATTTGAGATATCATGGTAGTGGTAGAGTTCTAGTTATGCGGGATCCTGAGGTGTACCAGGTTACTGTCTACGAATGACTGAGAAATGCATGCATAGCAAGGTATGTTGCATAAAAGATTATGCGAACATTCTGCTAACTTTTGTTTAAGGTTCACAGTATCGCCACTAATACCTTACCATGGATGATCCTGGGAGATATTACTGTATGCACTGATAATGAGCTACTTGATCATGATAGCCTCAGGACATACTGACTAATTTAGTTGAGCAGTTGGAAACTTGGATGTACCCTTATAATTTTTTGTTCACAATTGGTTCATAGTCTTGTATTGTGTTCACATGGACGTTGTTAGAGTCTTTTGTGTCCATGGTTTGTGTGGGTAGTTTCATTTGGAGCGACCCTTACAGTACATTCTTACTTCGGTTTTGCAAATAGAATATTTACTTTACCAAAAGAATAACGGTCCATATCAATTAGAGCATATCAGTGGCTATTGTTCCTAAATCCTACTTATCCAATAAAACACAAAACATCCGAATATCACAAACAGTTCTTCAAAATGGAATAAAATTAGGGGGAAAACTAATTACAAAAACGTATAAATATACAACCAGGTAAAGACGTTACACTTTTATCGCCGCTGACATTCACAAGTGGTCTGTGTCAATCTATTCATAAAATTTGTCCATCAACTTATCTGTGTAAAGAAATCTTATGCCTTTATTTCTTGTAAGCATGTCAAATTACCATATTTTCTATGAACCATCTTCCTCTTTTGTTCTCTGATTTTTAACTAACGATTGAAGGAGCAACCAATAGAGAGAGGTATACAGTTGGCTACTGAAACTAAACATTTTCCCTCGTAATAGAAATGCTTGCAAGTAAAACCTCAACCCCATAAGAGGAAAAAGGGAAAGATCAGTTTCAGACTAAAGGTATGCATAAATAGAACATGAACCGAAAAAAAATCAAGTGCATTCTGAATCACCTGCTATTTGGATCAGTCATTTCATCATCGTCAACAACAAAAGGGCCAGAAAACTCGATATCATCAAAATCATCCTGAAATGACAACCTACTTGAGCTTCTTGAAAATGATTTTTGCGGCGAAATACTAGAAGATATATTCCGCTCAGTGTGTCTCCCAGATTCATTTTTCCCAACAGACAATGACTGCATTCAAAATTAACCGTCAAACACAATTTACAAATAGAAAACGAGTAAAGCTGAGCTGGAAAATCCAAAAGTTATCTTTACAACTCAAGAATACGTAACCTGGTCAATTGCTGAGCTGGTCTGAACCAAAGCTGGACCTCTCTCTATCATAGAGACAACTGATCTTGTGCCCTTGTTCATCAAAGGAGCATTAGAAAGCTTTGATTGGGGTATACTAACCGGGGTACTTTCAGACTGTCGGAAAGTCTTAGATATTTGACTACCCGATAAGCAAGCAGGTGGTGAGGGAGATGGAGAGGGAGAGGGAGAGGGAGAAACAACAGGCCAAGGCCAATACTCATCGAAATTTGTGTTAATTTTATGACTCAAATTCGATTCAGCATAACAACGCGGTGAGCTTGCCGGAGGAAGTCGATTAGAAATTGATTTATAAGCTGAACCACGAGAATCTGAGTAAGTAGGCGAAGGAGAGGGAAAAGCCGAAGGCGGGGAGGCTCTTGAAAAGACCTCGTAACTCCAACTATGGCGTCTTCCGAAGGGTGATGAAGAGAGAGAAACTCGGGGAAGGGACGGGAGTCGCTTTAGTGGATCTGCTAATGGACTACCAACATAATCTGCAATGAATTTTGGTGTCATAGGTGTCGATGGCTCAGAACCTATCTCAGAAATTGATGAATGGTACGATACCGAGAGGCAAAGCCTTCCACAAAAAGTTTCGACAGGGGTAAAAGTGAAGGTTTGCATCTCCGACTCTTCTCTGCGAGTGAAGGGTTCGACAAAAGAGGATACTTTGTGAGAAAGGTTGAAGTTTGGAATCTGGAAAGACGAGATTAAGTCGCGAAAAAGCTTATACGCAGGTAATAGTCTAACCATAGCATACAATGACCTAAAAAGCAATATCGATTTCTTGTACACAGTAGGGGAACTAATAGTACTGGTTCGCTTGTTTTGGGAACTAGTACAATCCCTACCGCCTTTACGTGTCTCGTATTTCAAAACCCATCTCTCGATAATCTTCTCTCTCTTGGCATGTGCCCCAATTTCATCGTTTTCCACGTTCCAAAGTTTTGGGTCTCTTAATCCTTGAACTAATATTACATCGACAACCATTGGTTCGACGATACTTTGTCGCCAAAAATCTATGTTCTCGAGAGCAGCAGGGCATTCTCTTAGGGCTAGATTAAACCACTTATCCCTTGGCCTAATACTAGAAGAAGATGATGAAGACGAAGATGGAGATGGAGATGACATGATCTGCTCGCCACTATAGTTACGTGATGATACAAATGGACACCTTGATTCTAGTACTATGTGGAGGCTTTTGGCGAAAAATTCAGTGATTATTTGTTCTATCTTCGCGGGTTCTGACTGGGCCATAATCGTCGATTACAAATCACAATACCAGAAAAGGCTGCCCCTAAATGAGCTCCCAAAAATATAACCTTAAATCCAATTACTGCAACAAAGAAACAAAATTTTGAATATTTAAAACAACGAATCAAAACTCAAAATTTTCAAAATGGTAGCTATAAAAACATTAATAGATGCAACTACAACTTCATAGCTCTTTATAATCACAGCAACACGGTCCAACGAGTTAATTCCTATATTATCCACATTAGTAACATCAATCAATCAAAACAATATATTCGAAAACCGAGTAAAATTGCTTGAACTGCAAACTTTGTACTGATTTTCCTAATAGAGCCTTGCACCAAATAATGACTGCTCATATTTGATAAACTTCCAAAAAGTATAAGTTTAATATTCGATTCGATACAGATGAAAAGGGAAAATAAAAAATAAAAAATGTAAAGGAAAAATGAAATTTCAAATTCGACAGTTATTATAAGCATAAAAAGCTCTAAAATCAAACATCAACAAAGAAAGAAGTCTCTAAATTCTACGGACCAAACGGATAAAACAGAATTTAAGCATATAATAAATATTATAATGGGAAGCAGCAAAACAAAATTCAACTCATATACATCAATTAATAACTGTTTATATTTACCAACAATTAAAAACTAACTAAACTTCCAAAAAAATACTAAGTTTGTTTAAAATGATGAAAATAATATAATAAAATCAGCATAAAAAGGGAGCTCTAAAGATGATAAAAACCAGCTAAAACAATAAATAAATAAATAAAAAGTAGTAGTTTTCTAAGTTGTAAGGACCAAATAGATAAAAACAAAACATAAATTAAGCATATAATAATAATATTATAAATGAATAAAATAATAAGTAAGTAAGTTATATACATGCCTTTTATTAAGAATGTTTTGTTTATTAGTACAAAATACAACAACACTAACTCATTGTTTTTTTTGTTATGTTTTTGTTTTTGTGTTTTGTTTTTTAGAGCTTTATAGAGTTGTAGGAGAGATCAAAAACCCTATTTTATATATATATATAGAGAGAGAGAGAGATATTTTAATATTTTTGTGTGTTTATTTATTTGGACTATTGTTTGAAACCTATTTTTTTTATTTTTTTTAAAAAAAGTGTATTTTGGCGATTGGGATGAACGAGGGGGGTTTGAGATCGACGATTCAGATGATGCCACGTGGTAAGATGGGACCTACTAGATTTTATGTGCAGGGAGTTTCAAAGAGATTATATATATATATATATATATATAGGCCTTATCCGTTTGTGACGAACGTATGTGTTGGTTTGGGTTGGTTTCGGTTTTCGGAGGAAATAGAAAGCCGAAACCGTGAATTATATTCGGTTCGGTTTAAGTTCGTTTTTTTCTTTTTTCTTTTTTCTTTTAGTGGTGTGCCGAATCAGTTTCGGTCCAATTTGATCCAACTATATGCAGAGAGTTTTAAAGAGAATATATATATATATATATAGGCCTTATCTGTTTGTGATGAATGGGTGTGTGTTGGTTTGGGTTGGTTTCGATTTTCGGGGGAAATAAAACACCAAAACCGTGAATTATATTCGGTTCAGTTTAAGGTGGGTTTTTTCTTTTTTCTTTTAGTGGTGTGCCGAATCAGTTTCGGTACAATTTGGTTAAATTATATTGAATTGAGTTGAGAGTCAAATTTTCGTTCCAGTTTTCTAACCCATCCATACATCTAAGAAGTCGAGAATGAAATGCTAGCTTTGATCATATTGTATAACATAGTTATGTTGGTGCCAAAAAATATATTAATATCTTTTTTGATTCATCATACAATCTCTAAAACATCCCGGAATAAAATATCAAAACACGAATCAAGCCGACGCACTATGTTAAATTGAGTTGAGATTTGAATTTGTTTTCATGTGCATATGACTGTCAAAAAGATCCAAAATTCAAAAACAGTAAGAATCGATCCGTAACGGAATCGATTTTTGGATCTTACCAATTCGACCCAATCGGTTTTAGGGTCGTATTATTTTACGGGTTTCGATTTAGTTGGAGTAAAACCCGCACCGAATCGGAAAAGCAAGTAAAATAAGACCCATTTAAAAGAGGCCCATGAACAACAAACATACAAAGAAGATTGTATTATTATATTAAACCCTAAGCCAAGTAAATAAATACTAAGATTCAAGTTTTGTTTTTTCCTAAAAAATTAACAGAGTCTGTAAAATAAATTAAAATAAAATATTAAAAGAAAAATATTAAAAAAAAAAAAAAAAAAAGGATGGAAAATTCAGAAGAGGAGAGAGAGAGGTGGGAAGAAGAAGAGACCTTAGCTTTGTTGAAGATTAAAACTCTTTTTTTACACTCTAATTGGGATCACATTTCTAGGTACTTTTTTTTAAACCCTTTTTTTATTTATATTTTTTTTACTAACTATACTTGTTTTTCATTAACACAACATTGCTAACCCTAACTTTACCCTGTTTTCACTAATAAATGTTATGAAAATTCTTGTTTTTTTTTTATTAACTTTTTTTTTATTATTTTCATGTTTTTATATTTTTTTGGGAATTTAATTGTTTACTTGGCACTGTTTGGCATTTTAAAGAGAGAATTTTTAAAAAATCTATAAATTATTACTTTTTTTTTTCCAGTTTTTTTTTTGGGTTTAAAGTTGTAAATAGATAGAATGAGTGATTAAAAATGGGAAAAATCAATGATTTAATAAGAATACAAGTTAATGTTAGCGTAAAAATATATAAAAAAAAGTATAGTTTGACGCACCATGTCCGTTGATAAGATACCAATTCAGCTACTACAAAATATCATTTCATTACTTTTTCCCAACTTGCTGGTTGCTCGTCGGTGACGTGAGATATGTATCAAGGACACGGTTATCGTACACTATTGAGTCCAAAACGGTGATACAACAATAGTGTTCTAAAAGGTACGAGGCGGGTTTTAGGTGGAAATTTTGGTCATCTCGGGCCTAATCTTGCCTAATTCTGTTAATTCACCGTGTGATCTCTAGGCATCTAGGCTCTGGATAATTAGGCTCGCTTTTCAGAACACTGTCAACAAATATAAGACATGACGCGGCAAGGACACACCGCTAAATTTTACATAAATACATTGTTTAATTATGTATAGTTTAAGTATGTTTATCGAAACACGCACGTATTAGCTATAACTACTATTTTCCAAATTGGTTTCTCAAAAAAATCTTATCTTTTGGGATCAAAGTGAAAAATTCTGAATTTTGTGGACTTCTTTATAGTATGTTCTATGTTCCTCGTGTTTCCTGTCAGACTCTACCATTTTTTTCTAACATTGTAGTGTCTGTGCTGCATAGTCGGTAAGATATTGTCTTAAAACCGGGCCTGCACCTGTCCGTTTATATTCCTATTGGTGAAAGAGAGAAAGGGTTGGTTAATGTATACGACTACTGTGATTTACGGAATACGGCTTTCAAAAAAGATGTTTAATTACAACCCTTACACGGTGTAACTACTATTTTCTAGATTGGTCTCTAAAAAGTGTTGGCGTTTGGGGTCAAAATGTTTAGTTCTACATTTTCTGGACTTTTTGCAGTGTTTTTTTTTCCCGTGTTCCTGTGTCGGACTCTACGATATTTTTTTAATAGTAAGAGTGTCCGTGCTGCATCGTCGGTAAGATATTGCTTAAAATCGGGCCTGCACCTGTCAGGAAAAAAGGGTTGGTTAATGCATAGTACTACTGCGATTTACGGAATATGAGTTTCAAAAGAGATGCATAATTACAACCCTTACAATGTTGTAAAGAGATTTCCCCACAACATAGGTCCGCCCCTTGAAACTCGTGTGTTGTTACGCTTACATGGAGTAGACTTATTTAATTGAAACTTGCCTTTGATTAACTAAGTCACATGTTGGGTCGCTATGAATGACGTTATGGGATGTGATTAATTATTGTTGCTGTACGTATACTTATAAATTGAAATGTGGTTTTGAGTGAGAATAAGAATAGGTAGCAGTGGGTATAACGATTATATTTATGTTTTCATATGCCGACTTTGTTCTAATATCTAGTGACTTTCCGCATTACACTGTCACCTTTCTTTTGACAGCAGTTAGAACTTTATGCTTGTTTGTTTGCAACTTTTAAGCAACTGAAATAATAGGTCAACCCAGCTTAGAATCGTTTAAATGAGAGGAATAGACGCTGAAAGGCAAGCAAATGCACAAAGACTTTAACGTAAGAAAGAAAAGAAATATCAGAGCTTAAACGATACAATCCTACAACCATCGTCTCATCTTCTTCGTTGATTTTAACTATATTTATCACTAGTCTTGAAGATTTGAACAGGAGTTTCTTTTTCTTGTTTCACCTTCCCCCATCTCCACTTTTGCAATGAAATTTACCTGTTTTTCTTGGGTTTTGTATGCCTTATGGGAAAGTTCTGATTCGAGCATATGAACTAAGGTATTTTAGGGCTGGCCTGAATATGAGAGATTTTTCCGTAACTGTTGACTTGTCGGTGTCACTTAGTTTTCTTTATTTTATTTTTATGTAATCCTTGACATTTTCAAGGTTTTGAAACGCTCTAGGCAGGGTCTAGGCGCTAAGGGGCCGCCTGCGGCCTAAGTGGCTGCCTAAGCAGACTTTTTTCCGCATAGCCCTACTGTTTCTCACCTAGGTCCGCCTAATGTCCACGTGCCTGGTCCCCGTCTAGCGCCTAGACGGCCGGCTAAGCCGCCTTTTGAAACACTGATCATTTCCAAATTTTCTTCATATATTTTTCAACTAATCATCCTTTTTGCAGGGGATAAAGTTAGATATGGATACTTTTGGCATATATTGTATTTGGAAAAGGAGAAAACTCACAACAATTTTGTTGAACAATACAGGAGATTAGCTGAGCTTGGGTATGATCGAAGTGCCAAAAAATGTAAAGAGAAGTTTGAAAACATCTATAAGCATCACAAAAGAACCAAAGAACTTGGGCACCGGACCGGTAAAAACTACCATTTTTTTGAGCAATTAGAGATATTTTGTAATGCATCTTCAAATTATTCCCCTTCACCAAATGAAACTCAACTACCTTCAACTGAAGCAACAAACGTAATGCGTATTTCGGAAATAGATACACCTATGATAGTACAACCCTTACAGGCTGTAAAAGAGATTTCAACTCCTCGTTCAACCCCTAAGTCCAGCTCGGAAATTATGACGTCCACGTCAGCATCGATTACCTCGTCGTCTGGGGACAGAGATGGAAAGAAAAAGAAAAATAAATTTGCGAATTATGTCGACAGGCTGATGAAGGAGGTTTTGGAAAGGCAAGAGAAAATGCAGAAAATGTTTATAGACGCTTTAGAGAAGTGTGAGAACGATCGGATAGAGAGAGAAGAAGCTTGGAAAGCGCAAGAATCAGCCCGGATAAAGAGGGAAGAAGAGGTATTAGCTCATGAAAGGGCCGTTTCCAAAGCTAAAGATGCTGCTATGGTATCGTTACTCCAAAAAATATCTGAACAAGGGATCCATTTTCAGCTACCCGATATCCTTCTAAACCCAAGTCCAATTACCCAAATTTCGATTCCACCATCTCGAGCTCAGAAAATTCCAGTTAAACGGGAGATAAGTACTTTCGAGAATTCTTATCAAGCAAGTTCTTCAAGGTGGCCTAAAGCTGAAATCGAGGCCTTGATTAGGCTAAGGACTGAGCTCGATATAAAATATCAAGATACAGGGCCGAAGGGGCCTTTGTGGGAGGAGGTATCTCAATTGATGGAAAAAATTGGTTATACTCGAAACGCAAAGAGATGTAAAGAGAAATGGGAGAATATAAACAAGTATTTTAGAAGGATGAAAGGGAGCAATAAAAGGCGGCCTGAGGATTCAAAGACGTGCCCTTATTATAATATGCTTGAGAGTATATATGAGAAAAAGCATAAGAAGGCTGATAATGGTAGTGCTGAGTTAAATCCTGAAGATATACTGATCCAAATGCAACATGAGCAAGAGCGTATGCTTGAGTCGGTAGTAAGAGAAGATGGTGAGAGTGAAAAAATCGGGCAAAATCGAGAAGATGACGAGAATTATGGGTATGGAGAAAATGGAAACGACGGTGATGAAGTTGTTCCCTACAACACTTTCATCCATGACGGAGAACTACAGAGAAGCTCTTCCCTCGCTACCATTTGAATAATTCTTTCATTTGCGCCTTTATTTTACCTTTTTCTTACTGAGCTGTTTTCGTTGTTGGCTGTACTGTGGATGCATGTAATTCGGTTTGTATGCTACTTTTTGAGGCCTGATGTTTTCACTTTGTAACTTTTCCGGACAAAGAAGAAGCACAAAACTAAGTAAAACATCAAGCTCATGCTTAATGTTTTCTTGATAATGATTCCTTAATTGATGGTTACAACATCATTTTACATCAGCAATTTGGTTTTGTAATAATTCCTTAATTGATGGTTACAACATCATTTTAGATCAGCAATTTGGTTTTAATAGCGTTAAAAGAGTTGTGGTTGCTTGCTAAAATGTGATATTTGAAGATGTATTTTGATGAAGAATGGTTTGTATGAATTAGTTTCACAGTTTAAGATCAATAACATTGCAGGTATACCATTAGTTTTAATTCTCGTTTTCAAGTTGGGTAACTTTGCAGGTATACCATTAGTTTTAATTCTCGTTTTTAAGTTGGGTAACTTTGCAGGTATAATATAGTTCAAGATGGGTTACACCACCCTTTTCTTTCCCAGTTTTTTTTTTTTTTAGATAGTGTAACCGTATCTACGGATTAGTAAAAAATCCGCAAACCCAACCCGTAACCTAACCTGTACGGATTGGGACGGGTTTGGATAGATATTTTCAAATTATGCATATCTTATATATTTTGTCTAAATTTTACATTTTACACTTGTCTAAATTCGTAAAGAATAAGACTCAAAACTGGCATGCAAAGTGACACCGACTGGTACTAAAAGTCATATATACCATCGACTCACCACTCCAAATAGCTTGAATTTTATACTCATTTTGAATTGCTAAGAATTATCTAAAATTTTCTTGAATATTGTAATCCCAAAATACGACTTACTGATGCTCAAAGTAAACATCAAAATTATAAAATTATAAACCTTTATAAAATGATCCCATAATATATGACATACTTCAACAATGTTATTTTTCACGAATACACGTGTAAATGTAATAATAATACAAATATCATTTTATATGGGATAATTTAAAGAGAAAATAACAAAAATATAATTAATAGACTAACTGGTAGTAGTAATTTTTGTCTATACTTATATTTTTATTATTATTAATAATGATAATGACTTAATTTAATTTTGAATGATAGAATTTAACAAATGTGACAATATAAATTAAACTAATTGACATGCCCGAAAGAGCCGAAACGTATTATATCCTAAATTTCTAAACATGCTTTATCATCGTATGATTCAAATTCATATCGGATACGATAATTGTACTCGTACGTAACACTTGTTTTAAATTTTAAAACTGGTATAAAATTGAGTTGAATAGCAGAATGGACCACGATGGTTGTCTGCTTAAAATGGACTTACAAACACACCAACCAAAGCAATTAAGGTCCCACTTTGTCAATTTTAGCCGTTACATTTTTTGTCCCAATAATATTTATTTGACTTCATAAAAATACTACTAGTATCAATACATGTAATCAAATCTTTAATGCATTTATAGATTTTATATCATCAAGTTGTACATTAGATCTATTTATCAGTTACTTCTTCAATGGCTGAGTACTCAGTAGATCATAGCAACAACAATTTGATACCGAAAGAGACGGCTTTACAAGCGCTAAACACGATAATCCAGCTCCATTTCGAGAAGACCCTCGAGAAGAAACGTGCGGTTGATCTACAGAAGAAAGAACTCTGGAAGTTCTTCCAGAAGTTCTTTCTTTTTCTCGGCCTGGTCTTTCTGGGCCTTACCCAGTCGACCAGGCTCCAATGTCGGCATTGTTGGGTCCCTATTGGGCTCGTGTCTCTTGCACACCTTATCTTCTATGTGTCGGTTGCACAAACGCTCAGGTGAGCAGTAGTTAACTCATTACCAATACTTCAAATTCAGTGATTTTAGCGGCGCTTAAACTCAAAATAGTTTAGACTAAGGAATCTAGCGGCAATTGCAGACTTGTAACGTCTTAATTTCGTCTAAATGCTGGTTTCAGCAAGTGCGGAGAATAGATGTGATGCTAAAAACGAGCCAATTCGAATACTACATTTAGAATTTGCTCTATAAAAGTTGTACGACAGTGCTCACACCTATCTATTTTTTTAGCTCTCACTTTTTCCAATTGGGAGAAGGTAAATTGTCTAGGTCAGATATAACTGTTTTTTTTTTACACCACACTACAAAATCGACGATTTGCTCGAATAATCTCATTAAATACTATTTGTTGCAAACATTTTAAATCGTTAACAAATGAACAGACACACGTTACAGCCACATAAAATGTATCCCAATTCAGTAACTTACGGATATCATTACGTGCATAGTACCGGGATGTGATTTAACAGACACAAACGCCCTCCTATTGCTCTGTTTAGGATCGTATAAATGTGTCGGGACTGGTAATTGTATAATTCTCCACACGATTAGCAATAACTTTCATTTTTATGTTACAACTTTAAATTTTTAATATATAATAAAACTTGTTTATCGGTCATGATTTTAAGGTGCATCAGTGGATTTAAGTACCAAAGGAGGTGCCATAAGCTCACTCTCGGGTTGGCGACAGAGAGGCTTCGACATATTAAGATGAGAGTTGGTGGCGGTGATGATGGGTACGGAGGAGGAGTCGTGGGAGCTGAGGAGTTTGAGATACACTACCAAGAGCCACCCGAAAGCTACTTTGGTAAGTTCAAGAGGAATTGGGCATTGCATTTTGGCTTCTTAATTGTCATTTATGGGTTTATGGTGGCTTCATCTGTTGTTCTCCTTTGTTTCTAGTAATAGAGGAACAAATGGTTGGTCCAAATAGTCGAGACCCGAGTATACAACGCTCATTACTAGGGTTCGATCTCTGGCGCCTGCAAAACAGGTTACCGAAAAAAAAAAGGAACAAATGTGGTTGTAGCCTTGCAGGTAAGCTTAGTGATCTGATTACATATTTTCATATTTTTGTTTTTGTAGGATAATAATGCTAATAAAGACGGTTGAATAGGGAATTTTTTTATTATTGCTCATCTGTTTTGTGAGAGATTATCTTTGTTAATTTATTATTATTCGCAAACAACTCTTTATTATTTTAGGAACGTCTTTTTCCGGTGTAACATCTCTGAATCTAGTGCAAAATTGTGCATAATACTACAGATCGCGTTTAATATATACGATTTTGACTTTTTTAAAATCTGGTCAAAAGATCGCACTTAATAATTACGGTCTACACTAATATGTATGTTCTGTACTAATTTGTGCGATTTCGTGCAATTTCACACTAGATTTAGCATATAATCCAGCTTATTCCAAAAAAAAAAAAAAAACTGCAAAAACTCGAAAATATCAATGACTCTCACGCTTGAAAAGATTATACATCGAAAAAAATGACAACTTAATGCAAAAATTAAAAATTAAAAACAATCTCACAATACTAATTTCAAAAATTTTGGCTATATTTATACTATGCTTCACAAGATAGAGAACATATCACTCCATTTTCGAAACATTCTCCTTCTTAAAAAATGTTAAACACAAAAAACAGACTTTTATTTCACAATTTAAAATGAGTTCTGAAAGTTAAAAGTGAAGAAACTCGACAATATCAATTTTGGAGTTCTTAAATGGTTCGCGCTAGTAGCTCCACTCCTTCAATTCTCGACGGTGGGACACATTTCACAAATGATGAAGAGTAGGAAACAATTGATGATATGATGAAGTATATATATAGACCCCCATTGCTTTTCATCAAAGGCGAGTTCTGTACCGATAGGTGGGATAAGGAAAATGAGAGTAGTAATAGTTTGTCATTGATTTTAGTCCGTATCGCAAGAGAAAATTATCCACCACCAACTTAGGTAAAATAAAAATAGAATGTCCATTTAGGATTGATGGTTACGTAGGTAATGATAAATGCTAATGTTATTTAAGAAATGATTTGCATAATCATCCTCCGACCACATATATTCATGGTGATGCTAGAGGTGTCAGTTTTAAAGTAGCTCAAGTAGAAATAGTTAAATATTTACGAAAAACTAGCTATACTGTAAGATCAATACTAGAAGTTATCGAAAATCAATTTCCCGGTCATGTCTCTTAAGACAAAAAAAAACTATAATTTGAAAGAAGTTTGAGGTAGAAGTCAAATTCAACGGGTTTTACACATGCTAAATGAAAAGTTTTACAACTATGTCTACAATAAAGATGAAATAACCGACACCTTAGATTTTGGTTTTTGCCCACACCGCCTCTCGATAATCTTGTTTCGTGCTAGCGTATCCTTATGTACTCCGAATGGATTATAAATAGGACAAACATGTTTAGTATTCCCTTTTTGGAAGTTAGAGACGTTGCTTCAATACAACAAACACTTTTGCGTTGGATTTGTTTTTATGCGTAATGAAACGTAACAGAATTATTTATAGGCCTTGCAATGTTTGAGTTGACTTTAAATGGTTGTGAATTACCGAGGGTGATATTGACCGAAAGAGACATGGCTCTAACAAATGCACTAAACATCATTTTTTTCTACTTCCAATCACTTATTGTGTACATTCATATAGCCAAAAATTAAGTAATGGAATGAAATCGTCGACAATGATACGTATGAGGAGTATAAGCGGCTGGTAAACAATTTTTTTTAGTAAGTATTCAACATCCGCTATTGTAGTGTATAGAAAGTTTGCTACATGGATATGGTTATAAATTTGTTGCATATTTTACCAATCACTCTATGCAATATGATAATAGAACGACTAATTGTGTGGAGGGTTAACACGCCCATCTTAAGAAATACATTAAGACATGTAAAGGGAATTTAAATACGGCCGTTTGGTTTCTAATTGAAAAAATCTTCGATAAACAAATTCAACCCGATTAAAGAGAGTTGGAGAGATCGAAGACTTATTTAATTTCCTTATGCTTTCCAAATTCCCTTGGTTTGTTTTGAATGCCAAAAAGGAACAATTATTTGAATTTTCTTCTGTTGTGGTGATAATAGTTTCAGAATATAGATAATAAAGATTTTAGTATATAAAAAAGTATTTTTTTTTTAAAAAGAAAAAAGAGCATTAATAGCGTGCATATAATGAGTTGTGATTATAATGAGTTGTGATTGTTGACGTATTTGCATACATAACATGTTTTTATTACTATTCACATGTAATTCGCAGTGCACTAAAAGTGTTGTTAATAAAAACTTTTGACAGCGAGCGACGTACGTGCCTTCTAAATTTTTACTCCGCGTAGAATTACGAAGATGCCTCTAGGGTTTATAAATTAGTAACTAGTTAATTCATCCGTCCCAATTTATAAGTCGTATGCGAAATCACTTACAACTTTTACCGGATTTGAACATGTAACTAAATTGCCGAAACGAAAAATTTCAAATCTTTTCTACATAGTTCAAATGTTAAACTATATGATATAATTTTTAAAAAAAATTATTTCAAAAATTTGGATACGAGTTATTTATTAGTAAACGTTGCACGCAGTTTTATATAAAACTTATGTGGGACGGAAGTAATATATTTTTTATTATTCTAATTTTATCTTTTATAAAGTTTGTGCAAAAAATGATATCAAAAACAAACTAAGAAGAACAGTATTATAAATGTCAATCTTATGCATAGGTTGAGTGGTACTTGATTATTGACATATGCTATTTCACACTTGTGAAAAGCTAATAAACATCTATTAATTTGTTAAAAAAAGAAAAAAAGAAGTAATTTCCTACACGATTGTTGGTAAGTTATTTGTTCCAACATTTTCATTCAAATCTTTATCATCGATGCTTTTCAAGCAACTTTGGGTTATCAACTTTTGCTCTTTACTCTTTCCCCATAATACACTGTAAAGCCCTCCAACCAAGCATATCCCACCTAACACACTTCAAAAATTAACCAAAACAAATTAATGTGCATGCTTTTATCAAATATATATTCAAGAAAGTAATAAAAGCTAGCTAAACTTATGTAGTTTAATACGTAGAAAAATAAAAAGTAATAAATAAAACCCTACAAAAAAGATGGAAAGCAGCCCTTGCCGAAAGAATGACCATTGGTTCAAGAAAGCAAGAATGATCCATCAATTACATATATATATATATATATATATATATATATATATATATATATTGTCTAAACATCAAATTTTTTTTGGTGAAGAAAACGACATATACCAATAGTTATTAAAGAAAAACCTTTGGATTATTTGTTTAATCAAATTTTTGGGAGTGTATTAGAATTCATTTTCCTTTACCATTAAAAAGTCTCGTAATGATAATGATGAAAATTCTTTATAAAGTACAGGTTTGATCGATATTAAATCGATGTGTGATAATATAACTCTAACAGACAGTGACTTTGTTGGTTTTATGTTCCAATTATTAGGGAGATATTTAATTAAACTAGATAAACTAAGAAAGTTGCAATGAAGAGAAGTAATGATATAGGGATGAGTAGGTGTAGTAGTGTTACCTTCCTAAGGTAATAGTTTCACCCAAAAAGAAGGCAGAAGAAAAGAGTGTAAAAATGAGTGAAAGTGGTGTTGACATAGTAAGAAACACTGCCCCTTTCTTCTCAATCACCCATGTTTGTAAATAGAATGTTACACCAGTCACCATGATACCCTGTAATGTAATGTAACTGTTACTAAATCATCGATTTAACTAAGCTAGAAATAACCTTATTTATATATATATATATATATATAGTTGATATTATATCAGACTATCTGTTAGTAAATATTTATAATAAAAATACATGTTTTTTTAGTTTAGTATTGAAATATGTAAAGTTAATGTTTCATATTATGAGAATTATCAATTTGGTTAATTATTGAATAAATTTGTGTCTAATATATTGTTAATTGGTATTTATCGCCTTGTAAATTTTCAAATATGTACTAAGCTCCTAAAGGTATCAAAAAACAAAGGAACGATCTTTAAACACAATTAAGGTTCTTGTTAATTATTATGTTCTAACATATTATTATGCTTTTAATCCTATTAAATGTTAGTGCTTAATTTTTTTTTATTAAATCAAACAACGTATACATTAATACCTCGTTTAAAATTTCAATTTAAAAAAAATCAGGTTCTTGTTAATTATCGATATTTAGTAGTCTCTTGTGAAGTTAATAAAACCTAAAATGTCAAAAAGCTATAAAAACATATTTTTCAAAACAATGAAAATCGAGGTGTAACTAGTGGGTTGTTTGATTTCATAAATTTATTTGTGGAAGAAAACTATTTATAGGCTCAAAAGGTTAGAGTTTTTGATTGACACCAAATATGTGGGTGTTAACCCCCCTTTCATATTAAGATCTTAAAGGCTGAGATTATACTTTTATAAAAAGTATCCAGCTGATGCCATTTAAGGATGGGGCTGAACACAATATTTAAACTGCATTTTAAGGCCTCGTTTGGTAACTTTGGTTACGGTACTTGTAGTTCCGGATAATGTGTCCGGACAGAATTTTGTCGGAATCAAAAAAGACTTACACTTATAATCCTAAAACTATCTATTTCTTTCTCACATGGCTTTCCAACTATAATCACTTAGGTCATTGGATTCCGGACTAGATATGTAGTTGAGACATAAAAAAAAATGTAGTTCAACACATCTTTTGTGGGACGCATGAGACTTGATGCCAATCTCACCCCACAAAAGATGCAATAAAACGAGGTCTTAGTACTTAAGTAAGATATTACCAATTAATTATTTTAATTCGGAAACTTACACAATAAGTGATGGCGAGGAGTTCAACGTTCCATCGTAGCTTCCACTGAGAGGAATCTTTCTCTAAAGCAATGGCAATCACAAACGATTGAATTGTGCTGAATAGACACTGCATTGTTGTCAATAGTAGTTTCGAAGGGTAGCATTTCAACACCGGAGTCTGTAAAAGAGAGAAATTATGAAACTACACGTCTATCTATTAATTATTTTGTACAATTATACGGATGTGTTTAATATTGTTTTAAACAAATGAATGAAATTTTCACGTAATTCGATACTATGTAGCAACCATTGGACGTAAGAATTGAGGTACCGGCCGTGGTTGTAATTAACAAATAAATAACTCGTTTCCAAAGAGCATCCAATTTCCCAAAGGAACAATGACATGATGAGTGTTCAAAAGGCAAGGGAATCCATATAACTATGTGAGTAATTACGACTTGAATCAACATATAAACAACACTAATAAACTCGGATATCAATACATCTAAAATCATATGTTTCAATAAAACCCATCTTTTTTCCCCCCAAGAAACAAATAGTGATACTTTTATATATTGATATATCTAAAACCATCTTTTTTCCCCCTAAGAAACAAATGGTGATACTTTTTTTTTTATCAATACATCTAAAATCATATGTTTCATATTTATATATGAGAGGAGATTTTTTTTTTAATGTTTTTGCTCCCCTTTTGTATGCGGCTACATTGTAGAAAATGTACGTAGTCATATTTAAAATCTAATGGTCACCAAATACCTTTCGTATTTAGAAAGGATAAACGGAGAACCAGAGAATATATCGTCTTGAATAGGAAACATTCGATATGTAATATTCTTTATATTTTCAATGAAAAGCAATGTCAATGATCAATCAAAAGAAATAAGAATAGATGCAATGTGTCTATTGACTATAAGAAAAGAAAAATGGCCAAACTCAACTTTTTTTAGTAAAAAAGTCATGTCTTTTGCTAATTATAAATACCAAATGCGCTTGGTCTAATATGAAGAAGGATGAGCTAAAGTCGTAAGGAGTAATAGATTAGCAGGTTCGGTCCGTATACTTATAAAATGACCTATCGATCAGGATCGGGATCGGGATAGTTTTTGCTTAATTATGCATTAGGACCTTGTTTAAAAAATCAGTATTTAAATCCTGATGAGCAGATGGAAATTTGAAATATAGTTTTTGGAAGATAGATAAAAATAAAAATGAGATAAAATAAATTACCTGGAAAATCATCCATAAGCAAAAACAAATGTTTGAAGTGAGCATAAGGAAGCATCCTTTGATCCATGTAGTGTTAGAAGTGGTAGAATCTTCACCACCATCAATAAGATTAGATTGATTATTACTAATATAATTATGGTGAATATACGATAATATTAATGATGGTCCTTTGTAAAAGGCAATGATTATGACTCCACAAACACATAATACGATTCCTCCTAGCTTTACTATCCCTGCTTTGCTTCTCACCTTCACCATTTCTTGCCTGCCATCAAAACTAGTCACATCAACATTTTATATATTTATATTTATATAAAGAGCTAGAGACATAGAGAATATTTATAGGTTTGGTGTTTATTGCGTTTATAGGGACTTTCACTCATGTCAAACCACTTCACATTTAACAATTCCCACTCACAATTTAAAAAATCTATTAAACACGTGACTAGAAAAACCAGTGTTTTAAAAAACCCTAAAATATCAAAAGCATATTTACGAGAACTAGGCTAAAAACGCTAATAGGGTAGCATTGAAGTGCAATCGAAAAATGTAACCAAAAACATAACATTCATGTTAGTTATCTTAGACACACGTAAAAGTAACAAAACACTATAGTCATGAATTGAAAATTAATTCAAACCCTAGAGTGAGAACAAAAAACGACAGAATTATCCTTTAAAATTAGAAAAAATATATTCACACAACTTTGTCACTCTTTTACACACACCATTACATGTGTTGCACACTCTCTTACATGTATAATAATATATTTTTGTTAAAAAATACATTTTTATCCCTCCAAATATACATGTATAGAGTGTGTGGGTTATATATATACATATATATATATATATATTATTAATACTAGATTTAATAATTTTTCTTATTTTTAATTAATATTTAAATTTAGGGTAGGATCGACTAGGGTTCTACTATATTTTTATTTGAGTTTGAGTAAGTTGGGTTTTTATTATGTTGAATATTTATATTTTGGTTTATCAAATTATAGATTGTGTTTTATGTACATTTGGAGGGATACATATGTCTTTCATTAACTAAGGGAGTGTGGGAGTTGTGTGCAAGTTGTGTGTATAGCATCACCCTTAAAATTATCATATTTGTTAAAGAGATTATACTCATTCACGCTGCCTTTTATATCGACGATGAATCAAAAAATAAATTTAAAACTCCACTTTACGATTTTCTATATAAAAAAATTGAAATATTTCATAAATAGCAAAAACACAAACTAGTTCAAGTTTTCTAATACTTCAAATTTTATAGTTTATAAAAATAAGCATCATTAGAAAATATAATGAAATTTGTTACGAATTGTGTTTTTCATAAAAAATTCTAACCTTAAAGCAACTTCGTTTCCATAGTTTTCTTTTGTTGTAAAAGTAAGTTTTTTTTGTTGTAAAAGTACAATAAAAATTACACTACAAAAATAGCGCAAAAGCGCACTAATAGCGCGCTTTACTAACAGTATAGAAAAATACCGTATAGAAAAAACATTAACTAACCACTGCATAGGGATAATAGCGATAGGTAGTGTGCTTTTAAATGCACTGAGAAAAATAGTGCTCAACTTTGGTTGATTCTTGCTTCTATGAATTAATGACAATTCTCCGTCTGCTAGGAATTATTTCCACTCCTTGTTAGGGTTTGCTCCGCGCAACTCGGAAAAGAAGCAACTCGAGGTCAGAGATGTCGGTGGTTTTGCAACCACTAACCCTTTGATGTCTAAGTAGGGTTTTATCATGAACATGAAAAAGAGAGTAAAAAGTGAATATACGTATTCATGACTAGCTTAGGGTTAATAATACATGTGTGATATTCGATTGCATTGTTGAATGCTTTCTTTTATATTATAGTGATTTAAGATAAATCTCCTTGATTATTGCGTAATCGTATCTTAGAAATATCATTTAAGATAGTTTATATATCACGTATGGACTATACCAAAATGATCATATACTAATTTGTATATTTATGCATAGATGCAACCATTTTTCTTCGTTAGGTGACTCCTCTCCCCATTGGGAAAGAGGAGACACTCCTCGTAAAAATGGTTTGACGAGAGGCAAAATACCTTACCCATAAGACATATAGGAGGTAAGCCTCCCCTTCCTTTATACGATACGACTTCTCGGGACAATATACTTCATGTCCATGAGACTTGATTTGCACCTTCTCCTGTATTGGAGATTGTGCTTTCTTATTTTGATAAGGCAGATATGATTTGGTCAATCATATCTTCTTATCAGATGTATTTGTTAGGATGTGTTCTATCGTCATCTAGTTTTCCTTGTTGTATGTCTAACATTTTGTGAAGTAAATGACAGTTGCAACCCAGTTACAACCATACCTGATGAATAGTAGTTGATAAATAGCAAAAGATAGATAGGCATAAAGGAGTGAATTGTTTTGTAAGTTTTAAATTTCTGGTTTTGTGAATTTTAATCAATAATATTATCATGCGTGAGTGTCCCGGAGACTAGACACGTTCAACAAATCTAAGTGAACCCAACATAACTCCGTCTTGGCTGCATTTAAGGTTTAAACACAACCTTGGTATATTTATAAAATATATTTTGTATCATAAGTATATAAATCTTTTACTTTTAACTTAGTTTTACTTTTTAAACACCACAAAAATAAAAGTTAAAGAGAAGCATATACATAACATATATATTTGAATCTCCTCGTATGCTACCGATCTAGGGTGGTCGTCTTTTCCTCATCTGTGTCGAAAATTTCTAAGGTACATATGTTCTACTTCGTTTGTTAGTTTTACTGTTTTTGTTTGTTTCAATGCTAATTAACTTCTTTTTTTTGTCTGTATCAATTGTAGGGTTCTTTATTTGGTTTTTTTTTCTAGTTTGTTCTATCAAATCTGACATTTTTTTAGAGATTAGAATTATTATTGTTAGCCAATTTGATTAAACTTCTCCTACTTTGGATAAAAATCAAGACTGTCGAGGTCAGCTTTTGTAATTTTGAATTATGAGTTGTATTTTAATGAATGATTGTTTAACTGTTTATATGAAAAAAATATGTAGTTAGTACCGTACCACTACCACCTATTATGAAATTATTTCAAAACATGATAATCGTAGGGGTCATTAGTATTTTTTTCCTAAAATAAAATAATGTTTTATAAAGTGGTATCTATATAGTTAGTTATGGTATTTTGGAATTTAAGATTGTCCACCATTAATCAGAATATTCGCCACTCCACACATGTGGTCAGTCATGTTTGTTCCGTTATTTTATATTTGTAAAAATTTTGTCGAAATTTTACAGCACAAGAAGCATTTTCCTTAAATTAAAGGTGTAAACTTATTCAAGCAACTCCGAATCTCGCGCAATTACCTAATTTTTAGCACTAATCCAGAGGTATTACTTGTCACTAGGACCGATAATGAGACGAAACGAGACGAAAATAGTTTATTTCGTTTTTGTTTCGTTTAATTTTACAATTTTTTATTATCATTTCGTTTTCATAACGAAACAGAAAATTTCGTCTCGTCTCATAAACCATTTTTTATACTATATATGTTTTATTAATTCATATATCTAATATAATATTTTATAGATTTATTATTACAAACATATAAATTTATATATAATATATTTAATGTTAGACGAAACGAAATTTATATTTGATTTCATTATCATTTTATTAAATAATAAACGAAAACGAAATCAATTTTTTTAAATAAAATTATGGTCTTATTTACAACCCTACTACTTGTCACTTGTCAGTCGTGACTAAGGAAATTATGGTGAAAATATCCATACTTTATACTATCGTCTTACATGTGTCTAGATTAGGACCATTTTCCTTTTTTATTTTTAATCAATAATAATCTTCCTTTGAAAAAATAACTATTTCTGCCACTTTTCTTTTATCTTTTTAGTAAAGGCGCCATTGCTTTGGTCGCTATATTAATAACAGCTTTTGGCAGCTTCTTACAACTTGAATAATTTAAAATGACTTACTTAATTAAATGTATTTTGAAACAAAACAAAACAATACAATACTAATAGAGTAGTTTCAAAATTAATTATATAGATCTAGATTTTTTTTTTTTGAAAATTAAGCTTATATTAACCAAACCAACCAAGAACAACGAAAAAACTCAACTACTCACAGGCTGAGTAATCAGAGCGCTCCAAACGGAGGAGAAATTAGTTCGAATCCCATTTAATAGTTCGAATACCATAAAAAATAGATGTAGATTTTCTTACACATTTTTTAATAGTGACTCATTGAATCCCATTTAATCAATATATACGAAATAATTGCTAGGTTTGGTAACAGATTTTTCAGCCTAAAAATCAGTTTTTCAAAACTAAATAAGTTAAACATCCATAATTTTTTAAAAATACATTAAAATAAATATGTTGTAAAACAAATATAATAAATAGACACTGAATACGGATAACAATAAATAATAGTTGGAGTTTACATACCACTAATAAATAAATGTCAAATTAATATACAACTAGCACTTATCTTATCCTGATAAAAATCTAGAATTGCGTGTACCTATTTATTATAACAATACGCACATGATTGCTTATCAAAATAAAAACAATACGAACGTACATGATCATGAAACCAAAATTAATTTTACTTGTACAAAAGTTAGAGAATTAATTGGAATTTCGTATTTGTGAGATTTACAACAATTTTTGTATTTCTTTTACCAGAACTTTTGGTTCCGTTGATAAGCTGGTAAATAATATATTCTGTTGAAACCGTAAATAATACTATATCATGAAAAATACTTAATATTTTTACCTTAGTAGAACTGCAACAAAAAATGTAAGAACCGGAAGACTGTTTGTCGATGCTGCAGCCAAACTTGCGGATGTATAAACAAGTGCAACTCCGTAAATATTCAAGCTCAGAGTAATCCTAATATCACGAAAAAAAATAAAAAAAATCAACGACCGGTAAAATGATACGTTTGCGCCATTATCTTAGTTTAGAAGTATAGAAGTTCTCGTAGCTGTACACTCCTTAAAAACATAAAGATTTCATATATATATTTGGTCCCTCCTTACATAAAATTCTATAAATTTATCGTTTGTGACAACACTCATTTTTTTTAAGAGAAACGATGTGTAATATCAATTGTTTGAAATGTATTCGGCAGAATATATAGAACTCATTATGATCATGTCACCTTTATAAATACTTGAAGACCCTAATATATAGAGACCAAAAAGAAATATTGTTATACTATCCGTTACAAATTTTATGTCATTGTTTTTACTTTTTCAATTTTATTGTACAGTTTCCATAAATAGAGACAACTTTCTGGGTGGTTTTACACACACGCACGCACGCACATATGTCGTGTGTTAGGACTGTGTGCGGTAGCTTAGTTGGGAATTTTGGAGTAGCGAATGGATTAACCAAAATAAAGGCAAATATCCGTACCCGACAAGAGAGAGCAAGAAAATCTTGCACAAGATAGCAAACGGCATAGGTGGTGCATTATTCCTGAAAACAAAGCAAATAATGTAAGATTTTATATAACAAGAAAACAACCCAAGAACAAGAAAAAAAGAAAAAAAGAAAAAAAAAAGTATGATTAATCGAAGTATGTACGTACCATTCAAAAAACAGCGCGAGAGGAGTTAAGAAAACGGTTGCGATAGCTTGTCTGTAAAATACAAAGATAAAGGTGTTCATTCCCTCAATGAAAGCAGCTTTGGAGAGAAGAAACATAACAGTATATATACATTGTATGAGTACAACAATGATATATGGTTTTATTGTCTCTCCTTTCATCTCTTTTATGATTCTGTGTTAATGGTGATTGATGATAATAAAGTTATTCTACACCCTTGAGCTTTATATAAGTCTTAAACAACTTGATTCTCTCTTCAATTTTCTATCATTTTTTTAGAGTTATCGAACATATATATATATATATATATGTTCAATGTGAGCAAGTGGTCCACGTAAAGGAAGAGAGAAAAGTTTACGGAAAATTAATAAAACATACAACTTTTCAAGTGTAATTATCAAAATTGTCAAAACATACAACACTACTAAATATTTGTAATTGTATGTATATATGCTTTGTGAATAAACTTTTATGTGTTGTATGTTTTGGTAATATGTTTTTGTTAATTGTATGTTTTGGTAATATGTTTTTGTTAATTGTATGTTTTGAACATTGCCCCGAATTTAACGGGTACTTATGCGAATCAGTACAAATATAATTGTAATTAAAGTGGTATAATTTTTTATTATCTTAAATGCAAAATCAAAATGCTTTGGTTGAGATTTATGTTGAGTGGGGATGTGTTCACTGTTCAGAGGTCTAAGAATGGTGAGTCTTTGTTTCTTTCAATATTCTTTTGTTGGAATTTTGGTTTTAAAGCAAAATACATCGTTCAATTGGGACTGATTTGGATGGTTCAAATTTTTCCAAATATACACAAAAAGCTTAAAACTACAGTATATACTATAATGGTTGTCCAAAATAAAATAGCACGTGTGAAATATATTGGTATCAAAGTGGGGTTAACAGTGCGATTTCAGAAATGTTAAGTTAAACTCATTTTTTTTTTTTAATAAAGCTACTTTACTATGGGACAAAGACCCCCCATAATGGTAATAATAAGACCTTAATATTTAGGTAGCAAGTAGCTGAACTACAACATAGAGCCTAAAGCCGCTATTTAAGGAGGAGGGGGGGGGAGGGGAATTGCTAATAAAAATTAAAAACTATGATCATAAAAGTAAGAAGCCATGGGAAAATGAGTCAAAAACTCTACTTTCTCCTTATATCCACTAATCTAATAACTCTCGTACACACCAAGATCAATTGTGATCTAAAATGAGTTATTTTGACAAACAAAATCTCAAGCCCTTTATTGGGTGTAGTTGAAATGGAGGATAATGAGTAAGTTATACCGCTTGGGGGTGATGTTCCGGAGCGGATTAGGTTTGTGGGAGAGACTAAAAAAACACTTTGACAAATTGATGAAAATTAAAAATTTGGTAGGCGAGTGGATTTTAGTGGAGATAAATTTTGAACCGCTTGATTTAAGTGGATTTATCAGAGGGTATGAAAGAAGATTGTAGGGAGGGATAGGCCGAGCAAAAAAACTTTATGTTGCGAGTCGCTGACTAATTATATGTACTGATGATGGGGTTTGGAGGACATATGTGATCACTGAGGATATGATTAGGAAGTTTCAGAGCATCCCGGGAAGTGACGAGGAGGTTGTAGTACCCGACGAGTATATGCACATGGCCATATGGGGTGGTCTCGGATAATGATTATATTCTCGACCCTGTCGAACCCATGCAGTTGAACTTAATAGATGATTTGTTGACGGAGTCAGGGGTCTCATGGAAGAGCAAGAGGGTGGCCAAATCGTGGGGTGATGTTAGAGTACTATTGCCTTCTAGAGGCATCATACAATAACCTTTATCCTATCCAGGGTGGGAACAAGAGATTTGGAGGCCAAGGGCGCGCCTTCTGAAAATACACGGGTCTTTTTCTTCGAGGCTCCTGACTCGGACTTTTTTTTATATATGTCATGACTAATTTAATCTTTAGCAATCCTAAAAGTAATAATAACACAAAAGATACAATTTAAACTCGATAATGATGATTTAGGAACCATAAATCACGATGGAGATTCTCAATTTGTTGGTAGCTTGTTTTTTTCCTTTACTCTTTGTTTAGTTATGACATCGGTTAGCACACGCTCATGGTTCAGGATATAAGGATAGTAGCAACATCAACTTATCGGGTGTCCTGTGTGGGGTATGTGGCCGAGCTTGTACTAGGAGGGATCTCTCCAAGTTAATCGTCGTAGAAGGAATGCATGGTCCAAGCTCCACTCCGGTTGATGAGGGAGTTGACTGTGCTGCGTTTTGCTTGGAGGTAGCTTCCTACTCTGACTGCAAGATGGCATTGGATTCATGGCTGTGTACTCGACGGATAGGGCAGCATATGCCGTCCCTGCTTGAGACAAATGGTGTTCCCCCATCCCTTCGAGCTCAAGGTTATCCATAAGAACCAGGCGACTCTTCCTCGGAAACAAGCAGCAGTGACGATCTTCCAAACTACTACCTCTAGAGCTCTTTCATACTTTCATTTTGATATATTTTTTTTTTATTGATGGAGTAAGACACTATTATTTAGGATGTAAATCGTATGTTCGCTCGGGGTTTATTTCTCTTAAAACGGATATATACGAGTGTTCTAGGATTTATCATGTTGGATTTTACTTTTATGACAATTTCCTTTTATCGTGTGTTTTCTCGATTATTTTAATTTTCTATGCGACTTTTTTTCTTCCGAATTCTGAGGGTGCACAGTCGGTGTTAGGAAGTTGGTTGAGTCATAGAGGGTAGAACCTGGTAACAAGCTCGGGATTATGAAAAAAATATTAATATATAGAGTTTATTATTAAGTGGAAGTTAATATATTAAAAATATAATTTTATTGAATTATATATTTTGTATAGTACAACATACATGTATACACTGTTTCACTAACTAGTACAAATATTTAAGATAAAAGTACATATTTTTACTTTAACCAGGTAAACATATGATGACATGAATTCAACGAGATTGAAAATCATGATATAACAAACTCATAAATTTTATAAAAAAAATAATTAAGTACATAATTATTTAGAAAATCAAGTATATGTATTTAGAAAAGTGAAAATTTATCTAAATTTTATTTAATGTTTTCTTCACATGAATAAACACTACATATCATTTAGCATAGAAAATCGTCTTAAAAAATTACGTATATATAATTTTACAACTTTATGTTATTTATCACTATATATAGTTACATTTTCTTAAGGTGTGACCTTAAAAATTTATGAAATATTACAATATGAAAGTTATTACTATGTATAAATGGTTCCGAATCGAGACCGATATTTTTTATTTTTACATAGAGTTTATTCCTATATGGAGTATTTTTTATTGGAATGTTCTACTGTATTAAGATAACATGAGAAATAATTGAACATGTTATAAACCGACTTATCACGACTGAAACATACATCTGGAAAGGAAAAAAAAATGAAACTGAGAATCTTTTAATAAATATTGAAAGTTTGTGTTCATCATGTGTCAGAAAAAAGATAAAACTTTTTGAGCATTACATGAAACATTCACGAATATTCAGGGCAGATGTTTTCCGATATCTTTTCAACGGTGATGACATATGAGATATTCAAAAATCAAGTATTAGTCGTCGTCATCAGTCGTCGCGGTTACGGTTAGTTGTTACCATCACTTTCAGATGAGAGAGAGTTGAGGCAAGAGAGAGATAGGCAAATGAGATATAAAGAGAGAGATGAAATAGAGACTAGAGAGTGACGTCGGAGCAGAAAAATGAGAGTACAGAGAAGAAGTCGACGGAGCAGAAAACCTACAGCGGTACTAAAACATAATAAAGATTTTCTGTAGGTTTTTCAATGTAGTAGTGTTTTCAAAATACTTGGTAACGAAGTGCAATGATGCTGCATCAAACTTTGTATTCTATCAGAATGTTTCAGAAACGTCGCCAATCACAATAAAGGATCACTTTCAATTAAAGGATTTTATAAAATCACAAACGGGTGTCAAACTTGTTGATTTCAAGAGGAAAAAAAAACATTTGAGAACAATTTTCAAATTTTATGCAATTAACTAGCACAGATGCACCCTAACACCTGGTACTAACAACCTTAGCCAATGCAATCCCCTCACCCTCTTAATCTGTTTAAGCAACCAACTCCTATGCACAATTCTGTCACTTCAAATAACACATGTTTGATTCCATACAATAATCAAACACACCAAATTATATATAAGATAAAAACTGCCATTTCCCCTGCCCTGCCTTTATAGACCCATTGGACAAAAATTAGTTATAAGGGGGGATAAAGAAAGTATTCTGTCGTATAAACTTCCAAGAGAATAGAGATCAACGGTGCCTTCCATGAGGACCACCTTTATTACGGGCAATGAATCCATTCTTTGGTTTTGGAATCTCATGAATGTCCATTACTTGTATCTTTCTTTGCTTTCTCGCTATTCAAACAACACACCAGAAACAATCAATACTTTAAAAATGCAAAAGAAACACAAATTATGAGTTGAAAATTATTATAAACGGGGAGTTGGGAAATGGACCAACCATTTTGAGCGTCTTGGTAATTTTCCTGGAGACGCTTACTGGCGGAATCTAGCCTATCCTGATCAATGCTTGAGTCTTTCTGTTGCCTCTGAAACTAAAAATGAAGTAATTTCACAGCAAAGTTTTAGTGTGTAGTCAGGGAAAAAGTACAAAGACCCATAATCATGGGTGAGTTGCATACGAGTTTGCAAATACAATGTCCGAAAAAAAATTAAAAAATGCAAAAAGAAAGACTCTTAACAGATCGATGCAGAGTTTACTTGGTTCTCAGAGAATAACTTCTCAAAAGGATGCATAATTAAGATCAGCAAAAAAAAAAAAATGTCTGGCTATCTTTGGGCAAAAGATTTGTCATGAGTTACTGGAAACTCCTTCACAGCTTGTCCTCACAAATTTACTTCCGTACTGTTGTCTTACCAAAAATTCTTTTCCAGAACTTGACTACTACTTCAAAAGTGTTGGCATAAAACATAACCAGTACGGAATTAGTACAAATTTATAAAGGCTGAATGTGTATTGTTTTAAAAAGAACAAAAACAAGGGTGATAATAGAAGCTAAACGTGAAAGAAAACAACAAATACACCCACTTCCTCTTTCTACTCAACAAGTGAAACCCAACAAACCAACTTCCTTCTCCTGCTCTATATTTCGATTCCTTAATCTCTTTAGCAAACAAACAATAGCATTTTACACTTCACTTTCACAATACCTTAGGAGGAGCAGAAGCAGATGCACTAGCAGAATGCGGAGGTTTGACAGCAGAGTCTCTTCGAGGTACTGCTTTTGGTTTCGGCTCTAATTCCATACTGTTCCCATCTACATCAATCACATATAAAGCGTGTTTCCATAAAATAAAATAAAAAGGCGGAACCAGGTAGACAAAAGCCATTAAATTACAAATCGGATTAGATACTTACTGTGAGGACTCGGAGAGTATGCAAAATCAGGAACCTGTAAAACACCAAAAAATTGAGATTTTTACTGCTAAAGGGACATATTCCAAATTACATTTTTAGCAAAATCATACAGATAATATAATTTCCTTTACCTGGTGATGACCGTTTTGGGTGTTCTTCCGTGGTTGCTGCGGGGAGTCTCCATCTCCTATCACAAAAACACAACTAAAAATTAGTTACTTCTTTCTAAAAAGAGAAATATCACAAGGAACTACAAATATTTTTATTATTACCAATGAAAGTAGAGGCTGTGTGTTCTTCTGGAGTATTCACTTTAACCCATTCGTCAACCAATTCTTTCCATTTTCTGTATATCAACAACCATAATGGCACAACAGGATTACCAACTATATGTAAATAAACAAATCAGGGGAACAAATGGTTACTAAACAATCAAGCTTTTTGGCAGGCTATCTTCCTTTCATCTACATCTCTTCTTTTTTTGGCTCACAATATAGGTTTCTAAGTATTGAGTTCTCAGAAAGATGTTTACAGTATAAATAGTCAGTTAGTTAGATGTTAAATAGTCCAGCAGTCAATTACTTCAAATTCAACACATAGCACAGAATATAAATTGAAAACAGGGTGCTGCACCAGCAAATTAAAATCCGACTACATGATATACTAATTTAAATTGATAAATTTCAGAGTAATGCAGGTTATCTTAGAGATGGCTCTTTGATGGAAATTTATGCATATGTTATTTCATTCTGAGAAAAAAATGCTATGTATCATCTCTGGAATACCTGACAAGCTGCTTGACTAATACCCGCACGTCATTGGATGAGTGTTTACGCAGACGATTAACATGCCTCCCAATATCAGTTTCCTGGAAATGTTAAAACAAAGTAACATATGAAGATGCATAGATAAAGAAAATATGAAAAATATATCACTTATTAGCTAGTGCTATATTTTTACCTTCAGAGCTTTAAATGTTATGTCCATGTCAGCAAGGGTTTGAAGCAATTCAACTAGTGAATCTTCAGTCTGAAAGGGATTAGAAAAATAAGCACTTTTTCCCACAGCTATCAACAAATCATTACTTTGTAAAGTGTTACGTGGAGCTTGGAAACAGTAACATTAAAATAATTGTTGGCGACCAAGAAAAGGGTAGAAACTTTTAAAAATGGATAAAATTCCATACCCACTCGTATTAAATAATTTTATTGTTATCGTATTAACACATGACATAAAAAGTGTAAAACTTGATGATATTGATATACATTAAGTAGCCTATAGAAATCTGTATATAGACAAAGAGAATACAAAACTATCTAACTACTACCCGGATAATATTAGTGAGCAAAATGAACTTTGACATCCTTTGCGTCAATAACAATTTGCTATTATATAAGAACGTCATGAAAAGTTGGAAATATTATAGTTCCGGTAAAAAATTTAAGGCTTGTCTAATTGCAGCTTTATTTGTTGCTTATAAACTATAGTCCCATTGGATGGTTTCACGTGGAAGCTAGATTCTTTTGATTATAGCCTAATAAAAGCAATCAGATTTAAGAAATTAGTTTTTATTCAGTTTGAAATCAGCCAAAATAAGCAGTTTAGTAAAGCAAAAAGAATCGTAAAATAAATGTCTATTGCATTTGAAATTCCTATCCGCTGTTGATAATATTTTGCTGCTATGCAAAAACATTTTTGACAGCATGTTGGAAACATAATGGGTTCGATGGGCAAACATGGAAACTTAAACACCGAACCATTGCACTTTAATAGCTCATGTTAGTTTGCTTTAGCATATAAATGCACTTAGTTAATTTTGCCTAAAACGGAGCTTGTTTAAATGTCTAGTATGTAAAACCAGTGGCAGAACTAGAAGATTTTTTTTGGTTATTATGGGGGTGTGCTGAAAGCCTAAATTTGTGATTTTTGTTATTATGCTAAAAATCAATTTTCTTTTAGGGGATGTGTTGCAGCTACTGAAGTTAAAGCTGAACCAAACCTTGTTTTCCTCGGTGAAATAACCATCATCTAACTTTCTAGAAGCTTGTAGCAAAACAAACAAGTAAGGCTTGCCTAGTGTTTGGCTATTACCTTTTAAGCTTGGCATATTATATTATCATTTTAAGTTGCATTGGCTTGGGTTGTCCAGCTCATAATTACCCGAAAACTTGTTTCCCCTTTAAAAAAGTGTGCTTATTCCCGTAAAATAGTGTAAAATGTACAATATTTTACATTTTTTCGTGTTTGACGTTTCTGTTAACCATATGGCTCCCAAGAAATTTCCCATAACGGCAACTATGGTTTAAGCTAAACTCTATCCTACTGTATTATATTAGCCTAAATAAGCTGACCTGACATCTTTTCTTTGATTCCAAGAAATGTGCTATAGCTGCAACCAATAAGTAATAGAATTCAAGTACTACTAAAGACTAGCAAAGAACCAAATATAAATAAGGGAAGATTAACAATAGGAACAATTTAGGCAACTACTTTAAAGAAAACACGTCATCAATCTTTCTTTAAGAGAGGTCAATATTAGGCCAATTTAATTACCCAAACATTACTGCCGAATCCAATTTCCGAACTATATTTGTTTTAAAATACAATACATTGAGGCAGTAGCATATAATGTAACATTTCAATAGTAGTTGACTTAACTGACATAAATATAACCAAATGTATCTTTGCTAAATAAGTTCTCCATGGCATACCTAAGTGATACTCCTCCAAAAAATAAAGAAATAAAAGCGGAAATAATTTTAAACATGCTGTAGCTGCAACTAAACAAAGTTCAAGTACTAATAAAAACTATAGTAGCAAAGAATCCAAAAAAAAACAGATTGGATATAAATCCTGTTGAGATGTACCTAAAATATATTATAAAAGAAACATTAAACCTCACATTATGAAAACTATGCTCCGGCCTATCTTACAAGAAATAAATCCGAATGAAGAATGTTATAAAAGGCGCAAGGCGGATTTCAGGCAGAAATTGGTCGCTTGATCCTGCCTAATTATGCTTAACAAGCGCCTAATCACCTAGGCTCTCAACCTAAGCGGGTGAGCTAAGTAGAGACTATCGAGGGCCACGACACCCCCATCAACCTTAAAATTGTAAGAAAATTAGTTTATGACATTCATTTTTACTACATTTTGTCAAATTTAGTCTTTGGAAACCCCTCGTGTTTTTATTATTCTCGTAATATCTGGCTTCACCCCTAGCTACGCTTACCACCTAATGCCTGTCTGGCCTTGCGTTTTAGAATATTGACCCTGAATAACCTGAACTAACAGCATTAATTCCAAAAAATGCTATTACTACTAGTGCCAAAGCTGCACCAAACAATCAACTAGTTATAGTACCAGTATCAAGGGAGATAACACGCCAAAGCTAACATCATTTTCATCACTAGGTCGCCTGATCCCGCCTAATTATGCTTAATAAGCGCCTAATCACCTAGGCTCTTAAGACCATCCACGATGATTTTATTAAATTTCACATGTTAAATGTTGACACATAATCAATTAGTTTTATGTTAAATGACTACTCTTACCATCTAATTTCTGCCTCGACTTGCGTTTTAGAACATTTACCCTGAAAAGGCTGAACTAACACCCTTAATTCCGGAAAACGGTACTACTACTGCTAAAGCTGCAACCAAACAAGCAATTACTTCAAATACCATATTAAAAACAGGAGAGAGCTTAAAATAAAAACCTGGTGTGGATCTCTTCAAGGCTGTCTTATATAATATATAATATAAAATATAAAATATACTTAATAAGTGCCTAATCACTTGCTAGAACATTGACCCTGGATAAGCTGAACTAGCATCTTTAATTTTGAAAATTCCTACTACTACTACTACTGTTGGAGCTGCAACCAAACAAACAATTAGTTATAGTACTAGTATTAAAAAGAGAAGAGAGATTAAAACAAGAACGGCGATATAAGCACAAAACACATACTCTTGCGCTGTCAAGATAAATTAATGATCCTCAGTATGAGTCTCTTGTGTTAAATAGTCTCTGCCTATATAATCACTTCTAGTGACAAAAAGGTAAAAGAAGGGGGATTAAATGAAGTATAGTCGATATTATAATTAATAATTGATGGTAAAATAAGTATAGTCGATATTATTGTCCCTTTTCATTACATTTTTTAATAAAATGCTATCAAATTGTATAGTTGATGGTACTAAGAGGGCAAACTCGTAGTTCATGATACTAAACGTCTCCTACTACTAGTGCTACACCAGCAACTAAACAAGCAATCAGTTCCACCCTATTATTAAAAACAGAAAGGAAACTAAAATAAAAGACCTGGTGATGATCTTCAAGGCTGTCTTATACATAATGTAAAATATAAAATATGCTTAATAAGCTCCTAATCAAGGCTTACCACCTAATTTCTGCCCAGGCTTGCTTTTTAGAACATCGACCCTGAATAAACTGAACTAACATCTTTAATTCCGAAAAATGCTACTACGAATACTAATATAAAAAAAGATAAGGTATATTAAAATAAAAACACCTGGTGAGGATCTTAAGACTGACTTTAATCTAATTTCTGGCTTGGCTTGCTTTTTAGAACATTGACCCAGAATAAGCTGAATAAACAGCTTTAGTTCCGAAAAATGCTACTACCACTGCTAGTTCCGGTTACTAATATTAAAAACATAAGGGATATTAAAATAAATAAAAGACCTGGTTAGTCATCCAATTTTGATCATTTCTGTTTATTAATTTCAGTATGTTGATGGTTCAATTTCTGGTTATTTGGTACATAAACTGTTAAAACTTGTAGGTTGGTATAAAATTTGTTAACAGATGATAGTTTAGTATAGTAAACATGAATTAACCCTTCCAAAAATGCTACTACTACTAGTAGTGCTACAGCTGCAACCAAACAAACAATCAGTTCCTCTACTAATATTAAAAACAGAAAGCGAGATTAAAACAAAAGACCTGGTGAGGATCTTGAAGACTGTCTTATATAATGTAAAATATATAACACTGCTTAATTATGCTTCAGAAGCACCTAATCACCCAGACTCTTAAGCTACGCTTACCACCTCATTTCTGCTTAGGCTTGCTTTATACAACATTGACCCAAAATAAGCTGAACTAACATCTTTAACTCCGAAAAATGCTACCAATACTGCTAAGGTAGCAACCAAACAACCAAACAACCAAACAGAAATACGTCACCTAATCCCACCTAATTACGCCGCCCCCGACTTTTGCTAGGCATTTTAAAATAGTTTTTTTGGGCCAACCAAAATTCTGATGGGTCAATAGGTTAAAATAAGTTGAAATATGTAAGAATAAATATATATATAGCAATAAAATAAAGGAAAACATATCTTAAACATATTTTCTCTTTGATCGGCGGCCTTTGTCAGGCTTCAAAACTAATACCGATCTTTTCTTTTGATATCTTGTTGATTTTGGATTAAAGTTGCATTTTCTTTTTAAGTTAGTGTTTGAGACATTTTCATGACATCTTTTGCTTATGTTAAACTGCTCGAACATTATTACCATAATATTTATTGCTTTACTATGGTATATCGTTAAACTAATAGACTTTAAATGCTTGATTTAACATGATTATACTATTTACAACATGTATGTTGCATGCAAATCCAAGAAAAACATGTAAAGACGTTCAAAAGTCGTTTTCCCGCCTAGGCGGCACCTCTCCGTCTCATCCCCGCCTAGCGCCTTTTGAAACCTTGCTTAGCAAGCGCCTAATCAAGCAAGGCTTACCACCTAATTGCTGCCTATGCTTGCTTTTAGTTTTAGAACATTGACCCTGAATAAACTAAACTAACAGCTTTAACTCCGAAAAACGCTACAACTACTACTGTTACAGCTGCAACCAAACAAGGAATTAGTTCAAATACCAGTATTAAAAACGTAAATAACTTGATAAGTGATGATACCAAAATGGTGTACAGTTGATAGTTGACTAAAAAGGAGTATACTTCATAGTAGTATCCCTTCTAATTACGTTTTCTTATCAAACGCTAACAAACTGTATAGTTGATGGTACTAAATAGGAAAATTCGTATTTCGTGTTACTAAACGTCCCCTACTACTAATGCTACAGCTACAACCAAACAAACAATTAGTTCCAATACTAACATGTTAAAAACAATCAATTCTAATGCTAGTATATCAAAAACAGAAGGGAGATTAAAAATTAAAAACCTAGTGAGGACCTTCAAGGCTGTCTTATATAATGTCAAAGATAAAAATATGCTTACTAAGCGCCTAATCACCTAGGCTATAAAGCTTCGGTTACCACCTAATTTCGGCCTACGCTTGCTTGGTTTTTAGAACATTGACCCTGAATAAGCTAAACTAGTAAACATCTATAACCTTGAAAAATACTACAGCTGCAACCAAACAAGCAATCAGTTCAAATACCAGTATCAAAAACAGAAAGGGAGATTAAAATAAAAAACCTGGTGAGTCTTATAAAATGTAAAATATAAAATATGCCTAATTATGCTTAATAAGCGCCTAATCACCTAGGCTTTTAAGCTACTACACTTACCACCTAATTTCTGCTTAGGCTTGTTTTTTAGAACATTGACCCTCAATAAGCTGAACTAGCAAACATCTTTAATTCTGGAAAATGCTACTACTACTGCTAAAGTAGCAACCAAACAACCAAACAGAAATAAGCGCCTAATCAAGCTACGCTTACCACCTAATTTCTGCCTAGGCTTGCTTTTAGAACATTGACCCAACTAACAGCCTTAACTCCGAAAAACGCTACAACTACTGCTGCTACAGCTGCAACCAAACAAGCAATTAGTTCAAATACCAATATTAAAAACGTAAATAACTTGATAAATGATGGTACTAAAATGGTGTATAATTGGTAGTTGATGATACTAAAAAGAAGTATAGACGATATTACTGTCCCTTTTAATTACGTTTTTGTATCAAATGCTAACAAACTGTATAGTTGATGTTACTAAAAGGGAAAACTCGTAGTTCATGGTATTAAACGCTACTACTACTAGTGCTACGGCTGCAACCAAACAAACAATTAGTTTCTCTACTGGTATTGTTAAAGTTTATTACCACACATCGACTAGATAATGGTCCAACCTGTGGTTTATAAAAAATTACCATACTTACTATTGACAAGGACTTTTAATGGTAAGGTATATCGGCTCTAACAAGTATCAAAAACAGAAAGAAAGATGAAACGGAAACCTAGTGAGGATCTTCAAGCCTGTCTTTAATCTAATTTCTGCCTATGCTTGCTTTTTAGAACATTGACCCTGAATAAGCTGAACAAACAGCTTTAATTCCGAAAAAAATGCTACTACCTAGTTTTGGTACCAATAGTAATACGAAAAACTCAGTAGTTCATAATATTAAGCGTTAAAACGTCCATAGCCAATAGTATTAAAACATAATACTAACGTCTTTACTTCCGAAAAATGCTACTACCTAGTTTTGGTACCAATAGTAATAGGAAAAACTCGGTAGTTCATAATATTAAGCGTTAAAACGTCCATAGCCAATAGTATTAAAACATAATACTAACGTCTTTAATTCCGAAAAATGCTACTACCTAGTTTTGGTACCAATAGTAATAGGAAAAACTCAGTAATTCATAATATTAAGCGTTAAAACGTCCATAGCCAATAGAATTAAAACATAATACTAAGGTCTTTAATTCCGAAAAAAATGCTACTACCTAGTTTTGGTACGAATAGTAATAGGAAAAACTCAGTAGTTCATAATATTAAGCGTTAAAACGTCCATAGCCAATAGTATTAAAACATAATACTAACGTCTTTAATTCCGAAAAATGCTACTACCTAGTTTTGGTACCAATAGTAATAGGAAAAACTCAGTAGTTCATAATATTAAGCGTTAAAACGTCCATAGCCAATAGAATTAAAACATAATACTAACGTCTTTAATTCCGAAAAAAATGCTACTACCTAGTTTTGGTACCAATAGTAATAGGAAAAACTCGGTAGTTCATAATATTAAGCTTTAAAACGTCCATAGCCAATAGTATTAAAACATAATACTAACGTCTTTAATTCCGAAAAATGCTACTACCTAGTTTTGGTACGAATAGTAATAGGAAAAACTCAGTAGTTCATAATATTAAGCGTTAAAACGTCCATAGCCAATAGTATTAAAACATAATACTAACGTCTTTAATTCCGAAAAATGCTACTACCTAGTTTTGGTACGAATAGTAATTGGAAAAACTCAGTAGTTCATAATATTAAGCGTTAAAAGGTCCATAGCCAATAGTATTAAAACATAATACTAACGTCTTTAATTCCGGAAAATGCTACTACCTAGTTTTGGTACCAATAGTAATAGGAAAAACTCAGTAGTTCATAATATTAAGCGTTAAAACGTCCATAGCCAATAGAATTAAAACATAATACTAACGTCTTTAATTCCGAAAAAAATGCTACTACCTAGTTTTGGTACCAATAATAGGAAAAACTCAGTAGTTCATAATATTAAGCGTTAAAACGTCCATAGCCAATAGTATTAAAACATAATACTAACGTCTTTAATTCCGAAAAATGCTACTACCTAGTTTTGGTACCAATAGTAACAGGAAAAACTCAGTAGTTCATAATATTAAGCGTTAAAACGTCCATAGCCAATAGAATTAAAACATAATACTAAGGCTTTTAATTCCGAAAAATGCTACTACCTAGTTTTGGTACCAATAGTAATAGGAAAAACTCAGTAGTTCATAATATTAAGCGTTAAAACGTCCATAGCCAATAGTATTAAAACATAATACTAACGTCTTTAATTCCGAAAAATGCTACTACCTAGTTTTGGTACCAATAGTAATAGGAAAAACTCGGTAGTTCATAATATTAAGCGTTAAAACGTCCATAGCCAATAGAATTAAAACATAATACTAACGTCTTTAATTCCGAAAAATGCTACTACCTAGTTTTGGTACCAATAGTAATAGGAAAAACTCAGTAGTTCATAATATTAAGCGTTAAAACGTCCATAGCCAATAGAATTAAAACATAATACTAACGTCTTTAATTCCGAAAAATGCTACTACCTAGTTTTGGTACGAATAGTAATAGGAAAAACTCAGTAGTTCATAATATTAAGCGTTAAAACGTCCATAGCCAATAGAATTAAAACATAATACTAACGTCTTTAATTCCGAAAAATGCTACTACCTAGTTTTGGTACGAATAGTAATTGGAAAAACTCAGTAGTTCATAATATTAAGCGTTAAAACGTCCATAGCCAATAGTATTAAAACATAATACTAACGTCTTTAATTCCGAAAAATGCTACTACCTAGTTTTGGTACCAATAGTAATAGGAAAAACTCAGTAGTTCATAATATTAAGCGTTAAAACGTCCATAGCCAATAGAATTAAAACATAATACTAAGGCTTTTAATTCCGAAAAATGCTACTACCTAGTTTTGGTACCAATAGTAATAGGAAAAACTCAGTAGTTCATAATATTAAGCGTTAAAACGTCCATAGCCAATAGAATTAAAACATAATACTAACGTCTTTAATTCCGAAAAATGCTACTACCTAGTTTTGGTACCAATAGTAATAGGAAAAACTCGGTAGTTCATAATATTAAGCGTTAAAACGTCCATAGCCAATAGAATTAAAACATAATACTAACGTCTTTAATTCCGAAAAATGCTACTACCTAGTTTTGGTACCAATAGTAATAGGAAAAACTCAGTAGTTCATAATATTAAGCGTTAAAACGTCCATAGCCAATAGAATTAAAACATAATACTAACGTCTTTAATTCCGAAAAATGCTACTACCTAGTTTTGGTACGAATAGTAATAGGAAAAACTCAGTAGTTCATAATATTAAGCGTTAAAACGTCCATAGCCAATAGAATTAAAACATAATACTAACGTCTTTAATTCCGAAAAATGCTACTACCTAGTTTTGGTACGAATAGTAATTGGAAAAACTCAGTAGTTCATAATATTAAGCGTTAAAACGTCCATAGACAATAGTATTAAAACATAATACTAACGTCTTTAATTCCGAAAAATGCTACTACCTAGTTTTGGTACCAATAGTAATAGGAAAAACTCAGTAGTTCATAATATTAAGCGTTAAAACGTCCATAGCCAATAGAATTAAAACATAATACTAAGGCTTTTAATTCCGAAAAATGCTACTACCTAGTTTTGGTACCAATAGTAATAGGAAAAACTCAGTAGTTCATAATATTAAGCGTTAAAACGTCCATAGCCAATAGAATTAAAACATAATACTAACGTCTTTAATTCCGAAAAATGCTACTACCTAGTTTTGGTACGAATAGTAATAGGAAAAACTCAGTAGTTCATAATATTAAGCGTTAAAACGTCCATAGCCAATAGAATTAAAACATAATACTAACGTCTTTAATTCCGAAAAATGCTACTACCTAGTTTTGGTACCAATAGTAATAGGAAAAACTCAGTAGTTCATAATATTAAGCGTTAAAACGTCCATAGCCAATAGAATTAAAACATAATACTAACGTCTTTAATTCCGAAAAATGCTACTACCTAGTTTTGGTACGAATAGTAATAGGAAAAACTCAGTAGTTCATAATATTAAGCGTTAAAACGTCCATAGCCAATAGAATTAAAACATAATACTAACGTCTTTAATTCCGAAAAATGCTACTACCTAGTTTTGGTACGAATAGTAATTGGAAAAACTCAGTAGTTCATAATATTAAGCGTTAAAACGTCCATAGACAATAGTATTAAAACATAATACTAACGTCTTTAATTCCGAAAAATGCTACTACCTAGTTTTGGTACAAATAATAGGAAAAACTCAGTAGTTCATAATATTAAGCGTTAAAACGTCCATAGCCAATAGAATTAAAACATAATACTAACGTCTTTAATTCCGAAAAAAATGCTACTACCTAGTTTTGGTACCAATAATAGGAAAAACTCAGTAGTTCATAATATTAAGCGTTAAAACGTCCATAGCCAATAGTATTAAAAGATAATACTAACGTCTTTAATTCCGAAAAATGCTACTACCTAGTTTTGGTACCAATAGTAATAGGAAAAACTCGGTAGTTCATAATATTAAGCGTTAAAACGTCCATAGCCAATAGTATTAAAACAAAATACTAACGTCTTTAATTCCGAAAAATGCTACTACCTAGTTTTGGTACCAATAGTAATAGGAAAAACTCAGTAGTTCATAATATTAAGCGTTAAAACGTCCATAGCCAATAGAATTAAAACATAATACTAAGGTCTTTAATTCCGAAAAAAATGCTACTACCTAGTTTTGGTACGAATAGTAATAGGAAAAACTCAGTAGTTCATAATATTAAGCGTTAAAACGTCCATAGCCAATAGTATTAAAACATAATACTAACGTCTTTAATTCCGAAAAATGCTACTACCTAGTTTTGGTACGAATAGTAATAGGAAAAACTCAGTAGTTCATAATATTAAGCGTTAAAACGTCCATAGCCAATAGAATTAAAACATAATACTAACGTCTTTAATTCCGAAAAATGCTACTACCTAGTTTTGGTACCAATAGTAATAGGAAAAACTCAGTAGTTCATAATATTAAGCGTTAAAACGTCCATAGCCAATAGTATTAAAACATAATACTAACGTCTTTAATTCCTAAAAATGCTACTACCTAGTTTTGGTACCAATAGTAATAGGAAAAACTCAGTAGTTCATAATATTAAGCGTTAAAACGTCCATAGCCAATAGAATTAAAACATAATACTAACGTCTTTAATTCCTAAAAATGCTACTACCTAGTTTTGGTACCAATAGTAATAGGAAAAACTCAGTAGTTCATAATATTAAGCGTTGAAACGTCCATAGCCAATAGAATTAAAACATAATACTAACGTCTTTAATTCCGAAAAATGCTACTACCTAGTTTTGGTACCAATAGTAATAGGAAAAACTCAGTAGTTCATAATATTAAGCGTTAAAACGTCCATAGCCAATAGAATTAAAACATAATACTAAGGCTTTTAATTCCGAAAAATGCTACTACCTAGTTTTGGTACCAATAGTAATAGGAAAAACTCAGTAGTTCATAATATTAAGCATTAAAACGTCCATAGCCAATAGAATTAAAACATAATACTAAGGTCTTTAATTCCGAAAAAAATGCTACTACCTAGTTTTGGTACGAATAGTAATAGGAAAAACTCAGTAGTTCATAATATTAAGCGTTAAAACGTCCATAGCCAATAGTATTAAAACATAATACTAACGTCTTTAATTCCGAAAAATGCTACTACCTAGTTTTGGTACCAATAGTAATAGGAAAAACTCAGTAGTTCATAATATTAAGCGTTAAAACGTCCATAGCCAATAGAATTAAAACATAATACTAACGTCTTTAATTCCGAAAAATGCTACTACCTAGTTTTGGTACCAATAGTAATAGGAAAAACTCAGTAGTTCATAATATTAAGCGTTAAAACGTCCATAGCCAATAGAATTAAAACATAATACTAACGTCTTTAATTCCGAAAAATGCTACTACCTAGTTTTGGTACCAATAGTAATAGGAAAAACTCAGTAGTTCATAATATTAAGCGTTAAAACGTCCATAGCCAATAGAATTAAAACATAATACTAAGGCTTTTAATTCCGAAAAATGCTACTACCTAGTTTTGGTACCAATAGTAATAGGAAAAACTCAGTAGTTCATAATATTAAGCGTTAAAACGTCCATAGCCAATAGAATTAAAACATAATACTAAGGTCTTTAATTCCGAAAAAAATGCTACTACCTAGTTTTGGTACGAATAGTAATAGGAAAAACTCAGTAGTTCATAATATTAAGCGTTAAAACGTCCATAGCCAATAGTATTAAAACATAATACTAACGTCTTTAATTCCGAAAAATGCTACTACCTAGTTTTGGTACCAATAGTAATAGGAAAAACTCAGTAGTTCATAATATTAAGCGTTAAAACGTCCATAGCCAATAGAATTAAAACATAATACTAACGTCTTTAATTCCGAAAAATGCTACTACCTAGTTTTGGTACCAATAGTAATAGGAAAAACTCAGTAGTTCATAATATTAAGCGTTAAAACGTCCATAGCCAATAGAATTAAAACATAATACTAAGGCTTTTAATTCCGAAAAATGCTACTACCTAGTTTTGGTACCAATAGTAATAGGAAAAACTCAGTAGTTCATAATATTAAGCGTTAAAACGTCCATAGCCAATAGTATTAAAACATAATACTAACGTCTTTAATTCCGAAAAATGCTACTACCTAGTTTTGGTACCAATAGTAATAGGAAAAACTCAGTAGTTTATAATATTAAGCGTTAAAACGTCCATAGCCAATAGAATTAAAACATAATACCAACGTCTTTAATTCCGAAAAAAATGCTGCTACTACTACTAGCGCTACAGCTAGTAGTCGATATTATAATTGATAATCGATATTATTGTCCCTTTTTCATTACGTTTTTTTTTAATCAAATGGTGACAAACTGTATAGTTGATGGTACTAAACGTCACATCTACTACTATCACTAATCAGCTCGAAAAACTCGTAGTTTGTAATATTAAACGTTAAAACGTCCATAGCCAATCATTCCTAAAAATGCTAATTATCACACACCCTTCGTTGTATAGCTGTATGTATATATTTGTATGTATGTAGGATGATATGCAAATTAACTACCCCCTGAACTATTAGGTTATTTGCAAATAACCCCTAGGAACTATTATTTCTTGCAATTTGACCCGATAAACTATCTAACTTTAGCAATTAACCTGGTGAGGATCTTCGAGTCTATCTTTAATCCTCAAAACCCGAACCTCCTCGTCTTCATCATCATCATCATCATCATCATCCTCATCCTCAAAAATCCCACGGAACGGATCCTTCTCCTTATCAGTTTCCCCCTCTAACTCATCCTCGTCTCGGTGACGATGATGATTACTTTGAGGAGTGATCGGGGAGGAACAATTGGGACACGGTGGAGGAGCGAAGAGCTTCTCAACAATCTCGGCACGACGATGTTGAAACTCGTCGGGATATTCCGATGAGGCTAATTTGATCGCCAACTCAATCAACTCGAATACTGAACCATTTGATCTCTCTATTATATTACGAAACTCCTCTATATCCATCGCTATATCACTTCCCTTTTTTTATCTATATTATTACTTATTTTTTTTAATTCTATCTATCTCCCTCTCTCTCTATATATATATATATCTATATACATATATATATATATATAGTTGTATGTATGTATGAGGTTATTTGAAAATAACCCCCTGGGCCCTACTAACTATTACTTCTTTCAATTAGACCCCATAAACTATCCAACTTTTGCAATTAACCACCAATGCATCTTTTAAAGACAAATAATTCTTGCACCTAGGGTTGGGTCCGGTCCGCTTTTTGGCAAAATCGAAACCGAAACCGACCATATTTTTCGGTTCGATTTTTTTCGGTTTCGGTCTTTTTACTTTTTGGACCGAACCGGACCGGTTTTTTCGGTCCAGTTTCGGTTTTTTTCGGTTTTATTTTTGATTTTTCGGGTTTTTTCGGGTTTTTTCGGTCTTTTTCGGTTTGGGTCTTTTTCGATTCAGTTTTACTGAAAATCGAAACCGACCCGAAATTTTTTTGGTTTTTCGGTTTCGGTCTTTTTCGGTTTTTTCCGGTTCGGTTCGGTTTTTCCGGTTTTTCGCCCAGCCCTACTTGCACCGAGTTTAGTTACACCGAATTTTTATACTTCATGATACTTATTGAACCAAATATGGGTGCTTTTGGAATTTAAACAAACTTGAGCTACCATCTTGGCAAACATTTCGCAGTCCTTCGGTGTGCACATATCAGTGATTTGTTTTAAATGATAGTATAACTTTACGTTCGAGGATCTGTTTTGGTTGATTTTTAATTTATTAGGATAGTTTATTTAATAACCATGCATGTGGAGTGATTTTTTTACGGAATGACACAAACAAAAAACTCACTGAAATATTAAATTTATTCCGATGATTTTTTCTTACGATAATTCTTGTCTTACCTCGTGTGAATTGACAAACTACATATATCAAACAAATAATGTTGTAAAACGAACAAATTAATAAAAAAAATCATTTCATTTTAAAGATATCTTAAGCGTTAATTACAAAAGTTTAATAGTTTAGGAGGTTCATTGCAAGAAATGATAGTTGGTGTTGTTTATTTGTATGTGTATATGTATATGTGTGGGGATCGCATGAGATGATGGATAGAGGGGACGAGAGGTGGTTTTTAGGAAATGGATGTGAAGTTTAGTTTTATTACCGGTGTGCCTCAGGGTGATGTTTGCGGCGTTTGTCAAGTTAGGGGTAGTGCCGTAAATTTGACAAAAAATTTGTGAAAATTCTTGTTTTCGTTCATTAATAAATGAAATGATAATGAAATAAAATATACATTTCGTTTAGTAAACGATATGATAATGATCAATATGGCTGAGAATTGGGTAAAAATTTCGTGAAAAATTTCGTATTCGTTTCGTTTTCATTCATTACTAAACAAAAACGAAACGATAACAAAAAAACTTAAAAACTAAACAAAACGAAAACGAAATTGACCGTTTTCGTAAAGTTTTGCTTCATTATCGGCCCTAGTTGGGGAAAGAAAAGCAAGGGTATATTCTCCATGGATTTTATTCATTTCCCCCACTTGCTCTCTCAATTATTATTATTTTGGTACATTGTCTCTCAATTACTAATTGTGTTGACATATTTTGTTGTGCCTAAATATTACTTCATCCGTTCGCATTTAATTGTCCGTTACGAAACTAAATGCAATTTTGATCGGCTTATAATTTCTATTAAAATTATCCAAATGAATTTTTTTAAAATATAATAATAAAATTTAACATTGAAACTATATGATCAACTTTTGAAAACTTCCATTCCTGACAATTTTGATACAAGTTATTGGCCGGTCAAAATTGCACGTAGTTTTGTAATGAACAATTAAATAGGAACGGAGGAAGTAGTAAAACGGTAGCAAGTTTACCTAGTATTATTTGCATCGTTCCAGGTCCCCTAACCTACTATAATAAATCTAGTTTTTTTACTCCAAATTAAATAGAAATTGTTATGAAAATGGTAATTAGTAACCAAATAAAATAATTATTAAAAATATTAAAATGAACCTGAGATATATAAGGTGGTTCGACGTTGAGGTTAAACTTTATTTCTCTCTTAATATTAAATCGCTAATAGTTTACTCACAACATAGACTATATATGTTATTAAAAATTAGAATAGTTTTGAAGTGGGGGACTATAAAATTGTGACTATAAATTTTAAAATATAGTCTCATAGTTGAATTTCAATGATTTTTATTATTATTATGAACTCGAAAGAGAAAATAAATTGAAGTGCACATAGGACATAGAAGTTGACGAGTGGTGACTCGGATGATGTATCTTTTGGATAGGAACGACTTTTGGTGGGAGAAGGAGTTTATATATTCATTCGACTAATATATACATATATAATACGGCTTATATTTCAGTTTTTATATCATTATTTTTGTAGGTAACTTTAAATATTCAGTCTTATATTTAATAGTTGAAAAATAACTTAGCATTGTGATGAAACCAGTGGTGGAACCAGGATTAAGTTTTTGAAGGGCTGTTGATTTATTTTTTTTCGTTAGTAAAATGATCATACAAAAAACCAAAAATAGCCGGAGTTTAAAATCCAATTGACTTGTTCAGTAATTCAAAAATTATAAATAACATAGAAAAATTAACTACGAATACGAATTTATTATAATTTAAACATTTTTCTATTTATAAAATTTTGTGGTAGTACCTAAAAGATGCAATAATCATACAGAAATCTGTCACTAAATGACCATTTCTGTCAGTAAAATTGAAATCCGTCTTTATGCCGTCTCTGATTAGGACGTTGGGAAGCAAAACCTGTCATTAATTACGTTTGTGATCTAACTTTTTTTGTAGTGAATTGTAATACGATCACCTTATAAACTAAATGTGACGATTCAAAGTTTTGCATCGACAATAACGAACGATCAAGTAAAAAGTGTAATGTTTTAACGTAAAAGAAGTGTTATATTCAGCCTGAAATACTGTCATCAAAGAAAGTTCTTGATGTGGGTAATCGTTGTAACTTTTAACCCGTATCGTATACATATCCAACAATGCGTGCAGGGTTTTCGGTAAAAGGAAACTTCTTTTTTATAACAAAGTGACTTTTTCGGTATCTTCTACTTGTACATAAATATCTAGCATTACGATGTATCAAAATTCGAACCAACTATATCAAACAAGAAACAAAAACATCCATAACGAAAAATAACCAAAGCTACGTGAAGAAACAATCACTTTATTTAATATTCATATTAGACTCAAACAGATTAACACGCAAGTAATAAAGTACCGTAATTTTCTTATACTAATCGTCAACGATAAATAAAGAAACAATCACTTTATTCGGTCTTCATACTAGTCTCAAGCAGATAAAATCGCAACTAAACAAGTGTAATTTATTTTGTGAAAGATACATTATTTGTGTATCTAAGAATTCACGATGGGGGCTTGTGGAGCAGCATGATCGGTAGTATTGGCAACCGCGTCACAATATCCTTCAAGGACATCTCCCTCCTCGGCAGTGAACCCAAGGGAACCGATCATGGTTGGCCAACAATGCTTATGAATGACCCGGATAGCACTACAACATCCCGGACCAAGATAAGTCTCGCCATTCATGAAAAAAAGGATGATCTCACCACTGCAAGATTGGAGCTGAAACAACGAGTCCCAACAGTTGGGCGAGTCTGGACTCGCCGCCTCATCTAGCTTTAGTCTTGCCATGAGGGTCGAGGGGTTTGAGTTCGAGGCAAGTACCATGGGTCGGGATAAGACACTTGAAGTGCTTAGCCAAAAAAATACAATAGACAAAAGTAGAGCTTTGGCGTGGGAGCTTGACATCTTTTTTACTTTTGATTGCGAGGAAATGGAGATAATTGGGGATGAATTAATGATGAAAATGACGATAGGTTAATATGTAATTTATATGGATAGAGAGGCTGCGGTTATGGTATTTCATGGGATGCTAATTTAATTATAATGACTTCAAAAACTTAAGTAAGTCCAAGGGTCTGCATGCATTAATATGCTGCAACAAATTATATTATTATACATACGTGTTAACTTAAATAATCTGTGTGGTTATACCAAAAGTTATTCCAAATGGTGTGTATAACACATGAATAAAAAGAAATCTAGCTTTCAAAAGAACAATTTGGACTTCATCTAACTCTAATTTTTCTATTTATACAATATGTAATAATAAACTTAAATTTGCTTTTGCAACATTTCTTGTTATCAATTTCTTAAATCATGCGGAAAACATATGTTCAGTAAGTGCAACTTAAATTTATATGAACAATATATTTTCAAGTCTTTCAGATCGAAGTTAAATAAAAATGATATAAAAACAAAATATGTTGCAGTAATCTAATGCTGGCATGAAGCACGCAGACATTACGATTTACAACATAATTAGTAAGATATTAGTTAGTTTTTTGGGTTTTCTTAAAGTAAATATTTATTTTGGGGCATTGTTTTTAAATCAATGTATATATTTTGGAAATTTTACAAAGTAGTGAGGGAATAATTAGAATTAAGGAAACAAATGGGCTAAAATTTTACAGCCTCAAATTCTTGTATTTGGCGGTTACATTTTGTAACGAGGGATTCATGTGAGTTACTTTTATTATAAGTTTTAGTCAAATAAGGCATAATCCAAGTATAATATCATTAATCTGGATGAGTTCCTCGGAAACGTAGTCTAGTTGGGAGAACTCCGTTGTTAAATGTGTGTGTGATTTAATTAAAATACATTTAATAATTACATTTCTGTCCATCACCATTATACTTAGTTTCCAAACTCAGTTGCAAGTGTACTTGAAACCTAACTGTATAACTGCAACTAGAACAACGGATAGGAATTGCACTTACTGTCCAGTCAAAATTGACACGTGGTTTCGTAGTGGACTATTGTTTTAGAACGGAGAGACTAATAGACTTTGAGAGCATCAATAACGGGTGGCATTCTGTAGAAGCGGAGCCGGGCGAGGAGGCTGCAAATAATGGGGGAAAGGCTGCAAATAAAACTCAACAAACAGAGATATATATCCTTGCAGCATCAAAATGGTAGCAAAATCCCAAGATTGAAAAACTTACAGAAAACACAAATGTGATAGATCCAAAATAGTAGTAATTCATTTCAATCCCTTTAACTATTCCCCCAAATTCAAAGCCTTTCCCACAAAAACAAGTAACAAAGAAGTAATTAGCCAGCCACCCTACTTATAATAAGGTACTAATTAAAGAGGGTTCGAAAACCATATCATACTAATTGTTTTAGAACCTATGATATAAAACTTAACAATATTTAGGAATCGGAATAGCTACATTTTCATATGTATTGAAAAAATAAATAAGTTTTATAAATGCAAATTTAAAATATGATATAAAACTATTGTTAGGACCAGATTTCTGGTCTAAATATTGTTTATTGTCTATTGGTTTTTTACTAAATAAATCCTAACTGTTGTTAAGAACTAAGACAGTATTGACAGGTTTCAAACAATGTTGTAACCTCAATTACAACCTACTAAGATAGTAGTATTAGGTTTCAAGTACCAGTTACAACCTTAGTTACAACCTACTAAGTCAGTAGTAACAGGTTTCAAGTACCAGTTACAACCTCAGTTACAACCTACTAAGTCAATAGTGCCAGGTTTCAAGTACCAGTTGCAACCTAAGTTGCAACCTGCTACTCAGCAGTACACTGTCTAGTTCTGTAAATCTGCGTACCTATTCTTTAATGATAATAATTAGTTTAATGTTATGCAGGTTATATTCTCATATCTTTCTAAAGATCTAAAATACGTTTATTGAGAATATCAAAGTGGTAAGGAAAGATTTCTTAAAAAGATATAAAGAGATTAGTTATGTTTCCTTTACATTAACAATTCTATTCTAATACAAATCTTTATCACTTGTTTCAATCTTTGTTCCTTATCTATATTCAGTATAATTTGTTTAAAGATTGAATGTAATATGGAGTTAGGTGTTTCATATATATATGGAAAGATATTATCTCTAAATGATATTATCTTTATATGTTTCCTAGTTATAGGAAAAGACTAACTCCTACTTTCAAGCTTGTTATTAAACAGGTATTAACTTATGAAGATTGATGTCAATACTACAAAAGGCAGGCGTGCAATATGGAGAGATTGAAGCCAATCAAAGAAGTCAAAAGCAATCATAAAAGATCTTGAAGCAAGAAGATTGTTTTTACTAATAAATAGTTAATAACTAAGCTTGTAAAAAGGTGTGTGTTCTAAATTATAAAGAACCCATTCTTGAGAGAATACACGTGAGCTTTAAAAAGAAAACAATGGTGGGATGCCATTGATTTATAAATGATAGTTATAGAGTAGGAGCAATATAGAGATAGGCAGAAAAACCTAGAGGGATTCTGAGAGTTTTTCATTAAGACTTGAGTCCTATATTGTAAGCTTTTTATAATATCATAATCTGGGTAAGTGCCCCGGAGACGTAGCCTAGTTAGGTGAACTCCGTTGTTAAATGTGCTTGTGTTCACTTTGAGTACATTTAACATTTTACAGTTCTGTCCATTTAATACACTTGGTTCCAACTGGTGGTTGCAACCTCACTTGGAACCTAACTGCAAAACTGCAACTAGAACAGCGGGCAGGAATTACAATTGGTATCAGAGCTTTACACTAGACCTTACTTAGTGTGGATCCTGTGTTCTAGTAAAAATGGACTTAATGAGGGAAGGAAACGCTTTCAACAAACCTCCATTGCTTGAAGGAGGAGTAAACTATGGAGTATGGAAGATCAGAATGAGGTCTTTCATCAAACAGCAGAATGAACATGCATGGAAAACTGTGATGTATGGATGGGAGGCTCCAACTAGCACTGATAGTGAAGGAGAACTGGTTTTTATACCTGAAGACAGATGGTCTGCTGATGAAGACAGAAAATCAAGTGCCAACTCAACAAACATAAACTTGATTTTTGCTGGTGTAACTCTCAGTGTATTCAGGTATATCTCTCACTGTGAAACTGCCAAAGAGGCATGGGATATTTTGCAAGTTACTTTTGAAGGAACTACCAAAGTAAAAGCTTTCAAACTTCAGCAGTTAACTACTCAATTTGAAAACCTAAGAATGGAGGAAGATGAAAACATTGAACAATTTAATGGTAGAATCGGCCACATTGCTCATCAAGCTGGAACCTTAGGTGAAAAATACAGTGATGCTAAACTTGTTAAGAAAACTCTTAGGTCACTTCCAGAAAGGTTTGAAATAAAAGTTATAGCTATTGAAGAATCAACAGACTTAGATAATCTTAAACTTGAAGAACTTATAGGAAATCTAAGCACTCATGAGCTGAAATTTTTTAAACATAAAAGACCAGAAAAGGGAATAGCATTTCAGGCTAAGAAATCTGAACCTAATGTCTGTGATAAAATAAGTGATGAAGAACAGCTAGCTTTCTTTGCTAAAAAGGTTTTCAAAAAGTTTTACAAGAGAAAAGAGGATGATACTGGTTCTTCTAAAAACTTTCAGAAAAGGGATAACCAATTTAAGACAGAATCCAGGTTCAATAATAACTCTACTGGAAAGTGGAATTCTAAAGAGAAGGATAACAAAGATTATAAGCCTAAAGAGATTCAGTGTAGAGAATGTAGAGGCTTTGGTCATATTCAGGCTGAGTGTGCTAATACTTTGAAAAGGAACAAAAATGCCTATATATCCACTCATAGTGATAGTGATTCTGAGAGCAACAGTGATGAAGAGGATGATTCTAATTTTGTTAATTTTATGGGAATAATCACTGAAAAAGAACCTACTTATGAAAGTGACTGTGAACATGTTTCAACCATAGTTACAACCACTCTTAAAACCTACAGCAGTGATGAGGAAGAACCTTCTGATGAAGACATTTCCCAGCAATATCTTGTTCTTTATGAAAAGTATAAATGTCTGAGTAAACAAACCTTGATCATAAGCAAACTTAATGTTAATCTAAAGGATGAGGTTAAAAGTCTTACTGAGAAGCTGAACTTACAACTGGCTGAACTTACTGAAACTAAAAAGAAAATAAAACTGATGAATGTTTCTGCTTCAGAAAAATTAGATGACATGCTGTCATATTCTAGAGGTTCTAAAGATATCAGTGGTCTAGGTTACTATGGTGGTAAAAGTACAGGAAAAACGACCTTTATTGAAGCTGTTGCTAGAGCTAAAACTCATGATTTTGACAATAACGTTAGAAGCTCAGTTGCAACCAGATTTGCAACCAGGAACAAAACTCAGGTTTTTGTAGAGAAGGTTAGAAGCTCAGTTATAACCAAAGTTGCAACCATGAATAAACTGAATAGCTTTAGGGATAAAAATAACTTTAGGTTGAAGCTGTGTAATTTCTGCAAGAAACCTGGTCATTCTGAAATCCAGTGTTATTTAAAAAGAAACATAAAGTATATTTCTCAGAAAACTTGGTTGGCTTCTGTCAATAAAAATTTGAACTGGGTCTGGAAAGTTAAAGAAAAAGCTACTTTAATTGCTAATAACAAAGCTGTCATTAACTCCTTGAATGCTGTTACCTCTAATGATTGGTATTTTGATAGTGGTTGCTCTAAGCACATGACAGGTACTGCAAGTCTCTTAAAAAATGTCACCATTCTTACTGGAAACACTGTTGTGTTTGGAGGTGGAGATACAGGTAAAATTGTTGGTAAAGGTACCTTAAACAAACCTGGAATGCCTGTTATTGAGGATATTTTTCTTGTAGATGGTCTAAAAGCTAATCTTATAAGTATCAGTCAACTCTGTGATAACAAAATGATTGTTAAATTTGACAAAGAAAGGTGTCTAATTACTAATCTTAACAATGATTTAATCATGACTGGAGTTAGATCAACCAACAGCTGCTATGTGTTTGAAAAAGCTGAAAAAGAATTGCCTCAAAATAGGTGTAATCAAGCCATTACTAATAATGTGGATATTTGGCATAAAAGGCTTGGGCATGTGAATTACAAAACTCTAGATAAGCTTGTTAAAAATGAATTGATAAGAGGAATTCCTAAACTAAGTGCTAAAACTCAAAGTGTCTGTGGTGACTGTGCTATAGGTAAACAAACCAAAAGTATTCACAAAAGTATAAGTCAAATCTACACTAAGAGAGTCCTAGAACTTCTTCATATTGACTTGATGGGGCCTATGCAAACTGCTAGTATAGGTGGTAAGAAGTACATTCTGGTAGTTGTAGATGACTTCTCTAGATACTCTTGGGTAGTGTTCTTAAAGGATAAGACTGAAACTTTTGAACTGTTCAAAACTTTGTGCTTAAAACTTCAACTTGAAAAAGGTTCAACCAGTGGTAATATTGCTAGGGTTAGAAGTGATCATGGAACAGAATTTGAGAACAGTAAGTTTAGAGAATTCTGCAACTCCTTAGGTATTAGTCATGAGTTCTCTGCTCCTAAGACTCCACAGCAAAATGGCATAGTTGAAAGAAAAAATAGAACCATTCAGGAAATGGCTAGAGTCATGCTTAACTCTAAGAAACTTGCAAACAGATTTTGGGCTGAAGCTGTTAATACTGCCTGTCATATAGTTAATAGAGTTTATATTACTAAAGGCACTTCCATGACAGCTTATGAAATATGGAAAGGTAGAAAACCCAATGTTAAGTATTTTCAAGTCTTTGGGTGTGTCTGTTACATTCTCAGAGATAGAGAGCATCTTGGTAAATTTGACTCTAAAAGTGATAAAGGGATCTTTCTTGGTTATGCTCAAAATAGTAGAGCATTCAGAGTCTTCAATCAAAGAACCAACTGTGTTATGGAATCTTATAATGTGTTATTTGATGACCTAAAAACTGTTGATGAGATTACAGGTGATAATGAACAACCTGAGATTGCAGAAAAAGAGAAAGAAGAAACTCAACAAACTAGGAGTCCCATAGTGGTTGGAAGTCCAGTTGCAACTGAAGTTACAACTGAGGTTGGAACTGAGGTTGGAACCGAGGTTGAAACTCAGAATTCAACAGAATCAGAAGAAGAATGATCTGCTATGCCAACAACAAGCAAGCCACGCTATGTAAGGACTCAGAAAAATCACTCTCTTGACAATGTCATAGGAGAAGTTGCTTCAGGTATGAAAACCAGAGGTAAAAGAAATAATGTTGTTCACTTTGCTTGTTATATTTCTCAGTTAGAACCTAAGAATATAAAAGAAGCTTTAGAAGATAGTGAATGGATTATAGCTATGCAAGATGAGTTGCATCAATTTGAGAGAAATGATGTATGGACTTTAGTACCCAGACCTTCTAATAAAAATGTTATAGGGACTAAATGGATTTTTACAAATAAAAGTGATGAGGATGGAGTGATTATCAGGAATAAAGCTAGGTTGGTAGCTCAGGGTTATACACAAATTGAGGGAATTGACTTTGATGAAACATTTGCTCCTGTAGCTAGAATTGAATCCATTAGAATGCTATTATCTCTTGCATGTCTGTATGATTTTAAACTGTTTCAACTTGACATAAAGAGTGCTTTTCTGAATGGTGTGATTAATGAAGAGGTTTATGTCTGTCAACCTAAGGGATTTGAAGATCCTAACTTTCCTGAACATGTTTATTTGCTGAAAAAGGCCTTGTATGGTCTTCAGCAAGCTCCTAGAGCTTGGTATGATAGATTAACCAAGTTTTTTCTTGAAAAAGGTTTTAACAGAGGGGGAGTTGATAAAACTCTGTTTACCAAGAAAACTACAAAGGATATTATCATTGCTCAAATCTATGTTGATGACATTGTTTTTGGCTCTACTTCTAATAAGAGAATAGAAGAATTCATTTCAGATATGAAGAATGAATTTGAAATGAGTGGTGGAGGTGAATTAACCTTCTTTCTAGGATTGCAAGTTAAACAGAATGAGAAAGGCATTTTCTTATGCCAAAGTAAGTATGCAGACAATCTTGTTAAGAAGTTTGGTCTGAATGAGAGTAAAGAGAAGAGAACCCCTATGAGTACCACTCTTAAACTATCAAAAAATGATAAGGGAAAAAGTGTTTGTCCAAGTCTTTATAGATCCATGATTGGAAGTTTGCTGTATTTAACTGCTAGTAGACCAGACATTTGCTTAAGTGTAGGAGTTTGTGCCAGATATCAGGCAAATCCTTTAGAACCTCATCTTCTAGCTGTCAAAAGAATTCTAAGGTATGTAAAAGGAACACTTCACCTAGGCCTATGGTATTCTAAAGATACAAACCATTTTCTAAGTGGCTATTGTGATGCTGATTGGGCAGGAAACATAGATGATAGAAAGAGTACTTCTGGTGGTTGTTTTTATTTTGGAAACAACCTTGTTTCTTGGTTCAGTAAAAAGCAAAATTGCATATCTTTATCTACTGCTGAGGCAGAATATGTTGCAGATGGAAGTGGATGCACTCAACTTATTTGGATGAAACAGATGTTAACTGATTATAATGTTAAACAATAAATATTAACTTTGTTTTGTGATAACAAAAGTGCTATAGATTTAGCTAAAAATCCAGTTCAACATTCCAGAACCAAACATATTGATCTAAGGCATCATTTTATTAGAGAACTAGTTGAAGAAAAGAGCTTAATTTTAGAACATGTTTCAACTGAAAGACAATTAGCAGATATTTTCACAAAGCCCCTTGATACAAACAAGTTTAAATCATTAAGAAGTGACATAGGGGTATGTCATTATCAATCTAATTAAATATTCTTGCTAAATATGTCTGTATTGAGTACCTTAAATAATCTTTATTTCTAAGGTTAAGTCTTAATTGAGCTATGATGTTTTTGTTTTGAAAAAGCCGCTTTTTGGTGTCTCAAAAACAGATGTGAGGTAACTTGTCCTTGAAAACCTCTCTGGTAATAGAGTTGCAAGCACAAAGTGCAATTTTGTAAGCTGGTTGCAAGTTCAGTTGAAACCTCTTACTCTCAATAGCTGGTTGGAAGTTCAGTTACAACTCCAGTTGAAACCTCGTGTTAAAATACTGGTTGCAAGCTCAGTTGCAACATCAGTTGAAACCTCAGTCTATTCTATAACTGCGAAGACAAAGTCTTGTTATTTTTGACATCACTTATACTCTTTCCTTGCTGAGGTCATCAAACTAGTTTTTGTGTAGAGATAAAAACGGAGTTGCTCAATTTAAGCTCCTAAAATTTAATCTTTATTAGAGTTATTCTTTGATAAACATATTTTCTTGAGTAAATTGCTAGATTTTTGTTCTCCTAAAAATTAGATATCTGTTTAATTGTTCTTTATCTTGAATCAAGTCAAATTTCCTTAATAAGCTTCAACTTTTGAATTTTCAAATTTTGGATGAATCTGTTTTGAAAAAGGAATGTTTATCTGCTTAATTGGCTGAATTTATCTTAATGCCAACTGTTTCTTTCGTGATTTTAGTATGATTTATTTTTCAAAATTCTGTTGATAAAATACTTCCTATTTTTTAGCCAAAATCTATTTCTTAATTGATTTGCATGTCTCTATTTCCAATTTCAAAAAGATATGGTCTTTATTGCTATTTATACAAACTTCTTTTCTCTATCCCAAATCAATTACAATGGTTGCAGACAAATAGGGGGAGTGAAGTTTATGTTGAAGTTCATGTTTTTTTTTTTGTATTTCAATTTCAAGACTCAATGCTGCTGTTTTTAATTACCTTTTTTATTGCTGTACTAAGACATTGTTGTGCCATGTTTTTGGCCTTTAAATTTCTGCAATTTCCATTTTGATGTCTTTAAAATTGAATTTATGAATGGATACATTCTGTGCTTATTAAGTGCCTGCAATTCTAATATACAGGGGGAGCTTAAACAGATGACTCTTTAGTATTGTTAATATACTATTTAAAAACTGTGCTGATATTGAATTTGCAGGTGTGTGGGATGATTTATAAACTTAATTGATTTGTCAAAACCAATGACAAAGGGGGAGATTGTTAGGACCAGATTTCTGGTCTAAATATTGTTTATTGTCTATTGGTTTTTTACTAAATAAATCCTAACTGTTGTTAAGAACTAAGACAGTATTGACAGGTTTCAAGCAATGTTGTAACCTCAATTACAACCTACTAAGATAGTAGTATTAGGTTTCAAGTACCAGTTACAACCTCAGTTACAACCTACTAAGTCAGTAGTAACAGGTTTCAAGTACCAGTTACAACCTCAGTTACAACCTACTAAGTCAATAGTGCCAGGTTTCAAGTACCAGTTGCAACCTAAGTTGCAACCTCAGTTGCAACCTGCTACTCAGCAGTACACTGTCTAGTTCTGTAAATCTGCGTACCTATTCTTTAATGATAATAATTAGTTTAATGTTATGCAGGTTATATTCTCATATCTTTCTAAAGATCTAAAATACGTTTATTGAGAATATCAAAGTGGTAAGGAAAGATTTCTTAAAAAGATATAAAGAGATTAGTTATGTTTCCTTTACATTAACAATTCTATTCTAATACAAATCTTTATCACTTGTTTCAATCTTTGTTCCTTATCTATATTCAGTATAATTTGTTTAAAGATTGAATGTAATATGGAGTTAGGTGTTTCATATATATATGGAAAGATATTATCTCTAAATGATATTATCTTTATATGTTTCCTAGTTATAGGAAAAGACTAACTCCTACTTTCAAGCTTGTTATTAAACAGGTATTAACTTATGAAGATTGATGTCAATACTACAAAAGGCAGGCGTGCAATATGGAGAGATTGAAGCCAATCAAAGAAGTCAAAAGCAATCATAAAAGATCTTGAAGCAAGAAGATTGTTTTTACTAATAAATAGTTAATAACTAAGCTTGTAAAAAGGTGTGTGTTCTAAATTATAAAGAACCCATTCTTGAGAGAATACACGTGAGCTTTAAAAAGAAAACAATGGTGGGATGCCATTGATTTATAAATGATAGTTATAGAGTAGGAGCAATATAGAGATAGGCAGAAAAACCTAGAGGGATTCTGAGAGTTTTTCATTAAGACTTGAGTCCTATATTGTAAGCTTTTTATAATATCATAATCTGGGTAAGTGCCCCGGAGACGTAGCCTAGTTAGGTGAACTCCGTTGTTAAATGTGTTTGTGTTCACTTTGAGTACATTTAACATTTTACAGTTCTGTCCATTTAATACACTTGGTTCCAACTGGTGGTTGCAACCTCACTTGGAACCTAACTGCAAAACTGCAACTAGAACAGCGGGCAGGAATTACAACTATCAAATAACGTTATACAAATTAATAAAGATAAAGCTAAATCGACATTCTTTTTGCTATGTAAGTTCATTATTATAAAAATTAAGACGAATGAATATTTTGTCTGATTAGTTTTATACTAAAAGAAAATAAAAGCCTAAGTAGATAGAACACATACAAAATTAGGTTTATTAGATTAAAATTTATTTATGTAGAATGATATTAACAAGTATTGACTTTGTCTATATATTTCATTATATATGAAGAAATAAAAAATAAAATAAAATTGAGTTGTTAGTAATTATCCTTTAATTAATTAGATTTGTAAAAATATATTTATATCATCCTAACTAATAAAACTCATATGGTGTTCAGAACTTGTATTCATTTTATTTGAATGTGCAACTCAATTAAATACATGTTTTATATAAGTGTGTAATTTAAAATAATTTCCAAGCTTTTATTTTAGTGTTTTTTTTTATATAAATGTGTTGTTTTTACAATTTTCAAGTGTTTATCATAAAATATTTAAACTACATGGAATAATTGTAACTTACAAACTATTTCCATTTAAAAAATGTAACGGCATGCCATTACAAAAAACGAAATCATTAAATTTAAGCTAATAAAACAAGTTTGGTAAGGGTTTGTTCAGTGTCCAAAACCAGGTCAATGAACCAAATTTGATAGATCACTTTTTTCCACATTATAAGTTTATAATTACTTGCTTATTACATCTTCGAGAAACAAAGATCAACCCAATACAAACTGAGGTTTCAAAATAAAGTTCAAGTTTCAACAAAACAAGACATACAAAATAAAGCACATGATTCCTTATTAATCCAGATTTTCCACGGATTTTCATTAAACCAAATAAAATTTAAAGAAGAAAGTCTTTCGGCGTAAGAGGAATGGGTTCAACCAGTAATAATTTAACCCGTTCTTTTTTCTTCCCACCAATATCATGCCCGTGACCATCTCCATGCTCGTACATGAACTGCGAAACTCTAGCGAGGTTTGTCGCGATTTCAATAAAACTCCGGTTGAAGGGACAATTTGAAAGGCGAGCTTTGTTGATCTCCTTCCATGTCTCAGAAATCAAGTGTTTTACATGATTGCGTGCTTCTTCAACCGAAGCACCAGTTTCATGCATGTATATTTGAATTGATTTAGAGACGTCTCCTCTTTCCAACTCGTGCTAGAGAAAATAGACAAAACAAAATCATTTGACAAAACAAAATAACAAATGAAAGAAGAAAATAAAAGCATCTTGTCATGAAAGCTTACAGATGCTGTTCCGAGGTCATCTGCAAGTCGTACAATAAGCGAGGGCCATTTAATCATGTCATGGTACTTTTCTATACCATCTAATTCCTCTTTGGTTATCGGATTTGTGATGGGATCTTTACTCAGGAAAAAAGCATGAGTTAATAGTTCTGGTGGAGAAGCCGAAACTCAAGCATAATTGAGATACTCTTCGAGTGTTGGTATATAATTGTCGCTAGCCCATTTTGCTTCCATCAAATCAATTTTAAGTTTGAAACTTTGCAAAAACGTGTTACGCCGTCTGGTTTTCTAACCAATTGGTTTTCAATCCAATCGACTGGAATTAGTTAATCAAAATGAACTTAAGTTTCAATGTGCTTTTCTTTCTCAAGATAGTTCTCAATTGATTGATTTAAATATTAATAGTTATATATTAACAAACATAATTAAATTTAAGAAAATATATTATTATAGATATATTTTAATAATATATGAATTACGCACTAAACTATATAGAAAATAAGTTGGGTATGGTTTAGGGTAGGTATTTGGTTGGTTGGTTTGATTTCCAATAGTTCGAATTTTCTCTTGAGGTCCAGTTCCTTGTTCTTGGATTCCTTTCCTTGAATTCTGAGTTGATTTGAGAAATAGCTTTCCATTCGCTATTGGATTGTCGATTTGAATTGCTTGAGCTTTCTTTGGTACCCAAACCAAATCATTTCGATCTAGCTTGTATCGATATGGGCATTTGTAAGACGAATGTCCTATTCGACTACAGTGTATGAACTTAGATTCAATTCTCGATTTGTATCTCATTGTTGTCTTTTGAAGACCTCTACAATGATTTCAAGTTGTCTCTCCTTTGTCAACTTGATTCCTTTTACAGGTATCGTTCTCGTTGACTTGTTCGATCTTATGAATTGATAATGCTTTTAAATGAGTAACTTCTTTTAATAGTCGGTCATTATCAGAAGTAGCCTTTTTTAAGAAGAGGCCCACCAAGAAGTTGAATTTTTCCGAGAGTTTAGTTTTGTTTACGTTTGAGTTTTATTTGTTATGTTCTTCGTTTGTTTGTTATGAAAATATAGTTTGTTTGGTTGGAATAAAAGATTGGTACACTAGATTGAATTGTATTTTGTTTATTATGTATTTATTTGTTGGTGAGTGGTGCTTCCGCACAACAACATTTTCACTTTTGTAATCTCACTTTGTCAAAATATATCAATCAGTGACTCGAGTTTTCTAACGTAATGACCTAATACAATTAATATGCGATACGGTAATAGTATCACGAAAATATCAATGGTATTGTACAATCAAGTCAATCAACACTTGGGAACGAGTGGAAAGGCTCTTCCAAATAAAAGACTCTGATATAAGTAAACTTAAATCAACATTTGTAAAGGAGTGCAAAGGCTCTTCCAAATAAACACACTCAATTTAAATAAACTTGATAGTGTACTTTGCTTAACGTTAAGAAAAACTAGCACTTATCAGGTGTGGAAAAAAAAAACAAGTATTGTGCAATTATTAGTATTTATAATAGTAAACATCACAATAATACTGAAAAAGTGTACTCAGATTAACTTCATCGACGCCTGATCCATCGTAACCTAACTTTCAAAGAGTCAAGGCTCATTGAAGTCGGCGACTAAATACAAGGGGTGACGCTTTTTAGCAGATATTCCTGAAGTCTCTGTCATATCTAATTCATCGGGTTTGACCCCATTGGGAAGTTTCCAGTTGAAGTGAAAGAGAAGTTGAGATAGAACAAGCTCAACCATCGCATGACTAAACATTATACCTGGGCATAACCGTCTTCCTGATCCAAATGGAATATACGCAAAGTTTTTCCCATTATTTTCAAAATTGTTATTTTCAAATCTCTCCGGTATAAATTTATCTGCGTCTTCCCAAACATCAGGATCTCTTCCAATCGCCCATGCATTGACAATGACCTTAGTTTTAATAGGTATCTTGTATCCCTCTATCTCGCAAGCCTCCCTACATTCTCTAGGAACCAATAAAGGACCAGGAGGATGAAGCCTAAGAGCTTCTTTCATAACCATATTTAAGTAGGGAAATCGAGGTGTTTCACTTCCTTCCACATTATTCTTGGTTTTGTCGAGACTTAGTCTCACCTCCGATTGTGCTTTCTCCATTACTTTTGGGTTCCTAATCATCTCGCACATAGACCATTCCATAAGGGCTGCTGAAGTTTCGGTTCCTGCAAAAAAAACTTCCTGCACGTAGAAGTTTTTTGTACAATATCACTTTGGACGTGGTTTGCAGAAGCCAAAAGGTAGAAAGAAAAATACTATATTTGACAATTTGTAGATGGCAATATAGAGGATCATGGTGCTTATTCATGTAAGACCTTCAGATTGGCGATTTAACTTAGGGGAAACGACAATTTTATTAATGTTTAGAGGCTTAAGGAAAAAACCATTTAATTTGGACATACATTCAAATTTTATTAGATCTGTAACAGTGTAATCACATGTGTACAGTGGAGGAACTAAGATGTTACAATGGGTGAGGGTGAATTACATATGTAAACTATTTTTTGATTATAAGTGATGCTGAAAGACTATAATATTCAAATTTCCAATTAAAAATATGAAATTTTTTAAGCCTTTTCTCAATATGGGAGGTGGTTTAGCCCATTTCAGCATGCACGAAGTTCCTATCATGCATGTGTATGAATATTAATGTTTAAAAGACTTCAACAGATGTGTTTGAACTTTGAACAGAGATCGATGATATCATGTCAACTAGCAATATTAAATGGTTGGGTAGGGGGACTACAAATCCATTTTTCTTGGTTAAAATCTTGTTAGTCTAAGAATCGGATTTGGAAGAAATAAAAAGAGGAAGCCCGTATTAAGAGCCAAGAAAGCAATTTGCTTAAATATTTCTTACTACAATGACTGCTTTGATGTTGTTATCAGTGATAGAAAGCTCTTGCTCATTTCCTTGATGAAGTCTTAAGAGGACATCAAGTAGATCTTCTTCCTCATATCCGCCTTGACCACTTTTTCTGGTCATGATATTGTACTCTCGGCGTTTCTTGATAATATCATCCAAAATAGCATCTGTTTTCATGTGAATCTTTTGTAATTTGGACTTTAGCCCACTAACTACATATAAGAACTTAAACGAAGGGAAAAAATCCCCCAAGTTGAAGCCGCCCATCAACGCCGCAGATTCGCCAACAAGAGAGATTATTGAGCTTTGAACATTCAAATTCTCACCAACTGCTGCTCTACAAGTTACTGAGTTGGTGAATAAAGATAGCTTGGAACTCAAATCAATTGGCAATCCAATCGATTTCCTAATAAAGGCCACCAGATTTGAAGCCTCGCTGTCTCTGATGAAGCTAAATGACTTAACACGTTTGTTGCTATATAGTTCGACTACGCATATCTTTTTGATCTGCCGCCAATGATCACTCCAAGGGGCAAAAGCAATTGCAGATCTGTTATAGGTCAAGATGTCAGTTCCTAAAGTACTAGGCCTATCCGCAAAAGCGAGATCATTAGTTTTCAAAATAGTTTTCGCCATTTGTGGAGAAGAGACAACTACAAGTGAGATTTGGCCGAGCTTTAGGTGCATAAGTGGTCCGTATATCTTAGATAATTTGCTGAGAGTCTGATGTGGCAGTAACCCTGTTACCAAATGGTGCATGCTTCCGATGATCGGTAGCTTCCGTGGACCAGGGGGTAGATTTTCGCCTTTAGATCTCTTTAGGGTTTTTTTAAAAATCAACAAAAATAAGGATGCGATTATGAGGAAAATGTTTGTGTAGGCAGTTAAAGCCAAGTGATGTTCCATACTGGAATAAGGGTATGTGATAGATGGTTTGAGGTATAAAACTACAAATCACTTAGTATTTATAGTAAACAATATGTTTGCACGTCCACAACCATATATGGGTTCGTATTCAAGTGAGGGTTGGCAGGGCTACATCCAATAACTTTTGTTCAAGGCTTTTGTGCTAGTGACACAACAAAAAGAAAATGGGGATTCAACAAATCTAGACTGGTCATAGACCTATCATAGACATCAATTCCGGTAAACTGTTAAACAAGAAAGAAAATGGGGATTCAACAAATCTAGACTGGTTGTGTTTCTTCTTATATAACGTTCATAAAACTGAATTTGTATTTGATATACGTTTTATTGATGCAGTAATCAACCATTTTAGATGACTAAACTAAATATTTATTTGATATACGTTTTATTGATGCAGTAATCAACAATTTTAGATGCCTAAACTAAATATTTATTTGATATACGTTTAATTGATGCAGTAATCAACAATTTTAGATGCCTGAAAACAACACTACGTTTGATCAATAACTATGTATGTTATTAGATGTGGAACTTCTATTTTAAAAGCATACACATTTATACTAAAACAAACAAAAGGGCTGAAAACGAATTGGAGTTCTTTGTCAAATAAATATAGGCATATATATATATATATATAGACGCATAAATCAATTCTTATAGTTAGTTAAACAAATAGCTAGAACAGCATAACTAACTGATCATGAATCATGAGAAAAGATACAGAGGGAAAGTTTGCTGGATTTCGTGCTACTAGTGATGGAGGTTAGATTTTAGGGTCAGAGCTCCGCATTAAATGAAATAAATGAGGTCTGACCTAACAATTAATTCGGAAGTAGATGGATAATTACTCGTCCTAGCGAGAAGAGCAAATAGGGTTTTGACCCGCTCTCCCCATCGAAGTGTGATCGACGAGATAATCTCCAGAAGATACTGGTAAGTTTAGATGATCAATCAGATATTACTCAACCCATCGAAGGGTGATCATCGAAGGGTTTTGACCCGCTCTCCCCATCGAAGGGTGATCAACGAGATAATCTCCAGAAGATACTGGTAAGTTTAGATCATCCATCAGATATTACTCAACCATGGGTTCGTATTCAAGTGAGGGTTGGCAGGGCTACATCCAATAACTTAGGTAACATTTTGTTCAAGACTTTTGTGCCAGTGACACAACAAAAATTAAGATCAAAAGATGACATAGTCAAAACCAACATAATGAGTAAATATGTTAATGTAATTTAAATAAATAAATAAGTAAATAAATATGTACTTTTTCCATATATTTCAACTCATGTCCCAAACAAATCATCATACATGTATTTTTATACGGTTGTTAATTTACGATATTCATTCCATTATTTTTGTAATTTTTTTAAAAATGTTAACTTTATTTGTTCGCGATCATATTTATGTCACTACATGTCGCACATGCAACGTGTAGTTTACGATTACTAGTATATATATATATATATATATGGAAAGTATTTATACATACATAAAAAAATCACATTATATTTACACTCTAATCTCATCCCTTAATATTCAATTATTTTTAATGATTATGATTGATTCTATCTAATTAAATAACATAAACTCTGTACATTATTTTCCTTTGTTTCTCTCACGTGAAACTAAATAGTCCCTTGCGTTTTTTGTATTTTTAAAACACCACTATTTTGGATAAATAATCTTTTAAAAAAGTCGTTTCATGAAAATAACACCATTTGGAATAAATTTTGGTATAACCACACAGATTATTTAAGTTAACAGGTAGGGTATAATAATATAATTTGTTGCAGCATATTAATGCATGCAGACCCTTGAGCTTATAACTTAAGTTTTTGAAATCATTATAATTAAATTGGCATCCCATGAAATACCATAACCGTAGCATCTCTATTCATATAAATTACACATTAACCTATCGTCATTTTCATCATTAATTCATCCCCAATTATCTCCTTTTCCCAGGAATTAAAAGTAAAAAAAATGTCAAACTCCCACGCCATAGCTTTACTTTTGTCCATTGTATTTTTATGGCTAAGCACTTCAAGTGTCTTATCCCGACCCATGGTACTTGCCTCGAACTCAAAACCCTCGACCCTCATGGCAAGACTAAAGCTAGATGAGGCGGCGAGTCCAGACTCGCCTAACTGTTGGGACTCGTTGTTCCAGCTCCAATCTTGCAGTGGCGAGATCATCCTTTTTTCATGAATGGGGAGACTTATCTTGGTCCGGGATGTTGTAGTGCTATCCGGGTCATTCATAAGCATTGTTGGCCAACCATGATCGGCTCCCTTGGGTTCACTGCCGAGGAGGGAGATGTCCTTGAAGGATATTGTGTTGCGGTTGCCAATACTACCGATCATGCTGCTCCACAAGCCCCGATCGTGAATTCTTAGATACATAAATAATGTAGCTTTGACAAAATAAATTACACTTGTTTAGTTGCGATTTTATCTGCTTGAGGCTAGTATGAAGACCGAATTAAGTGATTGTTTCTTTATTTATCGTTGACGATTAGTATAAGAAAATTACGGTACTTTATTACTGGCGTGTTAATCTGTTTGAGTCTAATCTGTTTCTTCACGTGGCGTTGGTTATTTTTCGTTATGGATGTTTTTGTTTTTTGTTTGATATAGTTGGTTCGAAGAACATGGAGATGGTCACGGGCATGATATTGGTGGGAAGAACAAAGAACGGGTTAAATTATTACTGGTTGAACCCATTCCTCTTACGCCGAAAGACTTTCTTCTTTAAATTTTATTCGGTTTAATGAAAATCCGTGGAAAATCTGGATTAATAAGGAATCATGTGCTTTATTTTGTATGTCTTGTTTTGTTGAAACTTGAACTTTATTTTGAAACCTCAGTTTGTATTGGGTTGATCTTTGTTTCTTGAAGATGTAATAAGCAAGTAATTATTAATTTATAATGTGGAAAAAAGTGATCTATCAAATTTGATTCATTGACCTGGTTTTGGACACTGAACCAACCCTTACCAAACTTGTTTTATTAGCTTAAATTTAATGATTTCATTTTTTTTAATGGCATGTCGTTACATTTTTTTAGATGGAAATGGTTTGTGAGTTACAATTTTTCCATGTAGTTTAAATATTTTATGATAAACACTTGAATATTGTAAAAACAACGCATTTATATAAAAAAAACACTAAAATAAAAGCTTGGAAATTATTTTAAATTACACACTTATATAAAACATGTATTTAATTGAGTTGCACAATTCAAATAAAATGAATACAAGTTATGAGAACACCATATGAGTTTTATTAGTTAGGATGATATAAATATATTTTTACAAATCTAATTAATTGAAAGGATAATTACTAACAACTCAATTTTATTTTATTTTTTTATTTCTTCATATATAATGAAATATATAGACAAAGTCAATACTTGTTAATATCATTCTACATAAATAAATTTTAATCTAATAAACCTAATTTTGTATGTGTTCTATCTACTTAGGCTTTTATTTTCTTTTAGTATAAGACTAATCAGACAAAATATTCATTCGTCTTAATTTTTATAATAATGAACTTACATAGCAAAAAGAATGACGATTTAGCTTATCTTTATTAATTTGTATCACGTTATTTGATAGTTTTATATCATATTTAAATATGCATTTATAAAACTTACTTTTTTTTTTCAATACATATGAAAATGTAGCTATTCCGATTCCCAAATATTGTTAAGTTTTATATCATAGGTTCTAAAACAATTAGTATGATATGGTTTTCGAACCCTCTTTAATTAGTACCCTATTATAAGTAGGGTGGCTGGCTAATTACTTTTTTGTTACTTGTTTTTGTGGGAAAGGCTTTGAATTTGGGGGAATAGTTAAAGGGATTGAAATGAATTACTACTATTTTGGATCTATCACATTTGTGTTTTCTGTAAGTTTTACGATCTTCTGATTTTGCTACCACCCTACAAGAAAAAGTCATTTATCAACAGTTTACTTTTTGAAAACTGTTGGTAAAGTGACTGTCGCTAAATTTTAACAACAGAATAGCAACTAATTATGTTGCTAAACTGTTGTTAAAATTTAGTAACACTCAGTTTAACTACAATTTTTAAAAAGAAAACTGATGATAAATGAACTTTTTTTTATAGTGATATACCTTTGTTGAGTTTTATTTTTCACGTCTCTATTTTTGAAATTTCCATTTGCAATGTCCCTAACCAATTTTGTAATGTCACCTTGCTCGCCCGTTATTCTTCTAGGCAGCCTCCTCGCACGGCTCCGCTTCTACAGAAGGCCACCCGTTATTGATGCTCTCAAAGTCTATTAGTCTCTATATCCGTTTTAAAACAATAGTCCACTACGAAACCACTTGTCAAGTTTGACCGGACCGTAAGTTGTATCAAAATTACCGAAATAAAAATTTTCAAAATCTAATAATATAATTGAACTTTTGAACTTATATGATTAAATTTTGAAAAATTTTATTTCGATAATTTTGATACAAGTTACTGTCATGTTAAACTTAGCACGTGATTTCCTAGTGGAATATTGTTTTAGTACGGAGGGAGCCAATTAATTATCCATTACGAAACTACGTGCAATTTTGACCGGCAAATAACTTATATCAAAATTGTCGGAATGAAAATTTTTAAAAATTAATTATAAGTTCAAATATTAAATTATATGATTTAATTTTGAAATTATAGGTGTGCATGAACGTTGTTTCGGATAGTTTAAGGTGGTTAATTGGAAAAACTCAAAGTTTAAGGGTTATTATGTCTTATTTGACTAAAACTTATAATAAACATAACTCACATGAATCCCTCGTTACAAAATGTAACGCCAAATACAAGAATTTGAGGCTGTAAAATTTTAGCCCATTTTTTTTCCTTAATTCTAATTATTCCCTCACTACTTTGTAAAATTTCCAAAATATATACTTTGATTTAAAAACAATGCCCCAAAATAAATATTTACTTTAAGAAAACCCAAAAAACTAACTATCTTACGTATGTTGTAAATCGTAATGTCTGCATGCTTCATGTCCTATAAAAAAATACCTAAATAGCGACGGGATTAGTGACTGTATTTTTTGTTACGAGCTTATTAACGACGGTTTTTGTGATGACTTTGTGACAGTTTAGTCAATTTGCGGCAGATTTATGACAACTTTTTAAATTAGCGACAGGTTTGTGACAACTTTTGACTCTCATTAAATCAAACATTATTTTGTAGTGATACCAGCATTAGATTACTGCAACATATTTTGTTTTTATATCATTTTTATTTAACTTCGATCTGAAAGACTTGAAAATATATTGTTCATATAAATTTAAGTTGCACTTACTGAACATATGTTTGCCGCATGATTTGAGAAATTGATAACAAGAAATGTTGCAAAAGCAAATTTAAGTTTATTATTACATATTGTATAAATAGAAAAATTAGAGTTAGATGAAGTCCAAATTGTTCTTTTGAAAGCTAGATTTCTTTTTATTCATGTGTTATACACACCATTTGGAATAACTTTTGGTATAACCACACAGATTATTTAAGTTAACTCGTAGGTATAATAATATAATTTGTTGCAGCATATTAATGCATGCAGACCCTTGGACTTATTTAAGTTTTTGAAGTCATTATAATTAAATTAGCATCCCATGAAATACCATAACCGTAGCCTCTCTATCCATATAAATTACACATTAATCTATCGTCATTTTCATCATTAATTCATCCCCAATTATCTCCGTTTCCCAGCAATCAAAAGTAAAAAAGATGTCAAGCTCCCACGCCAAAGCTCTACTTTTGTCTATTGTATTTTTTTGGCTAAGCACTTCTGTTGAACATAGAGTTCAATAATGATTTTGATTATTACTTTGATTATGCGTTTAATGATTTTACAATTTCGATGATATAATACTTGTCTTGTCCAAAAATAGAAAACGTATATTTCAGGTCTTTAAATGATAGAGCATTCGATAACGAAGCCATAGGTTCAAGCGGAACCAAAATCGGAGCTAAAACGAAGGAGTTATGAGCATTCGAAGATTTACGGGACCAGGATTACAGTCGACCGATCGACTGTACAAAAACGACCGATCGTTTTTGATCCAATTTCTTCCAGTGAGTCCAGTATAAAAACGACCGATCGTTTTCAGAAAACGACCGATCGTTTTCTGTAAAACGACCGATCGACTGTAGAAAACGACCGATCGTTTTCTGCAGTTTTCGAAAACAGCTTTTCAGCTTATTCTGGAAAAGAGCTGTTAAATACTTCCAACGGTCATAACCCAGAAAAATAGACTTTTCTGTGATATATACCACCTCAAATCTCTCTCCAAACTTACCAATAACATTCCAATCAACTTCCTTCTAACCTTTCATTAAAAATCCCAATATCACCAATTTGGTGTAAATATATATTCGAGGAAGAGGAAAATCAAAGAGAAAGAGATTCAAGCTCGATCATCATCAACTCACCAATTAGCTTTTTAAGAAGCAATTAGAATAGTGAGCGAAGTTACATTTTTGTAACTAAATTTGTATCGAGTGTTTTATAAACTCAATTTTTGTGAGCGAGTGAACGGGTAGAGGCTTTGTAAGCAAGTGAAGCTTAAAAGCTCTAGGTTTTTCATTCGGGCACTCATAAATTGAGGGGGAGTCGTAGACTCGTAGTCGTGTCCTCTTGCACTTGTATCAAGAGTAGGAACCCCGGGTAGAGGGTGAGCCAATCGGTCGATTGAGCTCGATAGGGTTTGTAAAATCCGAAAGAAGAATTATAGTGAATTACTCGGTAGTACCGAGGAGAGGACGTAGGCCGTTTGCCGAACCTCTATAAATCTTGGTGTCATCTTCTTTCCCTAAACTTTTACTTTACGCAACTTATTTTATTGCTTATTTTCTTGTTTGCGTTAAGTAATTTTAGCAATTCTTTAACTCTTGTTATAACGCTTAAGCTTAGAATTGCATTAGTTGGGTGGTTAGTTGTTTAGAATTTTAATTAGGCGAAAATCGCCAAAACCTTATTCACCCCCCCTCTAAGGTTTAGCCGCACACGGGCCAACAACTTCAAGTGTCTTATCCCGACCCATGGTACTTGCCTCGAACTCAAACCCCTCGACCCTCATGGCAAGACTAAAGCTAGATGAGGCGGCGAGTCCAGACTCGCCCAACTGTTGGGACTCGTTGTTCCAGCTCCAATCTTGCAGTGGTGAGATCATCCTTTTTTTCATGAATGGCGAGACTTATCTTGGTCCGGGATGTTGTAGTGCTATCCGGGTCATCCATAAGCATTGTTGGCCAACCATGATCAGCTCCCTTGGGTTCACTGCCAAGGAGGGAGATGTCCTTGAAGGATATTGTGACGCGGTTGCCAATACTACCCATCATGCTGCTCCACAACCCCCCATCGTGAACTCTTATAAGATACACAAATAATGTATCTTTCACAAAATAAATTATACGTGTTTAGTTGCGAGTTTATCTTCTTGAGGCTAGTACGAAGACCGAATAATGTGATTGTTTCTTTAAATTATTTATCGTTGAGGATAATAAGAAACTTACACTACTTTATATATTAATTGCGTGTTAATTAGTATGTTTGAGGCTAATTAATATGAGTATTTGAATAAAATGATTGTTTCTTCATGCATATATAGCATTGGCCGTTGTGGTTATATCACTTTTTTTACGTTAAAACATTACACTCTTTCCTTGATCGTTCCAATTGTTGTCAATACAAACTCTGAATTGTGACATTTAGTTTTATAAGGTGAATTGTTAATTGTGTATTGAATGGCTAGTTTTGTAAGAGCACTCACATCACTGTTTCTAAGATAGAAAACTTTGCTTGAATTTTGATTCTATGTAAAAACAAAATGGACCATGTAACAGCTTTTGGTATATCAATTGCTATTTCACAAATGATGTACGGAATAGATCAATTCTAGCTACAGTAATTTGCCATCATAGGGTCTGAATTTTTCTACTATATTTTTTTTGAAAAAACGTACAAGCCGTACATTTTAATCATAGACCGTAGATAAAATGTACGGTTTGTACAATAACAACAAAGAAACACTGCTCTTTCTACCTTTTTTGTCACAACAACACACAAAAAGGCTACAAGGTTAATATTTTTTTTACTTGTATTTCTCCTTTTAAGTTTTTTAAGGTGATCCAAATTGATTTATATTCTGCCTTGGTTTATTTTTTCTTCTATTGTGGAGAACATAAAAGTGCCAAAAGTAAGAAATAACAACGCTGTATGTGTTTTTTGCTCTATTTACTTTTTTTTTTCCTTTTAATTTCACATTTGATATATCATTCTATTATAATAAATCAATCCAAAATTTGTTGAGCATCCCAGATTTTGTAAAAAAAATCAAAATAACTCTTACACTTTTTATTAATTACCGTAATGTCATTCTCATAAATAATAGAAAATTAAAAAACGAATTAGCACTTTTTATCCATCTTTTAACAACTCAAAATTATTTTAATTATTCTTCTCTTTTATATATTTTTTTTATTCTCCACATATTTATATCAGAACTATACTTATTTTTTATAATTTAATCACACTACGCATCGCACACGCAACGCGTGCGGAACAATTACTAGTATGTATATTTATATATGATTTCTGATTTCTACATTTGATATGTTCGGAGTTAGAATATAGTGTTATGTTTATGTACTATTATTATTTAGGTTATATTTTCAAATATATTGAAATTAAAAATTATCCAAGATAATATATACTTTTGAAAATATGTAGGCTGACATATGTATATTGGAGTTAGAATATAGTGTTATGTTTATGTACTATTATTATTTAGGTTATATTTTCAAATATATTGAAATTAAAATTTTATCCAAGATAATATATATTTTTGAAAATATGTAGGCTGACATATGTATTATTGGGTTCGTTTGTTATCAGTTTTTTCAGTCAAAAAGCTGCTTTTAGAAAGCACTAGAAAAAAATATTATTTTCCAAAATATACATGAGTGTTTAGTAAAAAGTTAAAAAAGCTAACTTTCAAAATATTAATTTTTGCTTTTTCAATCAAAATAACTTATAATAAGACATTTTTTTGATAAATTTTCATAATAGCATATTTAAACGAGCAAGTAGCACATCAAGTATACGAATAAAATTTTAGTTGAGATAAAATCAATATTTATTTAAATTCTTAAAATGGTGGCGAGAAATCTACCAAAATCTCTAAAATGTGTGGGTTTTTTCTTTTATTTTTTCTAGTTATATTCCTCCAAAATCTATATTTTTAAAAGATAAAAAAGACAGTATACTAAACGCATGCGACTTTTTAAAATAAAAATAAAAACAAAAAAAGCTAACAAAAAAGTTGATGTCAAAAATTCACTATAGATAATATGCTTCAAATAAATGTGTTAAACAGAATTTGTAAATCGATAATGGATTATTGATGTTGTAAAATATATATAGTTATTTCAGATAAACTGGTGTGAATGATTTTAAGATATGCATTGATTGATTTTCTCACACCAAGTGAGACTTTACAGTTTACACACCTCTAAAGCCCTTGATATTCAGGATGTCCCACACTTACAATTTTTTTATTGTCCATTGTTAATAATATTGTATAATAAATATATAAAAATAATTGTAATGGTTGAAATTCAAACATTAATTTAATAGTATGAAATTAATAGAAGTTACTATTATCCATTGAACTACACAGATCCATATGATTAAAAGTAACATTTGGCCATTTATCATTAGCGGTGTCGGCTCGGTATATCGGAATGACTAACGTTCGAATTTTATTTTGTTACTTGTTAAATACAAATACAAATTGAGAAAAAAATGAAAATGAAACTAAAGAGTTTTGAACTCATAATTAGCCATGTGAATTAAAAAAACCAGCCTATCATTTGAGCTATCACATCCTAGTATAAACAAATTGACGTTTAAATTGTTATCTTTAACTACTAACTATATAAGAAAGTACTCCGAAATTACCCGTAATTTTTTTACCAAACTCATTGCCCAAGAGCCAAGCCTTATTTGACTTGGGCCCGTGACTTGGGCCCGGTCTGTCCCGTTCATTAGAATTGTAACCGCAATGAGAATAAAAAAAACCTGCTCCCCTTTCTTCAACACTTTCATACTTCCATTCTTCATTTTTTCAGAGAGCATAATGTCAATGCTATATAGTCTATACTAGATTGTTTCAAGGCACTATTTTTTGAGATTGTTAAAAGAAGCAAGAACTAGATAGCGATAACCAAGACAATGTTAGAAGACGAGCACAAAACATAACAAAGAAGTGAACATGTAACAGGGAAGGATTAGTAGCAAGTTCATCACAGATTTTGGTACTTTTACATTTTGTTGGTGACTTTAGAGCAAGGCTGAGTCCTATATAAGCTCGACACTATTACACCCAATATTAACTACTCGAGACAATGTAAACTGTTAAAAAAAAAAAAATCGACACAACCTGCTTGCTCAAATATCGATAACAAACAACGGTAAAAAAAAAAAAATAATTGAAAAGGCAAACTATCTAGCAAAAGAATGTGGAGCTAGAGAAAACCAACTTGAAATCAAGCATAACAATATCATCGACCACAACCTGATATTGGACTCTAATGATCCACGATTGTTTCCGTTTAGATATTCCTTTAATTAACCAAATAGTCCAGAAACCACATTGGCGGTTCAATAAGTTCCATTGTTCCGAAAAGAACAAAATTAACATGTAGATAAATCCGAGTTTGTAAATTGGGAAGTAAAGCAAAAAAACTTGTAAACCAAACACACATTAATTATCGAAAACAACAGTTCACTTTATTAACCAACACAATCCATAGGCATCTTTCAGCCTCGGCACATAAGAGCAGAACAGAAAAACATAAACATGACACGAGTTTCAAAGGACATTTAGTCCATAACACCGAAATAATTAAACCACAATCCACAGACATTTTCAACCTCAAAACGACAAACCACAGCCAGGACACTTAAAGACCACCACGAAGACGGAGGACAAGGTGAAGAGTAGACTCTTTCTGGATGTTATAGTCAGCCAAAGTCCTCCCATCTTCCAACTGCTTGCCCGCAAAGATCAACCTCTGCTGGTCTGGGGGAATGCCTTCCTTGTCCTGAATCTTGGCTTTTACGTTATCAATCGTGTCAGAGCTCTCCACCTCCAAGGTGATGGTCTTTCCCGTAAGGGTCTTGACGAATATCTGCATACCACCCCTCAACCTGAGCACCAAGTGGAGGGTAGATTCCTTCTGGATGTTGTAGTCAGCAAGGGTACGCCCATCCTCAAGCTGTTTCCCGGCAAAGATCAACCTCTGCTGGTCCGGGGGAATGCCTTCCTTGTCCTGAATCTTGGCCTTTACGTTATCAATCGTGTCAGAGCTCTCGACCTCCAAAGTGATGGTCTTTCCCGTAAGGGTCTTGACGAATATCTGCATACCACCCCTCAACCTGAGCACCAAGTGGAGGGTAGACTCCTTCTGGATGTTGTAGTCGGCAAGTGTACGTCCGTCCTCAAGCTGTTTACCGGCAAAGATCAACCTCTGCTGATCCGGGGGAATCCCTTCCTTGTCTTGGATCTTGGCCTTGACGTTATCGATGGTGTCGGAGCTCTCGACCTCCAAAGTGATGGTCTTTCCCGTAAGGGTCTTGACGAATATCTGCATACCACCCCTCAACCTGAGCACCAAGTGGAGGGTAGATTCCTTCTGGATGTTGTAGTCAGCAAGGGTACGCCCATCCTCAAGCTGTTTCCCGGCAAAGATCAACCTCTGCTGATCCGGGGGAATCCCTTCCTTGTCTTGGATCTTGGCCTTGACGTTATCGATGGTGTCGGAGCTCTCGACCTCCAAAGTGATGGTCTTTCCCGTAAGAGTCTTGACGAATATCTGCATACCACCACGGAGACGGAGCACCAAGTGGAGGGTCGATTCCTTCTGGATGTTGTAGTCAGCAAGGGTACGCCCATCCTCAAGCTGTTTCCCGGCAAAGATCAACCTTTGCTGGTCTGGGGGAATCCCTTCCTTGTCCTGGATCTTGGCCTTGACGTTGTCAATAGTGTCGGAACTTTCGACTTCGAGGGTGATCGTCTTTCCAGTGAGGGTCTTCACGAAGATTTGCATACCACCTCTCAAACGTAGGACCAAGTGCAAGGTACTCTCCTTCTGGATGTTGTAGTCGGCAAGGGTACGACCATCCTCAAGCTGTTTTCCGGCAAAGATGAGCCTCTGCTGGTCTGGAGGGATTCCCTCCTTATCTTGGATTTTTGCCTTGACGTTATCAATGGTGTCGGAGCTCTCGACCTCGAGAGTGATGGTCTTGCCGGTGAGTGTCTTCACAAAGATCTGCATCTGTTATTTTATAAAAAAAAAAGGGATTTGTGATCAATAAAAGAGAACCCTAATTTATGATATGTTTCAATTGAACCTAATAGAAGAGATCTATTTTAATTGCGTAAACATAAAATAATTATTATAACCAAACAAACAGGAAACTGCGTAAACATAAAATAATTATTATAACCAAACAAACAGGAAACTGCTAGAGTATTGAGGTATTAAACGGCATCAAACTATTATTTTAAAAAAACGACACGATTAATAAAAGATAACCCTAATTTACGATATGTTCCAATTGAAACTAATAGAAGAGATCTATCTTAACTGCATAAACTTAAAATAATTATTATAACCAAACAAACAGGAAATCGATAGAGCACTTGGGTAATAAACCTGAAAATCAAATTGACCTAGTTATCGAAATCATTAGCATAATACGGAGAATAATAAAAATCTAAAAGAGATTCACAACTAAACAACGGAGCTACAAACACCAAAACTTAATCACGTAAAAAATCCATAAATACAGTTTTAAAATCATCAAAAGCTCGGTAAAATCAATATTAGTCGCCTATACTATACCGATAATCCGGAAAATCCATTGACCAACTGATCTCAACAATTTCACATATACAAATGAATTGATCACTTTATATATTAAAAAAAAATTTGACAAATCTAAACCAAAAAGCAAAGGCTATTATAGGATCATCAAATTTACGCAATTTTGTTAATTTTAAACTATTAATCCAGATCTAGACCTTAAGGGTCCTTTGGCAACAGATTATTTGGTCAAAAATCAAAAGAAAAACAAATCTGTTTTAAAAATCCAACCAAAATCCAGATTTTTTATTTCTGGATTTTCAAGCTTTTTTAGGGTAAAAATCTGCTTTTCAAAAGCTAAATAATAGATTTTTAGAATAAAAAGTCCAATAATCAACTAGATAAAAAGTCCAATAATCTGTTGCCCAACGGACCCTTGGAATAAAAAATAATCTAAACCAAAAAGATTTATAAATTTTTTTATCAAAACTAAAGATAGAGAATTAGATTAAAATTCTTAAAATCCAGATCTACAAATTAATTACTAATACATAAACGATATATATATATATATAAACTACTAATCTATGGCAACAACTTTATAGTAACATAATAAGAAATTGACTAATAATATATAAAGGGATTAAAAGAAATATAAAATAAATAAAAAAAAGATAAAATGCGTTACCTTGAGAGAAAGAAAAGAGATTTAATAAAACTGTGAAATCGAATAATAATAATATTAATAGAAAGATAATAAGAAAACACTTCAATTTATAGTCAATATATTTTTCTATACTCACGAAATTGCCCCTTCTCGAAGATTCTCCTATGTATTAAGGTAATTTTACAAATTGGTCACTAAACTATCAATTTTGGTCCAATTTAGGGTTCGACAGTATAAATCAATAAAATTGCACATACGATATCTCATATTTGGAGATTTGTATTTATGTATATTGACGCAAATACACTCACTCATTATGTGATAGAAGAGATAACGTGACTAGAATTTCATTATTTTGTTAAACGACAGTCCACTAACCGGATAAAAAATGATAGAATGGGGCACAAATTAGTAAAACTTAAAAATCTGATACTAAATTAATAAAAAAAATCAATAATATATGATACTAACAACATTTTTCCCACCTAATAAGATAATTTACAAATAATGCCGAAGACTATGGATATTTTACAAGTAACCTCCTAAACATAGATATTTGGGATTAACACCCCTAAGCTATCTATGTTTTGCAAATAGTGTCCAGATAGTAGAAGAGACTAAGCATGTGTTAATTATTCCAATTTTAATTTTTTAAAATGTGTATGTGTGGTGAACAATTTTTATTTTTTTGGGGTGGGGGAATTTTTAGCTTTTTATTAAAAAATGAGTGATGATATAAGTAGAGATTTTTTTACATAGACTATCGCAGACACTAAATGTGGACTATCAGATAATGTATATGAGGATAAATCAATGATCCACATTAAGTCTCTGCCTGCAAGAGTCTCTGTCAAAAAGTCTCTACTTATATCACCACTTTTAAAAAATAGATGTGTATTTGATATGTCAGCTTTTTAGCTATTAAAAATATAGTTTTTGAGTCAAAAAACTCATAAACAAAGAAGTTAGAAAATTACGGGGTTTTTTTAGCTTTCTCACATTAAATTTATCAAAAATAAAAAATTTGTATAAAATGTGTTCGTATATAACTCACTTATAAGTTAAATAATTAACCAATGACTTATCAATAAAAATAAGTTATACATCACTTACAAGTAAAAAAGTGACGTATAAGCGGTGTTGTGTTTGAAACTTTTTGATAGATAGATTACATTTCTAATTTCTTATTCTTTTGCGGTTGTTTGTTATCGATTTTTTTAGTTTTATTCCGTTTTTATTTCCGATCAATACCGGATAGCGGCGAACTCCGGCAGTCAACGCCGAAGAACAATCAAAGGTCTTGCTCAAAGTTTGTTGGGCCAAAAGTGTAGAACACTTATGTGTTTTGTTTTGTTGGGTAATTGCTTCTCAAATCACCGATATAGAGGGCCGACTTCGTTATGAATCTCCTCCATGCAATCTTCTTTCATGTGGCCAAGTCTTCCATAGTTGAAGCAACAATTTGCAAGTCTCTCGTATTTTATCAAGGTACGACGGTTACACTCTTCTTCAACTTTTACATTGAAAATCGTTCGCAAAGGTGATTAAAATCCAACTCTATTCTCAGGCTCAAGTAGCTTAGGAGATGTATGTTTGCCTCAATTTCTTCAAAACCAACCATTTTTTCTAGGTTATTACCGATAGTATTGGCATTTTGGGTAGTGAAATAACTCCTAGGAAGACCATGGAATTAGAGCCAAAAAGGCCAAAAATAAAGTCTAGTTCATCAATCGATTTCCCGGTTTTGGATTATAATGGGGTTTCTCGCTTATGTGTTTTGTTAATTATGGGTAAGTGATACCAATTTGCAATAATTATGTTTATAGTGGTACATTTTATTAAATAGGAATGTTTATATGGTACCAACCCAAAATTCACTCTAAGATTTTTTTTGTCAAAAAGCTGATTTACTGATATCAAACAAGTCTAATATCATATTTACCTTGTTAAAGTGTGTGAATCACAACCAAAAAGTGTGATCACTGAGTAAATTATTGTAAAAAAAATACGTTATTTGAGTTAGTCCAAGTCTTTGTTACGTTAAGTCACCTATCTATTTATCATTCTACTAACAAAAATCATAGATGCTTTTTTGTAATCCAAAAAAAGCATTTAAAATAATATTAAAATTAGCTATGGGGTAAATTGCAAAGATAAGAAGGTTTATGAATTTAGTTTTAATAGTTCAGAAGGTTATTTGAAAATGTATCGGACCTTTTGTGACCCTTTTATTATCATATACTACGTACAAATTTTGGTAATATTTTTACTTTTAACTTATTTTTTGAGCTAACCGTATCATGTTATCGTTAAACTATGTCTAACTGGTGCGTCTTAGTTTACAAAAGACAACATTACGAACACGTCAATATGCCATGTCGGATGCCTCATTTTCCGCATCTAACTCTCAAAAAATAAAAAAACTGACCGCGCATTGTAGTGAAAGGTTTAAGTAGTAGGACTAGTACTTATAAGTAGGGTAGAGCGAAAACCCGAAAAAACCAAATCGAACCGAAAAAGACCGAAATGGAAAAACCGAAACTTTTTCGGGTCCATTTCGGTTTACAATAAAACCGGACCGAAAAAAAAACAAAAAAGTTCGAAAAAGACCGAAAATAAAACCGAAAAATAACCAAAAAGACTGAAAAAACCCCAAAGAAAAACCGAAAAAACCCGAAACTCGACCGAAACAAAACGGTTCGGTTCGATCCAAAAAATAAAAAAAAACCGAAAATCGAAAAAAAAACGAACCGAAAAATTTACTCGATTTCGGTTTCGGTTTTGCCAAAAACCGAACCGAACCGAACCGACGGATACTTCACTACAAAAAAATATCCAAATAGCGACGGGATTAGTGACGGTATTTTTTGTTACGAGCTTATTAGCGACGGTTTTTGTGACAGTTTAGTCAATTTGCGACAGATTTGTGACAACTTTTTAAATTAGCGACATGCCTGTGACAGCTTTTGACCCTTACTAAACCAACCATTATTTTTTTTATAGCGGTTATAAGTAATAATGCGGGAGTAAAAGTGTAATTAACATGATGAAAATTTCAAATCTAGAATCCAAAAAGTATCAAAGTCAAACTTTCAACTTGTTTTCATCTCACCTTTCAAAAACAACAAACTTAAAAAAAACTTGTTTTCATCTCCCTAAATAAATAAAAATAAAATAAAAAATAAAACAAATAAATAAAAAAGAGAGAGAGGTAACTACTAAAATGGCGGAAGAGAAAGAAGCCACGTCAGCAGAAACGAGTCATAATAATAATAATAATAATAACGAAGAAGAAGGAGAAGCTAAAGATCCGCTTAAACCTTACAACAATATTAATATTATTAATAATATTAACTCTTCTAATTCCTCTACTCGCCAGGTCATCACCCTTTTTTTTTCCTTTTTTTATTTACCTTTTTATACTCACTATTTTCTTAATTCTCTTACTTATTATATTTAACATCATCATTTTTCTTGTTTTCACCACTATTTCTTTTATATATATATTTTCTTTTTTAACATGAAATTGTTTTTATTTTTTCTTAATCTATGTTTAATTTAGCCATAATATTATCAACTATGAGACAAAGTGTGTATTGATTTCTTTAATTCAAATATATTATTTAATTCTAATTCAATTAATCACCTTAATATAGAACCCAACAAAAACAAAGGATAATAAACGTTGCGAGAAATTAAACCTAGTATCATTTTTTTATTAATTCTGTTACGAAGCTTTTTTTTATTACTTTTTTGAATTTTATTTTTATTTTTTACGAAAAAGCATTGGGTGCTTGTTATGCTAGAAAAGCTTAAAAATCAAAATTCTACGTTTTTAGTAGTTTTTTGTTTTTCTTAGCTTTTTCGGCACCAATTTTGGAGTTCAAAAATAAATAAATCGACGTTATTAACGAAAATACCCTCAGCTTTTAAGCGAAAATTACACGCTAAAACAATTAGTATGTGTAAAAAGCTAAATTATCATTGAAATATGGATAATTTGGTCATTTTGAATGAATTACTTAAAAAGCTAAAGTCTAAAACCAAACGCAAATCTTAATAAATCTAGCTTTTAAAAATATGTTACCAAACGCACTATTAATCACTTTTTATAGAACCAAAAAAAAAAAGGTGATTATTTTCCTAATTATTGTTTTATGTCTGTCCCAAATTATATTAACATCATCAATTTCTTTATATTTAAACAAAAAAGTTTTGATAGATCATTAGTTAGGGCTATGTGAGTAAAATATGAGTATGTTTATTACTCCAATTAACATTCGCTAATTTCCCCCCCTAATTATTCCCCATATTATATCCCTTCCGTCAATTTATAAGAAATTTTGGGGATACATGTAATTTTGCAATGCAAAATTTGTGACTAACTTTTGAAATTTACAATTTCGACAATTAAAGTATACCAATTTTGTATTGCAAAATTGCACGTATCCCCAAAAGTCTTTGAGGGACGGAGTATTTAACATCATCAATTTCTTATTTCCGCCCCTAGTTTTTTTTATATATATAATATTTTCTAAACAATAAGTTTGGATAGATCATCAATTTCTTGTTTAAGGTTCCAATTAACATTAACTAATCTTTTTTCTTAATCTATGTCAATAGTACATTATACATACAGAAACTGGATTTATTTAAGTTGTTTAACAAAATAAGTTCTTACATTTAAGCAAAAAAAGCAAAAGAGCTCAAGTTAAGATATAAATTCTGGTTTTTACCAAAAAAGAGGAACTAAGAATTTTTTTTCTTTACTTGACCAGATCATCACTCAAGACTTACTACTTAATCACTATTTTCCTAATTATGTCCCAAATTATATTTAACATCATCAATTTCTTATTTTCGCCTTAGTTCTTTTTCATTATATACTCGCTCCGTCCCGAAATAAGTGTCCTGTTTTCCATCTTGGGACGTCCCCAAAATGTGTCTACTTTCCTTTTTTAGTAAAGTTTCTCTTTTTATTTTTTAAAATATCTCTTTTTGGTAGTTAAATCATAGGAGTATCAAATTTACACTTATAATCTCATTTTCAAAGTAATAAATAATTTTTGTTTGAAAATTTTAATTTTTTAATACTTTTGTTGAATTTTAAGTGAAATTGGTTCAAATACTTAAGTATAACAATTTTTGAAGCAGGCTACTTATTTCAGGACAGAGGGAGTATTTTCGATAGATCATCAATATCTTGTTTAAGGTTCCAATTAACATTAACTAATCTTCTTTTTAAAACTATGTGACTATGTCAATTTAATTATAATACTATTGCTATGGGACCGAGGGAGTACATTATACATATACAACCTGGATTTCTTTAAGTTGTTTAACCAAATGAGTTCCTACATTTAAGCAAAAAAAAACAAAAGAGGTCAACTTAAAATATAAATTCTGGTTTCTAACAAAAAAGAGTAACTAGGAAGATTTTGAATTTTGGTTGTATGGATTTTCCTGTATTGTTTTGGTATTTGAAAAGGAAGAAGTTAAGAGAAATTTAGGTCTCAATTTCTCATAATCAAAACGAACTGCATGAAAAAAGTGAATACGGGTTTTCTTTGGAGAAGCAAATCCTATTTGGGATTGTATCATATTAAGAAGGTGAATAAGGATTAACGAACACAAATCTGAAAATGAGATAACGGGAGATCAGAGTTTAACGGAACAAAGTCTTACTATTATCTGTTAAAGTTAAATGCAGTGAACGGCATAGATTAATAGACTGAAGGTTGTCGGTCTTTATGGGCAATGACCGATGATCTATATCCCTAGTACCTTCAGGTCCTTCACCACCCATAGCTTGTCTATCCCGTGGCGGAACTAGAGTTTTTTTTTTTGTAATTATGGTGGTTGTTGAAAGGCTAAAATCAATAATTGTTTGTTTACATAACACATGATAAAAGATCGTTTTTTTCTCTATATGGGATGATATAGTCTCTTTTAGCCTACTACTACTAGTACCTCCAATGTGTCAACCCAGCTGTCCAACTTACTTTACAAACCATTTTCTATATATTAGTTAACCTCCTGGTCACTCTTCAAGCCATGCCGAGATGGATATAACACACATCACATGAGAGGAACACCCTGTCGTTTACAATATTTATGTTTTTTTTAAGTTCAGAATAAGTGAATAACCTTCGACGAAATTCCACACCAGCTGTCCAGCTAACTGAGGCAACATTTCTACCCTGGCTTGGAATTAGGTGTTATAAAAGATAAACTAAACAAGCACAGTCAGAGTAGCCGCCAAAGGAGCATAAAATTTGTTATGTACCACCACATTGCAATTTATATCGACTCCTCTGGTTCTCCCTGTTGCATATGATTAACTCTGCTCGAGTCACAAAATATAGAATTCAAGAAATCGCAAGTTTGAAAACGAAATTCTTACCTGAAGCCTCCATAAAAAGGAGAATGATGATCTCTCTTTTTAGAAGAATTTAAACCCGTATCGATAAAACTTGAAAATTCCCCACACACGACATAATATGAAAAGAGATGTACTTACTTACCTTCAGCTTCAGATTTGGTCAATATATTTTTATTTTATTTTGGTAAGTGTATGTTAATGTAAAAATTGAAGATTATATTCCCGAATATGGATATCTGCATGGATTTGCAATCATTAAGACTTGTATGCATAGGACACGATACAGAGCCCCTATGTTTGTCCAGAGTAAATTGTTAGCAAGATGGCAACATTCTTATTCCTTTTTCTGTTTGATGAATCATTGTTTCATCTTGTGCCGAAAGCTTCTCTTTGTGATGTTTTAAACTTTTATGTTGTTTTGACAACTTACTTTGATTGTTGTATTATCTTTTCACCAGGCATGCTGTTTTTTCCTCCAAAGCTGGGTCTCAAAGAAGTTTATGACTGGATGGCAAGAACTTAAACTTTCCTATCAAAGTTTGTTCCCTTCATTTCGATAAAATGTTAAACCTAATAATATATTTGCTATTGGATTACAGTGTTGTTCTCTTCCCTGTTGCTGTTACTTTCTTTGTTACATGGTGGTTTATTCAATTCGTGGATGGTTTCTTCAGTCCTATATATGAGCAGCTGGGCATTGACATATTTGGTAGGTTTTTAAATATTTAAATTGACTTTCTTACAACATAATCACATGTTGTGTGCTATTTTGCGGTGTTCACCTCCTTATGTAGTACATATGGTTTCTAACATTCCTGCTTCTGCAAATATGTGGTACTTTGGATAGGAAATAAAATACAAAGATAAAGAAAGGGGAAGTTGGTTATGTCCTCAAAATTTGACAATGTATTCTTTATTATTTCAAGGTCGAATTTTTAAAAAACGGACCTTGACTGTTTTGGTTTCATTATTTATTATGTACGAGGATTGCCAGGTGCTTGAAATACTGTGTTCAAAATTTTAAAGCTAGACAGTCGTGATAACACCAAGCCCAATGATCATTCTCAAAGTAGTCTCTCTTTTTTCACTGTGAGTATTACCAAACAGTCCTTGGTTATAGGTTGCCGATAAAGCTGAAGGAAGATTTGTAGTTGAAAAGGATTACCACGCAAAAGATTAGCCAAGCAATCATGTTTGTAAATTAGTGGTGCCATGTGAAGTTTATGGATCATGCAATATGTTGAATTACTAAGTTTCTAACAGTAGTCGTTCAGTATTTCAAGGATTACAATAACAGAATTGCAAGTTTGAGATAAATAACATTTCCTCTCTACATGAGGCATTTTTATTTTTTTTGTGATTTCATGAGTAGTTTGGTTTATCCTTGCAAGTGATCTTTGTGTCCTATCACCCATGCTCATCAATTTTGTCTATGCTGCAAACTAGGTATTTATGATCCTTTAAGACTTTAGTGACTGAGTCAAATAGGCATATACGTCTCATGTCGAGTTTGGTGCCCGTGCGGTTAATACACACAAGAATTTAGTTCATCATAGGTGTTGATGTGCTAAAAATACCGAGGATACTACGTTAAGGGTAAAACTATTTAGATGGAGTATGTTTAACTAGATATGTTTTTTTTTGTTTAAGCGGACATTTAAAATATCTAAACTCATGTATAGCTAGCAACTATTTGTGTATTGCTTGCTGGATTTTTTGGTGAATCAAGTGTTTTCATGCTTTCTTTTCTTCCAATTTCTGTAACCATCTTTGGCATCAGCTTTCTATGTTCCATTCAGTGACGTATCTCTAAAATAACATCGGTTAAGGTTTGGTGTTTCCTTATTCTTCCAGGGCTTGGGTTTATCACATCAGTACTTTTTGTCTTCTTTGCTGGTGTCTTCGTATCGTCTTGGATGGGGGCCACTGTCTTTGGGATTGGAGAATGGATTATCAGACGAATGCCCCTGGTGAGCCATATTTACTCTGCTTCCAAGCAAATTAGTGCTGCAATTTCTCCAGGTAAAATTCATTCATCTCAATTTGGACAAATTAACTTATAATTTACTGTAATTGCTTAATCTAAACTGTAGTAGTAGTTCCGCCGAGAATGAATGTCAGAGTTTTCTAGGATAGGCACATATTATTTGTTCCATTAGATTCGTTAAAGTTATTTTTTTTAAACTCTGCAGACCAAAATACAACTGCATTCAAAGAGGTTGCAATCATTCGTCATCCACGTGTTGGGGAATACGCATTTGGTTTTATCACGTCATATGTCACTCTTCAGGTACTTAATTCCTTCATTGCATCAAATGATTGACAATTTCAAAGGATTAAAAGAGAAAATTATTGAACACTCAAGTAAGCTCTTCCGAGCGTAGTTGTGCATCTATATCAAAAATATTTTATATCTCCGGCTTGTAATTGCTCCAGGGTTAATAGTTCCAGCCGTCTGGGAAGTGTTATCATTGGTTGTGACATATGCTTTAGATTTTCTGCGTTTTTAAAAAACATGTAACACTGAAGAATTGAAGAACTGTAACCCTGGTGTTATTTTTTTTTTCTGCCTACTCCAATGTTTTTGACTCTTTCAGTCTTTCGTAGAATTGAAGAATTCTCGATGTAGTCTACAAAAGTTTTCTTCAGCTTTATCAGTGGTACATAATTTCCAATCATATACAGCCCCATGAATTTGATGTTACTGTGTCGACTGATTGGAATACCAAATCTGTTCTAAAAAATCCCTATTTTAGTAATACTGCTGGAAAAAAAGAGAGATTTAGGAAAAAAGTTCGAACCATAGATGGTTTCACTGGAATTCAATGGACACTCATGCAAATTGGCGTGATTAGGTTTGCTAGACGAAGAAATCAATAAATAAGAAACCAATTGAGTAACTTGTGGCCATATTATTATGGTTATTATTTGTGGTCTTTTCTCTCTTTTTAAGAAATTTATAAATAAGGGATATGGAGAAGAAGAGAGGAAGCAGGAATAGAAAGAGGTGTATGACACACTCAGTGGGATACTTTGGAAAATAATAAGGTTAAAAGGGAGGGCAGCACAGAAATTCAAAAAGTAAGATGTATCTAATTTCGAATGAATTATAAGACTTGATTAAAGTAAATACATAAACATGTAGTCTATTCAGAATTTCCGTATTGTTATATAGACATAAAAGTGAAAACATCTAATCATATTTTCACCAATTTATACAATTAAAATAGAAACAATTTTTTTTATAAATTCTACTCCACTTATATGAGAAATTCATACTTTTATCAAATCCTTCCGTAGGGATATAAACTGGTTGAGCAGTACTATATAGCAAAAACCATTTAAAGATAAGCATGCCATTTTTAACTCTCATACACTAGCCAGTAGAAGGTCTAATAATAAGAATGAGATGAGCACATTATAATTTAAAGACTAAACGATTACTGACTGATGTGGGATAATTAACAAACTCAAAATTATTATTATTCCGCTTGACGTATCTTCATGTGAAAGAGGTGTACGTATAGGGCAATATCACTCCTTCTATGGGAGAATTAAATTAGATCTTAAAGGTAGGCCTTTTTTACCTGTTGGAAGAGGCACTTATAAAAGGAGGTATGCTTGGCATGCGTTGTTTTAATAAAAAGAAACCTATTTGTTCTGTATGTATCCATTTTTATAATGTTTGCATGTCATTAGAACAATATTACTCAAAACGTAAGTTGAACTATGATTATCAAATTATCAAGAACAATATTATGTATCACCACTTTTATAGACTAGTAGGGATTGACCCTGCATTTTACTTTTCATCATTCTCAATAAATATAGAGTGGGTTGTCCTCACTAATTAGAAAAAATACATTATATTTACATGGTTCATTTGTTTAAGTTTATCACTGTTCTCCACCAGGCCATATCAATTGGTTCAGTTTTGAGTCAAAACTGAATATACTGTACTCTCATAGCTAGTTCTCCATCCCCAAGCCTTGATATCATTGTACGGCGACATTAATTGTGAATAATATATATGATGTGATTTGCATTTAATGGTATGATATTGTGTTTTGGTAACATTGGACTATCCAAGACCTTACATGTGAACTTCATGCCTTCATGACTTCCTCCGTTTCTTTTCTTGTTTTCATTGGCGCGGAATAAGATTAATTACAAGGGTTTGTCGCAATTTCTTTCTCCAGATTTATGTTTTTCTTTTGTTTATTTCTATATGCAGACTGATGATGGGGATGAGGAGTTGTGCAGTGTTTTCGTGCCAACAAATCACTTGTACATTGGTGATATACTTTTGGTTAACTCCAAGGATGTGATGCGACCAAATCTTTCTATTCGTGAAGGGATTGGTATGTTTCTACTTTCTATATTTGTTCTTATATACTCACATGAAAGATGTCATATGGAGCTCAATTTGTTTAAACACATACGTGCGGAGATTTAATTCTTTTAAGTTCTTCAATTTGACTTGATTGTGTGTATGGTAACTGATTACGTGCGGAGGTTTAATTCTTTTAAATTCTTCAATTTGACTTGATAGTGTGTATGGTAACTGAAAATCTTACCCAGTTAAAATTATCGTTAAGAAATGTTAAAAAGAGAAATGAAGAGAGCATCCAATGCGTTATGGTTGTATTAGTACTTAAGTCTATCTCTCTAGGTTATAATAAAAGATCCAAGACTTGTACTTTAAAGGATGAATGAATAATCTGCTAAGAAGGTCACTTTTTATTTTCTCCTACCTCCAACATTAAGTACCACAATGACTTTAATTTTGTAATTTAAATTCGAAGGTTTTCGTGTCTGATTCAATTTTGATATTGATCAAAGACTTCTTTACTTCACCTTAAAATTTGGTGTTTTAATTGTGTATATTTGTGTTCTTCCTTTGCCCCGTGATTATTCCCTTAAATTAAATCGCTGCTAATTTAGTGTTGTCTACTCTAATTTACGAGATAGGTAACACACAATTTCTGTATAAATGTAGTATGTTTACTCCAGTTTCTTGTCTTTTTTTACTTTGTTAGTCAACATGAGTTTTCTAGACTCTGGAACCATATTTGCGCAAGTGTAGGTTGATTATTATATTGTGTGGTGTTCATCTCTTATTTTTTAAAACTGGTAAAATGCTATAAATTCAGAATAAAATTGTGGATTCTTTTGTTCCACCCTCTTGTTCAATTTTATTCAAACACTGGTTGTCGTCTAGGCTCCGGTGGTGCTCTAAAACCACTTTTTTCAAGTTTTCAACCACAATCAACACCTTAAATTACCATGAGATATGGGTTTTCTCCATCTTCTTTTTGCTTAAATAGGAATTTAAACTTGGCCTTGTTTTCATTTGATTGTAATATTATCTGTTGCATACCATATTTTGTTTTATGTAAGTCAGACCTGTGAATAATTAGCTACTCATTTTCTTTTAAATTATAACGTGAGACTCACTTTCTTTCTAAAATGACAGAGATCATTGTTTCTGGGGGTATGACAATGCCACAGAAGATATCTCCTACTGAGAGGATCGGCCGACACGGTGACAGAATCCCGCTAAACAGAATCGTCTAACATGTGTGACCTATGAAATTAAAACGCTATTTGCATATGTTCTACTTGAAAATGTTTGTCCGGAATGTGAATTAGTATGCATACATGAAAATGGATATCCTGTCTAATCGTAGTTCAGTTTTGTAATTTGAAGTTTGGAAATATAATTCTGCCTGCCTGCACACATACATACATTTATGATATATAGAATTTTCAGTTTTCCGCCTATATGAAAGTATCCGTTCGCTTCCTCTTTCTTTTATCACAGGCTGTTATAACTTGCACTTGTTTTTTCCAAATTTGGAAACCCATGGGCACCAAAGTTACATACTGTTGGTATCTTTCAGACTAATATGGTAGGATATATGCAAGGAAATAGGGGTGGGCACGGGGCGGATTGGGGCGGATTTGTTTCAATCCTAATCCAACCCGTAAAATAAATGGCGGGACGGATTGGGACGGATTGATGAAATTTAAATCTCAACCCAACTCAATCCAACCCGTTACAATTAAAACTTCAACCCAACCCAATCCAACCCGCAAAATAAATTGCGGGTTGGGGCGGGTTGGGTTTAGATTGATTCTTAAATTTTTATTTTGGTCATTCATTTTTCATAGTTTGCATAATCAACCCAAATTTTAAAATAAATTGAATATTTCAAACAGAAATATAAATTAAATTCAATCAAAGTACGTTTAGAACATTCACGAACAAGTAATAAAACTAAAATATAGCAATAATTAAATGTTGATATCTTAAAATACACATAATGTATATATATATATAGCGGGTTGAAACGGATTAACCCGCGGTTTGTGAACCTCAACCCTAACCCAACCCGCAAAATATATAGCGGATTGGGGCGGGGTGGATTGATTTTTTTTTGGACATTCAACCCACCCCAATCCTCCCCAATCCATGCGGGTTGGGTTACGGAACGGATTTACGGATTTTTTGCCCACCGCTACAAGGAAATATGGCAAGCTATGGATAATGTGTGATTATTTTTTTCTTGTGGATTTGCAAGTTTAGATAATCTGTTGTGAAGAGACTTGATGTTTTATATACATTTCCTGTATAAATGGATTGAATTGTTCTGTAATATGCATATAATGCTTATAAGAGAGTGTGCGCAATGGCAAGTGCATTGTGTATATAACGATACAATAGTGAGGTGGCAGGGCATACAAAAACAACATCATCGTCTCACAAGTAAAATACACAGCCTAATATTCAGTACCACCAAAAGAAGAAAAGCAAACGACAGCTTAAAGTCCATTTTAATTATCTCACATCATGTTCCACTGTTATCTTCAAGCAAAAAAGTTTATTAAATGTGGAGAACGGAAGTTCAGTTTAAAACTTTGAGACTTTTCATGCCTACAGATAAAAAAGAAAAAATACTCGGTTTTTTCAGGCCATAATGCAAAGAAACATGGTCTGAAGGATGAATTTAAAGTTCAAACAAGCACTTTATTGCACATTGATGAAAGCTACCAGAGCTCTAACGAATCTTAGATAAGCCCATGAGAATAACGACTCCGGAATGCACCATGAATCAAAATAATCAGATACAATTTATGAAGGTCAAACTAATTCAATAAAAAGAAGAGCAAATATTCAGAAAACATTATATAGTTCAGCCAACTCCTAGATATATACTTATATAGAACATTAAATCTCGTCGATACAGGATCAACCAAGTTGGAAGGTTAACTCAATACGAAGATGAAGTTCGACGTCTATAGGACCCCGAGAAAAACATTGTATTTCACATGCATCTCAAGTTTTCCAAACCCGAATGGTGCCATCAACCGAGGCAGTGATCATGCAGTTGTCCTTTGGGTGATAACTTACGCTAGTCACCTGGAGAATTAAACACCAAAATAAGAGTCTGACTTCATCAAATTGAAATTATTTCTCAAAATAATTTCCAAAACTGAATAGATGATTGAAATGACCATTGTCATATTTCAGTTGACATTTGGAAATAGTCCCCCAAAAAATAGGTCGGGAAGTTGACACAAGAAAACATATTGATCTGAATCCACAGGTCTATTGAATCTATCACTGATGTACTTGGCACTGTTTACTAAGTATGATTCTTGTAGAGGAAACAAAAAGATGCCAGTGTCACACCAATCACTCGCATCTTCATGTAATGAGAATAAATGGATTTACATTTACCACCGAAAAACAACCCTTTTCAGATAGTCTATGTGAAAGCAGTTACTCAAGTTGCCTCCAAACAAACTGTTTCCAACTTTCCAAAAACTGTGCATCGTGTTAGTTCCGGAACGGGATATTTAGGAACTGAGAGAGTATGAGAGATGGATTCTTCATTGCCATATCATCTATTTGACTACCATACAAAAAAATAAAACAAGAAAATATAAAAATATTCTGGAACCCAACACTCAACCGCTAACACGATAACCAGATTCCCATGAATAGTTTATAACGACCTATTGCACTTTCAAAGAAAAACATACCACTGAGCTATGAGCTCGAAAGCTGGACACTATTGATGCATCAACTAAATCCCAGAAGAAAACAAGCCCATCCTCAGACCCACCAGTCACGTGTGCGTCACTGTTTGTAAGGCAGCAATCCATCTTGTACGCCTGGTTTATAGCATGAAAAAATTAACATCGAGCGGAAACATGCATAATCTACTGAATTCCTGGTCAAGCCGACTTGGTAGAAGTTTTCTAAATATTTTGGTTTGTCCGAAGCTCTTTGGCTGCAGGCTATGTACTAGGCTCTACAATTCAAGACATATATAGTCTACTTTGCTTAAATTTAATTTTCACAAGCTCGGTTGTTTCCATAATGTCGATTTATAATGCTAAGAAAATGCAATGCACATTTCTTTTCCTTTGCTGTATTGAGAATTTTGGGAAATTTGTGCTAAAGAATATACACTACTGTATCTTCAACTTTACATAATTTTTAGCCCTCATTTTCTCCCTGTTGGACATTTAATATTGTTTAACATTGTTGCAATATGAAATAACCCTTTCAACTTCACAGTTATTTTAAACAAGGGTGGATAACATGCTTATCTTACTGACAATGAGTCAATTTTACCCTAACGTTGGTTTTCTCGTTAAGAAACAAACATGGCTGTACCCATCACCGGTTTATAACTAGAAAATGATAAAGCAACTGAGCTAGGCTTATGTTCTGACCTTGCAAGTATGACCTTTATACTCTTGTAACAGCTCACCACTAGATCTGTTGTGCAAAGACACCAAATATGCGGTTATAAGATTCTAAAAGGTCATATTAGGTTTTTATTTTTTTATTTTAAAAAAGAATACCTGTCAAGAAGACGTATAGTAGAGTCTAGGCAACCGGCTAACACACAGTTACCATCATTCGAAAGAGAAATACAATTGACAGGTTGACCCAAGTTATCCGATAATTCTCTAAAAACGAGCAGCAAAATTTAGTTAGGAAGGAGTGAAAACTCAAAGCATAAAACTATTCCAAATATGTCACAAGAAAAGAATTGCATGATAGACTGCTGCTACTACGTACCTACCCATTCGAATATCAAATGTCCGTACAGTTCCATCAACACTTCCAGCAATAATTTCAGTTTTTGTTAAACAAACAGACATCACACTATCTAAAAATGTGTCAATAATCTGCCATCCAAAAAAGAAAAAAAGAACAATATGTGAGAAACGAAAGATAGACTATCCAGTTACGGAAGAAGAGAGCAGATGAGAGAAGGGAGGGGAAGGAGGTATATATACATGAATATAGAGAGAGAGACCTGTATTGGCTCAGTGCTATGGGATCGGCAGTCCCAAGCACGAACCGATTGGTCATACCCTGCTGATACTACAACAGAAGAATACTCATTGAACTTTACGGCATTCACCTGGAGGAAAAAGAATTGTGATGAGAAAAAAAAATAAAAAAATAAATATCTACCTATCAAATATGAAGGAAAAAAGGACTGCATAAAACTCAAATTAATCTTTAAGAAACATTAGTTGTAAGTTGTAACACTGTTCCAATATAACTGGCTGACACTCCTTACGATTTAATCTTAACAAATCTAACAGAGCACTACAGAATTTCATAATCCGGTCAATAAAATGGACTATTTTCCTAAATGTCGCTGCAACTGTATTCGATTAGAATTACTAATAGACACATTCAGAAAAACAACAAGACTACTCAATAAACAGGGGAAAATAAGATAAAAAGAGAAACTGACCTCACTGTCGTGACCACGAAATTTTCGGATAACACGCCCTGTTGCTACATCCCAATAGAAGATTTGACGATCACCGCCACAGGATACTAGCTTGGAGTTGTCCCTACAGGACAAAAAAATGTCAAAAAAGTATCATTGAGAAATCTCATGTCCTTGTTGGCAGCTAATTTTTTTACATTTGAATGGTCGTGTTAATAGAAAAAGAGTGAGAGAGAGCGCACTGATGTTGAGAAAAATAAATAAATTTTATTTGGATCAGTAAATATCAGCTCAACAAATGGAATATAGTTCATACTGTACTAAGTGTGGATAGTTTATTCTTTTGAAATGAAGATGAAAATTGTTATAACAACATATAGGGCAAGGCATGTGACTAGCAAGTTGGATCAAACGTTAGTTTAATGCAAATCAAAGTAAATTGTGGACATACTCAAACTTCAATTATTTTCTAAAACCAGTGAAAAAGAAAACAGACCCAACATATATTCTACCACTGCCAGAAAACTTTCGCTAAAATTCCCCTCAAATCACTAATATTCTACTCCCCAAACTACTCAAAGCAGTGCACGAAACCAAATCAATCGCCCAAGAAATTTATCAAATGATCCGTCGTACATGGCTGTCATAATGAATAAACTTGAAGTTTCTTATAGTATGCATTAGTATGACCTAGCAGTTTCTATATATGAAACTACATAACCTAACAACTAAAAGGTGGTAAGAGTTAGCTAAATAGGTACAAGTCTACAAGATCAAAGGTGTCTTCAAGAATGACCCCAAGCGTTGCTCATCAAGTAAGATTTAAGTGTAAGTATATGCATAACGCATACAATACAATTAATCATGCAAATTTGTCTGGAATGTAGCATTCCCACAGTCGTGACTCGTGAGTATCTTTGCTTAATAATAGGGTGTAAGTCCAGCATTGCTTGTCGAAGATAATAATTCCTCCGGCAAAAAATGGCGGTACAGACTATTTAGATGAAACCACAGCAGCCATAGATTACGGCTCAAAAACATTACCACTGACCATTTCAAAAGCTAGTAATTTGTTTGTTACTATGTAGCACTGGTATCTTGACTGTATATCATTACATTTTCACTATATAAATGTCAAAATGAATTTGATATATTGAAATCCTAAAATAGAAACTCGAACTTATGTGATTTATATCTAAACCCCCTTAGGTTCTCTAAACTGCTACTAAACTTCCACTCCCTTTCACAAACTTCTAATTCGGTCTCGTTTTAATAAAAAAAATTTACTGAATAATCCAAATGGTGTAAGACCATACAACACAGTGTTGCACAAAAAATCCATAATTGCAGAATAAAAAAGAAGGGTTTTTTATGGTTTTTGTGCCGTTTTCGCGATTAATACCCCACATTCTTATACTGAGTACCCTGAATTCAAAAAATTTAAACTATTCCGCCCAATTATGTGTAAGAAAATAATTGAGAATTTAGAGTACTAACTAAGAAAATAAATGAGAATTCACGGTACCAAATTGAACGGAATAGTTCACAAAAAAAACCAGGGTACTACTAATTAAGAAAATTGAGAATACGGGGTACTGATCAAGAAAACGTTAACTATTCAAGGTACAAAAATGCTAAAAACCCAAAAAAAAAGTAAAAAAAGTGAATACATACAGTACTGCTATTTTGACCGGCTTATAACTACATACATGCAATTTTGACCGGCTTATAACTTGTATCAAAATTGTCGAAATATTTTTTTCTTTTTAAATCTAATCATTAAATTTAACATTTGAACTATACCAGGAGCTTTTGAAAATTTTCCTTCCGATAATTTTAATACAAGTTATCGGCCGGTCAAAATTGCATGTAGTTTCGTAGTGGACAATTAAATAGGAACGGAGAAAGTAATAAATAATAACAAAAACTAACTAAATAATCCAAAGGGACCAAAAAAACCCGTAATTAGAGGAATAAAAAAGTAAAAAATACAAACGTGGTGCAATGGACGTCACGGACTTCACGAGCATGTGCTTTGTAAGTCTTGATAATAATGCCACGGTGCGGGTTCCAAAGGCGAACGGTACGATCTTTACCGCAACTAAGGCAGTATTTACCGTCCGCATTGAACCTCGCCGCTAACACCGCTCCCTCATGACCTTTTAAAACCGCATTCTCCTTACTCGGAACCGCCGACACTTTTTCCTCTTTACTACTGCTGCTCATCTTCAACGTTTTTTTTTTTTTTTTTTTTTAATTGAAGAAAACTGATATTGTTTGGTTTGTTTTGGTTTTGGTTTTGGTTTTGGTTTTGGTTTTGGTTTTTGATTGGATTCAATTATAAAATGGGTAAAAATTCAAATAACTCACTATGACTGATTTGCAAATTAACCACATAAACTATCAATTTTTGCAATTAACTCCCTATAACCCTCTTCTAAATGAGATTCCGGTTGATTTTCATCTATGTGCATATTTGGCATCAATTTTTTTTATTATATTTTTTACTTTTTTGATTTGAAAAAACCACATGCATTTGGTATCATTGTTTTTTTTTTCTCTTTTAAAAATCTAGATTTTGAACGAATATAACTAGAAAAGCTAAAAGCAAAAAAGGCATATAAGAATTTAAATGAATATTGATTTTATCTCAACTAAAATTTTATTCTTATACTTGACATATTACTTGCACGTTAAAATATGATATTTTGAAAATCTATCAAAAAATGGCTTATGAAGTTATTTTGATTGAAAAAGCAGAAGGTTATTAGCTAATGCCAAAATTCAATATTTTGAAAGTTACGTTTTTTAAGTTTTTGCCAAACACTCATGTATATATTGAAAAGCAAGTTTTTTTTCTACTGCTTTCTGAAAGAAGTTTTTTTTACAGAAAAAGATGATATCAAACGACCCTATGATAATCACTTATTATGGAATTACATAAAAAAAAATAGTTTTTCTCCATTTTTTTTTTTTATATAAATCCTTTTCCGATGGATTTTTTAAGATAATTGTAATCTCAACTAATGTGCATTGACAAACTATATATATCAAACAAATCATTTTGTAAAACAAACAAATGAATAAAAAGTTACGTCGTTTTAAAGATGAATTTGGGAGTTAATTGTAAATGTTTAATAGTTTATGAGGTTAATTGCAATAATAATTATTTAATTATTTTAGCAGTATTAAAAAGCTCAACTCTGTACCCGAACTCCAAACCGTTAAACATGATCAACCGCTCTCCTTAAAAAACATCTCTTTCTTGAATTGATGGATTAAACATGCTCACGTATAGTTTGTTTTAATTAGTGAAGTTGTGGTTAAGACATCAAATGATTATGATAGAACATAAAAATTGGACCCGAGTATTCTATTCGGGTAATAACCAATCCACTTTATAAATGGGTATCCAACGCTTAAATGGGTCATCCCATACCTTTTTCATCATAAAATAAGGCTGTTATTATCAAAAGCCCAAGCCCACTTAACTAGGGACCCATATCTGAAAAGCCCCCTGAGATGAAGACATTTGTCAACATCCTAGAAGGCATAGTTGCCTATAAATAGCCAACTACCCCTCCTAGAAAAGGACCAGAAAAATCTATCCAAAAATTATAGAGAGAAGTGGAGAGAAGAGAAAAACTAATCAAAGCTTATCCAGTAAAGAAACAAACCGAACAGAGAAAGAACCGAGCATCGAAGAAGAAGGAGAACGATCAAGATAAGAGTTTAAATATTTAAATCAAACGCAATTGTAGCAAGTTAATAATAATCCGAACAAGTGTAATGACCCGATCAATAATAAAGACCAAGAAGTGTTCATTACTTGCAGCTAATTTATCATTATTTTATTGTTGAAAAGCCTAACGCTACCGACCAAAGTTATGGCCTTATCAAATGGCGCCGTCTCCGGGAATCATCTAGTCCCCAACTAGTTTAGAATTCGAATACCAATCCTCTACCAGACGAGCGACAATGGTGACCAATGTAGAAGAAACCCATCCCGAGATAGTAGAAACCAATAACCAAAACGTACAATTCAGCCAACAAGACCTCGACGATCTACTCGAAATCCGTGATAGAAATGACGCTATCCAGCCCGGAAATCAACCAACAACCTCCTATGTCAACCAAGAACCACCCCAGCGAGTTGAAGGGATTGTTGACGAACCCTCCTCGTCCTCGGATGGCGAGCAAATCATGCCCGTATTAAGGCGAGCACGAAGACGCCAACCCGGATCCCAAGCAGGGCCGAGCCCAAGAGTCCCTTTGCCGACAGCCTCGGTCAACTCCGGTGCTCGTCTACAAACGAACGAAGATCGCCGATATGGTATGCCCGGGGGTCATGTACTTGAACAGTTGTCCCGACCACCGACTCTTCCGCCGAGGATAATTACACCATCCACGGTGGAAGTACAACACGTTGTCCTATCAGCCGATGAAAGGAACTATGCCCAGCTGCAAGCTCAACTGGCGGCATGCATGACGGCCATGACAGCTGCTGGCATCGCATTGCCAATTACCCAGCTCGCCAATACAGACAAAGATCTACGCCGTGAAGCGGAAGATTCAGCTTACAAGGCCGCCCTAGAAGCAGCAGGGCGACGAACCAACACAAGACTGCCCCATCAAGGGGGCAGTGTCCCCGAGATGATCCCTCCGATAGTCGTCCACCCAAACACTCATAGGGAACGCGTCCTCGATACCCACACGAAGGACGGTAGATATCCCGAACACATGATCGGGGAAAGTTATGGACCACCACCACATCAGCGGGGATACCCCCCCTACCAAGCCTCGGATGACGCGTTCCAACAAGCATGGAACGTGTGCCAAGAAACCCCATGCGCCGAACAAATCACGAGGTATTGCAATCCGGCGGGGTTCGTCATCCCTGAGTTCAGGCTTTATGATGGAAGGAGTTGTCCTATCGACCATCTAAGGCACTACAAGACGAAGATGGAATTGTGGAGTGATGACCAGACACTCATGTGCAAATTTTTCAAAAACAGCTTGGGCCAAGAGGCTTTGTCATGGTATCACAACTTACCACGGGGCTCCATAAGAGACTGGGCAGAACTGCTAAGAGCGTACTCCACTCGATACGCCACCCACAGGAAAAAGAAGGTTAGCATCGAAACCCTTCTGAAAATGACGATGATACCGAATGAGAGGCTCAACGACTATTGCATACGCTTCATCGACGTAGCCAACCAGATTCCACAATACGCCAATAATATAGCCATCCAGAACTTTATCAATTCCATCCCTAATGGCTATTGGGCGAGAAGGAAGTTCATAGGCAAAGACTTTCCGACCACAGATTCTCTACTGGCCTACTGTACCCACCTCACCGATAAGAATGATGAAATTCGTTTCCTAAACCGAACACTACCGAGAAGGGAAACTGTTTGGGAAGCACAGGTGGGTCGCAAAAGAGCCAGGAACAACCATGAAGAAGCATTCAAACCGACCAGGAAGGACAAAGGTCCCGAGGTCCACAGGAGGGACGAGCGACAACGAGAACCTGAGCCTAAACCGCTCCAGATCGCATACCCCACCCCGATCAACGAGCCTAAGCCGCTCCAGCTCACTTATCCAATGCCCCCCAAACCGATCCAACAAGATCGGTTCCAAGATAGGGAACGCCGAAATAACTTCGGACCGGTCGAACTACGATATACTTTCAACATGTCCGCTGACGATATCCTAAAAGATATATGCATGGAAAGTTGGTACTCCCGACCACAACCGATCAATTCTCCCCCCAATATGAGAGACTCCAAACTTTTCTGCACATATCACGAGGATCACGGCCACCTCACCGAGCGTTGCCGTCACCTGCGATGGAAGATGAACCTGTGGGGTGATGCGGGATACCTAGCTAAGTTCATCACAGGCGCAGGGAACAAAGGCAAACAACTGGCCATCGAGGGAGCCGGCAACCGGCAGGGAAAAACGATCAACGTCGTTCACATATCACGACCCAAGGGAACAGGTGGAGAACGATCACGACAGAGGCAATTGGCGCACTTTGGCCAGGTAGCCAAGGCGTCACAAGCGTCGACCTCTAAAAGACAATGTACGTCCCGACGATGTCCACCCATTTCCTTCTCGGGTCACGACGAGGAAGGGGTGATATATCCCCATGGGGATGCCATTAATCTCCGTGTTCAAATTGGCCGCGACACGGTCAGCAGGGTGCTAGTCGACCAAGGAGCCTCTTGTGACATCATGTACAGAGAGCTGTTCGACAAAATGGAACTCAAAATACAAGATCTCCAACCAACCAATGTCACCTTGATCGGGTTCATCTCCGAGATGACTAAACCTTTGGGTAAGATCGTCCTCAGCGTCACAACTGGATCCGTTTCAGTTCCCGTGGAGTTCTTAGTAGTCAACGACAACTCCGGCCACAACGCAATCTTGGGCCGACCTTGGCTGCATGCCATGCGGGCCATACCCTCGACCTACCACCAAAAAGTCAAATACCCCAATGACAGGGGAGAGATCGAGACAGCTAGGGGGTATCAAGAAGATTCAAGACGTTGTGAAGACATTACCGCAGCCCTACAAAAACAGCTGATCGTTATCGAACAACCCACCAGCACAAAGAAGCTGATCAACCAAATATCCAGAACCGAGAGAGTTGTTGAAGAACAAGTAGGAGAAACACTTAGGAAGGTGTATATCCCGGATATGGACGAGGAGCACTACTTTCTCCTCGGGAATAACCTTCCAAAACGGGAATCCGAAGAGTTGGAAGCATTCCTCTTCAGCAACGTTGATAAGTTCGCATGGAGTCCTAAAGACATGCCAGGCCTAGACCCCGAAACGGCATGCCACCACCTAAGTGTTAATGACGAGTACAAGCCGGTAGCTCAAAGGAGCAGAAAAGTGTCTGTACAGCACAGAGCAGCTATAATCGCTGAAGTACAAAAACTATTGGAGGCTGGAGCCATAAGGGAGGTTTTCTATCCGAAATGGTTATCCAATCCAGTCGTAGTCCCAAAAAAGAACGGAAAGGAGAGAGTCTGTATAGACTTCACCAATCTCAACAAAGCTTGTCCAAGGGACCACTTTCCCCTCCCGAGGATAGATCAACTGGTGGACGCGACTGCGGGAGCAGAAAGAATGACCTTCCTCGACGCATATTCAGGATATCACCAAATTCCCCTAGCCCACGAAGATCAAGAAAAGACGTCCTTTATATCGCCTTTGGGAAATTATTGCTACACGGTAATGCCGTTCGGCCTGCGCAACGCGGGAGCAACATACCAAAGGATGATAACGAGGGTATGCAGAGATCATATAGGGAAGACGATGGAGGTTTACATAGACGACATGGTCGTCAAAAGTGAAAAGGCTACGTCCCACCTCCAAGATATCAAAGATGTCTTCAGTACGCTGGGCAAGCACAAATTGAAGCTCAATGCGAGCAAGTGTGCTTTCGAAATCAGCAAAGGAAAATTTCTGGGGCACATGGTCAGCCGACGAGGAATAGAGGCAAATCCCGACCAGATCACAGCTCTGCAGAACCTGGCAGCGCCCAAGAATAAGAAACAGGTACAAGAGCTCACTGGAATGATGGCCGCTTTGAGCAGGTTCATCAGTCGATCCGCAGATAAGGGACGACCGTTTTTCGAATCACTCAAGAAAGATAGAAAATTCGTGTGGGACCCGGAATGCGAGGCTTCATTCCACACTCTCAAAGAATACTTGAGGACGTTGCCACTGCTGGTAAGGCCGAGCAAAGGAGATATTCTGGCATGCTACCTAGCAGTTTCCACTACAGCTGTGAGTGCAGTCATCCTCAGAGAAGAGGGTCGCGAACAATATCCGATCTACTTCGTCAGCAAAACTCTGGTCGAGGCCGAAACACGTTACCTCCCCTTGGAAAAGCTGTGTCTGGCCTTGGTCGTCGCCACCAGGAAGTTGCCACACTATTTTATAGCTCATCAGGTCCGGGTATACACGAAGTTTCATATCAAAGAGTCACTTCGACGGACAGACATAAGCGGTCGGGTTGCCGCCTGGGGGGTCGAACTATCCCAATTTCATATCGAGTTCGTACCCCGACATGCCGTAAAAGGACAAGTCTTGGCCGATTTCGTTGCGGAGTTTACCGAAGGCTATGACGAGCCATTGGCACTCTCTCCACAGTCACACTGGCAGATACATGTCGACGGATCAGCCACCAAGGACGGATCCGGAGCAGGGATCGTCCTAAAGTCTGGAGAGGGAGCAATCATCGAAAAAAGCATAAAACTGGGCTTTCGAGCTACCAATAATGAGGCAGAATACGAAGCCATGATAAATGGTATGCTCGTCGCCCGTTCCCTAGGATGCTCCCACTTAGTTGCCAGTTCAGACTCCATGCTCATTGTCAATCAAGCCCTCGGCGAGTACCAAGCCAAAGATGACAGGATGATCCTCTATCAAGAGAAAGTCCAAAGCTTGATGGCCACCTTTGAACAATGTGAGTTAGTTAGGATCAATCGCACCGAAAATGCACATGCCGATGCCTTGGCCACCCTAGCCTCGACCTTAACATTAACCGATACCCGGTCGATCACAGTGGAACTACTGATGACCCCTAGCATAACTAAAAGGATAGACCGAGTGACTTCAGTACAGTACGAACTAGGTTGGATGGACGACATGACTCAATATCTGCGAAGTGGGACGCTCCCAGCCGACAAGATAAAAGCGCTGAAAATTACGAGAAAAGCTCCCCGTTTCTGGCTATCCGAGGACGACAAACTGTACAAATCCAGTTACCGGGGACCCCACCTACTGTGCGTGCCTCCCGAGCTACAATTGTCGGTCCTGGAGGAACTCCATGAAGGATCCTGCGGCGCACACATCAAAGGGCGATCCCTTGCAAACAAGGCAGTTACCCAAGGGTATTGGTGGCCCTATATCAAGCGAGATGCTGATGTATATGTCCAACGTTGTGATAAGTGCCAACGATTTGCCAAAATACCACGACTCCCCTCGTCTCTAATGGCCCCCGTATCGGCTCCATGGCCGTTTGCACAATGGGCAATAGATCTGATCGGAAAACTCCCAAAGGCCCCGGGGAGCGTGGAATATCTGATCGTCGCGACGGATTATTTCACCAAATGGGTTGAAGCTAAGCCCCTCCGAGAAATCAAAGCGAGCAACGTCAAACAATTCATCTGGGAATACATCATAACCAAGTTCGGAATACCGTACGCTATTGTCGCCGACAACGGAACCCAGTTCAAAGATGCACAATTACAACTGTGGTACGAGGAACTAGGAATCCGAAAGTTCTATTCGACGCCGACATACCCACAGGGTAACGGCCAGGCAGAGGTATCGAACCGAACAATACTAGACGGCATCAAGACAACCCTTGAGCAAGCAAAGGGGAGATGGCCCGAACGGCTACTTAACGTCTTGTGGTCGTGCAAAACCACGCTGAAGACGGGCACCAAGGAAACCCCATTTAGCTTAGCATACGGTGTCGAGGCCGTCATACCAACAGAAATTGGGCTACCCACGCTCCGAACAACTTTAGTCGAGCATGGAAACAATGAACAAAGAATGAGAGAAGAACTTGACATGATGGACGAGAAAAAAGAGATAGCAGCTCTTACACTCGCGAAGTATCAACAAGGTGTCAAACAAGCATACGACAAGAGGGTAAAAGGGACCAAAGAGTTCATAGTCGAAGAACTGGTGCTACGGCGAGTAACTGTGTATACCCGAAATGAGATACATGGAAAATTGAGCCCCACCTGGGAGGGACCATACGAGATCGTAAAAAGAACAAGCCCAGTTACCTACAAACTCAAAAGCGTTCTGTGCGAAAATAGCAGAGGGGAAAAAAATTCTTGGAACGTGGCTAACCTAAAGAAGTACTACATATAAGCCAGACCGTCAGTACAAATACAGGTGCCGCCTTATCTCTCTAACTAATACCCTTGCCTTTTGAATAAATAAAGTATCATATCATGCTGTCTAACCAATGCAGCTGAAATTCCCAACATGGCCGAAGAGCCTAGGAATACTGTGAAATTCCCAACATGGCCGAAGAGCCTAGGAATACTGTGAAATTCCCAACATGGCCGAAGAGCCTAGGAATACTGTGAAATTCCCAACATGGCCGAAGAGCCTAGGAATACTGTGAAATTCCCAACATGGCCGAAGAGCCTAGGAATACTGTGAAATTCCCAACATGGCCGAAGAGCCTAGGAATACTATGAAATTCCCAACATGGCCGAAGAGCCTAGGAATACTATGAAATTCCCAACATGGCATGTCTAAAAGAATGCCTAGGAATACTTATGTATATGCAGGTACACGTTGACCCAATGAGGAGACGAAAAGAAATACAGCAATGAGGAGACGAAAAGAAATACAGCAATGAGAGGATGAAAAGAAATCCATCAAAACAATGAAATAGCAGCAACGGGAATATCCAATACACGTATAACGAAATGAAGCAGATAATAAAGGTCCACATTATGGAGGCAACACAATTGCCAAACGAAGAAATCAACAAAGGAAAATCAATCCAATCAATGAAATATCCGTACAACAATGAGAAGATCCGAAAACGGGAGAACAGAAGTAAAACAAATAGTCCTCGCCCGCGTTACGGAGGCAACAGGATACAACCAACAAATAAAGAAATTTATTTAAGAGCTACTACATGAGGAACATGACGGTAACTGACCAAGTGACACTTCTTCGTCATCCGTCGATGTATCCCCATCAGTTTCCTCGCCATCAAAACGCTCCTCCGAAATAAGGGCATCAAAGTTGGTCGTATGTGCGCCAACGCATGTCAACGTCTTAAGCCGCGCAGAGAATTCGGCTCCTTTAGCGACCTCGTGAGCATCCGAGGCCGCTTTCCGACGAGTATCGTCGAAAGGAAGTTTGCGAGCTTCGATCATAGCTGCAGAGGCATCGTATCTGGATCGGGACAAACGGAAATACTTCACCAGCATGTTCGCTTGGGTTACCAACGACTTTAGTTTATTGAAATATTTTTCCTTTACCCGCCAATATCGATCTAAACGACGTTCCTGAACCTTAACAACACGCTCGGAACGCCGAGCGTACTCACGAAAAGAAGACGCCTGAGTTTTCAACTTGGCCCTAAGTCGGCCACACAGATTGAGCAACTCGACATTCTTACCCAGTAAAAAGATATAAGGAACCTTGGCATGATTATCACTAGCCACACCAGATGGGACCTCATCTCGGGCGGCACAAGTAGGTCCTGGCCCCGGACTAACTAGGCTTGGAGAGCCAGCCTGGTGCGATGTAGTATCATGTGCCTAAAAAAAAAAAATGGGAGGAAAGGAAGAGATGAATACTAAGAAAGGAAGAGATGAATACTAAGAAAGGAAGAGCTACATATAATACGACAAAACAAACAACTCAATTATTAATCCGATAGCCCCTCAACGGACGCCGAGGTCTCTACTACATCAGCGAAATGAATATCTCGCAATGAAACAATTTGAGTCCCCAAGCGCTCACAAACGACCGCATCGATTCGCTTCAAGGCAGCCGTGGTCTCAGTTACCCCGGCCGTCGCATCAACCATGCGTTCTGCCCGGGCCACACCACTCATCCCTTTCACATGCTCAAGCACCTCTAAAGCGTGAGCTCGGGCCCAATACGCTTTCACAAAGGTTAGCAGTAGGTCCGCATCCTCCAAAACGGCACCTAGCACTAAGTTCAAGCTCGTCACACGGCCTCGGGCTTCATCACGAGAGCGCCGAAGTGCACCAAGGAGTTCTTTCGCCTTACCCTTGTTCGCCTTATAATATGCGGTCTTTTTGCTGAATTTCTCTCCCAAGTCACGTAACCGAGTCGACATGTTTGAAATATGAACATTCAGATCCTCGATTTTACGACGAGCAGACTTCAATTCAGCAGTTAGGAAAGCCTTAGACCTTTCAAGACCATCTATAACATTACCTCCGCTACGACTAGGCGAGGTCCAGACCACCATGGCCAGAGGGTTATAGGGTACCTGACAATATTTTGTTTTCACATTCTTCAAAATATGATAACCCTAAAAAAGGGAAAATTCATTCGGAAAAGCCAAACAAAAATAAACACATCACCTATATTACCACTTCTCCAAACAAATATGTTTCTAGATACAAAAGCGACCCACAAAACGGGAACCCAAAGACTTTACAATAAGATACAGAGAAAATACTACTAGAAAATGGTCAAGGCTCCACCTGAGGAGATGTGGGTGGGGGAGTGACGGTGGGAGCAGACCGAGGAGTCGTTGGAGCTGACCCGGAATGAGGACGCGGCGCCGTCGAAGTAGTGTGTCCCGGCAGCCGTGGGAGCTCCTCATCTCGGAGGTTGGCCCAATCTTGCGGTTTAGGAGGTGCACCATGAGGACAGGGGTACACCAATTCCGACCACGCTTGATCCGACAAAGGAACCTTCGCGAAATTAAGCGCGCGCACATGAGCGCAATAGACGGTGAAATTCGCCGTCATAGCGTACTTTGTCCGCTCCTCAGCATGCGCCGCTTTTAGAGCCGCAATCTCGGCCTTTTCGGCTTCCACGTCCTCCGCCAAGAGCAAGTTCTCCTCCTCTAGTTGGTCGTACTTTTCGACCATGCTCTCTTTTTCCGCCTCCAATTTACCGACCTCCTCGGTCACGAGCAGGAAGTCCCCCGACACCTTATCATAGTTATCGCCCAGGGCTTTATTCTCGGCGACCAGTTTCTTTTTCTCCTCCTCGAAGGCCGCAAGCAGGTCCTTCTTCTCGGTCACTAGCTTCTCTTTCTCAGCCTCGAGCGCCTTCCACTGATCCCTCAGAGCAACGGAACCCACGAAAGCCTTGCCATCACAAAAAAAAAAGAGTAGACATGCAACATCAAACACCCTCCCACTAAAAATATGACGACCTATATAACTAAACACAGGCTAAACATACCCGAAGCGCACCACGGATGGCTTGCTCAATTAACGACGCTAACGGGAGAGCGGCAATTTCCTCCGCATCCTTGAAGACAAGGGGCTTCAGAGCAGTATACCCCATCCTTACAGCTTGGGGCTGCTCCAGCAATCTCCCCTTACACCGACCAATGTAACGGGTCATCGCGACCCCGTCCACCAACACCTCTTCAGGTAGCTCGAGAACCTCATCCTCGACGCCCACCACTACATCTTCGGCAGTCTCTTTGCCGATTTCCTCCACTTCCTCGGTCACCTCCTTCTCCGAAAGGCCAGTCTCAGGGGCCCTGTGCTCGCCCACACCCTCAATACGGGTGGGCGAGACAACAAGCGGATCCATCATCTCCTCAGTATGAATAGGCGAGATCGCAGGCAGAGTCATCGTACTCTTGCCCATGTTCACCATGAGGTTGAGATGTTCGAATATGTTATCCATCGACCCCTGAAACACAATAATACCCATAGACCGGGCAAGAGCAAGGGTAACCAATGGAGAAGTCAGTAGCTGAAACAAGATAACCAATGAAGCAAAGAACTAGAGAACAACACAACAATCAACAGCCAAGAGAATCAATGTACATATACGCATACCTCGCCAAGTGCAGGGACATCCTCGGGGATATTCCCTTGAGAAGTAGCCTCCTCGATGACCGATGTCTCGGTCCCCCTAGCCCTCTTCGTTGTTCCAACAACGGGGTCAGGTCCACGACGCTTCGAGCGAACGGTCTTCTTCCCTACCCGAGCAGCACTCCGAGCTCGAACCACCTTTAAAAATTCCTCCTCGGACTCTTTATGAATCTCGAGGACAGGATTTCCCTTCGTCACTGGCCCCGCAGGGTATCCGAGAAGCACGGGAGCAGTACGACTAGCAGGATCCCTCGTTGATCCAGGCCCCCACCATTTCCAAAGAGCTAAGAGAGCCTCGACATTAGGAGCACCGAGGTCTGGAATCATGGGAGCCTTGGTAGCAGGGCCGGGAATTTGGTGTCCAACACAACCCCAATTACCGGAAACAATCACAACACCAAGGTTCTCCCCCTTGTTTGTGTCCGGCAGACCAAAAACGAGCCGAGAGAAGGCACGCATGGTCTTCAGATACGAGCTACGGCGATCAAAACTCAAAGTATAGATCCCGAACACATCCTTTAGTTCGATTGGGATTCCGGCCAACTCCGATAGCCTTTGAATACCGTTTAGGGTACGGTAACCATTCAGGGCCAGTTGGGCCGGAGCAATCTGAACGGCCTCAAAGAACGAAGCCACCCACTTGCTGAGAGGAAGTCTTAAACCCCCAGTAAAGAAGGCCGAGGAAAGTACAGCTACCTCGCCGGCGGGAACAAACCCCAACACCTCGTCGTCCGATATCGGAAGCCGAACATGTATGTTATCGGGTATTCCGGCAAGCTTCTTAAAATCCTTTTCCACAAATGGGCCCACTTGGGCCAGGCATTGGGTCAAAATTTCCTATCCAAACATCAACAAAAATCCATCAATATACTAACACACAACCCACAGTAACATCAACATAAAGAAACCCCCCCTGCTACAATTAACCAGAAACCCTACGTTTTACTCCTTTCCCAATCAGTATAAATCCAGTACATAACTCAATATCGTCAGACATATATAGACAACCACGACATGTTACCAACGCCATATCTACGACCACAACAACAAATCAAATACCAGTCCTAAAACAAAAAGAACATAATAATAACACAGCACTTACAGTTGTCATTCTGAGCGGATACGTTCGAACAACAGCAAATATATCGACAATACAACGAAACCCTAGATGGAGCGGCAGCACGTTTTTCCTTTTTGGCGGGAAGAGTATACGTTAGAGAGAGACAGAGGTTTTTCCTTTTTGGCACAGTAAAAAAGGAATGGAGTCACCAAAAGAATAAAATAATAACCACCTTTTCGTGTGACAGAGGTTTACCTTTTTTCCAACCATAGATAAGTCAACAACCGCAGCTATTTTTAACTTATAAACGTTCCATATTTTGCCACGTCAGCGCATATCCCACTACCCAAGGCAATTCACATCATTGCACCTAAATAAACGGCCCGTGGACCCTACCACGAAAAGCTTCCAGCACACGCTACTAATAATACCCCCGATTAAGATCCTCGACACCCAACCATTCCTTACCAAAACAACACACCGAACAAGGTGGACGGAGACCGTTTCTCGCTTGCTGGCATTCAGCATCTAGTCTAAAAACGCTCTCCGGGGGGATAACCGGGCACATTGCTCGGTGTACAACGAAACATAAAGGCAAAGTGAACAAGAAATAGAACAGAATAGACAAAATCAAGTGTAAAGCAAAAGTTTATTCATCCACAAGGGGGGAAAACACAAAAATACAACCAAAGAAAACTTGTACAAGAAAATACACCATCCTACTTCTTAGAACTACCCCCCATGTCGGCATCCTTCTTTGCCAAGAACTCCTCCAGATTCTCTCTCCCTAATCAAACGAGCAATCGCCATCTCGGCCTGCTGCAAGGAGTAAGACTGAGACTTGCATTTATGCTCGGCTATGAAACGAGCAATGCCCTCCGCATCCCAATATTGTTTAAACCTCCTCGCTTCAGTCTGAGCACACTTGAGATCATGCTTCAGCCATGACATCTCAATCTCTTTTAGCTGAAGAGGAGTCAAATCCTCCTCCCCAAAACCAGGGGGACGGGGTAGCAAGAAAGTAGGCTCCTTTTCCAGAAGGGCTTTATTTTTGGAGACAGATCTAGTAATGGGAGCCACCTCAAAACAAAAGCAAGATTAGAGGAAACAAAAATTATCAACAAGAGAGAGAAAAGAAGATTGGATAATGAAGAACAAGCAATAGGGAGCATTTATAGAGAGTCAAAGGGCACAAAGCGCGACACATAACAAAAGCACGAGATACGAACAGATACATCTGATTCAAATACAAAAAAAAAAAAAAAGAGAAAAAGATACAAGTTCCAAAGCAGGAAATACATAAGAAAACCAGCCCAATCTAACTAAGGACCAATGGGTGGAAAAACCGAACTACCAGACCGAGAGAAAGCAAAACGAGCAGAGCAGTTCAACCGAGCTTGGTAGGAATCAGTCATGGCAATCAAATTCTCGTTCTCCGCGGAGAGTTCGGATTTCTCCCTAGTAAGAACCATGACGCGCTCCTCCAGCCGAGCATTCCTAACCATCATGTTAGCCAGGCCTTGAGGGGAGTTATCGAACTCGTCTTGAGCATGGTCCCAAATTTCCTCGGCATCATACCAGGAGTTGGCTAGATGATTTCTTTGTAACAACAAGTGATCGAGCTGACGACTCAAGGCCGAAATCTCGGTCCACTTCACTGTCTCTTCGGGGTGAGAGCCGAACAGACTCAAGGCCAGAATGTCGTACTCCTTCTCAAGCCTTCCCATTCGACATCGGACGCGAGATACCTCCACATCCAAACCCTTCATCTGAGCATGATATCTCCCCACAGGTTCAGACATTCTGGGAAATTGCTATAGTGCAGGAGAAAGTAGGGGTAGAGGGAAGAGCAAACAGTAAAAATAAAAGGAGAGAGGGTAGCTAATAAAGAAAAGAAGAGGAGTATTTATAGAGAAAATATAGTATGGTATTTCCTGACATGCTTGGGAGGGTGCACCTATGATCGACAGTACACCCACATGCATCTGATATCACAAATACAGCAGAAAATAGAAAAGATATTCAAAGATCTGGATTTCGGAAAAACGACAAACCACAAGTACAACATAAAAAGAAGTGCCAAAATAAAGAGGCAAAGCACAAGTACTTCTCATTAATAAAGATGGATTACATCATTGTTCATTACATCAAGAGACAATCTATTACATTGAGGTCTATTACATCCGAGGATTACATCAAAAGAAAATCTACTACATCGTGTGATCAATGGTAGAACCAAATGAGTAGACAGCATGGCCAAAGAAGATCGACAACATCAGCGGACCAGCCGAACAGCCGGTGACGAAGAACAGAAGCATAAAAAAGAGGAAGAAAAAGATGAAGAGGAACATAAAGAAGAAATGAAAAGAAAGAAGAGTCAAAAAGAACAATGACAAAAATCCTAGAAGTAACACTAAATCCTTAGGATCACAGGATTGATTGTTACGTCGTAGTGGTGAGAAAGAAGAGGAAGAAAGAGAAAAAGGAAAAAAGTAGAGAGAGCTAGAGATGATGAGAAAGAAGAGGATGAAGAAAGTAAAAGGAACACGATAAAAAAGAAAAGAAGCATAAGAAGGATATAAAAAAGAGAGAGATATATAAAAAAAAAAAAGAGATAGTGAAAAGAAAATGGAGGAGGAAGAAATGAAGGAAACAGACAAATAAAAAGGAAGTCAAAGAAACAAAAAACAGAAAAGAAGAAGAGTGCAAAAAAGAGGAAGAGGAAGAAATAAAGGAAACTGAGAAAATAAAAAGAAAAGGAAAATGGAGAGGTTAGGGGGAGGTCGATCGGTATCGATGAGAGGGGCCGGCAGAGACATTCCTGTCTCGAAGTGCCGAGTTTCCCCTTAGCACCTCATTCTCTTCAACTAGAGCCTGACGAGCACGTCGGCAATAATCTAGTTCGGATCTTAGCCAAGTTAACTCCCGAACCATCTCGGTATGGTGATAACGCATCACCTTTAACTCCTCCTCGGCATCCTTCAACAGTTTTAGTGCATGGCCATAGGAAGCTTCAAAAGTCTCCACTTGCAAAACCAATGCAGATTTGGTGAAAGAACTGGCCATTATAAAAAGATTATAAGATGAAGATTCGTATGTAAGGGAAAATAATATGATAAGGGTTGTGAATATAACCATGCTTTAAGCAGGTATTTATAGATCAATTAGATGAGGGCTGATATTGAGAGCCGCAACCGTTCGCCAATGGGTTCTAAGAAGCGATGGCAGTTGAAAGATGCGTCTGTTCAAGAAAAAAAAAAAAAACGTTTGGATTCCCAAAAGGCTCTGAAAAAGCGTGGGTAATTAAAAGCCACTCTTGTTCAAATAACGCTTGGGTTCTTGCCAATATTTAAAGAGGGTAAGCAATAATGGAAGCAAAACACGCGTCATTTTGGGGAAAGGCAGCAGTTCAAATAAAATATCTAAGATCTTTTGCACAGAGCTCAAGAAAACTCTGGTGAATAAGATTTTTGTGCACAGGGCTCAAGAAATCTCAGCGGTCCCTAGATACAGAGATTAAGAAGGTTCAATGGATAAGATCAAACACAAGGCCCAAGAAAAAAGCTTTAATGAGGCCACAAGCGTGCGCAGTCAAAATGAATTGCGTTGGGAAAGTAATTCAGATATAAATAAGAAAAAGAAGTCTTTATTGATTGATTGATACTTCATTACAGATAAAGCAGTCAACATAAAGAAAATACAAATAATAAAATTATTTCGTAGAAGGGTCCTCTTCGTCATCCCGCTTCCTTTTTGACCGAGCATACACTTCTTTAAGGGCCAGTTTATAAGCCCTCTTGGAAGCGATTTGCCTATCTCTAGAGGCCTTGAGCTCTTTGATCCGAGCACGAGCTCGGATACTGTCGAGCAAAGACCTCTGATGCTCCATCTCCATGGCGTCTAACCGCTCATCCAGTTCGACGGCCAGACGAGCTTCCACCGACAGCCGGGCAACCCTCTTTTCGAGATAACGCACCCTCTTAACTTCCTCCTCAAGATGAGCGATGTATTCAGGAAGGTTGTCACCGTTAGTTTCATGAGGAGAGGCCATTTGTTCGATAACAAAGAATGAATTGCACAAAGAATACTGGGACAGTCCCCTTTTATAGGAAGAAGCAAGGGGTAGGTCAAAGGTCATCTTGAAAAAATACAACCTCATGAACTTCCCAAGAATATTTGTGGCAGGTTAACCACAGTCCCAAAACCAATCAAAGTCATCAACAAAGATATCAAGAAGATAAACAGACAAGAGCAAGTATAGGGAAATATTTTATTAATTTCTAAAACTTCGATTACAACCAAGGGAAAGACTCCCCATTCAAAAGAAATTACAACAGAAATTACAAAAGACTAATTATTTCGAGGAAGAGCCTTCTTCATCTTCATCCGAACTCGGTTTAGACCGAGCATGCAACTCTTTGAAGGCAAGCTTATAGGCCCTTTTTGCTGCCTTCTGCTTAGCCAGACAAGCCTCGAGCCTCTTTATACGCTCGAAGGCCCAATCCCGATCAGCCATCGTCACATGGTGAGCAGAATCCAGGTCAGACAACCTTTTCTTATAGTTTGAAACCTTGGCCACAAGTTTCTTATTCGCGGTGCGAGATTTCGCGACCTCAGTTTCTAAATAAGAGATATAGTTAAAAGAGCTCTCGCCAGTAGAATCAGAGGAAGCCATTACGTTACAAGCACAGTAGTAGTAAAATGCATGATTATGGAGGGGGCGCACCCCCTTTATAGGAAGTTTTTCCTCGAAGAAAGATATTAGGATGGGTAACTACAAATGGGCCCCCCTGGGAACCGTCATGATTCTATTGCGTTTCTCGATGAAGCATTGGGAAAGACGAGACCGAAGTAGTATCCTCGACAGACCGAGCATGACTCCCTCGACATGGAAAACCATGCCGAGGAAGTCAGGGAGCACTTGATAGAACATAAAAATTGGACCCGAGTATTCTATTCGGGTAATAACCAATCCACTTTATAAATGGGTATCCAACGCTTAAATGGGTCATCCCATACCTTTTTCATCATAAAATAAGGCTGTTATTATCAAAAGCCCAAGCCCACTTAACTAGGGACCCATATCTGAAAAGCCCCCTGAGATGAAGACATTTGTCAACATCCTAGAAGGCATAGTTGCCTATAAATAGTCAACTACCCCTCCTAGAAAAGGACCAGAAAAATCTATCCAAAAATTATAGAGAGAAGTGGAGAGAAGAGAAAAACTAATCAAAGCTTATCCAGTAAAGAAACAAACCGAACAGAGAAAGAACCGAGCATCGAAGAAGAAGGAGAACGATCAAGATAAGAGTTTAAATATTTAAATCAAACGCAATTGTAGCAAGTTAATAATAATCCGAACAAGTGTAATGACCCGATCAATAATAAAGACCAAGAAGTGTTCATTACTTGCAGCTAATTTATTATTATTTTATTGTTGAAAAGCCTAACGCTACCGACCAAAGTTATGGCTTTATCAGATTAAGAAAATAAAAAGGGATGAGATATCACCCAACATGGAGTACCACATTTCCTCTTCCAGCGGGTTCACTTTTATCGGGGAGGGTAATTTCGCAAGTTTCAACCCGATCCGAGGATAAAACTGCACTTTTACCCATTTAACCAGTTTTTAAAAAATATTTTTTTTTCTTTTAAAAAATAAATCTAATAAATGTCAAAGATTTCAAATAAATAAAATTTGTTAGTTAGATTAAAAAATCATTTGATTTAGAAGTATAATATAAAATAAAGAGTTTAATGTATATGAAAGAAAGGACGAAGAGAGTTTTAAGTTACACTTTTAACCATTTAAACCTCACCCGAATAAAATTGCACTTTTACCCGACCCATGGCGAGTCGGATCGGATTGAAACCCGCGAAATTGTCATCCCTAACTATGACACCCGTTCCATAGTATGTTTTTGAGTTATTTTTACGGTTATATTTGTTAAAATTAATGTTTTGTTTTATTTCTAATGTGATTTTTCAAAAAATATTGTAAATTTGGCCTATTATATATTTTTTGTTTAATTGTTTATTTAACATTAGACACAATTTTTATTTTGTTTTTGAGCAAACAATTATAAATAAAAAAGAACGTTGATTTCAAATAAGGTAACCGGAAAAACAATTTTGAATAAAGAAAACGGAAGGGTGTCACTATGCCTTTCCGAAGACGGGGGAGTCTAGTACCCCTTGTATGATATTGGAAGTCAATGACGATACAAAAGTTCACCCACCATAACATCGACGGTAATCGTGTTAACTCACTTGTTACATTAAAAAGAATTCACGAACACTTCACATTATTATGTTGACTCACTCGATTGATGCTCAATGGTTTTTCTATAAGCTTTGAGTAAGTTTCATTTCCAGCTACCGTGTGCTACTTTTAGCTGGTCTCTGGTGATTTTTTCCCGGTAAGCAAGTGTATATATATAAAAATGGGACCTAACTCAGATATACAATGAAGCATATAAAAAACAATCAAGAGCAACAAGTCTGCTCGGACACAAGAAAACAAACCAAGGTATCAAACCTGGTAAACTAAGTCGTAGTTGTCTCTGGTGATTACCGCAAACGTGTACAGAACCGTCACCAGTGGCATAGGATATGGCTCATATTGTATGTTTTATATATAGGGATAGGGGTAAATTTGGTATTAAACCACTTTAATTTTGAAGTCGTCAATGTGACACTACATAGGGTCTTGGTATAAAAAAATAGGGAATTAGTATAAAAAGTATCACCAATTGAAAAAAATTCCCAACAAAGAAAAAAAAACACAAAATAAACATAACTTATGGCTACCAGAACCAACTCCAAAAACTAAGCAACTATTGGGTAACAGATTTGCCGTTGCAATTAAACTCTCAAAATCAGTTTTCGTCAAATATCATCATATCATAAAAACATATAACCAAACTGGCATCCAGATTCTATTGCTGCATTATCAAAACGAATGAAAACGAATGAAAGACTAAGCCAGAGACCTTCTGGAGTCTACTACCATAATAAAACAGAAAGATGGATGTGCAGCAGAAATTCCCTGCAACGTATAGAAGGACGTGTTATGGCGTAACTTAAACAATTTTGACAAACGGGATCAGTTGATAAGTTAAAAACAAAGCAAGCATAAACTGTCTACTTACAAATTATGCCATTAAATTTGTCAAGCTTTCAACACAACTTTGTGAACCATAGTTTCCTTGTGAATCTGGTGGCAACTCTTTTCCACAAGATCGAGCAACTTCTCCAGGTTCCCGGCCCATGAATTTAAAGTTTCATTACTATCCTTTGCTGACTGAAAATTGACAATTCCCACCGGCCGATCAATCTTTGCCACGAGTGCTTTTGACACAACCATGTCTGAAAGATGCTTTTCTGCTTCCTGAGAAGGGGAAGAGAGTAAGTAATGATGCATTATTAACATCCTCTACCATCAGAGAATCAACTTAATTCAAGGATCACCATTGATGTTACTTACAGCTACTCACCATGTCTATAACTCTATATCACTAATATACAATTTGTGGTACACCAAATGGCAGAGAGATGATCAAATCTATGAATTCTAGCGATCATGTGAGTATTTGCCCACCATCTTAGTCCGACATCGTTAGTTTCACAGTCACTTAAATTAAAACTGATTTTGGTATTTCTCATCTCCTGCATTGGGAAGATATTAAAACTAACACCAGAGACTAGAGAGTAGATGTGGACGAGGGTTTTTTTGGGTCTATTTTTGTTGTTAGCAACTTAGGGTGATCCCAACATAAAACCACAAAACAAACACTTTGGATAAGCTGAGCCAGATCCATTGCATGATTGCAACACCACACAAGTCACATAGACAAGATTGTTCTTTACAAAATCACTAAAAATGCTGAATCTATGTAATATATCTGTCAGCAATTAAAATTATGAGACTAAATATTAAGTTGTGGGAGATCATATGCACATTGCTCCTTTACCAAGGACTTCTTTCATTAAAACAAAACAATATAGAATACCTCAAAGCAAACAAGACCTATTGAGAATTTAAAGATCATCACATAGAACTTCTGAATAGTGAAACAAAGAAGAAGAGGAAACATCTATAGAAAATTCCAACCATATGATTAAATTATCGAGATCCTTGACATACCTGAAGGTTCAGACAAAGTAACTCGGACAGTCTTTTAATAGTGATTCGGGAGTAATACTTTGACACAACAAGAATGTTCTGCATTGAGACAATCACCAAATCATTCATGCGGAAAAGAGAAAGTGAATAAAGAAACACAACACGGTTAGGTGGCTGACAAAAAGATTACATGCTCTATCACTCTCTGTTTCAAGTCATCAGCAGCCTTATCACCCAAAGGGCCACCGAGCATGTCTTTTTCACTTTCAAACTCATTCTCAAATGTATTCCATAGAGCTGTCCACTGAATGACCTCCATTGTAACGAGCTGTTTCAACAGCAACCTTAGAAAGAAAGAGCACAAGCACATGAATAACATTAATATCCTAGAGAGAGGAGCAAAAGAGACTCGAGAAATGAGACTTCTGAATTCCTAGCTGGTACGACCGATCTGTAATAGGAGATATTACCTGAAATGAGGAATTTCTGAAAGGTTCTTATCCTCCAAAGTTAAGTTCAAAAGGCTAGACTGCATGGGATCATGCGGTGACAAGACTAGATACCAGCAAATTTTTCTCAGCACCTGCAGAGAGGGTCAAAAGAAAAAAGAACTAATCAGGTTAACTTAAATATCAGAGAGAAAGAGAGAGAGGGAGGAAAGGGGAGAGAGAGAGAGGGACCAAGTTCCAAGTATATGTTTCACCTAGGAAAAGAATATAAGCTTACCGGTGTCCACTGTGCTGGATCTTCTTTTATAGCAGGAATATCATATATCGACTTGTAACAGCGACAAATTTCAAGGTAATCATTGCTGTGTGAATAGAACCTACAGCCAGTAAAAAAAATTAGTATTAAACCAAGCTTCTACCTAAACAACTTAAATTTACCAGTAACTTACTTCTTTAACCAAAACCGGTTAACAGGGTTTCACTGAATTGTTTCAGACCTCGAAACCGAAAGTAGTCAGTTGAATGAAACCAATTCAGCATTCTTCGTATTTTTATTACCAATTTTTCCCTCTTGCCAGTTCAAAATTGAAATTTAAAAGATTATGTTCGAACACAGTAATTATTTCTGGTTACATATCCCACCCCTTTATTTAATTTCTTAATTCAAATATAGTCTCAACATTTAAAATTTATCAATATCGTCCCTCAGGCTTCAGTAAGTCATCAATTAGGTCCTTTCAACCACATTGGATAGATTTTGCAGTTGCTTATATAGAAAATCATACTAGGCTAAGTTTAAAACTAATTATTCCTGAAAACATAAGTTAGAAAAACTAAAAAATCTTATATACCTAAATATTTTAAACCTAAAGCTATTATACTTATTTTTTCACATAGTAAACTTAAATGGCATTATAGTAAAGTGAAATTCATGATACATATATAAAGTGAAATTCGTGAGCAACAATACATCCTCAACAAGTGAATTGTGAAGTATTTGTGAGAAAAGTATTTAAACAGAGCCGAGTCCTATGTACAGCTAATCTTCATGCCCATTACCCTGATAAACAATCCAGCTCTCGCTATCCATTTTGAGCAAGTATCTTCATTGATTTTTCTCCATAAATCACGACGTTTTATTCTTTATTTTTCATGTATTCATAAGTTTAAAAGGTTAGTTGTATTTCATGATGTCTACAACTTCTACCCAATAACTGCAATATCTCACCTTAACCTTATCATTCCTTGTTATCCTTGAAGTTGTTCCTTCTAATCTTTAATTATATTGTTGGTTGTGCAGTGCAGACAAATATCACCAAGGTAAATAATTTTGTTTTAACTTAGTGTGCAACCATATTTTTTAAAAATTTGATATGACTCCTTGGCGGTTATAGGCCGTTTTATATTGTTGGTTTGGGAACGAAAACAAATTTCACCCAGGCAGACAATTATCCTAGGTAGTCACCAAGATAAATGATTCAGTCATGATTTAAGAAATATATGAAAATTAATAGTGGCCGTTCTAGGCAATTATCCCTGCGTGCTTGCCACAGGGGTTTTATACTTTTTTGTACCTTAGTTTCTTCACTTTTTTCCTTTTAGTACCTTGGTTTCTTAATTTTTCTTTTTGGTAAATTCGTTTCTTCATTTATTCCCTTTTTGTACTTTGATTTCTTAATTTTTCTTTTTTGTACCTTGGTTTCTATATTTTTTTTATTTTTTTTTGTCAAAAGTCATTGGCTAAAAGTTGTACACGTGGCTTTATTGATGCTGTTTGTTTTTTTTTACTTTGAAATTAAAAAGTCAAAATTGATCAAAATAGACCAAAAAAGAAAAAATATTAGAAACCATGGTACAAAAAAGAAAAATTAAGAAACCAAGGTACTAAAAGGAAAAAAGTGAAGAAACCAAGGTACAAAAAGGTATAAAACCCCTTGCAACAGTTTTAGGCAGTTAATTTTCCTAATTTAAAGGTTTTAATGAACAGATCCGTGCAGTTTGGAACAGAAAAGTTAAACAAGATTTTCCAGCAGTTTCTTCCTAATATCTTCTGTAATTTTTTTGCAGTTTCTTCTTCTTTAGTTTTTTTCCTTTGGTTGTTTAGCATTTCCCCCAATGGATTAGTCCCCTTTCTTTCACATAATCTCTACTTTTCCTAGTGGATTCTAAGGATTTCTTTTATCATATGTAACCTTCTTTCTAAACATACATAGAATGATTGTTTCAGTCTTTATTTTGTTCATTTCAAAACGAGGGTAAGAGACTTGTTAAATCAAGGGGCAATTAACAAAAACATACCCTATCCCTATTATATTACAAAAAACATACCCTAATAATTTAAATTACCAAAAACATACCTATATATACTTATTATTTCTTAATCTAATCTATCTCTCTAATTTAACATATATATCTCTCACCTAACATCTCTCTCTAATCTAACATCTCTCCCTAACCTAACATATCTCTCTCTAATCGCACCTATCTCTCTAACACACGATAATCGTATATCTCTCTAACACGTGCTAATCACCCATCTCTCTAAAAATGATTACAAACTCACAAAATATGCATATGCTAATTATAAAACGTCATACCTTAATTTTAAAACTTCATACCCTGATTTCAAAACTTCATACCCTAATTTCAAAAACTTCATACCCTAATTTCAAAAACTTCATACCCTAATTTCAAACTTTCATACCCTAATTTCAAAACTTCATACCCTAATTTCAAAACTTCATACCCTAATTTTAAAACTTCATGCCCTAAATATGAATTTTTCTCAAATATTGTACATATGGATTCTTCTCTTTCAACTTGAAACTCACAATGTTTACAATAGTCTCAAAACTCAATAAATAGAAAACAATCTCACCAATTCCATATATTTTTCATATATTACGGGATATCAAATAGTGTAATATTTGTGTATTACGTATGTATATATCTGTATTTATATCGATATGGATATTTATATAATTTAGATGATGTTCGGTAGTTAGTGATGAGTTTTCTTGATGGAGGAAGGGAGAGAGATAGAGTGGGATATTAAAGAAAGATACATAGAAGAATGGAGGAGAGAGATAGTAAGATCAGAGAGAGATAAAGAGAAAAATTGGTGAGAGAATAATGAAAAGATATATAGAAAAATTGGTAAGAAAGAAGAATGGAGGAGAGAGAGAGTCGATGAGAGAGATAAAGAAAAGAATAAATAGCATAAAATTTAAATTTGTTTGGTATGTTTTTTATAATGAAAAGTTATAAGGGTATGTTTTTTGTAATTTAGTTTAAAAAGTAGTATGTTTTATTAATTTATCCTTAAATCAATTGACAGGTATTAAATAGAATAAGAAAAAACAGGTATTAAATTTATAGTGCATGTAAATACCGGATCATCAATTCGTAGTAAATCCTTTTCAACTCCAACAGTGATGGAATGTCAGCTGGAGCTTGTTCTACAATATTATCACCTTCCTTTGGTTTTTTCTTCCCTTTTGAGGCGTCAGCATCAAAAACCCTTGGACTAATTTTTCTAGAAAGGATTTGGGCACGCACATAATCCTGTTTGTCTAAGCATAGACGGACCTGTATATCATAACATTTAATTAATCATTACAATATTTGAACACAAACAACCATCAAAGTAGGGTTAAGACATAAAAAGGGTGACCCATACTTGCTCGAGGATGAAAGCTATCTTTTCCGTTTTCGCCATTGCACCAAAAGTTTCCACCTGCAAAAATTAGAAATAGTTAAGTACTCGTTAGTTTCCAGAACAAGGTATAAGACAGATAAAGGCATAAAAACCCAGAATCCTCACAGCGATTTCTTGCATTAAATCAGCAGCCTCGGCAATCTGTCCCTGTGATTCTTTTATCTTTGCAAGTCTTTTGGTCAATCGAGCTCTCTCTAGCTCAACATATATCTACAATAGCAAATACCAATTGAGAAGAAACAAAAGGCAAGGAAACATGACCATATTAATATGGATGTGAATGTGAAATATCACTAGACTCAAAAAAACAAATTTACCTTCCCCGTGGAGACATTATTGAGCGTCTTGATAAGCTCCACCTTAGTTTCAATATCAGGAGTTTCATCAATATATTGCATGGCTTGTTGGACCATTGCAGTAACAGCCTGCAGAAAAACACCAAATTAAATCAATAACAGGCTATGTAGCACAGTTCCTTTAAAAAAAAATATCGAGTATTGGATACGGATACGATATGGATACACCTCGGGTACGTGGATACAGTCTCCGATACGTGATTTAGAGTATCCTTAAGAAGTTTGATATAAAAGTTGAATTTTTTTAGAAATTGGTCGGATGCGACTAAACAAAAGGCTCAATCAAGAGTCTATTTCATGCGACTCAACACAATTGACTAATGCATGAATTTGAGTCCATTCTTTTTGCATTTATATTTTTGACATATAAATAGCAAAAAGATTGCAATATATGCATACTAATTATTTGAGTGTAATGGTAGACCACTTCTCATCTATTTGTGAGTTCTCAAGTTCGAACCCCAAACACAGCATTTCAATTTTTTTACCATTCAAATAAAAATGTAAAAAAAATACGCCGATAGAAAGACTTGAACCAAGAACCTAGCACGCTAATAGGAATTTTACTTCACCAACTATGTTGAACACACACATTGTAGTACACAGGTGCAAGATATTATTATACTACTAAGAAAACTGTATATATAAATATATACATTTTTAAAGAAAAAATAAATTTCAGCGTCTTTAATCAGTCGGAGCCTAAGCGAATTGGCTGTTTTGGATGGCATATGGGCCGGCCCTGATAGAAGAATATATGTAGATACATATGTAAGTATCCCTAAAGTTCCAACTAAATTGAGAAAACAGGAATATAAACTATAAAGTAAATACGAGCTTAAAAAGAATTATAATCACATGAATAGAAGGATGTATATAACGGATATGTATGTAAGTATACCTGTTTCAACTGACCGCGGCGTTTGGACAAGAGGAGAATCTGGTCATTGAGAGTTTTCCAAGCGCGAGATTGGAAGCAAAGGGTGAGAATATCGGTGACTGCTTTCCTTGTTCCCGCGACTTCTCCCGCGAGCCTCATCTGCTTCTCCTCATTCAACAGCTTCTCTATCTTTTGCTCTAATTCTCCTCCATTCTCCTGCCCAATTTAACACACACACACATACACACATTAGTCCTAAAACACTGTTTAATTGAGATCTGAAAACTAAACTCAGAGTTACCATATTGAAGTTGAATTAGACAATTAGATTTATTTATCTATCTATTATAATAACCAAACCCTAAAGTTGGGTGAAGCTGCTAAAGATTTTTGCATTTTTTTCCAAAAAAAAACCTACTTTAATTATCCTATTTACCTAATTTGATCCTACTCTATTTATTATTTTTCAACTCTCAAATTTTAATTTCTATACTCCTCTCTAATTCTCCTCTCTTGCCCAAATAAATACATTATACACACACTAGTTCTAAAACTGTGTTTAATTAGGATCTGAAAACTCGACATAATTGAACTTAGAGTTACCATATTGAGGTTGAGTTAGACAATTAGATAGATATATATATATATATATATATATAGGGAGAGGTTATATGAACATCAACTTAGACATCAACTTGGACACTTTTTTGTAAAAACGCTCCAAATCAAGATTTGGCTAATGCAAATCTCCACGGTTTCACGGCGGGAACACAAATATGCGTCTTGTTTTTTTTTCCGAGATGTATAATGACATGTTTTCGAAATTATGGTAAAATTTAAAAATTCAAAACATGTCATTATACATCTCATAAAAAAAACAAGACGCATATTTGTGTTCCCGTCATGAAACTGTGGGGATGTGCATTAATCAAATCTTGATTTGGAGCGTTTTTACAAAAAAAATGTCCATTTGGGTGTTTTTTATGGTGTCCATATATATATATATATATTACGAGTCCTATTTTATACCCCTTTCTGTGGCCCCTTGCATTTTTAACCCAAAAAAGTTATTTAATTTAAAAAAAAAAAAGAATACTACAATTACAATCAAACACGTATCAATACTTTCCAATAATATTTTTTCTTACGGAAAAGTCAAATATTTTTTATTTTGGAATAAAAATAAAAACTAGTGTAAACTAAATATAAAATCCAACAAAATAATGTAACTCAACAATATCTTCCAGTATTATGAAATTTATCTAGAATACGTCGTAAAAGTTTATAAACATACAAAAAAAAAGTTTCAAAATTTCAAAATTTGAGCGAAAATAGGTAATGGGGAACGGAAGGGGGTACAAATTAACGAGACTTTCCAGCAGTTTGGCTAGGTATATTTTTATTTTATTAGAATCAAAATTTGAAGGTATATTTTTATTTTATTAGAATCAAAATTTGAAGGTATATTTTTATTTTATTAGAATCAAAATTTGAAGGTATATTTTTACTACATTTTTATTTAGAATCAATTTAACACACACACACATTAGTTAAATTTAACTAACACACAAATTCAAAATAAGTTTATATTATTCTTATAAGCTTATAATAAGAATCAATTTAACACACACACACACACACACACACACACACAAATTAGTTCTAAAACTTTGTACAATTGAGATAATGAATATTCAACAGAATTGAAGTTAAGATTTACCATTTTGAAGTTAAATCTGAATTAGACAATTAGATATAACTTATATATATATATATAATATATTTATATATAGATATAGATATATATATAGAGAGAGAGATGTGATTTAGGAGACCTAAGAGAGAGAAAGTGATGATGGAAATAAGTGACTTATGAAGAAAGCATTATTCATTTATTTTACACTCATAGTCCCTTTCACTTTATATCTTTCAAAACCAAACCACTATATTTCTCTATTTACCATCACTATCCTTAACCAAGTTACGTCCGTCGTCGTCACTAAATAAGTGTTCATTTTTATTTTTTAGTAAATTTTATTTTTTTTAAATATCTATTTTTGGTAGTGAAATCATTTCAAATTTACAAATATAATATCATATTATAAGTAAAAAATAGTTTTTATTTGAAAATCTTGATTTTTTTTAATATTTTTTATCGGATTTTAAGTGAAATTAGTTAAAATCCTTAAATATCACAGTTTTCGAAGCACGACACTTATTTCGGGACGGAGGGAGCATAAATCAACCAATCAAAGCGATTGCTATTAGTTTTGGTTTGGTTTAACAGTATATGAATCGGTTTGCGGTTTGAGCGTTTTTATAATTTCTAAACATTTTGATATTTCGAGTTTTTCGCTGTCTGTACATGGTCTATGAATAAAAGAATTATGTACTTGTACGTAAATCTTCAAGAATCAAGAGTTCGACTTATTATAAATTGTAACACCCTCAAAATTTACCATCCTTATCCATACGTAGATAATATTATCAATATATTAAAGGAAAAAAATATATTTTAACAAGAATAATAAACATATAACTTATATTTCCATTAATAATTTTGTTTTTCCACTGTATATTTTTGAAAATATGACAAAGTGAAACTTGTTTTGTTTGAGTTTTTACACACATAATCATGAATGAAATACTTCTATGATTATGTCACCTTTTGTATGTATGTGTTAGTGTAGTATTCCAACACTTGTCTTAGTTGTTAACTTGTTAGAATGTATATGATAACAATTTAGCAAAGTGTCATTTAAGCAATATTTGTTTTTAAGAAGTAAATAATACGAGAAGTTATCATATTTCGCCTCGATAAGCAATTACGTTCGGTTCACGAATCTAACCGGAACTTCATAATTTCAGTTAACTCTTCATGGACAACGTACCTGTTACAAATTCTCTTTCTTTAGGGAAGATATACTCGTTACATTCGTTAGAAGTAGAGTTACCCGCAAAACAACAACGAATAACACAAATCTATTAGCTATGAGATTACGTCAAAGTTTATCTCGAGTATTGATTAAACCAAAAAGGTTACGAATCAATCAAGAGTTTACAACCACGCTAACTCTATGAAAAAAATATGTATATGAGTGTCAGAGAGTTTGATGAACAATCAAAGTCTTGTCGAATGAAGATTAAAGTTTCGAAACGATCGTTTTGAGCAAATGATTGTTTGGTTTGAGCTGTGGTGTGTCAAATGTAGTGGGAATGACCTCTATGTATAAGGTTTGAGGTGAGATAGTTTTTGTTACTTAAAATTTAAATTATTGAGCCAATTAACCGGTTAAACAGTTTCCAACCAGTTCCATTGAATTGCTTAATCGGGGTTATTATTCTATAACGAATATCTTTGTGATTAAATTTACTTTTGATTGTTAAAGACGCTCCTTAACCAAGTATTAATATAGTAGAATATCCCTCAACGGTCAAGTATTGACGGGAATCGCATTGGAATCATTTCCAAAATTGAGTCGTGACGCCTTTAAACTTTCCATATTACGAGTATTTAACCGGTTAACTTCTACTTAACCGGTTGATTCATTCAACAAGTCAATTATGTTTTAACGACTTAGATTATGTGCTCTAACAAGTTCTCAAATATCGCTTTAGTCCTTTCTTGTTCGTTCCTTTTAGTTATCTCCGTGCATACTTATCTAAAAATAACGTATTTTTAATGGATTAATGGATTATAATTAACACATTTTATATTTATTAAGCGAAAACGGTTGAGAGTTGACCAGTATAAATATTATTTAAATCCTTATAAACGCATTAATGGTATTGAATAATTTGTTATATTGTACATAATGGTGCTATTCAATAAAAAAAATTCATTTTATAATATTGTATATATGTTATTAGAGATACGTTGTATTTAATACAAATATTCGTTGTACATATACTAGTGTTTATTACAAGTATCATTTGACTACAACATTTCCAATATAATGTTTTGATCAGTTGTTTAAAAGAGATATTATAAATAATTTAAACAATAATTCTAATGAACCAGACTATAAATCCAGACTTTCTACCCGACTAAATATAAAAATGAGGCATTTTATTGCGTTAAATATACAACCAATAATTCTAATGAACCAGACTATAAATCCAGACTTTAAATCCAGACTTCCTACCCGACTAAATAAAAAAATGAGGCATTTTATTGCGTTAAATATACAACAGTCTCTTAGGATGTTATGATAACTGTTTTGACCTTTTTAACATGCAAATCCAACCTTTTTTATGTGGTGTAATAATTTTTCTTTTTCTTTTTAATTTTTATCCACTTTCTTCCTTTTTCCATTCTCTTCCCCTCAACTGTCACGAAATGTTGGCACTGGATGGACACATATGATTTGAAAAATAAGACTAAGGATTTGAGGCCTAAAAATTTAAATTTCAACATAATATATAAGTGTTTTATGAAAAGTCGGGTAAAAAGTCTGTTTAATCTTAATTAATATTTAAGTTTAGGGTAGTCTCAACTAGGGTTTCATAAATATTATATTTGGGGTTTTATTTTTGTTTTGATTGAGTGTCAAAAGAATTTTAAAAATTACTGGTAATCAGTCTGGTTGAGTCAATCTGGTTGAGTCAGTCTGGTTCTATAGCATTACTGTAAATTCATATACAAACTATTAAAAAGGATCTGCATGCATGCACTAATAAAATGTAAAAGGAAACAAATATTTTTCACATTGATGTTACAGTTACTTCTTCTATATTTGCTCAAATACCCTTAGAGGGAAAAAATCTTGGATTTTGTTAATTATCTCCTATATCTAAGAATTCAAGATCCTATATATTTTGAATGCTAAAGTTCCTAAAATCTTTCTACTATTCCTTTATTTTCTCACACTTCAGTTACAAAAATCCTCATGCACATATCCACTATATATAACTCTACTATCCTAATCCCATCTACAACACACCATGGATTTGTGCTTTCAAACCACAAAAGGTAACAATTTCACTATTGAGATCGGGTATTTCGACTCCGTTCAAGAAATCAAGGAGAAGGTACAAAAGTACCAAGGAATTCCCGTGTCCAAACAAGTCCTTAAATTCAATGGTCAGGTTCTTCCGGACGATCTTAATGTTCATTCCTCTTCGATTTTGAATCAGTCGAACATTCAGCTTATCACAGAAACCAACAATAGTATTAATGGCACGACAGATGATACGGTTCAGGTCCCTGAGAAAATTATAATACTCCTCAGAATGGCGTCAACCAAAAAAGGTGCTGGAATTTTTTTTTATAGAGTTTCATATAACTTGTCAAGTTTCTAGGAGTTTTGGTAATTTTAATTTCTTGTTAAAAACTAAAACCATTACCTTCCTTACGAACCAAATCTATTTCATCGGGTATAGTTGTAACTGCAGAATTTTTTATTTCAAAATTTATTTCGTTTTTTAAGGTAAATATTACATTTTTTATTTTATTTTTAATCCCATTCTTCTTTTTCTGATGTCCTATCATTTTGGTAAGCTTATATCTACAACAAAATTTAGATTTAGGGACAATTTTTTTTTAAAGACAATCAAAATTTATCTCTAAATATTACTTTGGGATAGAAACAATTTTTTAGGCACGAATATAAGTTTTTTGGCCCTAAATTTCGCTTTTAGGGATAAAAATTGAATTTCTTTTTGGTCTCTAAAGACAATCACATATACGGAAGTAAGAAGACAATTTAATTTCGTCTCAAAAAATATTTTGATAAAATTTTGAATTGCCTTCTTATGTTTGTATGTCTTTGGCGAATTTTTTTTTCAATTTTTGTCAATAAAAGTTAGATTTGTGGTCAAAAAAATTATATTTTTTTGTCTAAACGATTATTTTTATCTCTAAAAGTTACTATTTATTTATAGTAAAATTTGATTGTGGCATCTAAAGCTTAAGTTTTATGTAGTTGGCTTCTTATGTTTCAAAAAAAAGTACTCATAGGGTAAAGTTACACTAAGCATTCTAGTTATCAAATACATTTGGTTTCTAATTCAATCTTATCTTAATTATATAAGTGAATAAATTATACAGAGAGTGCAAATTTTGTTTTCGAACTACATACTAATGTATTTGATATAACAGAATCAGTGGTCGAAGTGGATTCAAACGACAGTGTTTTACATCTAAAGAAAATAATCCATCAAAGTGAAAATCTTCCTATCAATCGATTGGTACTTCAAGCCAATGGTCAAGAGCTTCACGACGATAATCGCATACTTCGCGATTATGTCACACCTCCAAATGACCTCGAGATTGAAATCACTGTCCGTCCATCTCCCGTCAGCTCATCAACGAACAGTTCAGGAAAAACAGACAACAACAGCCTTACCAAGAAGCTGAAGGTGATGGTGCTAACAAAATGTGGGTCCAGAAAAATTGCAGTGGAGGTGAAGGCGTCGGATAAAGTCTTAGTTTTGAAAAAGGAGCTGATTAATTTGAAAAAACAACTACAGTTTAATTTGCCCTCGGAGGGGTATTTCTTTATATATAACCAAAATGTGATGGACGAAGATCGGTCTTTTAGTTGGCACCAAGTGAATCCAGGCGATACAATTGAGATATTCGGCGGAACTATTACAGGTGGATCGTAAGTATAAGATTGAACCATCTCATTTTGTTCCTTTTGTGTATTTTGTTGTTATCTTGTTCTGTTCCTTTTTCGGCTTCTCCCCCAAAAGATTCTGGTTACCTTATTTTGTTGTTATCTTGTTCTGTTCCTTTTTCGGCTTCGCCCCCAAAAGATTCTGGTTACCTTGGTATAATTGAATAAAAATGTCATCCAGACATTCATATTTTGCGGACTCATTGGCTAAACACTGCATTGTAAGGATCAAAACTGGTACCGAGCGTTCCGGTTCTGATGGCCATAGGCTTAACTTTTCCACTTTAAATAAAGCAAAATGCATCCCACTTATAAATTCTATGTTTAAAATGATCGGTATTTCTAAAGACAAATGCAGAAAATGCAACTTCACAAATAATTTTAGCTACAATTATGATAATTATTAGTAAGATGGATGATATTCGAGGAAGTGATGAAGGAATTAATCAATGGATAGTTGAACTAAACAGCAAAGATCAAGTTTTACATGCATCATATACGGAGAAAGATATAAAGCCGGCTCCAGATCAGAATTATTTCGTCAGAACGTCTTGCATAATTGAACCAATAGTCGAGACTATATAAATGGTTCATAGTTCCAACTCTTCTTTTTAAACACGCCCCTAAACTCTATAATCATCACCAGCTATAACACATTTAACCCAAAATCAATAGATCCATAGAACATAAAGGAGAATTCAGAGAACAGAAAAGCCGAATAATTGCAAAAATGTACATCTGGTTATACGAAGCAGAGTTAATCCTGTTTTTCCTCTAAGAAACAGATTATAAAAACTATTACGCGAGTATGAATCATTAGGTCACAACTTGCTGAGTTTTCGGCTTTTCATTCAAAATCATGTCATTACAAACTAATATAAGCTCCTTTTACAAAAAAAAAAGGGGTTCTTCATAGCCCCTCACCGCAGCACAAGCAGAGAAATTGACAGCCGCTCCAAAAACAGCCACCAACAACCCTGCAAATAAAATAAGCTATCATATCAAACAAGATAGACCACACTTTGCACAATCTTAACATGTTTTCCTGAAATGCAATACCAACGTTTCTAATTAAAAGTGTGCAGAATTTTTTACATAAAACGGGAGATAAGACAAGCACTTGGTTCAATAATTGAAACTGGTTATTAAGATGAAAGCATTCTGTAGTCACCTCAAAGAAGAGACATCAATTATTCAGTTCATTTTTTCTGGGCTAATAAGCTATTCTATGGCAAGATCTTTTCTTTTGCTTCCAGTACAAAATATAATGTTTAACTGCTCATGATGAACACCCTGGCAGTAAAGACAGGTTTACTGAACATTGCCTAGAAGGGGTCAAAAATCAGATGCAAACTAAGCAAGTTCCAATTTTTTGTAGAGATTTACAATCGTAGCGAAGCAACGAAGGTTGAAACATCAAATCTTGTTTTTTCTGAAATAAACAAAAATCATACAGGAAATTTCAAATGCCAACATACCTGTTATGGTAGTCGGATAATCAAACTTAATAAGATTACTCGCACTTGATTGAGTGGTATATATGGCGTACAAAAAATAAGGCAGCACGGAAACCAACTGTCCCAAGCATGAGAAAGAAACCATAACAGATACAAGCCATATAACCGAAGAAAAACGAGGTTTGCATAAACCCTGACATATCTGATCTAGCGTAATAGTAATATAAGCAATACCCATAGATGAACAAACCAGTTGAACCACCGCATAGGAAAGACCTGCAAAAGTAGCACAGCAGGAGTTTAGTTTTGCTTAATTTTTATTTACTACAAAATATTCTTAAGCTAACACGATTACAGAACAAGGTTTTATACTTTTTTCGTAATTATTATCAGATGAAATGAAAAGACAAATCTTATTATCGATATCTTTTCGAACTTTCTTTTAATTCTAGTAGTAGACTCGGTAAACCCTATTCTTTTCACTGGTATCTCAAGCAACAAAAAGATAGGGAGTCAGCATTAAAACTTAGACAAATCCATTCACCATTATATTTAACTCTGACAAGATTCCTTTCAGTGATGCTTGTTTTGTATGACAAACGTACATAACAGATAAACAAATAAATAGAAAAAATAGCATAGAACTCACGGGTCCGATTCCATCCACTCTCATTATGATTTTCTACTTTAAACTTTGGACAAGAGGAGGAAACAAGTCTATTAATGGGTGGCAGGATTCAAACACTAAACCTAAATAACCATTAAGCTACCTCAATGATTTTTTAAAAGTTTTTGACTTTCTTATCTAGCATTTCTGCGTAACATATTTTTAATTCAGTGAAAAATGATTTTTCAGCATGATACAAAAAAATCAACTAGGGGCCGGAGCCCAATCTATAGTGTCAGCCCTGAATAGAATGTATTAGAGCAGCACATATTATCTTTTTATGAACTGCATGACGAAAGCATTATACAATTTAATGTATAATCATAAACACATACATACCTCCACCACCATTCATGATCTTCAGCAGCGAGTTGAAAGTACGTCAATGCCACAGTAATAAAAGCAGTAACAATCAGAAGAATGATGAACACTATAAACAAGATGCTATAGATAGTGTAAATCCTGTGACCCCAAACACTTGCAAATATGTAATACAATTCGATATATATCGCGCTAAAAGGTAAAAACCCAGCCATCGCCATCTGAGGAAGAGTGCTCCTATACCAGGGGAATGGTGGTATCTCTCTAGGATATTTTGTGGTACGAACAGGTGCCTGAAATTCACTTTTACTGTTCTTACCAGCAATGCCCCCTAATACTAGCAATGGGGATGTTACCAAAGTCCAAATGAGAAATATAACCACGATTGTCCCAAATGGTAACGCCGCAGTAGCACTGTAGGCAATTGCAACAGTGTTGAGGAAACAAAATGTCAGAAACAATGGTCCGCAGAACAATCCTCCGGTCAACAACAAATTCCTAACCTGTGATGAAGACAAATCAACATTTTAAACAATATCATCATATCATCTATCAGGGGTGCAAATTTAGCCCTTTTTATATAGCAGTGGAGGGTCCATCATATAAAATTTCTACTCAAAATAATGAAAATCATGAGCATTCCTGTAAATAGCACGAGTAACCACCACTAGACAATTCAATGGATGTAAAATAACTTATTGGAAAGGAATAATCTGAAGAAGATAGATACTAACCATGAAAATCAAAATGTATAGCATCTTTCAGTTTCTTGTGCAACTTTTTAACTATTATAACTGAGACTAGGTTTTTTTTTTAAATCTTATTTAGGAGGATCAAGGGATTAAACACCTACCCCCATAACTGAGACTAGGATATATGGATGAAATGCTTCAAAATATTTAGATGGAGTTATTTGGTACTATACCAATTACGATTTTAAAATCCCCATATACCTAAATGGATACAAAACAATTGCACGTGCGACTTCACCAATCTTAAAGGTTTAAATTAATACATTTTTTAAAGTTAAAGGTTTACATATTGAATGTTGTTTTTCCCTGATATACTTAAGAGCTTTAACCCCGTACTTAGTCATATCAAATTACTTTACACTCGTAATCATGACTAATAACCATCAGCCCATCACTAATGCCCATATAATATATACAAGACAGAGATTAATCCATAACATGACGTATTTTTAAATCGTATCTATACATACCCAGTTTGTTCCTTCTAGCTGGCAATAGAAAGAGGTTGCAGTATATCCAGCAATTCCAGATGTAAGAGCATAAATCACGACCAGGGCCGTGAACAAAGCGCCACGGTTGTACGGGTAGAAAACACCAACAAGTGCAAGTATGAAAATAAAGATTGTCCTGAGAAGGGAAATCATAGTCTAAGATTAATTACTGCAAAAAGAAATCCAATTCAACAAAAAAGATAAGAACTTTATAGTCAACTGGAGTCACCCAGAGGCGAAATTATATTTTTAAAAGATTTCAAAACAAAAACTTCTTATTACTTACAGGGTGAATAGCTGAGTCCCAGATCCAACGGATGCAGCAATCAAAGACTTGTACTTAGGAAATCTAAAGACGTCACCATGTATATATTTCCACCCAGTTTCTTCTTGGTCATCAGCTGTCTCCTCGTCATGAGCATACCTTTTTTAAAAGAAAATATGTAAATTAAACAACCTTAGGAGAAATCAAACAAGTGAGTGATTGATGAAAGTGTGCTTACTTAACAAAGTCATTTTTAAGGACTCGCATGAGAATTGTTGCAAGAAACCCAGTTAAAAGGAGAACCGTTACACATGAGTTTATAATTGAAAACCAATGAATTTCCAAGTGGTGTGGAAGTGAAGACGACTGTGAATACTTGTCCATCCTCTTATCAAAAGAAATTGGCGTTTCTCTCCATTTTACTGTGTACATAAACTCCACATCAACTTCTTTATCCTCAGTTAGATCTACAAGAGAACTGGGGTCGGTACGAGCATTAATCTCAATAACACGGTCCTTATTGTACAAAACCTCAAAGTGCAGATGCTTGAAAAGGTAATATTTGTAGTCACTTGGGTCAGATTTTCCTTCCTTGTCAACTTTTCCTAAAAAACCCCAGATGGGTAAGTCATCGTAGTACATTTGGAAATAGTAATCTTTTATAACAGCACTGCGAAACCGAGCAACTTCTTCTCTTGAAAGAGTTTTCTTGCAAACAGTTTCGGAATCTTTATCCACCATAAATTCAAGTTTATAAGGAGCTGTGACCAGACGATCCCCATTCAATAATTCACCCAGAGCTTCCTTTTTATCTTTCACCGCAACTGAAAAATAAATTTTCCAATACTATGTCAGTATAATTTGGAAGAGAGAGAGAGGTGTGTGTGTGTGGGTGGGGGGGGGGGTGATCAGGCAAAAGAAATCGAATAAGTACAGAGATGGACCACACAAACCTGGTGAACAGAATGGGAGATCAAAGAAGCGGTATGTTTCACTGAAAAAAAGAAGAGAAAACGTCAATATGTAAAACTATTACTAACAAGAATGTAAAAACATTGTCAACGAAACGCATATACACTTGATCAACCTACTGCTATCAGAAATCAGGATATGATACTGTTCAAACACACATACTCTACATCTTCATATATGTATCATCCAACTCTTTTAAGAAAAAACCTAAATGAATCATCATAATTTAACAGGTTGACGAAAACTGCAAATCCAATAAGAATCAACCTACTCCAAACAAAAATACTAACACAAGAGAGAAACAAACAAATTGGGATCCGAAGTTGGAAATTTGGGTATTTCAGAACGAAAAGGCAAAATCCAAAAATCACTCGACCAAATCAATATTTAACTTATCAAATCCAAGAAGACTATCCACAACTAAGGCTAGAGCAGATCAATATTTAACTTATCCTATTCCTACATAGTATGCCCATTTCTTATTTCATGTTGCATCTGGAACCTCTTGATTAATTCATATTACAATTCCATTCCAGCACAAATCTTATCCATTTGATGACACATGGAGAACAGCTAAAATTATCTTCCCCAACATAGAATCAGACAGTCCAACCCAAATTTTTTATAAGAAAGCACAATAAACACTTGATCTGGACAAGTTTCCATTGACAAAAGGGCTCTCACAAAGTCTTTGTAACATGCATGGTTGCAAGAAAAAAATATTTACATTATCTACGAGGATGTCTCAGCTCATAAACGAAATACATTAATTCAAGTTTTCAACACTATTTGGCGATAGGAAAAATTGGAAAAAGAAGATGAAATATGACAAGAGTATCCAGAGAAAGCCTAGGTCATCAAGACACACGACAAAAAAAATGTCTTTTTTCTCCGAGAAGTTCCCCCGGAGAATGTAAGTTACCTTTTCCATCCTAAGAATGACAAATGAAAAGGAAAGCCAGATTGAACATAATCAACTACCAAATTCTCCTACGACATATATGGCCCAGTTTACTCATACATGTAAACATAACATATATATGACCCAGCTTGTATACGGAAATTACCAGTTAATTACTCAAAAGTAAACTTGCAGTTAACTGCATTGAATAGGGAACAATATATATAATTGTCAGTAAAAGCCACATGTACAAACAGATTTTGTTTTATAAAACGGTAGTTTCTACAATTTTCAAACACATACACCGTCATGTTTAATCAAACTTAACTACATGCCTTGATACACATATATGTTAAATAAATACAAATAGGCAAACTTGTAACCAATCAGGATTACCATATTTGTAACGTAAGAACTATCCATTATATTCATAAATAAAAAATTATAGAGGGAGGGAAGAGAGAAACAGAATTGTGGAAAATGATAAAAGCATTCACAAATAAAATTGGAAACAATTTACTGCCTGCATAAATATCATATATGTAAATAAAATCTCCAGCTTGTATCCACTTTGGAATAGGCAAATCACGTAAAAAAAAATATTGTTCCTCAAAAAGACACAGGTAACCGATCCATAGATTTATATACTAAAATAGATTATACAGACAGGAGTAGCAAGGATTGTGAAAAATGAGAACAGTATACATAAATAACTACATGGACTAATACACATACGAAAGATCCAATCTTGCATCCACTACGAACTGTCTGCGATTCACATTAGAATACTGATCCTCAATCGTAGAGGAAAATTTATGTATACATTAACTGTGACGGGGTTGTTTATCAAGAATTTTCTTATGTAGTTACTATATACCCCTTTTCAATTTTTATTTACAACAGTAATACCAAAGAAGATTCCGTAACTCTGCCTCTGTTCGTCTCTACCTATACAAAATGTGCAGTACTACTCTTCTCAAGAAAAAGCAATACTCATAGTGGAAGGGTAAATTCTGTGTGATTCCTATGGTTCAATAGCTGGTTTTATTTGTTCCCTCAATATATTTTCATTACTCCCTCTGTCCTTGAATAATTAATTGATCACTACGAAACTACGTGCAATTTCGACTTGTAAGAATCTCGGATCGAAATTGCCGAATTTTTTTTTATATAAATTTTATCATGTTTCTGTTGTTTAATTTCTAAATTATTTGACTAAATTTTAACAAAAAAATCACTTCTGCAATTTTGATACGAGATATTTACAAGTCAAAGTCACACACAATTTCGCAGCTATCAATTATATAGGGACGGAGGGAGTATTAATTATCTCAAAATTTCTAAAGAACAATGGACTGGTCGAAAATCTAAGAACTTACTTATTCGGTCATTTCATAGTGTTCCCATTTAATTTTCCACTACAAAACTACGTGCACATTCAACCGGCCAGAAACTGATATAAAATTTGCCGAAACGAATTTGTTTAAAAGTTAATCATAGAGTTCAAATATTAAATTATATGATTAATTTTTGAAAATTTTCATTTCGACAACCTTGAAACAAGTTATATGCCGGTCAAAATTGCACGTCGTTTCGTATCGGACATATAAATCAGAACGGAGTAAGTATATATAGATATGTTTGTGTGTCTATGTGTGTGTGTGTGTGTAGAAATAGAGAAATATAAACACATCGATCTCAGCTAATATAAATTATTATCAACTAAGGAACTAACTCACACGCAAGAAACGGATCGAGAGACATATAAATACAATAAACAAAATGACGTTTCGTATCTTTTACTATTGGATTTTTACCAATTCAGTATCCAATTAAGTGTCTAGCATAATAAATCGACGAAAATGCAGTTACTATATATATCACATTTGGAGATATATTGGTAGCTCGGGAACCCTAATTGGTAAAACTTAAAAAGGTTGGGTACTAAATTGTTACTCCCTCCGTTCCCAATTAATTGTCCTTTACAAAATTAGCGCAATTTTGACCGGCTTATAACATGTATCAAAATTGTACAAATCAAAAAATTTCAAAACTAAATTGATACATACATATAGATAATATATAATAATACCTAGGGTTATGAAAGGGGCCAACTTTATTAGCATAAAGAGGAACAATATCATTCCGATTATAACGATGATCGGAATCATTTGATCTCACCGACTCACTTGATAACATCACCGTCATCACCACCACCCACCACCACCACCACCGCTCTATCATCTTTTATTTATTTTTTAATATTTTATCTTTCTTTTTTATTAGAGATGGAAATGATAATAAGTATGAGTAAATGTGTATATATATATATATATATATATATTTGGCAGATCTGGATGAGAGTATTTTATTATAATAGTATTTTTAAATAATAACGTATAAAATGTTTATTTAATGTATGTGACCGCTTTATTTCTTTTTTTGTCAACGCCCGTCCCACTTTCTCACAACCACGTCGTTTTGATAGCTGCTAGGACCAAACGTATTTTTCGGTTCGTTTTTTTTCAGTTTCGATCTTTTTATTTTTTGGATCGAACCGGATCGGGTTTTTTCGGTCTAGTTTCGAGTCTTTTGTGTTTTTTTTTTGTTTTTTTCGGTTCGGTTTTATTGAAAACCGAAACCGATCCGAAAAAATTTCGGTTTTTCGGTTTTTTCGGTTCGGTTATCGGTTCAGTTCGGTTTTTCCGGTTTTTTGCCCGGCCCTAGCTAGCGGAGTAAGTTTTTGATATGAAAATTGTTGGAATGAAAATTTTCAAAAATTGATAATATAATTCAAATGTTAAATTTTATGATTATATTTTGAAAAAAATCATTTCGACTATTTTAATACATGTTATAAGCCGGTCAAAATTACACGTAGTTTCGTAATAGACAATTAAATAGGAACGAGGTCCAAACGAAGGAGAGGCAAAATTACATAAAATTCCAAAAAAATTTATTTGTACTAAAATCCAACCGAACACAATAGTAAATAAATTTATAGAATTAAAGTAAAGGTATAATTTTGTAGTAACGATAGAATAGTTTACAATAAAATAAACGGTAGCTAAAAATATTTGAACTTGAGACCTCTAACACTTAAAATTAAGTCTTATCCACCCCGGCTAGTATGATAAATTAGAAAATATTTATATTAAATATTATATATCTACACAGTTTACCTGTATGTACACTTGAAAAAACCGGAAAAAAATTAAAATTGTTTTGTTCCGAACTCGGGGGAAACTACCACCCCTTGCATATGAAAGGATCCGAAACCTATCACGATAAGAGTGGCTAAATTTTCAGTACCTAGTCGTACAATTCCCACACAAAAATTCAGCTAACGTAAAGATTTGTTCATAACTCGTCTTTTATGTACCCAAACATCTAATTGTTCTTTTCCTTCCATATCCTAATACCAAGTCTAGATGAAGTCGTACATGCAAATAGCACTTTACCAAAAGTCTAGATAGCGGAAACAGGATGAAAATCTCCGAGAGGTCGTGGAACATAAGATAAAAAATTAAAAAACCATTTGCTTACATGATTCGAACGCTAAACCTTTGACTTCATAAGTTCATATGTAACCACTTCACTGGTAGTACTTCCATAAACCAAGGACAATCAATGTATATATCTCAAAAAATTTAAAAATACATGTATAGTTTTTTTTTGAAAATCGTCGGGATGGTCGTGGCCACCTCCAGCCCCCCTGTTTCGTAAGCATATACTTAGACCACACCATACGATAGAAACCCAATTCAGGACTAGAAGAAGGAGTCGAACAAACTAATGCCAGCTCTATTCATGTTCGTTCAGGTTTGTTCATGTTAGGTCCATGTCCGTTTATAAACAAACGAACACGAACAGAATATTTTACAAACGAACCAAGATATTCACGAACGATTCGTTGACAACATAATCTTAGAAATTGAGTTTAAACTCGGTTATAAAGTTATATATATTATTGTCACAACATTAACATTTATATGTTTCTAAAATTTTAAAGTATTGAACTTTCTCAATATCTTAAAGACTCTTTCTTTGTAAAATTTTCACATAATATAAATTTGTAAACATGGTTATTATTAACTCCTTTTACCTTTTTAAAAATTGTATTTCCTTCTTCATGCTTTCCGCTACCTATTATTTCCCGTCTGATTCTTTTTTTTCCTTTCACATTTCATGTTTTCGTTTCTCATTCCGATTCTCATTTATGTTTCCCCTCTGGCAACTTTATGGTTGTCAGACAAATTTGTTTAAAGCTTGTGCGAATAATTTTGGCCAAATTTGTTTCAGTCAGCGGCTCAACGCAACTCAAACCGACTAAAGATGTCAGAAAAGCTTTAATCACATATAGGAAATTGAATCCTTTTATTAAGGAATAAGCTACCTGAATAAATTATGTGGCTACGAAACAAATGCCGTTTTAGAGACAGCCAAAGTCAATTTCGGAACAACACTAGGTCAACAATCTGCTTCACAAGATATAACAGTTGCAAGAAAGCATAATCCTACAAAACTACTAGCAGATGAAATTTTGTTCAACAAGTAACATTTCCTGCATAAATTTTCAAAAATTCAAGCGACTACAAAATAGCAATTAAATGAAACTTCTAAAGATCAGATCGATTATTACTCCGTTAATTACTATGTAAAGTAAAGTGTTCATGACTACATATAAATAGCAGTAACTGAATTCAAAAGGAATTTTCAGAATTCAATGATTCAGATCAGCCTGGTAAGGCCACGATCTAGACAAGTAATCCCAACCGTATCATTGAGAAAGAAATTGTATTTATTGGATATACCGGACAGTCGATAGCCAAAAAGGACCAATGCGATTCGAAGCATCACTCAAATAAATCTATATTTCACATTTTCTCTTTCCAATAAAACATGTGCTATAAAATTCATGATTTTTTGTGTACACTAAATCAGTACTCTAAAAGAATAAGTTGAGAAGTAATCAATGATCCGTATTTTTAACTCCGAACAAAATTCAAGTTTGAAACAGATACAGAGAGTTGTAAATAAAAGTGATGGGCAGAAAGTAGCATATAGGAGGATATAAATAGTTTTTGATAATAAAAACAACTGTAAATAAAAATGACGGAATTGAGTAGCATATAGAATCAGAATCATCAAATCCACATAATACGGATTACTGTAGGAAGTTAAAACCGATTGAATTCATGTCCCAAATCTTCTATTGCATCTTTTATTCTCAACACACTGAAACCAGCAGAAAATGCAGTACCTCAATATCCCAAAAGAACCTACACATAAAATAATATTATCAGATAAGTGCGTCGGCTACTTTTATTTACAATTGTACTGCATGAGAGCTTAAAAAACATGACCTTTTTAATTACTTCTAAATCAAATTAACAAAAAAAATAAAAAACCACTCACCGATTTGCTTAGCAACCAAGTCTTGTTTTAAGCTCATCAGCAACCGCATCGATAAATTCTTCAGTATTAAGATAATCTGCTCTGGTAATCCTGAACGAAGAACAAAAAAACAGCAAATCAAACAAATGATAAAATCCCGTCTTATCTTTTTAAATTACAATATAACCGTAGTAACTTACTTAGATCCGTGAGTTATAAGAGCGAGATCCTTAGTCATTTTGCCAGACTCGACTGTTCCAATACAAGCTGCTTCTAATTTCTCAGTGAAGTCCAAGAGTTGCGCATTGTCATCCAATTTAGCTCTGATATCATAAAAATCCATAACGAAAACTGAGCTAGTAGAGTTTACATATATACATGAAGAATATTTAAGTACTACCTATACAGTATAATCTTCTGCCTTCACATGTTACAAGAACAAAAAAAAAATGTAACTATAAAAAACAACTCCAGTAAAATTACCTGTGGGCAAGTCCACGAGTCCATGCAAAGATAGATGCAATGCTGTTTGTGCTGGTTTCACCACCTTTCTGGTGAACTCTGTAATGACGTGTAACAGTGCCATGAGCTGCCTCAGCTTCAATAGTCTTTCCATCAGGGCACACCTAATACACACCATATATATTCACACAAAAAGGTATAAATGTACAAGAATATACAAAAACAGTTTGATAATTGAAGTTAAACATTTTCCAGGAAATATATGGAACAAAGAACCTACCAGAACAGAGGTCATCAAACCAAGAGACCCGAACCCTGCAAAAAAGCAGCTCAGATTTTACATTGAGGAAAATCCAGAAAGTACTAAGCTAAAAACATAATGTTCTATATGTTTAAACTTTAAACCAATTGTCCAGATGCACACAAAGCAAGTCATGAAGAAGAAGTACCAAAAATCATGCCAATTTGTCTTAAAAGGCTGGAAACAAATATATTCATAAAAAGAATATGCAAGAACCTTGTGCTAACATATCACTCTGCACATCCCCGTCGTAGTTCTTACAAGCCCAAACATAACCACCGTCGCTCTTAAGACAATAAGCAACCATGTCGTCAATGAGACGATGTTCGTACCTATAAGTAAAAGCATCTTATCCATAAATACAAAAAAGCCTCGTACAAAAAAATGAAAAACATTTTGCATTGGATGGTAAGCTAATTACCATATTCCAGCAGCCTCGTACTTTGACTTCCAGTTCTTTTCATATACTTCCTGGAAGATATCCTTGAATCTACACCAGAGAAAAGGATCAAAGTTGCAACAATCAAAATATAAACTGATCATATAATAGATTATCAATATGCCAAGTGTTAGCAAGATGAAGGAGGGAGAGAGACAGAAACATGCTAAAGGCAAGTGCAACATGCATACCTCCCATCGTATTTCTTAAGAATGGTATTTTTTGTGCTAAGATAAAGCGGCCACTTCTTCTCATAAGCTGTGGTCATAGAAGCTTCAGCAAAAGAATAGACGGACTGCATACCAAAATGGAGATGTTATACAACAATTAGCTTCTAGATAACGATTACGAGTATCTGAAAAAATAACGATGATTATTGATTTTGTAAATCTCACCTCATCAGTGTTGTACATTGACAAAGCTACTCCTCCAGCACCGGTGAAGTTGTAAACCTCCAGATCTATCGCTTCACCGTTTCCTTCTGGCACTGCAAACAGGTTTATTTATTAAGAATGATCAAGTAACTGAAGAAATGCAAAAAACAAAGATACGAGAACTAAAAGTGGGAAAGATATAGAAATTATACCAAACACCATTTTTAGTTTTCCAGGGCCTTTGATAACTGCATCAGTAGCTCTGTATTGATCTCCAAAAGCATGTCTTCCAATGCATATGGGTTTTGTCCACCCTGAAACAGTAAATTGATAAACATTGGTAACTTTCCACTCCCGAAATATTAAGTAAAAAATTATGGAGTAAATTTATCAGGACTGCATACCAGGAATGAGACGGGGTACATTTTTGCAAATAATTGGTTCTCTGAAGACAGTGCCTGCAGTAAGATCAACCAATGTGAGCTTAACTAGTGGACAAGTTAACTTAATAAAAGTTGGAAAATAATAAAAATTCGGCGTGTTGACAAACCGTTAAGGATGTTTCTGATTGTTCCATTAGGACTTCTCCACATACTCTTTAACTTAAATTCCTCCATACGTGCTTCATCTGCAAATAGCCATAGTGTACATAAGCTTCTCTAAAAAGTCGATCAAAAGATTAATAAACAATAATTCTTTCCAGTGATCTAATCACATGAGTATATGTTTACCGGGAGTAATTGTTGCACACTTGATTGCTACATTGTACCTGTATTTACACCAATGCCATTAGAAATTATAAGGTCAACTACAGTTATGATACCAAAAATTCCCGCTTTTAGCTTGATCATTAGAAAGAGAGAAATAGAGCTTTTGATGGTTCTTACTTAAGAGTAGCTTCGGCACTTTCAACAGTAACTTTATCGTGAGTTGCGTCACGGTGAGGGAGGCCAAGGTCAAAGTACTTGATATCTAACTCCACAAATGGAAAAATAAGCTGCAATAGATTAACAAGACAAAAAGAATTAGACAAAGTTCTCCCAGACTATGTTGTGCTCTTGTGCGACAAAAATAAGATAAACGGAAAACGGAACCTTGTCTTTAATGGATTTCCAGAAGATCCGGGTCATCTCATCTCCTGCATCAAGGAAATAAGTTTAAAACCTAAGCTTGAGAAGCCAAATAGAACTGTAGAAGCGTTTTATATCTCAGTGAAACTTTAGATGTTGTAGTTATGCTACAGATTAAATGATATTACTAGAAAGTGTTCTATTATTTCATAGTAGTATATCAAGACCCTTAAGTCGTTTTTCTGTTTGAGACCAATAAGGTTTTTGTCATATTAGATCATCATTAAACCTAATTTCACATCATAATCTAAACATATTTTACAAATGTATAAAGCTAACTCACACAATTCTGCTATTATTATTAATCATGTTCTTAGTTGCCCAAAGCATCCAGAGTGAATAAAGTCCGAAAACTCCGAACAGAAACCAGAGAACATATTTAAAACTTGTACAACTTCACTTATTTACTAAATTTACTAATATCCAAATGCAGTTTCAAATATGAACCTATTGGGTTTCTTGTATTAGTATTTTCGCGTTTAACTAATATCCGAGCACTAGTCTTTTAAGCAAAAATCATGCCTTAATTGAGGGTGTCTTTTTCAAATTAGTTTTTTCAAGAGTCCATTTGGTATCACATCTTTTTAGCTGATTTTTGGATTTCTGATTTTAAAAAGCTGTGGGTGTTTGGACAGTCAAAATATTTAGCTTTCAAAAAGCAGATTTTTAATCAAAAAACTGGATTCTCAGTGGATTTTTGGAACAACACTTGTAAATCTGATTTTGGACAAAAAAATATGTTACCAAACATAGCCTAAATTACTAAAACCTCAAATTTTAATCTGGTAAAATAAATAAATTGCGCCGCAACTTATAACGAAAGGAAGGAAAGAAGTTGAGCTTAAACCAGACAAGCCCTACAGTCATATAAGGCACAATGTGTATAACGTTAATGTCGAATGAGCAGAGATTTTCATTATTCTGGTATTTTTCAACTACCCCTTCAGTTTCTAATTGAGTTATTATTATGAGAGAATCACTGATTAGTATATATAACATATTTAATATCAACAAACCCACATTCTCAACTCTTACTTAAGATTTGGTACATATCACCATAGCATCAAAGTTAAAAACAAAGAGTAAAAAAAAGTAGCATCATGTATAGCATATGTACCTAAGTTTAAAAGATATTTTAAACATGGGTATTGATAATAAAGTCTCAAAATTATGTACTAAATGATCATTTTACCTAATATTATTTCTAGTTGAAATTCAACACGATGTAAAAAGAAGTAGCATCATGTGGCATATGTACCTAAGTTTAAAAGAGATTTTAAACATGGGTATTTGATAATTAAGTCTCAAAATTATGTACTAAATGATCATTTTACCTAATATTATTTCTAGTTGAAATTCAACACAATGTAAAAAGAGGTTTTAGCCATGGGTTTTTGATAATTACGGGTCCGTTTAGCAGCAGATTATTTGGTCAAAAATCTGTTTTAAAAAATCCAACCAAAATCCACGTTTTTAATTTTGGATTTCTAGCTTTTTTTAGGCTACAAATCTGCTTTTCAAAAGCTAGATAATCTGAATGTCCAAACACCCACAAATTTATAAAATCTAAAATCCAAAACACAGCTAAAAAAATCTGTTTTTTTAAAAATCCAACCAAAATCCAGATAAATTTTGGATTTTTAGTCTTTTTCAAAAGCTAAATAATCTGACTGGCCAAAAACCAACTACAAAAATCCGTTGCCAAACGGACCCTAAATCTCAAAATTACGTACTAAATGATTATTTTCCCTATTATTATTATTATTATTATTATTATTGTCCAGATCTACTTATACAAACAGTTACAATTAAAGTCATTTTTAAAACAGTATGAGAGTATTTTATAAAAACAATCCGAGTCATTTTAAATTAGTCGATGATCGTTTATCGTCATTTTTAAAACAGTGTGAGAGTATTGTATAAAAACAATCCGAGTCATTTTAAATTAGTCTATGATCGTTTATCGTCATTTTAAAAACATTCATAGTCATTTTTAATATATACTACACATATTATATATATAGATTTAAGATTTTCACTATACACGTGTGTTTAAAAAAGCTAAACCCAATCAAAAAAATATACTTTAGATACTAAAAAGTTAAAAAAAAAAGGTCCCACGAAATCAAGTGGGGGAAAACAAACAAAAATGATAAAATCAGGATATCTAATCATGATCATATAATAAATTCGTCAAAAATTAAGGAATATAAGATAATTAAAACTCATAAACTCTAATAATAAATTAAACTCAGATAATAATATAATAATTGTACCGTCCATTTCAACGATGGGGTTAGAAACTACGATCTTCTTAAACGCCATCTTTTAACTTCACAAATATATATAAATATATAAATATAAATATAGATATATAGATATATATATATATATATAGAGAGAGAGAGAGAGAGTAGTAGGTGGATCGCTGTTGAAAATTAGGTAAAATGAAAATTATATATATATTACATTTGCAATCCCCATCTACTTTTTCCAATATATCCAATTTTGATACACACTCGGGTCCGATCCGGTTCGGTTTTTGACAAAATCAAAATCAAAATCGACCATATTTTTTTGTTCGTTTTTTTCCGGTTTCGACCTTTTTATTTTTTGGACCGAACCCGACCGGTTTTTCGGTCCAGTTTCTGTTATTTTTCGGTTTTATTTTTGATTTTTCGGTTTTTTTCGGTTCGATTTTATTGAAAACCGAAACCGATCCGAATTTTTTTCGGTTTTTCGGTTTCGGTCTTTTTCGGTTCGGTTCGGTTTTTCCGTTTTTTTGCCCAGCCCTACACTCGTATTACATTCTGTTCGATTGTCAGTTTTCTTCGATTTTTCTAAAAGACGCAAGACGGGCTTTATGTGAAAATTGGCTATCTAATCCGCTTAATTCCGCCTAATATTTTAGCCTTCTAGTCTCCGCCTAATTTACGCATATGCGTGCCTTTTAGAACACTGGTTTTGGTTGATTTTTTATTTATTTATAATCAGTTATTCTGTATTCATGCATAACAAGTAAATTTTTACGGAATGACACAAAATATTTTTCTCAATAAAATATTTTTTTATATATAAAGGCTTTTCGGATTGTTTTTTGGATAATTGTTATCTTAACACATGTGTATAGATAAACTGCATATATCAAACAAATAATTTTATGAATCGAATGAATAAATAAAATTTACTTCATTGTAATTTTAATGATAAATTTGGGGGTTAATTGCAAAAGTTTGGTAGTTTAGATGGGTTAATTAAAAATAACTGATAGTTTATGGGGTTATTTGCAACTGACCCATAGTTTTAGGGGGCAATTTACATTTTACTCTTGAAAAATCGTTTAGGTCCTCTACTTTACATTAAATTATTATCACATCACCTCTTATCCAGTTTTTTTATATAGTAGTAGGGACATAGACTTACTTGTGTGTAACAGAAAATATTGTGATTGTCATTATCAATAATCTAGTTTTTGTGACCCAAACTATAATAGAATAATAAATATTAAAAATATCGAAAATGAGATATATTGATTATATATTCTTGATGTTACATTTGTTATTTTATATGTTGTACTAACATGTCATGTCTCATGATAGCATGACCTCATTGAATAGATTTTAGTAATATCATTAAAATGTCACTTTATATAATTTAGGAAGCTATTTGTAATCAAGTTTATACTGTATTAGAACTCGATTGTCGACAACTTTTAGCATTTCATATTAATAAAGAATTTCCCTTCATTTCTCTATACTATGGCGATCTCATATTATTGATAATATATATATATATATATATACAAAATTGCATACGATGTTTTCTACATAGTATCAGAGCAATAAATGCTCGTTATTCCGCTGCTCAAGAGATATAATTGGGATTTGAGTTCGATTTCCACATAATTAGGGATCGTTGAGTTCTGGGTTTTGTTTTTGGTTAATTCGTGATTAGCCTGCAATTTCTTGTACTATTTTCTGATCTATTTCTTTATTTGATCGTTTATTCAATATATTTTTGAATTGATATATCTCTCATAATAAAGAATTAGGGTTCTAATAAAATTTGGGTATTTTTCGTGAATTGGAAATATATGGTTTATTTGGTTGATTAAAGGCAGATCTGAGTTATATTTGTTGATTGATTGATAAAATTAGTGCCAATTATGGTTTCTTGATTGATTTTTGATCAGTTTTTCTGATGTAGGGTTTCTTTCGATTTCGAATATTTTCTTTATATTCTTTATATTCAAGAGAGGTTACTAATAATAATATGGTTGGTTTGAATGATTTAAAGACAGATGATACTAATAATCAGGGTAGTTCGAATACTTCTAAAAGAGTCGTCTTTTATTCATTGATAAGTGTAGGGAAGTTACATCAAGAGACCCCCTAACCTTCTTTATATAATAGAAGGTAGGGTTACATATGCTAGGAAAGCCCAATAGAGGCCCAATAGAGTAAGGCCCAAGATGGACAATAATATCCTACAACAATATATATATATATCATTCTATTATAATAAGCCAACCCAAGAGAATTGAGTCTGCTCAATTTTGCCCATTTTTTCCAAAAATACCCCTATATTGTTTTATTAATTACAATAATACCATCCTCATATAAAAAAATAAAAATAAAATAAAAACTAATAACATGATGTGTCCCTCTTTAACAACCAAACATTCTTTTAAGTCTTATACTATTTTTTTTTGTATTATCCACGTATTTGTATCATAACTACACTTATTTTTTTATATTTTAATTGCATTACGCGTCACACACGCAACGCGTGGGGCACGATTACTAGTATAAATATATATGGACATCATGAAAAACACCCGACTAGACACTTTTTCGTAAAAACGCTCCAAATCAAGATTTGGTTAATGCAAATCTCAATGGTTTCACGACGGGAACACAAATATGCGTATTGTTTTTTTTTTCTGAGATGTATAATGACATGTTTTTAATTTTTAAATTTTACCATAATTTTACAAAAAAGTGTCTAGTTGGGTGTTTTTCACGATGTTCATATAATTTTTTCCTATATATATATGTTAATTTTAGCAAACATACAAGTGTCAAGTGCATTTTTTTAACAACATTATCTATTGATTTATAATAAATAATTGATTTCGGATAAAAAAAATATTATAGTAAAAAAATAAAAATATGAGAATGTGTTATTTTTGCTTTATTGTAGTATTTAATATAGAAGTTACTCAACCAAATTGACATGTAATCAATTAACTATGTTAACTTTGTTCTTAAATATAATAACAATGTTAACAACATTGATTTTAATGAGTTAGTTAACAACACTACTGTGAAAGAAAAACATGTATAATAGCCAACAACTTTATCTAACAATTGATTTAATATCACTGTTGTAGATGCTCTAATGTCATGAATACTATGAATCCGTATTATATAGAAGCTAATGAAAACACTAGTTAGTTAAACATGTTCTCATTGGTCCTAATTTCGACACCTGAAGGACAGCTATATAGATATCAATATGTGCTAAGTCTAAATTAGGATTCATAAATGGTTCTTTACCATGTATATATGAGAATGATCATTAGTTTGGGTCTTAGATGAAGTGTAATTTGATAATTATGTCATGGATCATCAATTTTAGATAATGTAGAAATTGGACAATCTGTCATTTATGTGGATATAACAACTACAAACAAATGGTTGCCTTAAAAATTAGGATATATTTGTATTCCCTTGTTTTAGGGCGATAGTCAGAGTAACAGATAACACATTTTGGATAAAACCCCTCATATTTAAGGAAACAAAGGCTTCGGGGGAAAAATAGTGGTTAACGATTTATTTACTGCACTAGCACTTTTAATAATTGAGGTACAAAACTAGCAAATTTTGTATAATTAAATGATAGGGAAGATATGCAAGATATTACACTCGTTATGTGATAGGCAAGATAACGTTACTGCAATTTTATCATTTTATTTAACGACAGGTTCTCAGTTGTGACAAAATTCGTAAATTAATACCTCAATTGTTAAAATTGGTAGTGTAGTACCAAATCATTAAACACTGATAGTACAGTATACGAAACATATTTTTTCCGTTTTTAAGGCTGCAAATGCAGCTGCTAGAAAACCCCGCCACCTTAAAATGTTATATACGTATATATTTAATACTTGTTTGCAAATATTTTAAATATTATTTTGACTGTTTAGCGTGTATTGTTCTTTACAAAATTCATTCTTTTAAAAAAATTATTGTTAAATATGCAATTTATTAAAAATCCGGACAGACTAAAATTAAAAATAAAGATTAATCAACCGGAACAATTGTCGGGTTAAGTTATATTTTTTTTATCTAAATTATATTTTCATGATAGCACAGATGAGCACAAAGTTGATATGTGGATATGTCTGGGAAAATTTGCAGCATTAGTAATTTGGATTATGGGAATACTTAATCGCATAAACTTCGGATCAAAATTATTCTCCAAACTTCTATTATTATAGAATAAAAAGAAATCTCAAGGTTGAGAAATTATAATGTATCTTTTTGTTACCAATGAAGTTACTTTCAAAGTTATTCTATAAAGTTCTCTTTTGTTGTCTTTATTATTAGTTCAAATAAATTAGTGTTAAATATGCAATTTATTAAAAATTCGGGACTAAAATTAAAAATTAAAAATAATGATTAATCAACCGGAACAATATATAACCCAACCCGAACACCGTCCGTTTTTTTACGGATTGGGTTAGAGTTTGAATTGAAATGGGTTGGATTCAGATTTATAATTTTTCAATCAACACTAACACGGACCATTTTTTTTATCGGGTTAGGCCTAATCCGCATGTTCTACTCAATTAATTATTATATTTTTTTTTTATCTAAATTATATTTTCATTATAAGCACAATCTGGGAGAAATTCATTTCCCATATGGGAAAATTTGCCGCATTAGTAATTTGGTTTGTGAGAATACTTAGCCCCATAAACTTCGTCTATAATTAAAAAGCTAGGATCAAAATTAACAGAATAAAAGGATCTCCAAACTTCTATTATTATAGCATAAAAAGAAATAGAGAAATGTACTTTCAAATTTATTTCATAAAGTTATCTTTTGTTGGTTTTTTTAGTTCAAATAAATTAGTGTTAAGTATGCCATTTATTAAAAATCCGGGACTAAAATTAAAAATAAAGATTAATCAATCAAAACAATATATAACCCAACCTGAATACCGTCCGTTTTTTACGGATTGGGTTAGAGTTTGAATTGAAATGGGTTTGGTTTAGATTTATATTTTTCCAATCACCACCAACCCGGACCATTTTTTTTGGTCGGTTAGGCCTAATCTGCAGGTTTACTCTCTACTCAATTAATTATTATATATTTCTTTTTATCTAAATTATATTTTCATGATATGCGCATCTCTCTTAAAATATACATTGGGAAAATTTGTTTTATGGGAATATTTAACCACATAAACTTTGCCTATAATTAAGAAGATAGTATCAAAATTAACAGAATAAAAGTATCTCCAAACTTCTATTATTATAGCATACAAATAACTTCTATTATTATAGCATACAAATAAATCTGAAGGAAGAGAAATTATCATAATATTTCCAAGGTACTTTCAAAATTATTCTAGAAAGTTCTCTTTTTTTTTTTTTTTTTATTAGTTCAAATAAATTATGTGTTAGTTTATATTACTTTCGGAAATAATATTTAGTAGCTTCCGTTGTATATTTGGTTCCATTATTTATATAGAATTTTCTATTTATTTATGACTGAGCCAATAAACTTTCTTAAAACATTCAGTTTTAGGCTTGTAGGTTTATATTGAAGGATTTTTGGCTATGTTTTCTAAAAGAAAAATCAGTAATACGTAGGACACGCATAATTTGAAAACTGATAGTTATGAAATCGCTTTTGTTATCGATCTTTTGTAAATGAACCATTCCTTTATAAACTGTATTCGTTATACGAAAAAGTCTCATAACTATAACACATGGCATAATATTGTTGTCCAAAAGACGTCGATTGGACTAAAAGGTTTTAACAGGTTGTTAAGTAGGAGAAGCTGTGAAAATTAAGTAAACAAGGAGACCACATTCTCTCGCAATCTACAAGCGGGTTACATACCAGCCATGAGGGACTTATTTATTGACATACCCGACGAACTTCTTATGGATATACTGTCAAGACTGCCGGTTAAAAGTATTCTTCGTTTTAATTGTGTTTCGAACAAGTGGCATTGGTTAATTTCGAACATCCTGAGAAACATCCCAAAAATTCTAATGTTCTCCCTTTCAATGGATGGCCAATTGTTGTTCCATTCAATAGATAGCAAAACGCAAACCGAAAGTGTGTGTAGGCCAAGGGAATTAGAAATCATAGTCAAAACCAAACTGAAAGAAAAACAATTGGGATTTCCGTATTCAGAGAACTTTATAGTTAAGATACACTCTTCTTGCGGCGGGTTTTTACTTATTCAAGTCGAGAATGATTTGTTCTTGTGGGGCCCACAGACAAGTATTTTTATACATGTACTTACATTTGATCGTTTTAATCTTGAGAATGACCAGTGGTATTTCGTGGCCGATCTATGTTTTGATTATTTCACACATGAGTACAAGGTCATGTTGGTGGAAAAGTATACAATTTTTACTGATGATATAGAACATTTCTATATTGCCGCATGCGGAACCGATAGCTGGCAGAGTCTCTATTTTCCAGATGCCATACATGGGATGTTCCCGGGGCCAATTTTCAAAGGATATAGACATTGGATTAGCAGTGGTGGTATGCCAACTTTTGAGAATGATAACAGTTTTATCCATGCGCCAACTCTTATAGTATACTTTGACCCGAGAACGAATATGTTTATGGAGGTACCAAGGCCGCGACCTAAAGAAGGCAAGATAGATCATTTTCTTGACTTAGGAGTTCTCAATGGCTACCTTTGTGTTACTCGCTGGGATGACATTACAAATTCTCGAGGCAATATAGAACTGCTGGTAAGAAGGGAACACGGAAATAATTTACTTTCATGGGAAATCATGTTTGTTATGTCATACACACCTGAACTCCGTAGCTACGGTAACGTGGTACCTCTATTCATAACAAAAGAAGGTGAAATATTGATGAGAGTGGACATTGGTTATGAAGTCTCGACTGTAAAAGCTTATGATATCCATGGAAATTTCCTTAGGAATATTTACAACGGTTTTGGCAAAGTCATTTTGTTCGAGGAAATTTCACCGATCAGATTCAGTTGAGGGGAAAACTCACTGCACCAAGTTTATTAGACATTTAATTTGCATAATTTCCAGATTAACAATTCAAGCATTACTTTTTTGCTACCTTTCTTAGAAACATTCTTAATCTTTTGTTGATTTGTGGTTTTTGCTTTTTATGGATTCTTAATATGTTTTTTTTATTTTGCTAATATTCTTATAGGAAAAGTTACGGGTAAATATACAAAAACAGGTTTTTCAATGGGCAGGATTCATGTGTTGGTGATGATATTGGTTCCGGCTATCGTCTAATGTTAGTATTGTTCCCCGTTGTTTTTCCTTTCGGGTTGTTGCTTCAAGGCCGTGACTAATTAGCCTTATACTAGGGCCGGAAAATGCCAATTAACTATAATTTAAGATTAATCCTAAAAACTAATCAAAATCATTTGGATTTGAACATCAACAAATGAGCAGTAGAAACAAAAGAAGAAACTTTATTATTTTCTCCTTGATTTCATGATTCCCCAAAATATGTGCTGTCAGAGCCTGTAATCAAATAAGCTGATAATTTGAGTCTGAGGAAACTTTTGAATCTAAAAGAATCAGAAAGCAAGTATTAATCAGATGGTACCCTGAAATTTTTCGGTTATTATACGGGATATTTGTGCTGCAATATCGTGTTAGATCAGATGTAAAATAGCACAGAAAATTATTAAGGAATGCTTGAATAATCTGCTCCTTTCTCTCTGCTCGATCATTCTGTAATTTAGAAATGCAGCATTATGGTTGTAAATGTTCTTTTATTCGCTCATTTTGTCAACGTCCTCTCAGCTGTATTCAGTGGCGGAGGCAGGGTTAGGAGAGAGGGGGTGGGGTGGGTAAATAGGTATTTTTCTTTTTAAAAAAAACTGCACTGTAAAAAATTGTTTGTAACTCCTGCCAGCCCCCACCTAGCTCCTTCCTGTATTATACCCGTTCGGTGGATTAAAAAAACAGGTGACTGGCTCCAGAATAGTCTTAACTAACAAAATTGTCATGCCATTAAGGGGTTAAAAGCAATCTACCTAAATAAAATGTTCTACAACAAAATTGTCATTTACACGGCTTGAACCACTATAAATATGGAGATTAAAACACACTCCCGAGTGAATTTTGATAATTGCCATGAATTTGTTATACGATAATACTATACTACAAGTCTACAATACAACAACATGAATTGCATCTATAATGAAGAATCATCGCCGCGAGGATTGTCAGCGTTGTGTCTGGCAGAAATAACTTTATCTAATGTCTCGTCTGGAACTTTAATGCCACTGGTTTCCAAGTCTGCAACTATAGCAACAGCCGCATCGAGCTCACCAATATCAAGGCATAATGTGATTATCTCGTCATATAAGGGACTGCAGAAAATGACATAAGAAAATAAAATTCAATATGATACGTCACTGACTCAATTCTGTCTATAATGTACTAAGCATTCAAAGAATGTGTCTTTCCTCTTGGTTTCACAGGTTTCATTTCTAAAGCCGTGCAACTTATTGTGACATCTTAATTATTTAACAATTCAATTTTTGGAACTGATGTTGAAACGTAAAGTGTTCTAGGAAATCTCTCGAATAAACTCTATTGAAATACGAACCAGTCAAATGGTTTCTTTCAGACTACAGTACCCTTTTTTTTTCTCAAAAGGATACATTATTCCGGAATTTTTCCCACAGTGTTAGTGATCAAATCACGTTCGGGCAAATATTTTATTTTAATTTCTAAAAAGTTCTATGAGTATGGTTCATGCTTAAGGTGACGAAGCAGTTTGCAGTTTTTTGATAATCCAGGGTTATGCACGACAAAGATTCAGATCTTGAAAGGACCAACAGCAAACTTATCAACCACGAGGGAACTATGTGATTACCTCCCAAAAACATATCCAAGACCATGCGTAGCCCGTAAAATCTTCAGGAAAGCTGATGGCATAGGAGCTCTTATAGCTGCACGTAGTATAACTGCACAATCCCCAATTGTCGGTGTACCGCCCAACTCCATAACCTGAAATTCAGTTATTTTCCCATTAGGAGAAATACTAAAAAACAATTCAAGGAACTGGTGAATTAATTAAAGGATGAAATCATAATATATATGGAAATAGGATTATATGTTAAGGTAATGTTTACTGATGATATGAAGAGAAAAGGCAAAGAATCAGAAAAGGTAGAAGCATGCATTTGTAATAAACCTAGTACATATTTAGTAAATATAATCTCAGTTGGTTACAGATTTAGGAAAAAATTTATAACTATTTCAAGGAACCGGTAAATTAGAAAAATCTATGAGATCATGTATGATCATCTGCCCTTTATGTGAAAATTGCGAGTGTAACCGGTGATATGAAGCAAAAAGGAAAAGATCCACAAAAGGTAGCAGCATGCATTGATAAATAAATCTTTACGCAATTATAACGAAATATGAATAGAATGGAAAACATGCCTTTTCCATAACTTGTAATGCCAACTCAACTTCCCACTCCTGAGACCATCTTCTAGGTGGTTTGTTTTTCAACTCTTTCTCCCATGTCCATCCCCAAGCATCAGCTATGGTGTACATATCAGACACATCAAACGCTCTTCTAGTCTTTAGCTCCTTCAGCGCCTCATGTATATCTTCTGGAAACCAATCGTCATCGTCATCATCCTGTATCCATATTGAAATATTTGCTGTGTCATTTTATCAATACTTAACATAATGTATGGGATGCTACATGAGTAAACATGTGAAGAGCATGAATTATCAAAAGAGTAATGATAGGTAAAGATAATCATGTGAGATCATTTTATACATTCCTTGGAAAACAGAAAAACATGAAAGTGCCCAGCAACTACACAACTACCACCATTAGTTACAAAATCTCATTGCCACTTCATTTTGAATATACAAAAACTATGTATGCCAATCATTTCTCTTGTTGAAACAACATTTGATCTGTTCATACATCCATGTAGAAGCCCGTCCTGGGACAATTCCAACACTCCCCCTCACTTGTGGGTTGGTCAATTTCCGATAAGCCGATAAGCCGAACAAATGCAATCAACAAATTGGGTGGAGGTGGCCCATCATACAAACCGGCTAGCCTTTTGACTCTGATACCATGTAGTCACCACTAAAAGGCCTATTAGTAAGGAAGAAGTGGCATATATTAATCTTTGCTTTATTAATGCCTAAACGATGTGGGACAATTCCAACAATCCCAACTATTCAGAGATGCGAATGAAAGCTCAAATTTTATGGGGTGATTGTCCGAGTGCACCTTGCTACTAAATCATTCACTCCATTTCCTCGTACCAAATTAGGAGCAACATATGAGAATCAATCTACCCCGAACTTAATCTCAAAAGGTGACCATTCTTTTTGAACCTTAACCTTAAGTGATGTTGGACATGAAATTTAAGAACGTTATCAATTTCATTTTTTTATTTTTTGTACTCTGCTACATCAGAAACTAGCAAGAAATTACTGGCTTTTTTTCAGAACAGACATACCTCTACTGATTTTCTTCGAGATGATCTTCTTTTCGATTTTTTTGTTGGCGTGGATGTCTCATCAGAGTCTTTCAACAATTGGACACCAATCATTGGCGGAGGCTTTGCAGCTTCAACTTCCTTGTCTTTAACCCTTTCACCTGCTTGGATCTCAACTGGCTCTACATCCTCCTCTTCTTCATCTCCCTCTTCATCATCTGACCCTTTTGGAAGATCATCAACTTCACTGGCATCATCCAAAATTTCTATATCTTCTAAATCATTTACATCTAGTTCAATGACCTTCCCTTGGTCAATGACCTTTACTTGGTCGTTGTTGAAACCTTCTCCAAGAAAACGGCGTTTCCAGAATTCTGTATTTCCTTCTTCAAGTTTGATTCGTGAAATTAATTCATCTAGCTCTTCATCAATCTGTCAAAGACCATTCGTTATTATAGAGAACAACATAAAGGAAGTGCTACCAGTACATATTATAACTTTTTTCCTCTTATTGGTCAAGTCCTGACCTTTAAATCATCGGTTATTCATGTTTCAAATTATCTTCCTCGTAATGGCCACTCCGAAAATAGAGTATTAAGCACGTGATGCTAGCAGTTTATTTCCTCTAGATGGTTTCAATTGATTCCAATTCAGAAATGATTCAAGGTAATGTCAATGGGAATAACAAAATCAAGATATTTACTGACGTATTTTCAGTATCACAAATCTTCTATGTACACAAAAAGAGAATGCCAGAATGGTGACTTTAATCGGAAAAAAGAAGAGCTAATATTTAATTCAATGGTAACGTGGTGGAGAAGGCATCATTCTTAGACAACTCGAACTACGTAAATATGTGATTTTACGTTGTCTGTGGTAACTCTCATATATCATAAACATTCAGAAACATAGATTTGAAAAGCCTGGCTGTACAGAAATTGAGATCAAATTTCGTGTAGAGTGCAAGTATCAAGCCTTGGCAAAAGTAGAAGAAATATAAGAAGTTTGATTAGACACCTAACTTGAAATCTGTTCACAATTCCAGCCTTCTTGTTATGGTAAAAGCAACAGGTAAATGTTTCATAATGGCCTCTCTAACTCTTTCATATTGATTCGAGAAGCGTCTTTAGCCTTCTTGTTATGGTAAAAGCAACAGGTAAATTTTGACTCACTTATCATGAAAACAAATATTTAAACCTTCGTTTATAAAATATATTATATGCTTACTACTCACCGGCATACTGTATCAAGAAGTGAGTAAAGAATTGTGTATAAGTTAACATACCTCTTCCTCCTCTTCTTCCACGGGAGGTACCCAGAGAGGTCGACCTCTTGAGCGATTAATTCTTCTGGCTTTCTGAACACGCTGGTAGAGTACATTTCTAGTCCCATCTGTGGGCAAATCTTGTGCTTCTAGCTCTTCTTTGAGCTCAGATACTATCATTTTACTAGCTGCCTTGGGCTTTAGAACATTCTGCTCAGGCCCCTTGATAATTTTTCTCAACCTCTCCTCAACTCGAATATAGTCAGACTCAGATATTGCTCCCAGGATAGAGGGCCCTTCATAACGCAAGGTTTTTAAAAGCTTACGATGATGAATCCTCAAGTCATCGAGACATCTTTGTTTGAAAGAAGTCTCGATTGGAGAATTATAAATAAAACCAATCACATCAGGATCTAAAGGAGTTTTGCCTCTTCTAGGCACCCATCTCTTGCGATCGCCTGTAAGACCCCCCTCTTCAACGTACCTGGTAATTTTACATTGTTATCCATAGCTCTTCATACAGAAGTAACAGAATCAAAGAAACTAGTCTATCTACTTGTTCCCATGTAACTCAGCCGTTCCACATTGTGCCAATCTTTTAACCCAAATACAATATCGGCATGTGACAACTTGCTCGCATGTACAAGGAGAAGTCAAGTCTATATATATATGTGCGTGTGCAATATTTCTTGAATACTAAAAAAACAATATAGACTAAACGTATTACTGATTTCAAAAGTACTCCCGAAAATCGAATCTACCATCTTGCTGCAAAAAGTATTTCTACATATTGTTAATTGATAATACTAATTTATTGTTATAGTGAAAAAAATACCAAAAAATAGTACTCCGTATATATAATTAGTGTTTCTAGCAAACCAGAGTCTATATATCTAGTGTATAATTTGCAATTTAGAGAGTACCTATACTTGATCACTATATATACCAAGAGATTACCAAACAGTGTAAACCTTCAGTATTTAACGTGCTAGTCATGTATAGCTCCTCAAGTTATGAGAGCAGAGAGGAAAGTAGTAAGCTACGAGTTACAAAGAGTGGAAACACTACTGTCCTCCCAAAATACAACATCTTACACTAAACAAGGTGAAAGGCATCACATATAAACTAACCAACACATTAAAACTTATGAAGCATTTGAACGTTTAATTCAAGTTTGAAGGTCAAATTTATACCAAAAGCTACCATCCAAAACCGTACATTTGTAAGTTTAGCTGATATAAGTACAAGGCTATGATGGCGCTCATAAAAGTGTGCAGCCTCACCTGGCAATGTAATCAATCTCGTATCCAAGTTCTGCCTCTTCTTGCAAAGGTTCAATCCAGGAGCTAACTAAAGTCCGATACTTCCTGCTTAATATCATGGCTCTGGGTGGGATTGGTTGGTTATCCTTGGCCATAGCTTCTAAAGCTTCGAGTAAGTCAACAATCCTTCCTGATTAAAATTAGGAACAATTAAAATATCCCTCTTTGAGGAGAACTACGAACTATACACCTGATTAAAACTCTACTAAACACTTCATAGCAGACACCGGATCTAAGAAAAAAAAGTGACAGGTTAACACGATATGACCTTAAAAATATTGAGAAATACTATCCTATTATCCTTAATGAAATTAACATGAAAAACGCGAGCTAGAAAAGAAATTTGGCCACAACTTCAAACTGTAGGGGAGCCTTAATATATACGGTAAAGCGCCACCCTAATCAATATACGACAAGTTGTGTTTCCCCCCTATTTTTATTAGCAAATTAAGTGTGATGAAAATATGAAGCCTCAACCCACTTATGCACCATGACGAAGTAGAATCTTAATTTCGAAGAGCAAATAGTCTGTTCAATGTTTAAATTACACAATTAGCTACGAGTAAAAGATTCAAGAATTTATATTTAAGGATTTCCAAACCTTTCACTAAAGGGAAGGATAATCTAATAGATATTGTTAACTATTCCCTTAAAAAGTGAAAAAAGTAAGCCAGAAGTTTGTGATACCTTCTCGGCATAATGCTCTAAGGTACAAGGAAAGCGGATCTTCAAATTTTCCTTCGTTATAGAGAACAATAGTTCCTCCTTCAAAGTTTTTTAGGGCGCGGAAATGCCTAATAGCTTCTCGCACAACACAATATTTTGTAAAGCACTCCACCAGCAACCTGTATGCAGAAAAATTATACGCAATCACAAAAATTAGAACATTTGAATATAAATATGCAAAAGCATGCAGTTCAACTTTTCAATGATTTTGTGGTTACCGGATCAACTTACGCATAAGTTCTCATATTAGGCTGCAGTCTTTTGCGATCCTCGAGCATCATACCAAGTAACTCAGCAACGTCTTGAACCCTATAAGTCAAATCCAGTTTTCAGCAAAAAGCATACCAAAGAAAGTAATAAATGATAACGAGTTATCAGAAATTATATCCAATGACATTTACTTCTGTTACCAATTTATTGTGCAGGTATAAAAATTCGAAAATAAGAAAACTACCAAAGAAATTTACTCAAAAACAGTTAAACAGGATTGTAAAATCCTGTTACTAGAGTGGTGACCTGGCCACCCAAAAGTTCAAAGAGGCACAAACCCCCAGAAAAGAATAGTATAAAAAGACGAAAACTGGAAAGATCACAACATAAGAAACTGAAAAGAAGCAGAAAAATGACTTTTCTACACTATACTCTCTTGTATATCATATAATCAACCAAATTGAAAGCATAGTCAATGTTGCATTAGAAATTTACCTATCATAGGACTCTGCTCTTGTGTATGCTTGAATTACCCAGTTATATGACTCCGTATCCGGTTTCATGAAATCTGGAACAGTTAACCGAAGTTATTACGACTACAGAAACACTAGATGTATTCAATTTAACAACAAGAAATATGAAACGGCATGAAGGATAGTGTATTTCAAGGACAAGAAAATAATAAACAAATAATATACCTTCTCCATATTCCATATTCTCAAAAGTTGCTAAAGCGATTTCAGGTATTCCACAAGTAGCCTATGAAAAGAAGTAAGGAATTAAAAGTTCTTAACGGTTACCAATAAATATTATATCTGAAACTAACGGGTTCAATCTAATGAAATTGTAGAGATCACTGAAGTGTCAGTTAACTTTTTTAAGCTCTTGGCAATGCAGCCATACAAATATCATACATGTGGGAGAACTGCAAGATGCATGAAAAATGCAGCAAAAAGAGGTTTACATCTCTTTCAAAATAAGCGATGAAATGGTCAAGGAATTAAGTCTGTTTTAGAAAGCATTACACTTATAGACAGGGAACCACTACGAATCTAACGGCATATAACTTTTTTATAATAAAATAAATGTAAGACATTCACATAATAGAATCTCTGCAAGGGAATGGAAGGCACCAATCAATCAGCAGTAATAAAAATTTATGGTAACAGAATGCACTGCTGCAAAAACATTCCTCTCATATAAATAAATCATGGTACCCAGCAAAAAACAAAATTGTGTCCCAATCCCCAAAATATGGCTTAGCCTCACCTTTCTCTGAGTATAAAGAAGAATGTAATGCATCAAAACCTATTTTAAGATAGGTAACAATTCCGTCTCATTTAGAGAAAGTAAAATTACCCTCTTATGGCAAAAGGAATTAAGGAACTCAAAAACATAATATTATCAACCATGGCTATATGTAAATATTATTGATAAAAGATCAGTTGGTTTGTTCCTTTTTCAGGTCTAAGTTCCAAGTAGACTCGCTTATATGCTTGAAGACAAAGAAGTCGTTCTGAGAAGTACCCCATAAAAATACTAACTAGATGATAAAATGATTGCAGGTTATAATGAGAGCATCTTATGAAATGATTCTGCGTTTATCTCCTTCCTATCCATCTTTGAAATAGAGTAAGCAACACACATGACCATTTGATTTTAATTAGTTTGCTTGTCTTTTGCCTTTTTGGTTTCACTTTTTGTATAATAAGTAAAAAAAACTCAAAGATTTGCTACATATCACGAGTCACAAGTATATATCAGGTCAAAGAAATAAATATTGAATTAATAGATCAAACCAAGGATGTGTGATTTCAAAATGACATTTGCAAGACCTGAATAAAAGCAGAAAGGAATAAGGACTGTAATGGAATCACCTGCACGCTCAAAAGACAATTGAAATGATAGGTAGTAGCATTCCGCCCAGCAGCTTCCATTTCGTAAGCTATGGTTAAAGCATTTGAATGATCCCCAACTTTACAGTCCTGCTCAATCAGAAGATCATAAAGTTCATCTGTTGCTCTTAACCCACCTTCAGCTCCCTTAAGAAACACTCTGTTAGCATCTTCCAGATGATTGCTTCCGATAAGTTCCTCTGATTACATTAAAGAAGGTCACCGAAAATTAAATACTAAAATAGCTGCAAATATGCTAATCGTATAGAGTTATAAGTTTGGGAATAAAATACCAACAAGAACCAACCAAGCTTGGCGGATGTCATATTGCATCTTTTCCATTGCTGCAAGAATCTCAAGGCCTCTGGTAGCATGGCCTTTAGAACCAAATAAACGAATTAAAGCTATGAAAGTTTCATGAACTGGGCGTAGACCTTCACTTAGCTCCCTTCTCAATGCATGCATCTAACCAAAGATGGCAAATGGAACATCACTTTTCTGAAATTTTGACACATAACAATCGGCATATATTCATCTACTTTTGTTCAGGATTTAGCAAAGGCACAGAACATAGTCACATATATTTTGAATCTTAGTTCCTAAATCGTAAGTGACAAACTGCACAAAAGAATAGAAATATATACTTCAATTTATTTGGAGCAATCTAGTATACAACATCAGTGACTTAAGAGGATTTTGAGGCCATCGTGTATTCATGTTAACTAAGAAAAATTCGAGGTCATCGCTGTATAATATATATATACTATTTTTCTAGAACTGACTTCATAGTGCGATTTATTATCCTGGTTAGGGACTTGTATGGTTGATATTAGTATTACCATTGTTGTAGTTTTGTGTCACGGCGGCACGGAGGGGAGGAGATAGAGTGGGATTGTCTGGTTGCAGTTTTTAAGCTGCTAAGCTAACCACTTGTTTGATGAAAACCTTTTTAGCTATTTTTTACATTAAAATTGGAATGTGTATGTTTGATCAGCTTAACAAATGAAAATTTTCATGAAACCCAATAGAGCCAGCTTCTTTGCTTAAAATCTGCTACCTAACAAGCCCTAAAAATATTTAAACTTAAGAAAAACTACGTTCAACCTGCAAAAAGTCCCAGCGAAAAAATCAAATAAAACTGAACTTTTTATCTAGTAAACCAAATAATGTACAAATTCTTATCTTAATAGCTGCAGCTTGCAAGCAAACAAGGCCTAATAGATTAGTGTGTTTATTCATTAAACCCCAATTACCCATAAATATTAAACAGAACAGGTTGAGCTTTTAAGCTGGACAACCACACAAGGCCTAATCGCCTAAGAAGAGATAAAGTGTATCATTTCACGATCCAGGTTACTCTTTTTAGTAAATCTCAGTTACCCATAAATCCCTAGTCTTACAGTCTAGTAAATAGTTAAAATCATCCGAAATTTCAAATCTTAACATATATGCATACTACATTATATAAATACAATAAATCAAAATGCCTTACAGCTCCCTGATGATCACCAACTAACGGCATAAGCAACAACCAACCCATGAAACAATCTTGGCCATCGACTCAACCCAGCCACAACTATATAACCCATCACTCCATTCACCTCACTCACGTCTTGTTCTCGTGCTTTTCTCATTATTTCGTTTATGAAATATTAGTATTAAACCCATCATTGCGTCTTATAACAAGGCGAATAAGGATGAATGTCTTTTGGTGCCATGGCGCAACGCGTAGGGGAGGAGAGAGAGTGGGCTTCTTTGGTTATAACTTTTAAGTTCTAAGTTCAGTTTTTTTGCTATTTCACTTTTATTTTGGAATGTGTTCGTTTGGTACCCTAAAAGCTGAGAAATTTTTGTAAAACTCAAAAAAAGCAGCTCATTTGCTTAAAAGCTGCAACTCAAAAGACCTATAACTCGGAAATATAGGAAAAACAAGGTTCAACCGACTAAAACTTTCAGCTTTTCAAGGCCAAAAACCCAGAAAACTTGGAACCTTGAAGCTGGTCAGCTAACTTATTTCCTTAAAGTCTGCAACCAAACATCTTCCAAGAGATAATTATGTGTTTCTCACTAAACCCCAATTACCCAATTTTTATAAATAAATAAAAACAAGCTTTTTAGCCGGTAAACCAAACAGAACCTAAGAAGAGATAAATTGTATCATATCACCAATAACAAGTTACCCTTTCTACTAATTCTCAGTTACCCATAGCATAAAATCTAGTAAATATTACACAAGTCATCCAAATTTGCAAATATAAACATATATTCAGAAAGGAACTAGGTGGAGACAGCCGCCCCCGATTTCGATAAAAAAATTAACAAAAAAAGGGTAATATTTTCTATGTATTTTAATCAAAACCTTTGAAAAATTAGCGTCCCCCCTCCCTTTATATATAAAAAAACAGCCCCTCTCATTTCCGATTTCTGGTTCCATCACTGCATATACTACATTTTTACTTACCGACACATATACACACATTATATAATAATAAATTTTAGTAATATACTCCCTCCGTTCCTATTTAATTGTTCACTACGAAACTACGTACAGTTTTGACCGGCCAAAAACTTGTATCAAAATTGTCGGAATGAAAATTTGCAAAAGCTGATCATATAGTTCAAATGTTAAATTTTATGATTAGATTTAAAAAAAAAAAACTCATTTCGACAATTTTGATACAAGTTATAACGCGGTCAAAATTGCACCGAAATGATCACCGGAACATATATAAAAACATTAATACTAAAAAATAAATAAATAAATAAAAATAAATAAAAGTTAGTAGTAATAGTAACTTACAGCACCGAGATGATCACCGGAAAGTGAGTACGCAACGACCAACCCATGAAAGGACCTCGGGCCAGGACTAAACCCGGCCGACACCATGTCACCCATCACCTCGTTAACTCCGGAAGCGTCTCTCTCTCTAGCTTTCAACATCAGCTCATCCATGAATACCAGCCTCAGACCCTTCTCTGCTGCCGATAGAGACGCAAACGACGGTGACGATGAGTCTTCTTTTGGAGGAGTTTTGTGTTTTGTGCGGCGGCGACGGCGGGTTGGGGCGGAGGCGAATGCCATTGTTGTTCTAGAGAGAGAAGGAGGAGAGAGGGAGAAGGTTGTTCTAGAGAGAGAAGGAGGAGGGAGGGAAAAGGTTGCCATTTTTAAGTGTGAGTTAGTTAAGAGTGTGGGAAGTGGATAGAGAGCTATATTTATATATTGATTTTAATTTTTATTTTATGTGTAACTAATCTGAGTTTTTTTCTCAAATGGTACACTGAACAACCCAAATTCCCAGAATGGGTTCTGTTTGTTTCTGTAATATTTCCAAAATGGTCTACTTTCGAAAAACGACCGATCGAAATGAATAAAACGACCGGTCGTTTTATCATTAACTCTCTGGAACAATTTGGACCAAAAACGATCGGTCGTTCTGTACATTCCGATCGGTCGTTTTTCAGACCAAAAACGATCGGTCGTTTTTCAGACCAAAAACGATCGGTCGTTTTATCCTAGCGATCGGTCGTTTTTTGTGTTGTGCTCACTGGAAGCATTTCTACTTACGATCGGTCGTTTTATAGTAGCGATCGGTCGTGTTTAAGGTTTGCTCACTGGAACATTTTCGTTCCACACCGATCGGTCGTTCTGTACATTACGATCGGTCGTTTTTCACCATAGTAGAAATCGTTTTAGGTATGATTTCTTCCAGAGAGTTCACCATAAAAACGACCGATCGAAACGTACATAACGACCGATCGTTTTTGTCTGAAAAACGACCGGTCGTATTCTCCAATTCGACCGATCGTTTATTGTCCAAATCGTTCCAGAGAGTTCAATAATAAAACGACCGGTCGTTTTAATCATTTCGATCGGTCGTTTTTCGAAAGTAGACCATTTTTGGAACATTTCAGAAAGGTAGCCCATTCTGGGAAATAACCCGCTCCACTGTACCATTTTGGAAAAAAACTCAACTAATCTTTCATTTTATCAATCTATTTGATTTATATTAATAAATTAATAAATTTGAGTGGTGTAAAATTATTAAATATGAGTTTACATAAAACGGGTAACAACCTGAGCCGCTATCGGGTTGGGCGAAAAACCGAAAAAACCAAACCGGATCGATAATCGAACCGAAAAAGACCGAAACCGAAGAAAAAAAACCCCGGTCGGTTTCGGTTTTTAATAAAACCGAACCGAAAAGGACCGAAAAAACCCGAAAAATACATAAAATAACCGAAAAACCGAAAAAATCCGAACTGAACCGAAAAAACCCGGTCCGGTTCGGTCCAAAAAATAAAAAGACCGAAACTGAAAAATATGCTCGGTTTCGGTTTTGCTAAAAACCGAACCAAAAACCGAGTCGAACCGGACCGAACCCAGCCCTAGCCGCTAGTACTCTTTGAATATCAAATCGTAACCTTCTAAATACATATTCAGGGAGCAGTCAACATAACTTTATACACCTTCATAACAAGGTCAAGAGACTCAAAGCTAAAAATCCAAATCTATTTTATTTTCACATGTAGTTTGTATTTCATCAACAACATCGTACTTATATTGATATTGAGAGTCCGACGTCAATGAAATACAAGCTATATATTATTTTGCAATTTACTATATATATGTATCGTATATTTTTCCGTCTCGAAATAAGTGTCATGTATTACTTTTTGGTATATTTCAAAATAAGTGTCCGTTTTACTCTTTTAGTAAAAAAACTTATTTTGAAAAAAATAACTTTTTGTTAGTTTAAACATAACAAAATTATACTCAAAACCTCACATTTTAATTAAAAAGTAGTTTTTGTTTGAAATTTTTGATTTTTTAATGTTTTTTTTAGTTTTTACCGAAATTATTTCAGATTCTTAAATAACACGGCTTTCGAAGAAAGACAATTATTTTTGGGACGGAGGGAGTAATATGTAAATACTTATAAAATTTTATGTATTTTTATATGTAACCTCTTAGTAGTAATAAATTTTCTATAGTAATAAATTTTTGAATTTCTATTCGTAGGACTGTATAGAGGTTTTACTGTAGTAGCACTGAAAATCGAAGTTAAAAATAAAGAGTAAAAATAAGTAAAATCATGTAACTAATTTTAAAATAGATTTTAACCGTATGTTTTTGATAATTCAATATGAAATTATACATTAAATGATCATTTTCCATTATGATTATTTCAAGTTTTAAATGATTGTTGGTGCAATAAACTTTCGGGAAAAAACCTCACTCCAAAACTGTATAAAAGGAGTCCAAATCTTCTACCCCTATTCTCTATCCCCTTCCGTGCCCCCTTTTATTTTCACAACTTATACCGCAAATTTATAAACTTTTATATTATATTGTATTCAAATTTTAAAACATTTGAACATAATATTGTTTTAGACAATTTTTTTAATATTCAATGTTTAATTTACACTAATTTATACATTTATTCCAAAATAAATTTTGTGTGGATTTTTTTAAAAAAATAATTATTGGAATGTATTGATACATGTATTATAGTAATTGTATAATTTTTTTCAAATTTTTTAGAATTTGTTTTTGGATAAAATAAGGAAGGGGGCACGAAAGGGGTAGAGAAATATGATAGAAGATTTGGACTCGTATAAAATGTATTGAATTTTTTATTATAGATAAACAAGTAAACACGGCTTCAATAAAAAAATAATTAGCTTCAGAAGCCCATCTGCCGTAAAATGTTTTTTTTTATGAAACGAAACATATTTGAATTTTTCGTAAAAAAAATATTATTACAAATTTTTTAATTTAATATACTTCTATCAAATTTATTATCATAACTAAATATTATCATAACTAAATATTACTATATTTTAATATACTTCTATCAATTTTTTCTACCAAAATTAATTTACTAGAACAATCACATTAAATATCTTACAAATTTTCTAAAAGTACACTTTTACAACTTATAAGTAAACGTTTTGGTTTATATAAACTATCATCTTTTTTATAAATTTCTCTATCACAACTATACAACTCATATTTTTGTTATTTTATTAATTTATATGTGAAAAGTACAAACAAATGAGAGAGAATAAGAGAGATAAATTATTATTTTAATTATAAGAGAACATTTTAATCTCTTATATTTGAAAGATATTTGAGTTCATATCTATTTAAAGTAATGCATAAGGAAACTATGAGTATAACATTTTAGAACAATCCCCTCATATCTAAGTTAAATTTGTGATATAAGAGAACTGAGATGTGAGTGGTATAAGAGATTTTTTAATTATTATTTTGAAGAAATTGTCCATATAGAAATCTTCTCATATTTAATTTAAGTTAAATTGGTGATATAAGTGAACTGGTGTGAGTGGTCTCATAGATTTTTTAATTATTATTTTGAAGAAACTCAACATGGGTCGTGATTTCCTAGTATACATAAACCTCTTCTCCTACTACAAAATGAAGCAGGCGCCATCTCTCTCACTCAAAACTCACAGACACAGACAAAAAAGGATACGCTTAATATGAATTATCGTAAAATGAGAGTGTGACAGAGTCGCTCGCTCAAACTCAGAAATATAACCTAAAATTGCAACACAAGCTTAAACTTGTAACTAAGGATATGTATATAGAGAATATAGAGAGACAACATGTGGATTACAAGAATACAGAATCAAGAATGCAGAATTAATGAAAAGAGCGGAATAGCTAATGAAAGCAAATTGTTGGGAAATTAATTCAAAATTATAATAATTAACAAACCAGAATATCAAAAGAAATACATCAATATCAACAGAACACATTGTACAGGCACAGTCGATCCGAATGATATCAGAATAAGCAGTCAATGTGTGCGCAATCTACGAAAACAATCTGACATCTGTCTGAGTGATGCAATCTATATCTGTCTACGAGCAATATACGTCTAAGAGTGAGCGATCGTATCTGTCTACAAGCAATCCTACGAGTGAGCAATCTGCAAAAAAAAGTTATAAAATAAATAAATAAACAATCATGTACTAAAAGTAAACAGTAAACATGGTATAAACTAATTCATAATTCAATAATACAAAACATAAAACATTGTAAAATTTACCTCACAAGAAAACTAAAGCAATGCCAGACACATCTATGAAGAAGATGAAAGCATATAATGTGCGTAATAACCACTCGTCTTTGTCCTCATCATCATCATCAAAACGTGGAATGAAATATCTTCTCAAGACCGAATATGTAAACTCACAGCAGAGATGGATCCCCAACAACTACAAACAAAGCATAAAAATGTCAATCGTACTGGGAAAAAAAATGGTTAGAAAACTCAGGAAAATGTTGGATAACCGATAAATTACAAATTATACCAACAATGTAATGAGTTGATGAAAGAAGGTCGCTAACGGAGATATGTTATAATCTTTCAATCAGCCATACTAATAGAAAATGTAATAAGCTGGCTACGTAGTTAAAGCCGTTGTATTATATTTCTCACTGGTCTTTAGATAATGTCGTTATTCTCATTTTCATGTACAATCTAGTTTCATGTGTTACCGGCCTCGCCCGATCAAATAAGGGAGACGCATCAATAATATAAGGGCAATCGGCAGACAGTCGTCTTATCTTGACACAAGATTTCATCTAATTAAACTAACCATCTAAAAATTGGAGCTATTTTAAACTTACCCTTCTCTTTCTAAAGCTTTCTCTCTATAACCCATGATAACCTTTTTATTGATTTAGTTGCACCATAACAATTCAAGGAAAACGTAATCTACAATAGCGCTAGGCGGGAGACTAAGGCCTAGCGACAACCATAAAGAGTCAAATACGGCTAATCTATATGAGTCTAATTGATACAGCTAACTACTGCTAATACTCTCAAGTAGCGAAACTAATTGACGAGGCGAACATCGATAGGTGTGTTTAAAAGTTGCACAAAATTGACGACAAGGCATATGAAAATATTTAAAAAACGTTATCCGTAGCTAGTGATTCTAATATCGACATCTCATGAGAGAGTGAGATTAAATCAGAATCATATGAAAAACTCAATTTTTAAATTACCTAAAAATTAAAAACTTCAAAAAAAAATCTAAAAATAGCAAAAAGGATCCAATCAAATCTTTTGAGTTGGAAAAATCCCACAAAAAAGGTGTGATGAGTACCGACTAGACTCTTAGACTCATGGCTAGAACCACAGTTGATGACGTACTACATACTTAACATTTCATTTCTTAATCCTATTTCATTACGTTTGTGGACTACCACCGTGTTGTTAGAGATGCACATATATAAGAGATACCGGTTCAATCGAGTACCGAAGATCCAAAGAGACGGTTATATGACATAGTTGCGAATTTTGAACACTTAATCGAGTCAATACCGCTTTAGAGGTTGTAAAAGTGCATTTGAGGTTTCATCGAATTCACGGAAGCATGAAATACCTGGACCAGATTCATTATCAAGCATCTTTGGAGACAAGCTTGTTGTTAAGGAGGAGGGTTAATTTCACTTTTAGGTCCCTAAACTATGGTCATTGTCACAGCTTGTCCCCATACTCCTGTATTAGACAACATTAGTCCCAACTTCATAAGTTCTACACTTATCAACTTTCTAATCTATACTTATTTTCCCCCAAAACCTAAGTGTTATTTTGTTGTTATATATCTAATTAATATACAGACAAATAAAAAAGGTAAGGTATAAAGTGATACCTGATAGGGTGTGCCTGAAATACCAAAGATAGTAGACAACACGTAGGAGCTGATAAGGATTGTGCATCCGGACAGGTGCGTCACAAATACGAGATAATAGCAAATGCTAGCCGTGAGCAGAAAACCAAATAACTGAATCAACATGAAAGGCACTGCTACCGACCACAGCACGCATACAATCGTACTGGAAAAGAAAGAGTAAAATGTCAATACGAATATTCAAAACGAGCATGCTATTTTATTTTTTATTTCAATCTAATCTTATGAGTTATCGTTTGGTTCAGGCTCCGGGTTGAATTATTCCTGGTTTGTTGTAGATTCTCTTCATTTTAGCTTTCTTATACATTTTTGGCTACCTTTGGCCTTCCCTCTTTTTCGTCGAATACTATCAAGTTCGGGAAAGTACGTCACCCTCATCTTTCTAATCCTGTAGCCTTTGGAAATTCTCTCCCCTATGAAGAATTAGTCGTTGCGAAAGGAAAAGCCTTGTATAATTTTTCTTGCTTATTCCGAACTTTTTTCTTCTTTAAGTGTGAAGATTTTCCTATATTTTTATGTTCTTTTTTGCATTTATCTTTGTTTCTTGCTTGTTTCATATTTGATGTTTTCATTCTTAGACAACTGAAACTGTTATGTTTTTTTGGTTGTTCGGGGCAAGTAATCGCAGTATTAAATTTAAAGGTGGGAAAACCTAACTCAGATAACAAGACTACTCTGTAAAAAAACAACGAACATTGACGACATACTTCCTAGCAAACATTGATAGTTCACAAAAGAAATTAACAACTATATTGAACAAATGAAACTCAATAAGCTTACAAAAACCTTAAAAACTGAAAGTACATAAAACGGTAAGAGCGGGTCATATATAAGCTTTTACTTACCAATATGGGAGAGGGTGTGATGAGTCCAGAAGACGAACTAATGTTAAACCAGATAAAAGAGCAATGATCATCAGTGTGGCGATTCTACGTCTCTGCTCATAAAAACGAGAAGAAAAAAAAAACAAGTACTTCATAATGTTAGAAATTTAGGGTATGATAATCCTGGATAACTTCGAAGAATCGTGTTCGTACACTTTCCGAACAAAGTATTTCGACCCTATTATTGCCTGAGTTCACGAAATCTTTGTGGGGATAATTCTTGAAGAACAATCTGTTTCTGGCAAGGAGAATAGATTAGGAAATGTAGAGAGAATTTTCTTATCTGTTTATGTCTTTGAAATCGATGCCAAATGACTTCTTATATAGGAGATCAATAACTGAAACTGAAAGCAAGCAACTGTTCGGAAAGGAAGCAACTGTTCGGAAATGAAGCAAGCAACTGTTCAGAAAGGAAGCAAGCAACTGTTCGGAAATGAAGCAAGCAACTGTTCGGAAAGGAAGCAACAGTTCGGAAATGAAGCAAACAACTTTTCGCTCGGGGCGCTGCCCCGCACCCCGCCCGCTGTCCTGGCAGCGGGACCCCAGCCAGGGGCTCTCGCCCCTTGGACCCCGCCAGGGGCTCTGCCCCTTGGAACCCCGTTTCAATTATTCATATTCAATTATACGTTGGCTCGACGAGCGTGCACTCCGCACTTCCCTAACTCGTTTCCGAGTTTAACGCATTATTGCATCGGCCTATAATAAATCACATTACTACTAAAATACATTGATGATACTAAAATCACCAACACATAAGTATTTCAAAAAACGTCTGCACAAACTAGTAAGGGAAAAAAAGTGAAAAGAATCTTACTATGTTCCACGCGTCAATACGTCGAAATACTACAACCGAGGCACATAAGCAAATCAGCGAAGGCCAGGTGCTCCAAGGCCAAACATGCTGATATAAAATACTACCAGTCATGGTAATCAAAGCATAGAGAAATATCTGGAAACCCTGGTTAAACAAAAACTCGAAAAGTGTTAAAAATGTTCTATGCTGCCTTCAATGGCTTATAATAAACTTTTTTCTGTATTATAAGGTCGTCAATTGTTCAATAGAAAGTCTACATTTTTACATTAACATTCCAGATTTTTAAGTAAAGAAAAGTAAAAACCATTGACTATAAAACTGCAACTACTTATCTAACTATATATCAGTCATTATCAATGTTTTACATATCACGCTATATAACGCGAAATAGCACTTTTTTTAGAAAAAAAACACAACGAAAAACCACTATTTGGCTGGAATTGTGCTAAAATCGCGCTATAGTGGACCAAAAGCGCAAAAAGCGTGAAATTATGGACCAAAAGCGTAAATAGCGAGTTAGGAAAAAAAACAGCAGATCTAAATAATTAATATATATTGTGTAATTTTCATAAAAGTGTGTGCAGTCCAGATGGTTGAGACAGTGCTGTAATTTCCAGCAGACCCAATTCAAAACTCACCTAAAAAAATACATCGTAAAGCGTTATGTAACAACGCTATTAGCGCTTTTAGTGTTTCTCTCGAAAAAATATTACGATAGCGATAACACTATTTAAAACATTGGTCATTATAGATCAGTTATTAACAAAATTCAGAAACCACATTAAAAAGATGAATCATTAATTATAGAAAACCCTGGATGATTCATAAGGATATTAAAATCTTATTATCAAGAAACCCCAATAACAACACTACCAAATCTAATTAACGATAATAACATGTCATTGCATGATAAAAAATCCTTAATGCTCATCGAAAAATGTATAGCAAACGAAAACAATTTCATAACTGAGAATCAATTCTCATGCTTAATAAAAAGTGTAACAAACCCAAGAAAATAACCGAGTATATAAACAGATCAGTAATTAAAAAAAATTAGAAACCCATTAAAAAAACGAGTCATTATAGAAAACCCTGAATGATATTTCATAAGAATATTAAAATCTTATTATCAAGAAACCCCAACAAAACACACACACACACTAAAAGAAAAAAGTATATATATTAAAAAATATTATCTAAAACAGTTTACATTACGGAAAAAATCAAATTCCTAAAGTTTAAAAGTAAAAATATAAAAACTATAAAGAAGAATTACGCTAAACATATCGTGAGCTGTGAAATGGCGAACGGCATTGGTAGCTTGATAATGCCGGCTCGCCACTTTTAGCACTGTCGATAGGATAAACGCAAATAGTAGTAAAACCACATAAATCCCGCAATAAGCTCCCCCATAATCCGCCATTATTATCTTAGCGTAGATTCTTGATAAGTATCTATATATCACTACAAAAAAATATCTAAATAGCGACGGGATTAGTGACGGTATTTTTTGTTACGAGTTTATTAGCGACGGTTTTTATGACGACTTTGTGACAGTTTAGTCAATTTGCGACAGATTTGTGACAACTTTTTAAATTAGCGAGGGGCTTATGACAGATTTTAACTCTCACTAAATCAAACATTATTTTATAGTGTATATGATATTACTATGAATGAATATGATATGAGTATATGCATGAATATATATTGCACGAGTATTAATAGTATAAAGGAACTAGGTTAATTATATCAGAGTCCTCTAATTTAAAGTTCAATATATTAAGTCCTTTATTTATGGTTTCCTACTAGTCTGATGTATTAATTGGAGAAATTGCTCTTAATAATTTTGCCATAATAAAAGTTCATATTACAACTCATAAAACTAGAATCACACTGTAAATGTGATTTTTTCATAGTTGGTCATTTACAAAACGATAATAGGATTTTAGAACCCGTAAAACTATAACCTACAAATGTAAATTGATTTACCAAAATATTATGTACATATCTTACGATTGAGTCCAAATCTTCTATCCCGTGTCCGCTTACCTAACGCTCCAAATCAAGATTTGATTAATGTAAATCTTCACGGTTTCACGACGGTAATACAAATATGGGTCGTGTTTTTTTTTCCGAGACGTAAAATGACATGTTTTGAATTTTTAAATTTTACCATAATTTCCTAAACATGTCATTATATATCTCGAAAAAAAAAACAATACGTATATTTGTGTTCCCGTTATGAAACTGTAGAGATTTGGATTAATCAAATCTTGATTTGAATCGTTTTTTAAAAAAAAAAATACTCATATCTAGTTGAAAAAAGATTCAGCTGAGATGCTTAAAAAAAGGTGAAATCAAACAACCCCATAATTGAACATGTTCACTTATAACTTACATGATAAACAATAAAGAGTATTTTTATAATAAAAAAAATGAAATATAAATATACCTCCATTAGTACCTGTCAATATGATGTTAGAGAGAGAATATGAAAGTATAAAACAAGTACGTGGGGAATTCTTTTTTACATACCCTAATTACTTACCACTATAACAGATGTGGGATTGGGAATCCCACGTCTACGTGGCGTTGGAATTTTTTTTTTTTTTTTTTTTTCTTTCTTTCTTTTCTGTGATTTAGTTTTTTTTTTATTTCGTTTTCGTATATCAAAAAATTCTTCAATTTAATCCAAAAACTTCCCCAATTTTATAAAAAAAAAAACTCTAAACATCCACTATCAAAATACTTCATATATCAAATTAATATATTTTTTTATTAAATCAATATCACTTTACCATACGTGGGATTGGGAATCCCACGTCTACGTGGCACTGCAAATTTTGTTTTTTTTTTTTTCTGTGATTTAGTTTTTTTTTATTTCGTTTTCGTATATCAAAAAATTCTCCAATTTTATCCAAAAATTTCTCCAATTTTATCAAAAAAAAAAACTCTAACCATCCACCATCAAAATACTTCATATATCAAATTAATATATTTTTTTATTAAATCAACATCACTTTACCATTACAATTATTCCCAATTTTACCAAAAAAAAACCCCTCCCAATCTACAAAAAAAAAAAACTTATCCAATTTTACCTAAAAAAACCCTAACCATCAACCATCAAACTCCTTCGTATATCAAATTAATATATCAAACTCCTTCCTATATCAAATTAATATATTTTTTTTCTCAAATCAAAATCACTCTACCACTATATTTATCCTCAATTTTACCCTAAAAAAAACATATCCCAATTTACGAAAATAAAACCTCCCCCAATTTTATAAAATTGAGATATGTAAAATTGGGGGAGGTTTTATTTTGGTAAATTGGGATATGTTTTTTTTAGGGTAAAATTAAATATAGTGGTAGAGTGATTTTGATTTGAGAAAAAAAATATATTAATTTGATATACGAAGGAGTTTGATTGTTGATGGTTGATGGTTAGGGTTTTTTTTTGGTAAAATTGAGGAAGTTTTTTTTTTGGTAGATTGTGAGGTTTGTTTTTTGTGGTAAAATTGGGGATAATTGTAGTGGTAAAGTGATATTGATTTAATAAAAAAATATATTAATTTGATATATGAAGTATTTTGATAGTGGATGGTTAGAGTTTTTTTTTGATAAAATTGGAAAAGTTTTTGGATAAAATTGAAGAATTTTTTGATATACGAAAACGAAATAAAAAAAAAACTAAATCACAGAAAGAAAAGGAAGAAAGAAAAAATAAAATAAAAAAATCCAGCGCCACGTAGACGTGGGATTCCCAATCCCACGTCTGTTATAGTGGTAAGTAATTAGGGTATGTAAAAAAGAATCCCCCACGTGGGGGTTGTATTAGATATAAATAAACACGGATAATATTTAATTATTTATTTTACTAATCTTATTTGATTTTACGGGTTTAAATTTTATAAGTTACCTTTTCGTATTTTACTAAGTTAGAATGGTTGGTTATATTCGTAAAAAATCACTAAATTTTGATATTTTATATTTACTATCTTATAAATTATCAAATAAACATAATAAAAAATATAAAATTACAGTTTTTTTTGAATAAACACTTTGAAAATAAAGTAGTACGCTGATTTATAGAAAACAATCGAAAAAAATTATGAATATATATGGAAAAACCGAAACATGACGAAAAGTAATTACCATTCGAACTTGATAAAAATTTGAACCCTATTTGTACGCTCCCCCTAAAATAATTGTATAATTTGGTTGTACTAACATGTGTCCCGGGACACATTTTAAGCTATACTTAATATTGAAATATACAAAATCGTGTAAATACATAAATAGAATTTAAGATTAAATGTAAACATAATATTTTTAACATTTGAAAAATAAATATTTAGAATGAAAGTGGGTTGGGCTATAAATAATATCCTTTAGCACAAAAATAAAATATTAAATATAGAAATTTTTTTAATTATTAATGATCGTGTTTGATACTCCTAAACTCATGCCACACGTTATCTTTTATTTTCTCTTATCTTTTAATCAACTACTGAACATATTTGTCATAATCCTTGTTTTGCCATTTTTTGTTGCTAAGTTAGTGGCAAATTAATGTGGAAATAAAATATATTTTTAATAATATTACTGATTTTTCGAAACTATGTAGGGGTGTGCAATTAGAAAAATAATGACGAGATTAACTAAAATCCATCAATAAAAAAAGTAGTCTTAAATGGTAAAAAGATAAATATTATATGCCCTCCAAAAATTTAAACCGGATACGAATATTGAATCAAATCCGTCATTAAATAAATAAAATGAAGTATTTGAAACAAGGTTATAATTTTCCTCCATGAAGATATGTACGTGTTCACACTTTCAACATTTTTCATATATAAACCATGTCATCGACAAACGCATATCAAGGCGGTACGCAAATGCCTTAAAAACGCCTTTTAAGGCTCGATTTCTCACATAACATTAAACTACTTGTTGGCCCGTGCGGCTAAACCTTAGAGGGGGGTGGATAAAGTTTTTAGCGTTTTTCGTCTAATTTAAACTTAAGTGTAACCACCAACCCAAAAAATTGTTAGAATTATATTAATATTTTTTAATATAATTCTATCAATTTTTTTCAACCCAAATTAATTTACTAGAACAAGCACATTAAATATCTTACAAATTTTCTAAAAGTACGCTTTTACAACTTATAAGGGAACGTTTTGATTTATACAAATTATCATATTTTTTATAAATTTATCTATCACAACTATAAAACTTATCTTTTTGTTATTTTATTAATTTATATGTGAAAAGTGCAAATAAATGTGAGAGAATAAGAGAGATAAATTATTATTTTAATTATAAGAGAACATTTTAATCTCTTATATTTGAAAGGTATTTGAGTTCATGTCTATTTAAAGTAATGGATAAGCAAACCGATACGTATAGAATTTTAGAACAATATGAGTTAAATTTGTGATATAAGGGAACTGGGATGTGAGTAGTATAAGAGATTTTTTAATTATTATTTTGAAGAAATTGTCCACATAGAATTTACATTTGTAGTATGCATGTGGATTACAATGTAGAATTAATGAAAAGAGCAGAATAGCTAATGAAATCAAATTGTGGAAATTAATTCAAAATTAGAATAATTAACAAACCAGAATATCAAAAGAAATACGTGAATATCAACATAACACATTGTACAGGCAAAGTCGATCCGAATATATCAGAATAAGCAGTCAATGTGTACGCAATCTACGAAAACAGTCTGGCATCTGTCCGAGTGATGCAATCTGTCTACGAACAATATACGTTTAAGATTGAGCGATCGTATCTGTTTACAAGCAATCCTACGAGTGAGCAATCTGCCAAAAAGAAGAAGGTATAAATCAATAAATAAACAATCATGTACTAAAACTAAACAGGGTATAAACTAATTCATAATTCAATAATAATACAAAACATAAAACATTGTAAAATTTATCCAAATCTATGAAGGAGATAAAAGCATAGAATGTGCATAATAACCACTCGTCTTTGTCCTCATCATCAAAACGTGGAATGAAATATCTTCTCAAGACTAAATATATAAACTCACAGCAGAGGTGGATCCCAAACAACAGCTACAAACAAAGCATACAAATGTCAATCATACTGGAAAAAAAAATGCTAATTAGAAAACTCACGAAAACGTTGAATAACCACCGATAAATTACAAATTATACCCGCAATGTAATGAGTTGATGAAAGAAGCTCCTAACGGAGATATGTTATAATCTTTCGATCGGGCATACTAATAGAAAATGTAATAATCTGGCTACTATGTTATAATTTTTCGATCGGCCATACTAATAGAAAATGTAATAAGCTGGCTACGTAGTTAGAGCCGTTGTATTATATTTCTCAACATGATGTTAGGGAGAGAAAGAGAATATGAAAGTATAAAACAAGTACGTGGGGTTTGTATCAGATATAAACACGGATAATATTTAATTATTTATTTTACCAATCTTATTTGATTTTACGGGTTCAAATTTTAGAATGGATGGTTATATTCGTAATTTGTTTTTGATTTTTTTTAATAAATTTATGTATTATTTTATTTTTAATATGTTTGTTTACAAAAATCAGTAATTTTATTTTTTTTGTTTATTTATTAATATTACTATTTTATAAATTTTCAAATAAACAATTAAACATAATAAAATATATAAAAGATTAAAAATTACAGATTTTTTCGAATAAAAATAGTACGTTGATTTATAGAAAAAAAATCGGAAAAAAATTACTAATATATATGAAAAAACCAAAAATCTGACGAAAAATTACCGTTCGAACTTGATAAAATTTGAAGCTTAATTTTGCACGGGGCCCTTCAAATAATTGTATAATTTGGTTGTAGCAACATGTGTCCCGGGACACATTTTAAGCTATACCTAAATATGGCAATACATTTAGAAATTGGTTATACCACTTAATGCAACATCATGTTCCAAATATCACATTAATTATTGAAATATATTAAATCGTGTAAATACATAAATAGAATTTTCAAAGATTAAATTTAAGCATAATATTTTTAACATTTGAAAAATAAATATTTAGAATGAAAGTGGATGGGAAATAAATAATATCTTTTAGCACAAAAATAAAATATTAAATATTGAAAAAAATCTAATTATTAATGATCTAAATGTTACAAATATTAAGAGCATCTACAATAGTATTGTCTCTATTGTTAACTAAAAATGTTAGCTAACAATGCAATTTTATCTCCCCATTAGAGCATCCACAATATTTTTGTTAATTTTTTAATGTTAGGTACTGACACATCATCGTGTTAAATGACACATATGCATCTTAAATTTAATAAGCACATTAATTTCACATTAATAATGTTATCAATTTTTAATTAAAATTTCTCTTTTATTTTACTGGTTACTATTTTTACGCGGGAGAATTTATAGGAGATAATAATGTTAATTGTGGGCTGTGTTTGCCACGTTATCAATTACAAACATTAAAAACATTGTTAACTTTAACAACTTTTTTAACAATTATACACGTTATCTTTTCTTTTCTCTTATCTTTTAATCAACTACTGAACATATTTGTCATAATCCTTGTTTGCCATTTTTTGTTGCTAAGTTAAGTGGCAAATGTGGAAATAAAATATTTTTTAATAATATTACTGATTTTTCGAAACTATGTAGGGGTGTACAATTAAAAAAAGGGAAAATTACCAAAACATACAACTATTTTAAACTAATTACCAAAAAATTATACCACAACACTTTATTGCCAAAACATACCACTAATTAAAATTATAAATAATAAATCATTTCTCTCTCTCTCTCTCTTTTAAAAACAAGAGAAATCTTTTTTTGGATGGTAAAAAACAAAATATGGTAAAAAAACAAAAAAACTACAAAATATGCCCAAAAATATGGTAAAAAACAAAAAAAAAACAAGAAAATTACAAAATTACAAAAAAAATGAAAAAAGTTCTAAAAAGTCGAAAATTAAAAAAAAACCCAAAATATGCTGAAAAAACTTTTAAAAAAGTCGGTAACCGAAAAAACCCAAAAAATATCCAAAATCACAAAAAAATGAAAAAAGTTCAAAAAAGTCGAGAACCCGAAAAAACCCAAAAAAGGTTGGAAAAACCTTTTAACAAGTCGGGAACCCGAAAAAGCCGAAAAAATGGTTAAAAAAAGTATTATGTATGTCTGTATTGCGTATTTCCGTATTAAAAAACATGTATAAATTGTGTGTTGTGTATGCATGTATTAAATAACATGTATAAATAATGTATTGTGTATGCCCGTATTAAAAAAACATGTATAAATTATGTATTGTGTATGCCTGTATAAATTATGTATTGTGTATGCTTGTATAAATTATGTATTGTGTATGCTGAAAAAACTTTTAAAAAAGTCGGTAACCGAAAAAACCCAAAAAATATCCAAAATAAAAAAAAAATGAAAAAAGTTCAAAAAATTCGGGAACCCGAAAAGGCCCAAATAGTGTATTGTGTATGCCCGTATTAAAAAAACATGTATAAACTGTGTATTGTGTATGTTTGTATTAAATAGCATGTATAAATAATGTTTCGTGCATGCATGTATTAAAAAATATATATAAACCGTGTATTGTGTATGCCTGTATTAAAGAGCATGCATAAAATATGTATTGTGTATGCATGTATTAAAAAGCATGTATAAATAGTGTATTGTGTATGTCCGTACTAAAAAACATATATAAACTGTGTATTGTGTATATCTGTATTAAAAAACATGCATAAATAATGTATTGTGTATGCCCGTATTAAAAAAAACATGTATAAAAATTATGTATTGTGTATGCCTGTATTAAAGAGCATGTATAAAATATGTATTATGTATGACTGTATTAAAGAGCATGTATAAATAGTGTATTGTGTATGCATGTATTAAAAAACATGTATAAATTATGTGTTGTGTATGCATGTATTAAATAAAATGTATAAATAATGTATTGTGTATGCCCGTATTAAAAAAAATGTATAAACTATGTATTGTGTATGCCTGTATTAAAGAGCATGCATAAAAAGTGTATTGTGCATGCATAATAAGAAAAACATAAAAAATGGACAGTGTCAAAGGATACAGAATGTATTGTGTATGACTGTATTAAAGAACGTGTATAAACAATGTATTGTGTATGCATGTATTAAAGAGCATGTATAAAATATGTATTGTGTATGTCTGTATTAAAGAGCATGCATAAATAGTGTATTGTGTATGCCCGTATTAAAATACATGTATAAACCGTGTACTGTGTATGTCTGTATTAAAGAGCATGCATAAATAATGTATTGTGTATGCCCGTATTAAAAAAATATGTGTATAAATAATAATTTTTTTCTTTCTTTAAAAATAGTTCAATCTTCTTCTCCGATCAGTTCACAAGTCTCTATCCGACTTCAATCTTTTTCTCCGATCAATTCACAGGTCTCGGTATTGTCTTCTCCGATCAGTTTATCCGTCAATTTTCGGTTATTTTGATCATCATCTTCAACAATTCACTGGGCAATATGTGTCAATTTTTTCGTAAATAGTCATAAGTCCATCCGTCAATTTTCGAGTTATTTTTTTATTTTTTAAAAATTATTGTAATTAAATTTATATACTTAATAATAATTTGGCAGCATTTGGCTAAAAGTGATGTGTTGTTGACATATTCTATTCCTCGATATGAAATGTTTTTTTAATACGGGCATACACAATACACTATTTATACATACTCTTTAATACAGGTATACACAATACATAATTTATACATGTTTTTTAATACGGGCATACACAATACATTATTTATACATGTTATTTAATACATGCATACACAACACACAATTTATACATGTTTTTAATACGGAAATACGCAATACAGACATACACAATACTTTTTTTAACCATTCTTTGGGCTTTTTCGGGTTCCCGACTTTTTTGAACTTTTTTCATTTTTTTTGTGATTTTGGATATTTTTTTGGTTTTTTTACCAATTTTTTGGGTTTTTTCGGTTACCGACTTTTTTAAAAGTTTTTTCAGCATACACAATACATAATTTATACAGGCATACACAATACATAATTTATATATGTTTTTTTAATATGGGCATACACAATACATTATTTATACATGTTATTTAATACATGCATACACAACACACAACTTATACATGCTTTTTAATACGGAAATACGCAATACAGACATACACAATACTTTTTTTAACCATTTTTGGGCTTTTTCGGGTTCCCGACTTGTTAAAAGGTTTTTCCAGCCTTTTTTGGGTTTTTTCGGGTTCTCGACTTTTTTGAACTTTTTTCATTTTTTTGTGATTTTGGATATTTTTTGGGTTTTTTCGGTTACCGACTTTTTTAAAAGTTTTTTCAGCATATTTTGGGTTTTTTTGAATTTTCGACTTTTAAAACTTTTTCATTTTTTTTTGTAATTTTGTAATTTTCTTGTTTTTTTTTTGTTTTTTTCCATATCTTTGGGCTTTTTTCGGGTTCTTGACTTTTCTGAACTTTATTTTTATATATTTTTATGAATTTGGATTTTTCTTTGTTTTTTTTTTTGTTTTTTTACCACTTTTTTGGAGTTTTTTCGGCTTCCCGACTTTCTAAAGGTTTTTTCAGCACTTTTTTGGTTTTTTCGGGTTCTCGATTTTTGTGAACTTTTTTCATTCTTTTTGTGATTTTGGATTTTTCTTTGTTTTTTTTACTTTTTTTAACCATTTTTTAGGCTTTTTCGGGTTCCCGACTTTTTAAAAGGTTTTTCCAGCCTTTTTTGGATTTTTTCGGATTCTCGACTTTTTTGAACTTTTTTCATTTTTTTGTGAATTTGGATTTTTATTGGTTTTTTTTATTTTTTAACATTTTTTTGGATTTTTTCGGGTTCCCGACTTTTTTAAAGGTTTTTCCAGGATTTTTTGGGTTTTTTCGGGTTTTCGACTTTTTTAAACTTTTTTTATTTTTTGTTGTAATTTTATTTTTTTCGGTTTAGAAATCATTTTAACATTAAATGAGATATTATTTTGTGGGAAAAAATGATGATTTAGAAAGAGAGAGGAGAAAGAGAAATTTTTTTGTAATATATATATTTTTCTATTTTGAGTCAATTGTATGTTTTGGTAATATTTCATAACACATTGTATATTTTGGGAATTGACCCTTAAAAAAATAACGACGACACTAACTAAAATCTATCAATAAAAGAAATAGTCTTAAATGGTAAAAAGATAAATATCATATACCCCCAAAAATTTAAACCGGATACGAATATTGAATCAAATCCGTCATTAAATAAATAAAATGAAGTATTTGAAACAAGGTTATAATTTTCCTCCATCAATATATGTACGTGTTCACACTTTCAACATTTTTTTTTTCCTGATTTTCCAAGAAAGAACTTTTTCCATGATAATTATGTTGTAGAAAATTATAGGACATGGAAAATCAGAAAAACTTTTATACGAAAATAAATCAATAAAACAAAACCGACGACAAGGCGAATCCAGAAAACTGTCTTACTGATAATAATTTTCCCACTTCGTTACGAAATAGTTACATAAAAATATTAACCCCGAGATACAATGCCTCCTAAAACGAAAAATACCCATAATGTAATCTCGTTCTCAACTAGAACCAACACCCAAAATCAATATAAAATATATATGTAATTGTACATCCAGAACCAATACCCAAAACACAAAACAATGAAAAACAAAGATCAAACATAGAAATCGGTGTGTAAATGAAAATTAGTTATAGACCAATGTTTACATAAGTTCTTCATTTTTCATATATAAACCATTTCATCGACAAACGCATATCAAGGCGGTAGGCAAATGCCTTAAAAACGTCTTTTAAGGCTCGATTTCTCACATAACATTAAACTACTATTATTTATTTACGGTACCATTTCTTGATACAATACATTCTTTTGCCACCAGGCTCAGTTTGTTTCATAATAAAAGTTTTACATGGGAAAAATATTTCAATGAGAAAGTTTTACAATGAAAACTTTTATTTGTATCTCATTTACGGACGGTTGGTGCATAAAAAGTTTTCCATCTAAAATTTTATAAAAAAATCAATTTCTTTTACAAATTATTTTTTAAACAAATAAATGGTAAAAATCGTAACATATATAAGAAAATTTAGCTGAATGCATATATTCTTTCATATACATCACTTGTAATAACTTATAATTTTCAACCTATAAACTCATAAAATTAGAAGTATAGAAGATATTATTGACTATTTTTTTACCCTTTTCAAATTTTCTTGGGTTTTTTAATATATTTTTGAATTTTTATATTTTCCACTTTTTATTATTTTTTTAGAATTTTTGTTATTTTTTTATTTTCATTGGTTAATTAGATTTTAGCTTTTTAAAATTTTCTTCGGTTTTTTAGAAATTTCAGATTTTTTATTAATTTTTTTCCATTTTTTGTTATTTTTTAGAAAATTTCCTATTTTTTACTTTTTTTATTGGTTAATTAGATTGAATTTGACTAAATATTAAATAATTTTGAAAGAGTGACCTATAATTAATAATAGTTACAATACTAATATTAGAAAGAATATAGAGAGAGTCTCCGTAAACCGTTTACGACTTTATTTGCGGAATAACCGTTTTTCCCAATTTTACTGGATATGTGGGAAAAGTTTTCCGAAAAAAATTGTTTTACGTTATTTGAATCTATAACACAAATACAGAGAAGGTCATTTTTTTTATGTATCTATAATTGAACATATACTTTTCTACCTCTAATATATATTTTTTACTAAAAACTATCAACAAAATATATTTTTTCATGTTTTGACTCAATCTTGCTTAATTCTTACATTTTTTTGACTTCATATTTGACGAGATTTGTAACAAAGATAATTATGAATTTTCTTATCATAATATGTTACTGAATGAACATTTGTTAATTCTTATCATTTTGATTAAAATTGTCTTTTTGTGATTGTTATATACTATATTTTTGTAATTGTTTGATTATTTCGTAATACTAGTATATAATTTTACATAGGGACATTATATGTTATTTTTATAAAATTAATTAATTTAATCTATTACTTATAGAAATTGTTTTTGATAGTAAAATTTATCAATAGTAAATTATTTTTATTATTATATTTCATGTGTCAATTAAATTGAGAGGAGGCAGATAGTGTATAAAAATAATAATTTAGTGATACGAAATTATTAAAAAAATTCCGAAGAAACGTAGACTAATTGTGTAATTTAGTCTCACTGGAACATTCTGTCACATTCCATTTATTTCCAACCTTAGCTAGAACTTTCATAATCTCATTCCAGAACCTTCAAGAAATATTATTATTATTATTATTTATGTATCTATATAAACCTTTACCCATAACACCAAAATCAAAACAATTAAATCTTCAGCTAATTACAAATATTCACAAAAGCAGATAATTCAGATTAAGGATCAAGAAGAAATGGATTTCAGGCTCATGGGATTAGATGCAACTCCTTTCCATGTCTTTAACAACATACTCGATTCCGAATCCACAAAATCCTCGGCCCCAGCCTCACATGCGTATGTACGTGACGCCAAGGCAATGGCGGCAACGCCAGTGGACGTGAAGGAGTATGCAGACGCTTACTCCTTCGTGATTGACATGCCAGGGTTGAAGTCCGGGGACATCAAGGTCCAGGTGGAGGACGACAACGTGCTCGTGGTAAGCGGGGAAAGGAAGAGGGAGGAGGAGGAGGGAGCGAAGTACGTGAGGATGGAGAGGAGGGTCGGGAAGTTTATGAGGAAGTTTGTGGTCCCGGAGAATGCTGATGTGGAGGGGGTATCGGCTGTGTGTCAGGACGGGGTGCTTACTGTTCGGGTGCAGAAGAAACCGCCTCCAGAGCCTAAGAAACCCAAGACTATCGAGGTTAAAGTTGCTTAGAGATCGTGTGAACGAGTATTAATCGAGTGATGTTTTGTGGTGGTGAAGAGTGTGTCTTTCTTGTTTTCTTTTGAAGTTTTTTTGTGTTTTTTTTTCCTGGTTGTGTTGCTAATGTGGTAAGGTTTGGTTATGGAGAGATTTTTATGGTGGAATTAAATCTTGCTGTGTGGTCTGTGTTCTAATGTACAATGAATCAATGATGTTTGGTATTTATCATTCCTAAATTGTCGTTTTTCGCAATTTTAGACCAGATGTGTGGTTTCTAGCGTTGTTCTTAATCTGATAGCTTCATTTTAGTTTTACAAAGTCCTTCTGAATTGGAAAATCAACTTAGTTATTATGTAATAATGTTTATTACTACTTCCGTTCCTATTTAATTGTCCACTATAAAACTATGTGCTATTTTGACCCTTGTATTAAAAATGTCGGAATAAAAAATTTCAAAAGTTGATAATATAGTTCAAATGTTAAATTTTATGATTAGATTTTAAAAAAATTCATTCCGATAATTTTGATATAAGTTATAAGCCGGTCAAAATTACACGTAGTTTCGTAGTGGATAATTAAATGGTAACGGAGGGACTATTTAACATGCCTAAAATATCGCTTTCTTGCAATTTTAGAGACCAGAAGTTTTGTTACTAGCTTTGTTCTTAATTTGATAGCTTTATTTTGGTTTTCAAGAGGTTAGATAGTAAAATCAACTTATGTTGGGATTGATCACAAAGTCCTAGCTATAAGTTCTTCTGGTTTGAAAGCTGTTGAGTTTGTTATGTTTTGAGTTCGATTTGTCGATGTAACGGCTACTGAGTAACTTTTTGCCTGAAACTGGCTGAGAAGCTAGGTGTCAAGGATTCCTAATCCCCGGTGATAGAATTTTTATCAGCACTAGGGGAATCGTAATGTCAAAGTTTCTCTTTACTTTGTAAGGGACGTCTTGATTCAATAACAATAATAGCTAGACAATTTCGGAACACGATTACCCCGTTCTGGGACGAATACATAATTAATAACTTAGCCTCACAACAAGCGGCATATCGAAACTCTAGGACTACTGCATAGTTTCATAAGCGCCGCAGAACAAAATTACGGGTCTGCTTAACTTGCTACAAGTAAGATGTGGCTTCTAGTGAATAGTGATAGGCTTTTTGAACAGAAAAGCTAAAACACAAACTATGAGCTTGTTCCTTGCATCTTTTCAAACTAGCGAAATCCGCAAAACCTTAAATGACAAAATAGTTTGTTATAAGAAAATCAAATTTGAAAATACTTGTAAATAAAGAATTGGATGTTTCATAAATTTTAATACCAGTTGAATGGAACAGAACAGCGACGAATTTCTGCATTACGGAAAAAAACCATACTCCATATATAAGCGGGATTAGTTAATCAAACTCAACCATTTACAAGTGTTTATATCTTGTCATAACAGGATACAAACACTTGTACTTGGTTCATTGAGTTTGAACACGATCACAGGCAGGGAGGTTTTTGGCCGAAGAGGTTGTTCACTAGTCTTGCGAAGCGCTTCAGTGGAATGGGCTTAAAACAGTTTATTTAGTTCAGTAGCAACATAGCAATATACAACTACCGGTAACTTCTTTCTAGCTCTCTTCAATTTGTCACAGGAAAAAAGAAACATTTGACAACAAATTTACTTTTAGTTCGTTCATCGACAGACTCTTATAAAGCAACATTATTCCGACAATTTCGGCAAGAAATTGGGAATATTTTCCAAAAGGAAATAACATGCTGAAACGAAAACGGGGAATTATACTTCTGTTTGGTTGAATAAATTACAATGAATACTTGTTATGCTTTGAAGTTTGAATGTGTTATTTTGTTCAGATATGATCTTGTGTGGCTGCGGAAAAGAAGACTAAGGATGATTACTTTTTTCCGCCATATAATTTTTAAGGTTATGGTCGATTAGTAGATTTTAATTATCTTTTCCTAAAGCTAGAACAATCCAATGAGAGAGAAGGTGAACCAGAACTGAAACTTGTGTTATGATAATTGCAATAAAGTTTAGCATTACTATAAATCGAATCACAATTGTACGAAGTTACACAGTCGTGCTTGCAGATCCCCCGTATAACATCCGATGAGAGTGGTGAGTATAGTCGTGAAGCCCATCGTCTTCGACTTTGTAATTGTTGCTATCTGCAATAGAGTCCACTTCACCAGCATTAAAAAGTTGTTGTCCATCGAACAATGACATTTGTCGAAAATAAGCTGCATGTTTGACATCTCCAGGCCAAATTTTAAGAATACGGCCAGCACCCATCACGGGTTCTGGTGTGCCAAGTGGACTGAACACCTCTCCTCCCCACTCTACTATAGTACCCGATTCTCCGAGACTAGTGAACAAACTCTTCGGCCAAAAGCCTATCTGTTTATCATCTAGCTCAAGATTCCAATTACCAGTGTTAGTATCCTGTTATCACGAGGAAATTTAAACAGATAAGAATGATCAAAGCTAAATTAGACTTTGTTCTAAGCCAGGTTTTTTCTATATTTCTTGTCTTTTCTTATCAAACTTTGCTTTGTTACTTTGGACTTTAAAAGAGATTAGGGAACTATTCATTAGTATATTACTATATTATATGGTAGCAAGTGTTGGACGATAAATAAATTAGACGAAAATTAGGTGAGGATTATATAATAGCGAGTTTTGGACGATTAATAAATTAGACAAAAATAAAATGGGTAAGATGACATGCGGATGTCTGATTGATGTGTAAAATAAATAAAAAATATTGGTTCAAGAATGTATCGGGGATATAATAGCGAGAGCGACTAGATTAAGATGGTTCAAGAATGTATCGGGGATATATGAAGCGATTACAATAGTGAAGATATATAAAAAATTAAACAAGGCATATAACCACACGAGTATTCAGCAAAATTGATGAACAAAAAGTAGCATTAAATAGGAACAAATGACCAGAAAGAAATCATTCTTGTAATCCACCTTAAAAAAGGAAAATGTGGAAGTGAAACTTCCACTTTTGTCCAATTCATTTTTTACCATGAATTGATTCTTTTAATAACAATACTCACTTTGGATATGTTAGTGATTTATTCTCTCTTGTATAAAAAGCTTAAAACCGAGTTGAAGAATCCAGTTGCCTCATAATTTAATGATTGATGCTTTACTAGAATCATGAAAATTATCTGCAATATCAGATATTCCTTCAGGTGGTGTTATAGTATTTTACCTGCATTACGAATAACTTCAATTCATGAATTGTTCCTCCACGCACTGACGAGGGAGTAGAAATCACACTACCGACGGCTAAACTTGGATCTATGACAACAAACCCACATTTTGAATCGAAACAATGAGATTGATCGACCTGTTTGAAATGAGTTAAGTAGATCATTCAAATTAAAGTTGCTTATTTTTTCAGATAAACATCAACCAAGAATTCTTACATCTGTACGTATATAGAGGTGAGAATAATGGTCTCCATATAGTATCGGATCAACCTGTCATATTAAAAGTTGGATCGATAAATAAGAAAAGTAACATTTTTATTAGTAACTATAAACAAAACGAAATTTATACACATACCCTCCACCCAGCTTCTATACTGTCTAAACCATTTATAATCTTCAATCTCGCAGCACTATACTGTTCATCACTCACTTGTTGAGTCCAAAAAGATCCAGTACTTCCTGCCCCAAAAACCTTTACCCCCGGCTTTGTACGGACAATGGCAAACTAAATACAAAATATGGAAGATCAACGCGAGTAATAATAAACTTCTATTTGACGACATAAGAATGGCAAACCAAAAAATAGAAAATAAGATTTATAGACTTACATGAGTACCAGGTGTAGGTATGTTACCCGCTAAATTTCTAACTTTAAAAGCTCGTCTTTCTCTAATGAGATCTTCTTTGGTCATTCTTTTAATCGGCACCGATCCAATGGGACACTCCTCCTTCTTTGTTCCATTGTCTAAAGGATCTTTCATATTGGTATGCGATGATCTCGCCTTGTACTATTAGTAAAATTAGTCAAGGTAATTTAACATAAATAATTAGTGAGAGTTAGTGTTGTAGACGAGATAAGAGATATGTACAGATAAAACCTCATATTCAATTGTGTAGTTGTTCAATAAAGCATGATCAAATGCAGGTTGCTTGTAGAAGTCGACACATTCAAAGATTTCTCCAGTGACGGACTGCATGCATGAGCAATAAAATTTCTTAACTTGTTGATTCTTCTACCACAAACCAAATTACCTTTTTATATGTGATCTATGATCTATAACCTAAACGTATTAATACATACAAAAATGGATTTGATGGATGGTTTGTTTAAGGTTTTGAGTTGTCTCTCGAACTCTAGATCTTTTTCGGCAGATAGATTCCAACGTCCTCCTTCAACACCATTGCACAACAACGTAGTAAAACATACCAGTAGTACCAATATATGTGCCTGTGGATCCATGACTTTACCTGTATCATCATACAACAAAAATTACTACGAGTCAATATACTCTTTCTCGGGTCTTTATAAATGTGGATATGGAATCGATTGAATGTAGTGAAGACAATAATATTGAAGTAGAAAAACTATAAAAGGGTAATCTTCCATGGGTTAGAAATACAAGAAATTATACTAAAAGTTGCATATACCTGAAATGTGTAATCTGTGACGATCATAAGAGGGGTTATATATTAGAGAAAATAATGGACACTTGCATATAGTTACTACTCAATTAAGAAAAATCATATCATTAAAAACACCAGATCAATACATACTCAAACAAATATTTACATAAATGATCAAATCAAATCAAATCAAATCAAATAATATCAAGGAATTCAATGCCTACTCGCACTTTCTTGATTTGGAGACCAAATTCTAATTCAGGAGTAACACTATTGTAGACCGGGTCTACTAAAATTGTGGGTGTGACAACCAATAAAAACCTAACACATATGTGAGACTATCGAGGATAAAATCGCTTAGAGATCGCGGGAATGAGTGTGTCTTTCTTGTTTTCTTTGAAGAAGTTTTTTTTCTTTTTGATTCTGTTGCTAATGAGGTAAGGTTTGGTTATGGAGAGATGTTTATGGTGGAAGGAAAATCTTGCTGTGGTATGCGTTTGGATTTACTGCAGTTAATGATGTTTAGTATTTATCTTGCCTAAAATATCGCCTTTTTCGATTTTAGACCAGAAGCATTGTTCCTAATCTGAAAGCTTTATTTTCTTCTGATTTGAAAGCTGTTAAGTTTGGTATGATTTGGGTTCGATTCATCAATCTAACTGCTATGAAACTTTGTGCTTGATAAGGTAGGAGTTGGGAAATCATATCACCCCGTTGATTTAATTTTTATCAGCATATTGTGAATCGTAATTCCAAAGTATCTCTTTAATCTTTATGAGAGAAAATAGTAGCACCTTATTTAAGAACAGTTTATCACAAGTTAACATTTAAACATGATTACATTCAATTTTACTTAGGGGACGTTTGAATTAGACAATTTCGTAACACGATTACATCGTTCTGGGATTAAAACATAATTCATAACTTGGTATCACAACAAAACTGCAGAACGAAGATCTAGGACTACTGCATAGTTTCATAATATGACGTTACGACAAGAGGCAGAACGAAGATATGACTCTACTTTAACTTGCTACATGTAGGCTGTAGCTTCTAATAATAGGCTTTACAGAAAAGCTAAAACACAAACTGTGAGATTATTCCTATATACCACTATGTTCCTAACATCTTTTCAAAGAGAGCTGCCCGTTAGTTACCGTTTCTCTCCGATTCAGCTGATTAAGGAGCTCGTTCAATCAAATTGTTTTCCCTTTTTTTTTCTCCCAAACGTGATCACTTCAGTACATCCGTATTGCAATTGGGTTACTGTTATGCTTCAGGTTAGTATTTTGCTGTAGTAGCAAATGTTAAAGAAAGAAATCACACAATTTTTCATATATTTGAAACTGCTACATTTTAGAGTATAAATAGTCAATAGGAAATAACTGTAAATTAAAGTAGTGGGCAGTTACTGTAATTAGTAACTGCTGCATCTAATGGCTGAGATTAACTCAGCCCAAAACTAATCCTATGGTTCAAATTAAATGACAGAAATAACATAGTTCTTTTAACTAATTACACAGAGGTCCTAAAACAAAACAAAACAAACAAAACGAACGGCCTTCTCTCTCTCTCTCTCTTCAGCTCATCTCCCATGGTGATTAGGGTTTTCTTTGGCCCATCATTGTTTTGTTGTTCCTTAGATGGTCAGCCATAGCTTCACTACAAATTCCCTCCTCCTTATGAAGGATCTTGCCCTCAAGATTCTTATAAACATTTAACAGCCTCTTAAAATTCTCCCATGTAGCTTCACCTTCCATTTGACCACTCCAACGGATTAAAATCTCCTCCCAACTCCTTTTACCCCTTGTTTTTTCTCTCATTGCCAATATCTGTACTGGAATAGCCTTCAATCTTCCATACTCATCTGTGATAGGTAAAGCAGGTAGCAATTTCTCCTCATCTGTGATTTTGAGCTTTAATTGAGATACATGAAACACAGGATGGATCTCACTTTCCCTTGGTAATTCCAATTTGTATGCCACAAACCCTATTTTATCAATAATTTTATAGGGCCCAAAAAACCTGGGAGCTAGTTTCTGGTTCCTTCTTTTGATCACACTTTGCTGGCGATATGGCTGTAGCTTCAGGTAAACTAAGTCCCCTATTTTATAACATTTGTCCACTCTCTTTAGATCAGCGTTTTGCTTCATCCTATTTTGAGCCTGCAAATAGTTTTTTTTTTAAAGTATGAACCACCTCCTCTTTCTCCTTCAGTAGCTGTTGTAGGTCTGGTTTATTTTCTTTGGAGTTTAGGCAGTGATTAAATTTTGGGGGTTCATAGCCATAAAGAGCTTTGAAGGGGGACATTTTTGTGGATGTGTGGGTAGTAGTGTTATACCAGTACTCAGCTATATAAATCCACTTAGCCCATAGTTTAGGATAGTCTGAACTATAGCACCTCAGATAGGTTTCCAATGATTTATTGACTATTTCTGTTTGGCCATCAGTTTGAGGATGAAAAGCAGTGCTCATAAGTAACTTTGTTCCCAATAGCTTGAACAATTCTTTCCAAAAGTCACTTGTAAACAGAGTATCTCTATCTGAAACTATCTTCTTTGGAACTCCATGTAGCCTAAAAATTTCTTTTAAAAAATGGTTTGCTAAATCCTGGGCTCCAAAGGGATGTTTTAAGGGTATAAAATGAGCATACTTTGTCAGTCTATCAACCACAACCCAGATGCAATTAAATCCATTTGAATTAGGTAAACCATTTATAAAATCCATGCTAATTTCTGACCACACTTGTTCTGGCATTGGTAGTGGTTGCAACAGACCAAAAGATTTTGTTTTTCCATATTTACACCTTTGGCAAGTGTCACAGGTTTCCACAAACTTTTGTAAATCATTTTTAAGTCCTGGCCAAAACACCTCCTTATAAGATTGTATAAGGGTTTTTTGTAATCCCACATAACCAGCTAGTGGATCACTATGCATTAGATGCATCAATTTTAATTTTAGAGTTGTGTCATTGGGTATATACAGCCTGTTTTTGTAAAAAAGTAACCCATTCACCCATTTATATTTGACTGAAGCTAATGTCTCATTAGAAATAGAGTCATTAATTTCAGTAATCTTTGGGTCAGTGGTATAACCCAATTTGATAGTTTCACTCAAATCACTAAATTGACTGGTGACAGTTAAAGCTTGACACATAATTGGCTCATTTTCCCTTCTAGATAAAGCATCAGCAGCCTGGTTTTGGGTTCCTTTGGTGTATAAAATTTTGAAATTGTAACCCAATAGTTTAGAAAGCCATTTTTGCTGAGCTGGAGTGCCAATTTTCTGTTCTAGCAAATATTTTAAACTTTGGTGGTCAGTTTTGACAGTAAATTCCTGTCCAAAAATGTATGGCCTCCATTTAGTAATAGCTTGGACTAGAGCATATAGCTCCTTCTCATAAGTTGATAATGTTAACAACTTTCCTTTCAATGCCTTACTGTAGAAAGCTATTGGTCTTTTCTCTTGATGCAGGACAGCACCAATTCCAGTTTCTGAAGCATCACACTCAATCACAAACTCCTTAGAAAAATCAGGTAAGGCAAGTACAGGTGGGGTTGTAACAGCAATTTTTAGATTTTCAAATGCTAGCTCTGCATTTTTATTCCATGAAAAAGCATTTTTCTTTAGTAAATCAGTTAGTGCACGCTATTCCCCCATAATTTTTGATGAACCTTCTGTAATAACCAGTTAACCCTAAAAACCCTCTTAAGCCCTTAATAGTTTTAGCTCTTGGCCATTCAATCATAGCTTTGATTTTTGAAGGATCTGCCCTAACACCTTCTTTTGAGATTAAGTGACCCAAATAATCAATTTCTCTCTTAAAAAACTTGCATTTGGATTTCTTAGCATAGAACTGATTATCACACATTGTTTGTAGTACCAACTTTAGATGGTTCTCATGGTCCCTGTCATTTTTGCTGTAGACTAAAATGTCATCAAAAAAGACTAACACAAATTTTCTTAAGAAAGGTTTAAACAAAGCATTCATGTTCCACTGGAAAGTGGCAGGGGCATTTGTTAAGCCAAATGGCATTACCAAAAACTCGTATTGACCTTCATGAGTTTTAAATGCAGTTTTGGCTATATCCTTCTCACTCATCCTAATTTGATGGTACCCAGATCTTAGGTCTAGCTTTGAAAAAATAGTGGCATCATGTAGTTCATCTAGGAGCTCATCTACAACTGGTATAGGAAATTTGTCTTTAATAGTAACCTGATTGAGAGCTCTATAGTCAACACACATCCTCCAAGTACCATCTGCCTTTTTAACTAGAATTACTGGTGATGAAAATGGTGACTGAGAATTTCTAATTAACCCATTGCTTAAAAGTTCCTTAACAATTTTCTCAATCTCAGTTTTTTGATAATAAGGATACCTGTAAGGTCTTACTGAAATAGGATTTGTTCCATGAGTTAATGCTATTTTATGCTCATGTTGCCTTTCAGGTGGTAACCCTTTTGACTCAGAAAAGACTTCTGGGAAACCTCTCAAAAGGGTATCAAGTTTGAAATCTTCAAGAAAGGCATCATGTAACACTTCAGCAGAATATAATTGTAAGATAAATCCTCTTCCTTTTTTAATCTTACCCTCTAAAAATTGGATTTCAGTGACTTCAGTCTTATTCTTAAGCCCCTTTAGACAAACCTGTTTATGCTCTTGCCTAAAGTTCATTGTTAGGTTTTTGAAATCAAAATTAATAACCCCTAACTTGCTCAACCATTGCATTCCTAGAACCATATCATAACCCACCAATGGTAATAATAAGAAATCTACCACAAATTCAGTCCCTTGGATAGTAATTTTGACCCTCTCACAACTACCAGCACTTGTAATACTTTCCCCATTAGCAACCTTAACTTCTACTAGGTCCCCTTGCCTAATTGGTAATTTTAATAAGGAAACCCACCTAGGATCAATAAAATTATGGGTACTACCAGAGTGCACTAAGATTCCTACCTTTTGCCCTTTTATTTTTCCCACAAATTTGATAGAAGAAGCATTACTTCCCCCAGTAATTGCTTGTAAAGTTATTTCTGGGTTTTCTTGGAGGTTATTCTCTATGAATTCTTCCTCCCTATCATTTTCTTCAGGTTCCTTTTCTTCATCACCTTGTAATAAAAATATTTTTGGTTTGGAACACCTGTGGCCTCTAGTCCATGTTTCATCACAATTATAACATAGGTTTTTCTTTCTTCTTTCTTCCATTTCAGTTTGGGAAAGCCTTTTAATGGGTGGTAGATTACTGGCCACACTGGTGTTCTGCACCCTAGAATAAGTAGTTTGTGAATTAGGGTTAGGGAATCTAAGTGGGTGGCTAGCAAAGGTTTTTGAGTGAAGTTTCTTTTCCAATCCTACTTTTTGTTCTTGATAATTAGCAATGGTGTAAGCAGTATCAATGTCCTGTGGGAATTGCATCTTAACAGTTAGGCCTATTTCATCTTTTAATCCACTAACAAAGTATACTAACTTATGTTTTTCTGGTAAATCCCTAACCCTGTTAGAGATAAGTTCAAACTCATTCTTATAATCCTTCACACTACCACTTTGTTTTAATTTAATTAAGAGATCCAATGGATTTTCATGCATGTGTTCAGAAAACCTCTTAATAACTTGCTCACTGAAATTCTCCCAATTAGTTATCATCCCTGTTTGCTCAAGATTCTGATACCAAATTAGAGCTTGATCTTCAAAATACAAGTTAGCAATCATAATTTTTTGATTTTCTGGGGTTTGATTCCACTTAAAGAACTGGTTAGCCTTATAAACCCATTCCATACATTTGTCACCAAAAAATTTGGGGAAATCCAACCTAACTGGTTTACAATTTGTAGAAATTTGATCATGGAAAAAATTAACATCACCAGTTTTTGAAGACCCTTTGTTATTTGCTGAGTTTTCTGGCATCTCTCCCTCTTTCCTTTGGTTGTAAAGAAAACTGACTTGCTGTAGTTGCAAATTCATTTGCGCAATTTGATTTTCCAGAATGATCTTGTCATCCTGCATTCTTTTTGTTTCTTGTAAACTAGCCTATATCAATGCCTGTAACTGCTCTAATTTCTGATCAGTGGTCATTGTATTTTGGGTTTCAGGTTGGTCTAAGGGTTGGTTCATTTGTTGGAAGGGTGTGGCTGGAGGTTGCTGTGATACTTGACCCTTTTTCCCTACCATCGTTGGCTCTTGTACCAATTTGTTATGCTTCAGGTTAGTATTTTGCTGTAGTAGCAAATGTTAAAGAAAGAAATCACACAATTTTTCATATATTTGAAACTGCTACATTTTAGAGTATAAATACTCAATAGGAAATAACTGTAAATTAAAGTAGTGGGCAGTTACTGTAATTAGTAACTGCTGCATCTAATGGCTGAGATTAACTCAGCCCAAAACTAATCCTATGGTTCAAATTAAATGACAGAAATAACATAGTTCTTTTAACTAATTACACAGAGGTCCTAAAACAAAACAAAACAAACAAAACGAACAGCCTTCTCTCTCTCTCTCTCTTCAGCTCATCTCCTATGGTGATTAGGGTTTTCTTTGGCCCATCATTGTTTTGCTGTTCCTTAGATGGTCAGCCATAGCTTCACTACAGTTACATATGCAAGTTTGGTGAAAGGAAATATTAGACTTTAGTTGTGACTTGCGAGTTGTGATACTGTTATCAACCTGCTTGATGAAATTATTATAAGAAATGGATTAATTAGAGGACTTGGGTTTTAAGTGACGAATTCTACCATAAACAAATCGGCCAGTTTCTTCGCCCCAGAGCTGCAGCTCAAGATGCCATCCTATCTGGAAATTCTCTACATATTTACACACGTACATGGGAAAAGCAAGGAATAGACTAAATTTACAAGAAGCAGCCTTTAAAACATCAACCTTTTACCAGACTCCGTTTTATATTGGAAACTGAAAATGGTTTCCACTCGTTCGTCTCAACTCTCAACCACTTACTTTTTAGAAATTACAACCTAATTGCTCTACCAAGGGCACCGTCATTCACGGCCTATACATGTTCTATTCGACTTTTGTTGACACATTATTTCTCTTTTAGATATCTAAATACAGTTGTACTTGGGTGTGGGTCTATACAACGGATTAGTGAGAACTGAACTATGTAGGTAATTGTTGAATAAAAAGCTTATGAAATTTATTAATTTCTCATTCGTTGCACTAAATTAAGTATTTGCTCAGAGTCATTGACCCGATTTCAAGGACATGATTAAGACAACGTAAATATGTATATATTACAAGACATTTAAAACATAATGAAGAGATTAATTATTATCCTATAAGAATACATACCACTGCTACAAGTTACAAGTTTGACAAGAGGAAAACTTATCTAAGTAGGGTATATTTTGTGGTATGGCGACTACTATATTGGTAATTCGGGTTAAGAATTTACAAGGATTGTAGTCGTGAAATTCAAGTAGCAAGCAGGGAAAGGACACTACAAAGGATGAATAAAAAGTACTAATATAGTTGCCCATTGCGATGACATATCGAAACATGCTTTCTTACCAAAGGATGAATAAAAAAACTCTCAGGATATTTAATAAAGATTATCATAAGAATCTCAACTGCAAACAAATGTGAAACAAGTGAGGCAGAAATTGAAAAAACATCTATTATACATGAATCTTGATTACAAATGTAATACAGTGCCCGTTCTGGTGCCATAATCAAAACATAGCATTGCTAAAAGATGAAGATCCATGGGTACCAAACAAGCTATAACCAAAAAAAAAAACTAAAAGATAGTTTCGGACGGAGGGAGGTCCAGATACCAAGCAATGCTACATACACAGATATGTAGACAAATTTAAGAAATGGCAGTGGGGTCCACATAAACGTAAATATGGGACCCAATGCCGCATCATAAATATTCGTTCAGATCCATTGATCTGTGTAAATATCATTTTCTTATAGCAACTACTTCCAAGTAGAGCCTCCTAGCCTGATAACCTCCTCAGAAGTACTATCCCTATTCCCGGCCTTTCCCTTGGATGATCCTTCCTCTTTCTGATTGCTTAAATCCCCATAAAGATCTTTAAGCTTCGCCAGGTTGCTAGAGGTGGAGTCCCTTTCTCTCCTCGTGTCAGTATACGAACTCGGACGATGATCATTGTCTCCCCCACGAACGGGTAAACTTTGACTTCTACTCCTGCTCCTACTGCGGCTTCTACGAGAACTATCGTAATCCCTCCTCTCTCTAGATCTGTCAAAATCGTATCTACGATCTCTCTCCCTCTCCCTGTCACGGTACCTGTCTCTCTCTCTCTCCCGCTCCCGAGCACGGTCTCTGTCCCTGTCATGGTCTCGATCGGACAGGTCACGGCTCTGGCTACGGCGTTGTTGGCTGGGAGATCTTCGCCTATCATCTTCATTGTTTCTGTCATAAGAAACGGGTGCCCTACGAACGGGAGATGAATCCCTAGTAGATGCCCGGTGAGGGGCACGCTGACCAAACGAGACCGAGAGGGCGGCTTTGACAGATGGGGGGCGGCGGGCAGTCTCGCCACCGCCACGTGTCGCTTCTCCAGTTGTTCCAGCATGCTTGGTCGATAGATTCATCTTCTCGAGATTGGCTGTGATCTGGCGGACTATAGGTACGGGGATCCGGGGTAAGAGAGTGTCGAAATAATACTGCAAAAATGAGACCAATAACATTGAGTGATTTCTAGGTAGGCATATGTTGAAAGATGGAAGTTTGGAATTTATTAATTCAATATGCAATCATTGAAAAACCAAAAATACCACAACAAAGATTTTTGGGAAAGCCTTTCAATATTAACTAAACCTGAAATGACCGTCTGCAATAGAGTGCTCAGCCATCTTAAAATATGACATTTTGAGAGAAGAAGTGAGGAGATATTTACAAAAAAACTTACACACATAGTATAGTATGCCGATAAAGCAAGATTTGTCAATCTGTACACAATAATTTGTTTAGTGTTCGGAGTTGTTAAACAATAAGCACATGGGTTGTAATGAGAAACAAATACTCCTATTTTTATTTCGGCAGGAATGCCTTCAAATAATTTCAGGGGAAAACCGAAAGTATGATGATTGATTAAGCAGTTGTTTTAAGTTACGATCTCTTGCTTATACTTTTCCCCTTCACAAGTGAAACTTAACTTGTTACATTACAGATTAAAAGGTAAAATGACCCAAAAATTACCATAAAACTCTCTCCCATAAAATTTCACAAAAGAGAATCAAGCTGAGAGGCTGTACACATACGAAAAGTAATTCAACATTTTAATTATTTTTTTACCTAAACGTGTAAATTGGAACAAGATTTATTGAATCCAAATTCTAATAAAAGATGTGGCATTTGCTTATCTAAAGGCTATGAACTCCATCGACAGGCAAGATCACAATATAGGCAGTTAGACACTAGAGAAGGAAAGTCATAAATCATAGTTCAATGTTCATGTAACTTACATGGCATCCAGCTCATAACATGTCGTCAATATGTAAACCAAGGATTACTAACATGTGTAAAACATATTGAGAGATAAAATTCTAAATAACTACCTTTTCTGCAGTTAAATATATCAGATCCATATAACACAGAAATATATGCACAATTAATGATACCAGGTATATATATAACACATAAACCTATGCTCAATGTTGAGTGGTATGAGTAGATGCAGAAATTCAGTACACAGGAATGCATCAATAAAAAAGTATGATAATGATACTCCTAACATGTTCAAATACCATCATACCAGCATATGGTATGAAGATTGTTCTATATAACTTATGACAAGATTTTCCACAATTACAGAATAACAAGGCAACATCATTGCAATGGGGAGTTTTCTACTAGACCAAGTTGTTGCCAAAGAACTAGAATAGCAAACAGGGCAAACAAAAATATAAAGTTGGGTAGAAAAATTTGATAACTAATCACACCAGGCATTTCAAGTCTCATGTGTCTTGAAAGTATCTTGATTAGTTTCGCACAACATAATAATTTTGAAGTAAACTATAGACTATGTTCAGTAAATCGGAGTGACGTCAAATATAAAATCTTAATAGAAAGGATAATACTGACATTAATTGTCTACTTAAATAAGTACCTACGACGTAACGGCATTCAAATGTTTTAACCCAAACAAGAAGTTCATCAATGCTGAGCAATGCAGAAGTATGTTTCCTGTAACAAAGACCGAAATGACAAGCAAAAAAGCACTGGAATAGAAAATGTATGGATTAAACAGTCGGTGGTTCCTGCATTTTATAACCGACCTGTCCAAGAAGTAAATCACGGATGTATACACCCAATGTGGTCATTCGGCCGCTGGACCCAGGAGAGAATTCCTGTACAAGAAAATCAACTTATTAAAGAATAATCAAAACAGTCATTATAAATATAAATTCACCTTCAACAGATAAAGTGTCTGATAAACATGATGTTGGGAGTCAGCCCGGTCAGGTGTTGAAAACGAGGAAGATCCTAACTGTTTTGTTTAACTTAATCATATGAAAGAAAACTTGAGGAAGATGTTATGTTGTCAGAGTAATTATGTTGGGGGTGCGTATGGTACAAGACCCTCACATAAAAGTTCTGTGGTATTTTAACTTTCTCTGCACATACAGTCCAGGCACTCTCAATAGTAAGATACTGTACAACTTTCCTATGCAAATCCACTTACAAACCCCCTTAAATAGGTCTGTATTGGTGTAGTTTGCCAGGTTGTAGAAATGTAAAGTTTTACTTTGTGTAATAACTCTATAAAATTGCTCTAAAGCTCTATACATTCAGAGACAAACTAGAAATGTAAAGTTTTACTTTGTGTAATTGCTAGATTTATAGATTAACCTATATGGACCAATAAGCAACATTTGCTACAATATATTATCATTATATAGCCTCTCATAGGGTGGATATACTTTTTTACTACTCTGCAGTAAACTTTATCGAATAACATCAGCTTAATGGCAATCAAAAAGTAACAAAGTTGTACCTCATCATCTTCTAGATACGGCTCAAACCAAGACCATATTTGTTTTGGATCACCATTATATCTCAAGTAGAGGAATCCAATCTGCAAAACAAATACGTGAACTAGTCACATTTTAACCATAGGCATGTGACTGCAATGAGATATAGTCAGGGACTCAGAATAACAATGAAGTAAAAGTGAAAGACCTTGACAATAGATTGGGTAAAATATCAGCATCCCACACCAACCCACTGACTTTTACTAATAAGTACACCATACTATCAAATTTCAAAATTTAGATACCAATCTACACAAAAACAAACAATTAGCGCTACCAACCTGCAAATGTCCATAACTTTGAGACCTATCTACACAAAATAAAAAAATACGTACACCAAATTTTAATGCTTATAAAGTTTTAACGCGTGCATAATAATCATGGACTAATTATTCAATTTTCTGTACATTGGTGGTCCGTACACACGACTGATTGAACAACTAGTACATGAAAAGTGCTCGTGAACTAAAACATTAATGCTGGTATATTATTGTTAATTCTGTGTAGTGTAGTGTCTAAATTGTGAAATTTGATAGCATGATGTACTATTTGCTTAAAAAAGACAGGTTCATGTACAGTGAATAGAGATGATATTTTAAAATTAGACCGAATAGTACTTACAGCTCTAATATAAGGAGAATCTGGGTGTTTCAAAAGTGCATGCATTTGATTAACGGTGAGCTTCATAGTAAATAACTTATATAGTAAACAAAACGAAGACGATGGACCCCGGCAATTCCCAGTCATCCATGGCTCAACGTGATCAACTTGATTATAAATCTCATCTACAACTTCATGGTATGTTTTCAACTTGTAGAGCTCCTTAAAATAATCCGAAGAGAGAATGTTCATACGAAGAACTCTCTCCAAGAGTAGCTCAATGGACTTCCCCGAAGTTTGTACCTCCATAATGTGTACTCAAATTAACAACCCTACACGCTCTAGTATTATTTCTCGATATACAGAGATGGATATTTCAAGACCTGCAGCAGGAGAGATGAACAATGTTAAGTTCAGGGGAATTATTTAAAATCACATATGGTTAATGACTAGTGAGCAAATATTGATTCCAAATCCAAGATCTTTTTGCAACTTTATGCACTGTATCATTCCCAAGATTTAAAACAAACTCTAATTTTTCGTAAACAAAATGTCAGGTAATCTAATACCGTAGAGACTTCCTCCAGGAAAGAATCAAAAATTTCCTAATGACGCCTATTCTGGCTGGGGAAAATAGACGTTTTACTTCACTTAGATCTGACTTTGTGTTTTTGAGGATTTAGAAACAAAACCCATTCAGTGAAATGCAGGTTCTCTCGAGAATTTTCAGTCTTTTTTTTTTTTCTACATAAAATTTTAATCTTCATGTTTTCTCAATATTATGCATCACTGTTTTCATATTCTGGGTCTGTTTGGTTTGTTTAAAGATCTTTTCGGCTTCAGTGACTTCTTTATATTGAACCAATGTTAAACCAAACAAGCCCAAAACTCCGGATTGAAAGCCAAAGCAAATCGGCCTCAGTTCGATGTTATTATTGGTCCATTCAGTTTGGTTTTATCGCCCAACCCTAATTGTGTAACAACACATGGCTTTTTTTATACTTCTACTCGCCTGCAAACGTCTAAACGTGTTTAGGCGCTTATGCATAGATATATAACTAAAATATACATACATAGATATTTATACTACTATAATAAGCAAACCCAAGAGTTTGAGACTGCAAATTTTGGCCTTTTTCCAAAAATACCCTCATTACTTTTATAAAATTCTCAATATACTCTTTAATTTAAAAAGAAAATACCCCAAGAAACTACCCTGTTTACTTTCACAAAGCCTAAAAAATAATTCCCCTACGTATTGCAATGGCACGCAGATGCCTTAAATTACTAGAATAATTTAGTCCCAAAATTTCCCAAAATATCCTTTTTTTTTTACAAATTTCCCTATTACCGTAATTTGATCATATTCTATCTTTCGTACCACAACTGCACATCGCACACGCAACGCGTGGACACGTTTTACTAGTAATTTGATGAAGGATCTATAAATTTTACCTGAGCTTAGAATCAAACCCATAAAACTATGTTTGGAAACAAATATTTTGGTCCAAAATCACATTTTAACAAATCTGTTTCAAAAATCCACTACAAATCTAGATTTTTAAAAAGCTGGATTTTAAGCTTTTTTTTAGCCTAAAAAAATGCTTTTTAGAAGCTAAATAATCTGACTGCCCAAACACAAATAATTTTTTAAAATAAAAAATCCAAAAATCAAATAGACCCTAAATTTGATGAAAATCTATGTAATTACAATCAAAACTTAAGAGAATAAAATAAAATAGCAAGCAAAAAAAAATGAAAAAGTACAATCGGACCCTAACAATGATCAGCAAGCGGGGTAACAAACAAAATAATAAAATAAAAAGTTGAAATTGAAAAAAGGGTAATGGGGAAAAGAGAAATACATACATGGGTTTTTTAATTAATTGGAAATTGATACGAATATTGATGAGAGAGAAAGCTTAAAGAAGACACGTATTTAATAGAAAAAGCCCTAAAAAATTAATAAGAAACTCAAATTTAATAAAATTGTTTTTTATTATGTTTTTATATGTGTTTGTTTTTTGTCTCGTTTTGACCCCTCTAACTATTGATTTATCTCAAAACATCCCCTAAATGGGATGAGAAACGTTATCGGGTTGAAACTTGAAACGATATAAAAATTTAAAAATAAAAAATTACATGTAAAATAATAGAAAGAGTGAAACGAAAAAAGGGAAGGGATGTGAGAAACTGAATTTTTTAAAGTAAAAACGTAATTTTCGGAAACTATGGTTTCGTCGTACTTCATCTTCTGTTTTTTTGGAGATTTAACTTTTAAGTTAATGGTCCAAATCATGGGATCTAAATAGTTCAGTATTAGTCTCCACATGTTTTCTAAGAGCACTCACATCGGTTCCTTTATATCACAAAATTACCTTAAATACTTCTAAAATTGTATACGAATCAGTTTACTTATCCATTATCTTAAATAGGCATGAACTCAAATATCTCTCAAAGATGTTTCCTTATAATTAAGATAATAATTTATCTCTCTTACTTTTCTCTTATTCTCTCTCATTTATTTGTACGTTTCATATATAAATTAATAAAATAACAAAAAGATGAGTTGTATAGTTGTGATAGAGAAATTTATAAAAAACCTCATAATTTGTATGAACAAAAACGTTTCCTTATAAGTTGTAAAAATGTATTTTTTACTTTAAATACGAGAAAACTTGTAAGTTATTTAATGTAGTTTTTCTAGTAAATTAATTTGGGTTGAAAAAATTTGATAGAACTATATTAAAATATAGTAATATTTAGTTATGATAATAAATTTGATAGGAAAACTGGAAAATATATAAAATTAAACTGTTACCCTAAAAATATAAAAGTGATGCTAATTACCTTAAATATGAGGAAAAGTGTAAGTAAACTGGTGCGTTTGCTTATGATTGAATTTGGGTCGGCATCACTTTTGAAACTATGTTTAGCTTTAAGTTCGGGAACCTCCTTCAATGACACATTCTTCGGGTCAAGCCTTTTTCTTCTTGTGATGTAATTTTATTTTCGTTTCATTTTTTTATTTTTATTTCTTCTTATGTAATGTCATTTTAATTAATTAATGTATTTTGAAAATTAATATTTAATTTTATCATTTTCTATTTAAGACTAAAATGAAGTTTTTATATATATAAAAAAGTAATCTTAACGTGTCACTTACTGAACAACACCCTTTAAGATATGTTGCCATATTAAGGTGTAGATAATCGAATCAAACAGATAAAACCGATAAAATATTGAACCGAAATGACCAGTAATAGGTTTGGTTGAATAAAAATCCATAAACCGTTTTGATTTGTTTTGTTTTCCGTTTTAGTAGTTTCGAATCCGAACAGAAAAAAAAACCCAATTATTCTTAACGCTATATACACTTCTATAAATACATATAAGTATATTCAGGACTGAGCGAAAAACCGAAAAAGCCGAACCGGACTGATAACCGAACCGAGAAAGACCGAAAAAGAAAAACCGAAAAATTTTCAGGTCGGTTTCGGTTTTCAATAAAACCGAACCGAAAAAGACCTAAAAAACCCGAAAAATAACCGAAAAAAACCGAAACTGGACCGAAAAAACCCGGTCTGGTTCGGTCCAAAAAATAAAAAGACCGAAACCGAAAAAAACCGAACCGAAAAATATGTTCGGTTTTGGTTTTGCTAAAAACCGAAATGAATCGGACCGAATCAGCCCTAAGTATATTTAAGTTGCAATTTGGTGTCTATTTCATCTTTTGTTTTGAGTTTGAAATTAATATTAGTTAGAACTTTCTCACGCTAGCTTTGTATTTTGATATTCCTTTTATCATCAAAGTTTGGATCGATCGAACTAACATTAACCAAACTACTACACTTTCTTTCATTGGTTCAGCTACATTTTTCTTTTGGGTGTATAAAGAATCTACTACCCCAATATTTTTAGTTAAATCAACTCATATTTTCTTGAAAAATTGGAATCAAACCAAGAACACCTCCTCAATAGTAAAAAATCACACTTAATAAATCTATTTCAAAAATCTATTGAAAATTTACATTTTAGATTTTTTTTGTTTTAACGATAAAAATTTGATTTTTGAAAGCTTAATTATCTGACGGTCCAAACACAATATATTTTTAATTAAAAACAAAGATTTTAAAAATCTCTTAAAAAAATATCATACTCCCCTGTGTCCCAAATTAATGTTCATGTTTCGATTTTGGACTGTCCCACTTTATAAGTTCATTTTAAATAAATAGAAACAATTTTTTAGGTAAAATTACAGACGTATACTTACCGTATCAACTTTTGTGAAGAATAAAGTGGCAAATTGTAAATGACAAAATAAGCTAATCATGACGTCTCCTTAAATTGGATTTTATTGTCTTGTAAATCGGAACGAATCTAACATATTTCTCTAATATATATTCAAGTTAAAAGACTTGTTGTTACAATATACCGTCAAACAAAGTGATTGTTTCAAAGATGGTCCATGTTGTTATAACCACGGACGGCCCAGATCCAAGTCAAGTAGGCTTGAGGGTTACGCAATTGATCCGACATATTTCTCAAATATATATTCAAGTTAAAAGACTTGTTGTTACAATATACGTCAAACAAAGTAACTGTTTCAAAGATGGTCCATGTTGTTATAACCACGGACGGCCCAGATCCAAGTCAAGTAGACTTGAGGCTTACGCAATTGATCCGACTATATTAACGTCCCGACTCCGGTTATAACTAGACGTTTCTAGAGACTACCATAATTGTTGTTATAACCACGGACAGCCCAGATCCAAGTCAAGTAGGCTTGAGGCTTACGCAATTGATCCGACTATACTAACGTCCCGACTCGACTCCGGTTATAACTAGACGTTTCTAGAGACTACCAAAATTGTTGTTATAACCACGGACGGCCCATATTAAAGTCAAGTAGGCTTGAGCCTTACGCAATTGATCCGACTATATTAACGTCCCGACTCCGGTTATAAATAGACGTTTCTAGAGACCACCAGAATTGTTGTTATAACCACGGACGGACCAGATACAAGTCAAGTAGGGTTGAGGCTTACGTAATTGATCCGACTATATTAACATCCCGACTCGACTCCGGTTATAACTAGACTTTTCTGGAGACTACCAGAACATATTAGAAAATCTCTTATTAACAGAACGCAGTCATCTCTCTCTCTCTCTCTCTCTCAACATTTGAACTGAAAAAAAAGGAAAAAAGAAGTAACAGAAAAAAGGATAATAATAACTAATAATAACAATTAGTTAGAAAAATAAAGAAGAAGAAAAAGAGATGTTTGGAGTAGTATTTCCAAACAGGAGTTTCCCAATGGACATATCAACCTTCTCCCAAATCGATATTACGCATTGGATTCTCGATATGAATACCTTCGTTGGTACTTTACTCTTTTTTATTCTTCTTCCCATTTTTTTTTACTATTTTTTTCCGGTTAATTTATGTTTACTGTACCAAACTATCACCCGCTATAGCCTTTTAGCACCTCCAACATTCCGCCACCGATAAACCGGCCTACGACTTTTAACAATTTCCGTATTTAACAATCAGAAATTGAACCTACTTTCATCTAATTTAACAATTTCCGTATTTAATAATCAGAAATTGAACCTACTTTCGTCTAATTTTGGGTACTATGAATAAATCGCTTTTTTTTTTTTAACTCAAACTTGACCGGTAATGATCGATGAATGTATTGAGAGTGTTTAGTTATCTAATTTTCGCCGTTAATTAATTTGACCTAAGTATGTTGATTGTTCAGTTTCTGGGTTGAACATGAATTTATCCTTTTTTTTTTTATACATTGGATCCTCGATATGAACACTTTTGTCGGTACTTACTTTTTTTTATTCTCCCCACCTTCGTCGTCGATAAAATTAGATTTTAGAAATCATTTTTAAGAATTACTGAAAACCTGGATTTTAAAATTCTGGTTTTTTTTTATAGCTTTTTCAGCGTAAAAATCAGATTTGTAGAAGCTGAATAAGCTGATTTGCCAAACACCCACATATTTTTAAAATCCAAAATCGAAAAATCAAAGTAAAAAAATTTGTTGCCAAACGGACCCTAAATAGGCCTTCTTAAGCATCCTTTGTTCTTAATTCATTTTCTTTTGTTTCTTAAGGAAAGAAGAAATCTACAGTAACAGCTTCTGTTTTATTTTTATTTTTATTTTGGTTATTTTAAGTAAATAGATAAACTGGGTTGTCTGCTGAAATTAATAAAAAACATATAATAGAAAAAAAAAACTTTACTTTAATTTTTCATGAGAATACAATGAGATTTATTTGCATAATGAGATATCTATAATGAAGTAAAGGTTTTTGAAATTAAAGATATGTTTGGCAACATGCTTTTTAGTCCAAAACCAGCTTCAAATTAAAAAAGATGTTTTCAAAATCTACTAAAATCCAGATATTTGATTTTTTTAGCTTTTTAGCCTAAAATATGCTTTTTAAAAGCTAAATAATCTGACTTGGTACAAACACAAATTTTTTTTTAAAGAAAAATCCAAAAATCAGCTAAAAAAAATCTGTTACCAAGCAGACCCTAAAAATAATACTTTATGCATATATATATTTACAATTACACCTACATATAAACAATGTAACTGGAAATGGTATATGTGAAGATGTATGTAATATAAGTTATTGGAGACTGTTATATGTTCTTTTTAGCAAATTTAGTTATCAGTCGCTCAATTGCTACACGAGCTAAACAACCGTAAAGTAATAGTTTTTAAATTCGTACATATTGAATTGGACTTTTCCCAAAAGAACTGAGCTCGGCGATAAATAGTTCCAGTACCTTCTTTGATAATGAACTCAATTACCAGTTGTATATGTAGCTTAATTAATCGTGACTCGGTGATATGATGAACATGTATTATTTCTTAGTGTATTACAGTATTAGTCATTATCTGTTGGTATAATATTAAGCAATCTCTAGTTACTCTAAAAGGTTAGAAAAAAGACTGGAAACTCTTTTAAAACCAGTCATAACCAGAGATAGGTTTTTCCAAAAATGAATTCTTTTTTGCTCTATATTAGTAGAGCCACAGTGTATCCACTTGGGGATTAGAGGGAACACAACACTATGTATAGTTGTTTTGAAAGCAAACCATTCCAATGACATTTGGATATTCTGTCGGAATTTTCTTTTCCCACAGGATTTTTATGTTAATTGAGATTAACTAGTCACGCCTTTTTGTAAAGCTACACCTCATATTATTGCTTAGAGGCCGATTGTTTTATTTAAGTGTTTCTCTTTATATGAGGGATTAGTGGGATAGTACTAGTGATGTCAAAGAAAGTGATCGTCTAATCACATTATTGCTCGTATGGAACATAGTGAAGGGATAGTATACATGGTAGTTCCTAAAATCTGTTTTGAGATTTACATTGTAGTGAACAGATACATCAGCTTCGCCGGACTAAGACTTGCTGCTTTTCAGATTTACTTTCTGTTAAAAACGTGGATTAGAAAATTTCCAACCCCAACATAAACTGATAACAAGTGATTCTGCTAATATTTTACGATTAAAGTAGGATTCCACCACTTTGATTTCACATCCAATACACTGATGCCATGTCAAATTGTATTGATTTATGTTAGGAGTTTTCTTTGGTTGCCTGTCATATAATTAATCCAAAACGAAACTGAGTCATAAATTTCTGTAGTGTGCAAGGAGGTATACATTTAGACTTCCGAGCTGTCGTCAATCGACCTAAGTTTTTTTTTTTTATGTAGCATAAGTGAGGTGAGTATGTGGAAGGTGTCCAATTCAATTAGAGCTTGTAGTCTGCCAATCTAGGTTATTAATTATTGTAGCACTTAAAAGTATCTCCAGTTGCATCTATAGCAAGCAGGAATATCTTTTCAGTTTTTTTAAGAAGCTTTACATCATGTTTTTTCGACTTTGTTCTTAAAAGCTTCTATGTGGCCAAACCGCTCAAATCTGCCTATTACTGTCTTGATAAACATAGTAGAACTGCTTAAAACTGCTGCAAATTCACTTGAATAGTTGCCTAAAACCACCAACAAATAGTATCTTATTATTTTTTAAATATCTTTTTGTCACAGGGGAGGCGTATGATTCTATCAGAGAGGTCTGCATATTCCTTCTAAATGCCACCACTCTTCCGCCCGACAAAGCCCTAGCGGTGTACATCCAATCCCCCGGCTCACCCTTCCTCTATTGCGGCGCCATCACCGTCGCTCGTCCCTCTGCCGTTCTCTCTCTCTCCTGGCCGGAACCTAGCGACGGGGGAACGCTCCAGCTGACAGCACCCGGTGCCGCTCCTCTGACAGCCAAGATCGGAGTCTCCGTTGAGGACGTTGCCACACTCCAGTCCCTTGACGTGGCAGCAGAGAGGAGGATTGAATACTTGGCGATGAAAGTTGGAGAAAATTTGTTTAATTTTATGCAGTCGTTTTGTGGGGTTGATGGGAGTAAGCTTGTTGTGCCAATGGATATTTTGGATAGGTGGTTTAAGAAGTTTCAGGAGAGGGCTAAACGCGATCCTGAGTACCTCAAGGGGTTTGCTTTGTAGCTATAATGATATTGAAAATGTATTTCGGTGTTGTTTATTTGCTAATTGTGGTCTTTCACTTGTCCTTTTTTTTTTTTTTTCTGTTTGGATTTAAATGAGCTTGTGATTGTTGATCTTTTTATTGTGGAATGAACTACAGACATGCACCGGATTTGAAGATTATCTTTATAAGTTAAGCAAAAGATTTAGGCTTTGTTTGAATATGATATTGTGAAGAATTTGTGTTATGTAGTTTAGACAGATCTTATGGGAACTTATCGGTATTAGAATTATGAGTAAATTATTGGTATATATTATGAGGAAAAAGAAACTGTGAAAAGCAAGCTCTGATTATTTAGTGCTTTTTTGATATATGAAGAAAGGAGTGTGTTTCCAGTTATAAGCACAAGTTTTGTTGGTTCACCAAACACTTATCACTGTTGATGATTGGGTTTAATAACATATTTGTATTTCTTTTCGGTATTGTTACTCTTTATTTTGTAAGGAAAATGTAAATTAGATTAACTTAATTACGTGACCGAGTTTAACCTTAGACCGGTATGACGGAAATCCGACACTAGAAAGTTAACAGAAAGAGGTGTTAGGTTTTCTTTGGTTAACTTTGTCACAAGTTTGCGATGATATCATGATATTAATGTCATCTGCTGGTTGACTACAATATTGGTCATGTCGGAGTCTGCTTCCTCTATCCCCTATTTTCTATCCAAACTTCATAAAATTTGGATAGAAATAAAAATATCTATTACGCAAACTTCATACAATTTTTTTTTCAATTTTAACAATTAATTTATACTAGTTTTTTTTCATTTATTTGAAATAAAATATCTACCGTTTGCTTTAAAAATATTTGTTGCAATGTAGAGATATATGTATAATCACATTGGCCGATAGCAAGGAAGTTGGTACACTTAGATAATTTTGTAACAGGGTTTGTTATATTTGATTAGGTGTGGGCTTTTTGTACCGACTTTTATCATCCCATCGTTTTTCGAACCGGACCAATCAAGTCGGTACCAAAAGTTTGGTATATCGATATTACGGTACGGTACAACCGAACCAATCTTTGAAAGTCGGTTCGGTTTCGGTATTCGTTTGGTGAGTTCGGTATGATACCAATTCAAACCGAAATAATAAAATATACTATATAGACAAATAAACTAAAAGACTTATATACACTTAATTATTAACATTGTTATAATATACTTATATTACTTTTTCTATTATATACTTATAATATTTTATTTTATTTATAACATTTACTGGAAAAGTCTAGTAGTGTTTACTCTTTCATACAAAGAAACAAGAAATGTAAAAATAATATAAATAAATACATATTTTTAATCTACTACTTTTAAAACTTTACACTATGTTTTTTTTCCTAATACATATCATTTTTCTATTATTACTTATAAACTTTAAAGTTTGATATAAAAACAAAACCGAACCGAACCAACCGAATAGTATGGTATACCGAAAGTTCGGTATACCGAATTTTTTGGTTCGGTAATGGTATAAAAATTCTCAAACAAAACTAGTTTGGTATGGTATCGGTATGTAGTCAAAAAATTCGGTACCGAACCGATGCCACCCCTATACTTAACTACTCTGAACTATGGTACTGTTTTCGTTAACTACCCTGAACTATAAACTTTTTCTTTTACTACCCTGATGTTTAGTCTCCGTTATTTTTTTTTACAAAAAGACAACTCAAGTGGACGGAAAAGTCACCACGTGACTATTTTAAAAACATATTACTTATGTGCACTTAAATTTAAAGGGGAAAAATAGGTTTAGTGACTCTAATTATTGTACATTAACAAAATATGAACCAAACTTATGACATTAACAATTGAGGTACCGAACTATATATATATATTTTTTACTAAATTGGGGATTTCCGTCAATTTAATTGGACGAAATTTAAGTTTAAATTCTATTTCAATCCTAAATTTTATAAAACATATGAATTTAACTCGAAAAGTTTATAATTTTACATTTTTAACATAATCATAAACAAATAGTTATATATACATACTCATACATATACATGAAAAAAAATAAAAAAAAATACATAAATATTTCCGATCAAATAAGTAAGAGGACATGAAACGAAACAGAGAATAAAAGACAGATGATCCGAAATCGTGTCAATTGGATTGATAGCAAGAGAGTTAGTACTAGTTAGATAATTTTGTAATACTATGTGGGTCATAATAAAAATAACTCAAAATCATATTTACAAAATTTCATAAAATTCAATTCATTATTCAATTAAAAAAAAAGAAACCTTCAGTTAAAATCTCCATCTCTCTAAACATGGCAGGTATTATTCATTTAATTTATATTAATGTTTTATTTATTCATTTCTTACATTTTTGTTTACATTCATTCTATCAAAAGAATTGCACATCTTCAAATATACTAAAATGGTACTTTTCTTTACATTAGGGGTTTTACTATATTATTATTAAGTGATTTTCTTTACATTTTCTTTTTCAGTTTCTTATTTGTCTTTTTTGTGAATCCTGGATTATTAAATTGTTAGTCAAAAATCAGATTTAAAAAATTCAGTTTTATCCAGTTTTTTTTTTGATTTTTCGAAGCCTTTTTAGGCTAAAAATCAGTTTTTTTAGAAGCTAAAGAATATGACTGTCCAAACACTCACAGATTTTTAAAATAAAAAATAAAAAAATCAGCTAAAAAAAAATTAAACTGGATTTATTTTTGTAAATGCAGTTAAATTTTTTTTTTCAAAAATGGTTTTTGACTAGGTGTTTTTTCTTTCATTTAATTCTCCACAGTTATCTTAGTGATTTTTTTGTGTAGCTTAGAATGTTTACTTGGTTCCTGTCAAAATTAAAAATTAAAAAAATGAAGTTTATTGATGGACAACGCATTTTATCGCATAAAAACCATCTTATTTTTATAAATGGCGCAACCAAACAGGTCCTTTCTCATCTTACATTGCTCTTATATTTTTAAAGACTTGGTCTTTTCGCAAGCTTTTGGCTGGAATCGGTAACTAATAACGGGATCCATGACTTTAGTTGATGTCAGTTTGCAGCCTGTGCGCGTAAATGGGTCGCCTTCAGTCTAAAATCTTATGGCTCTCTTTGGTGACAGATTTTTTGATCCAAAATCAGCTTTTAAAATCTTTTTACTAAAATCTATTGGAAATCTAGATTTTTGGTTTTTGTCCTTTTTAGCTTAAAAATCTGGTTTTTAAAATCTAAATAATGGAATGTCCAAACACCCACAAATTTTTATAATCAAAAAGCCAAAAATCAGGTAAAATAATATGTTGCCAAATGGACCCTATATGCTTTATGATTTCGAGCCGCCTTTTAATTTTTGTCTAAATTGTGCTCCCCGTAATCAAAATTCTGGATCCACCACTCAATTTTTTAAACCCCCGTTTTAGTTTCGCAACATTATTTTCTTCAAAAATCTGTTAATTACCTTACTATATTTAACTGCATCATTTTTTTTATTATCTCAGATCAGGAATTCACCACGGATAAATCCGCAAAGATCTATGTAGCCGGCCACCGTGGCCTAGTCGGGTCCGCCATAGTCCGTAAACTTAAATACCTCGGCTATACAAATCTCCTCCTCAAATCCCACTCCGAACTCGACCTCACAATCCAATCCCAAGTCGACTCCTTTTTCGCCACCCACCAACCCCGATTCGTCATCCTCGCTGCCGCTAAAGTAGGCGGGATCCACGCCAACTCGACCTACCCAGCCGACTTCATCACCGTAAACCTACAGATTCAGTGCAACGTCATCGCGTCTGCGCAGAAACACTCCGTTGAGAAGCTCATGTTTCTAGGGTCGTCGTGTATCTACCCTAAGTTTGCTCCACAGCCCATTCCTGAGTCGGCCCTTTTGACTGGCCCGTTGGAGCCGACCAATGAGTGGTATGCGGTGGCAAAGATTGCTGGGATTAAGATGTGCGAGGCCTATAGGATACAGTACGCGTTTAACGCGATTTCTGCAATGCCGACGAATCTGTACGGACCGGAAGGTAAACTTATTTCCCTACTTTATCTCGTATCCGGAATGATTTATGGAACTGGATTGTTACAGTACATGTTTTGGACTAGAATTGTAAAGTTTTAATATAAACAAGAGACTGAAATGATAAGACATAGTTAGATTTTACAGAAACTGAATATTTTCTTTTAACAATTTTTTTTTAATACAATAGATGTTTTACGGTAAGTAATACTATTAACTAAACAGATGTATATGGAGTTTTTTAAAAAAAAGTTAATTTTAGTGCACGATTGTACTGTAATTCTAGCTGGTTTGTAAAACTGGAACATAGTAGATATTATGAACTGGAATGGTAGAAGTTTAATTCAAAAGGGTTTGAAACGGAACGAAAATGATAAGTATTAGAGGGGCGAAGCCAGGATTTGATTATGGCGGGCGCCAAAACGTAAATAGTAAAACATGGTAGGTGGAAATTTAGTGTACAAGTTCATCTCCTATCCGAACTGATTTATAGAATTGGAAGGTTAATAACAGATTGCGGACTGGAAATGTAGACAGGGCGGATTGTCTGATTCAAGAGTTGGCTAAAGGCCTTCTCAAAACATGGGGTCTCCTCAGACAAAAAAATTAATACAACTTATTATCTTCTTAAATGTATATCAAATTCGTAAAAGTTATCATATCTTGGTACATTTCCAATGTGGTAGTAAAAAATCTAGATATGAATTTTTAGGTATTAAGAAACGAGATTATAAAAAATAACATTCTAATAAATATATTTTCATCAAATTTAAAATTGGGGAAGTGGTGGTGTAGTGGTATAATATTACCACCCACGCTTTATATTATATTACAGGATTCAGCCCTTTCTAGGTCCTATCTTGGGTATTAAGGGAAAACTTAACTAGGCGAAAAAATATACTATTAAATTTAGGTGGGTGAGGCTCAAAACACTGATGAATGACCTATAAAATTGGTACTCCAATGTGTTGGGGTCTTGGGGTGTTTAGGCCCGTGCCTACCGGACCCAATGGGAGAAATTTGATATGATAAGAACAGAAAGTCTGAAACTAAATTGATAATGTATGATACGAATCTACATAAACTGTACATTTTTCCGATACGTACAACCCTTCACAGAAATTTGACTATAACTAATACAAACTAAAAACATAGCAGTTGTAACTGAAAATTGTTGTGACTAATCTGGGTAGTTACGTTCTTTTACAGATAATTTTCATCCGGAGAATTCTCATGTGCTTCCTGGGATGATGAGGCGGTTCCACGAGGCGAAGGTAGCAGGGAAGGAGGAGGTAGTGGTTTGGGGGACCGGATCGCCACTAAGGGAGTTTCTCCATGTTGATGATTTGGCCGATGCGGTGGTGTTTTTGATGGAAGGGTAATACTGTTGTTAAATTAACAATGTTACTGAAAACTTGAGATGTTTGTAGGAACAACTTTATAATCATCCTCTAACTTGCAGGCCAGACTTATCAATAATTAAACTGATTCTAGGAAGAGTTGTTCTTTCTTTCTCTTGTTTTTTGTTATTGTGATTATTATAAGGTTATAGTATATCTGTGAAGATCCCAGCCCTTGACCTGGGTTCTGATACAATGTGGCCCTGTCGGTTGGACTATGCTATCCCGTAATTTTTATCATACCAGAAAATGTGCTTTTTCTTTTTTACTGAATACAATATGTTACATATTAACAGACTTTAATAAAATCTATTTGAAAAAAAGAGGTTCCAAGCATCTAAAGGTCAATAGAGGTAGCATAGTTGGTAATAACGTGTCGATTTGGTTTGCACCCCACAGAAAACGTTTTTATTTTTCTTTTTTCAAATTAAAATGTAGAAAAGCAAAATGAGATTTGCAATGTTGTAATCCATTACTTGCAAAACGTAAGAAGGACAGCATTCTTTGCTTTTGAATGATGTTTACTGATTCTGAAATATGCATACATACATATACATATACATATACATATACATATACATATACATGATATACATATATATATACAGTCTGTATATTTTTTTAATACCTCCTTGCTCTTCTGGCTTGTACCGGGACAGGCCCTGGTTACTGATTTTGCTAAAAACTTTGAGCTGTTAGTAGGGACCATTTTATAATAATTTATAGTATATTCCAACAGGTATAGTGGGTTGGAGCATGTGAATGTGGGCAGTGGGAAGGAGGTAACTATCAAAGAACTCGCGGAACTTGTGAAGGAGGTAGTGGGGTTTGAGGGGAGGCTCGTTTGGGACTCTACTAAGCCTGATGGAACGCCTAGGAAGCTTATGGATAGTTCCAAGTTGGCAGAGTTGGGGTGGGTACCGAAGGTTTCGTTGCGAGAGGGGCTCATAGACACGTATAAGTGGTATTTACAGAATGTCAAGCAATGATAAAGGTTATGCCTTGATTCCATGTACTTTTATGAGCAATCAGTCTTGGAAATATAGATAAAAAATGGGGATGTCATTGATTAATCGGTATCTCCAACAACCAGGATTAGCTAGAGAGGTTGCTTACCTCGGACTTTTACGACTTCGCAACTTTTATCAGATAGTCCTGGCTAATGGGAATGCCACATTTGCAGTGTCCCCTTGATATTTGTTACATTACAATGTTTTTATATCACTTCTTACTAAGTTTGATTTGTTATTCGGGGTTATCGTTACATGTGTGTTTGAGGGTTTATGTTGATATTTCGGAGGTTATTTATTATTATTAATCTTGACAATGTGAGGACATATTTCTGAGGTTATTTATTATTAGTAATCTTGACAATGTGAGGAGAACTTCGTTTAAGACATGCTGTTTTGTTTTGTTAATTTGTCTGTCTTTGTATTTCAGTTCAGATACTCGTGTCGTCTTTTTTTTTTTTAAGGTGCACAAGTGTTGCAAACGTCGGTATTACAAGAATTTTACCATGATTAAAGGTCAGAATGTCGGGGCTAACTATTGTAGTAGTAAATAAAATTCTACTTAACACATAATAAGGTAATTTTTTGTTAATATTATTTAAATAAAAACTTGAAATAATTACCTAAACATTATTATGAAAATAAAAAATAGGTATGTAACAAGTTTATTAGTCAAAAGTCTTGATCAATTTCCGAGTGCTACAACAAATAAAACAAAAGATAACGCCTCATCTCAAGAACGATTGACCTAATTTCCAAGCGTTTTGAATAAATATATTTCTAACATAATTTTTGACATTCTCGAAACTTTTCATACTATTAACAACTAAGAATTCAATCTCTTTAATAGTCGTTTCCAGTGAGGCTTTAGAATCTCGATAGATTCTAGCATTCATTTTCCGCCAAATACAATAAACGGTAGATCATAGATGCAATGAGGATGTCAATCAACGAATTCGAAAACGTATTAGCTTTATAATGCGCATTTACTCATTTCATCCAAAAATTCCGAGGACCATTTTGAGGTACTAACCCGGATTTCGAGAGAAGAATTCACCTAATACAACAAGAGTAAGTGCACTCGAAAAATAGGTGATCACTTGTTTCCAAATGGTGGTAACATAATACGCATCTATTCACTTGTACTAAACCCATCATTTGTAACCGGTCAAAGATAGAAAAGGTGATTTAAACAAGTGAGCCATATAATAAATCTACATCTAGATGGAACGTTACGTGCCCAGTCCAACGCTTAACCGGTTTCTGAACTCTGTTTACTTTCCAAGCCGATTTTACTGTATACCCGCTTCAAATCCCGATTGAATTTGCGGATAACATTTGCTGGATTCATGAGATGGGAAATAATCTCTCTTGCAGAGCGACCCATAAAGAAGAGGTTCATTTTTATGTGTTGAAGTATTTGATCACCAATGAATGGCTAACCATTTATATGTTTAAAGAAGTTGTAGACAGTAAGAGGTTCCTCTTTAGGACTTTCGTACCCGTTGGGTTGGTTTAGAAATGGCCAAGAGTTTGTATTTATCATACGGAAACCCGCGGGATATTGGAATTATAGGTACATAGTGACCTACGATGTACAAATGAGAAAAATCAGTCAGATTAACATTTGAATAGGTAAAAGCCTTGTCTGAACCTTACAAGTACACGTTCGTTCATGAGAGACCTAAAATACGTATCTAAGTTTAAAATTGGATATGTATCTAAGTTTAAAAAATAAACATAAATACGACGTTTTTTTATATATATATATTAAAATTAGGGACAATTAACATGACGATAGATATGTACCAAATATTATGTTTTCCCCAAAAAGTATACAACTTGGCCATAGTACACGTGATGTGTCTTTGGTTGAAATGGGTATAAGAAAGAGTTCCCTTATTTGGGCAACATGTGCATAAAATGTGCTTTTTATTTGATTTTCCATTTGAACTTCCCAATGTATATAATGTATGTTTTGTTATTTAACATTTTACTTTTCTAATACTTCTCATTTAATTTATGACATGCTTTAATCTTCCCATATAAGACATCCTATAATGTGATTCTTGATATTGATTCCTCGATAAATGTGAAAATTGTATATCAACGACTACGACATAATCATTTGAAATCACCGCAATAACTTGTTGAGGGTATTTTTGTAATCAACAACTACTATCTAACCCTAAATTTTCATCTTTTCTCGTTGCTCTTATATCATTTGAAACAGTGGCGGCACATCTTTGAAGATAGTATATATGTAAACTAGTATACATATTTACTCACCCTAATTTCTCTAATGCAATCTATATAAAACCTCATATGTTTTTTTTTCCACCTAAACATGAAAGAATTGAATTGAAAATGGCACCAAACTCAATAATAAGATGAGCTAGATTGGAAAAAGACATGAAAGATGATGATGATAATGGTGAGGATGCGACACAGACTATTATAAAACAAACTAACAGCCATCAAGAAATAAGCGATTTACCATGTATAATACAAGGTACACTGTCTTTTCCCCTAGATAGATTTTGGAAAAGTTATAGTTTAATACATACTTTTAAACTTACGGATCAAAAACCCAAGTTTGTGGTTTTTGTTAGTGTTTCGTACAACGTAGAATTAGTGAGCATCAAAGTTAAACAAAAAGAGTTAAATAAGTATTATCATTGAGCATCTATGTCAAGTTTTTTTTTTTAAAAAAGATTTTAACCATGAGTTTTTATTATTAAGTCTCAAAATTTGTGCTAAATGATCATTTTTTCTAGATATATATTAATTATTATTACTCGTTTGAGAGTACGGAAACCGGTCATTATTATGAAATTCTTAATGTGTTTAAGTTTCCAGAAAACATTTATTAGGAAGATTAGTAATCGCGTGTACAACTTGATAATTAACAATCAATCTGAAGAATTAAAAAATTCTATGGTGATGACTCTCTTTAAGAGATGTAATTTTTTGGTTGATTTGTTAAACACAAGATCTTTGAAAGCTTAATCTTGTTATTAAAAGATTGATATGGAAAATAACTTGTAGAAAGAAACGATACATGTGGATTAATCTTTATCATGTAAAGATTTTCATTTTCTTAGGCAACTTGTTTTACACTTGATCATAATATAGAGGATAGTTTGTCTGTGGAAATGATCACTTACTTTTGTTAAACTTGTTTATGTTGACCAACCTCTAAATAAACTAATTGAAAAACTATTTAAATTTTCCATCATACCGAGTTTGTATGGTTCGAGGCAATATTCTAAAAGGTGCAAGGTGGGTTCTAGACAGAAGTAGGTCGGATAGCGCCTAGTTTTGCTTAATCACCGCCTAGTTCCGCTCAATCCATCAAATAACACTTAATCCCGCTTAATCATCTGGGCGTCAAGGCTCAGCCTAACCCCTAATTTCCGGCTACTCTCTCATACGTACGACCTTTAAACCAACATTTTCCCATTTAACTTCCATCTCCATTCGATACTTCTAAAAAATTTGCATCTCCTATTAGATATAAATGATGGTTACTCGTCTGATTTCTAAATTCCTGAGATTATATATATATTCATACAAATAACTAAAACTCAGACTCACATATTAAATATCTAAACATAAAATCACTCATTTCCACGGAATGTGTAAGAAAAGTTGGGTTCATGGCATTCATCATAAACATTGGCTTGAAATAAAAAACTAAGGCAGGTTGATCAATCAGCTTAACTTTAACTTGGTCTGCAATCTGGGCGGAGATGGTTTTTGCTTGATCGATAAAATTTTTGAAAACATAATTGACAGGTTGATCAAAAAGCCTAGTTCTAGATTTGGGCAGAGATATGCCGAGACCGGGAAATAATGGATCGAACAAACATAATATTATCATTGCAATATATGCTGATAGCACCTGATCAACATTCATGTTTGGGAAAATGAGAAAGCTGACTAAGTCTATAACCTTTATCAATTAAACAATCTAGCTAGAAATCTTCTTAGTTTCAACATTTGTTACTATGTTTGAGAATGTCTCAATGATTAATGAATTTCTTTTCCATAGTACAGTATCTTCCTATTTTATGAAATACTTAGTTAAAACTAGTCATCGAAATTGGAATGTATTGACGGTCCACCACACACTATGTAGTCATCTGAGAGGCTGGGATTAAAAAATACTATACTAATGAATATTCCCATCTTACTACTATTATTATATTCTTCAATATTTGTAAATTGCATAAAATTGTCATTTGAATACTATACATGCCAACCGATAAATTATATTTTCATTTTTTTCTCTAATTCTTACCCGTCCTTCAGACAATCCCGATCCTTGTCTTGAATGTGGGATTACACTGATGAAAGATTCGAAACCCATTTGTCTTATACGATGCCTTAACATGGTCGTTTTTTTTAAATATAAAATGTTATGGTTTTCGTATATGATTTTTCCATGAAAGAAATATATATTCTTAGTTCCATGGACATGAAGTGCTGGGATTGAATTAGTGTGGTGGATTGGATTGGGTGTTTGGTTGTACTTTTGGATCCTAGTATTTATTAGGAACGTTTAGATCACGTTAATTAGTGTGTTGATACACTCATGGAGCTTATTGTGAGTCTTACTAATTGGATATTTAAGGTCCTGTGTTAGCCTATTCTAGCCAAAACAAATTAGCGACCCAATATTGCTAGTTACATTTAATCGATTAGAGATCATATATCTATCAAAAAGAAAGGTTTCATAAAAAAAATGACATTAACAAAATAAGCTGCCATAAAACGTGGAAAAGTTTGAACAAGAATATGACATGTGTAAAAGGACTGAATATTATTTTATCTTCTTAGCCCTAATGATAATTTTTATAAGGTTTTTATTGTTTTTAATTTGATTTGTGTTCTAATAAGGTTGTTTCGACCCTTTATTATTAATAATGAAATAGTGGAAATCCTTCACCGACTTATATATCTAAAAAAAAGTGTTGGGACAAGAAGTTATAGATTTCATTGTAAGCAAAGTGGTTATATTAGTACATATATATTTTCTGGTATGGCCATCGTCCGGTTTCATAAATTTGGCTTTTGCATACTAGCGACTGTCTTACTAGAAACTCTTTCTATATGAGTTAATGTCAAATATGTCTTTTAATATTATCTAAACTGTGTAAACAGGATGAACTAGGTGGAAGTGGTAATGCCATCTAAATGTCCGACTTGCTGAAAATAAATCCCGCAGTGAAGAAGGTTAGGAAATATCGGGTAAATTTAAAAGAGTAGAAAACTTTAGATTATTATTTTTTCTTTTCTTGGTTTTTTTTTTTTAATATGCATGATAAAGTTTTATTAATCTGTGAAATGATTACACGGAAATTGAAGGCAAGCGAGCAACAATTTACGCCGCTAGCCATTCCTGAACTGAAAAACTAATCCTATTCGAAACTACTTCTATATACCTAGGGGTCATGCCATTAATATGCATGACCCTTTCAACTCTCTTGAGAAGGTGCACAACGTGTAGGGCCAAGAAACCAAAAGTGTAAAATAAAAGACGAATGCTATAAATGCGTGTTGATTCTCACTACACACTTTCTCATGTTTGGTCACTTTGGCCGATGCAGCTTTGATGCAGCTTTGAGTGAAGCCTGTTCCATATTAAAAGCTCTGGTCCCCAAACCCACTAGTGGGGAAACCCCTGTCAAATCCACACATTCATCTTTCCCACATATCCACCCGTAAATTAAAATATATGTCTGTCTGAGTGCCGAGTGACGTTCTTGCGGGTCGGTCAAGAAGTTTACAAGTGCTTCTTTCTTAGAAGAAATTCATGACCGCCTACAAACATAAAAAAAAGAACATCTCTAACAAGACCATGTCTGTATTTGAAACCCGAGAGCTCTCTATAATGAATTGCATGCTCTCCAAATGTGTCCAAACATGCCATGCGGTAAATGTGTCCAAACATGCCTTGCGGCAAACTGGACACAAATCAGCAACATGAAATAACAAAATTATAAGATGGTACTTAAAGATTGTACGATACTCCATCGGTGACATATGCTGGCCTAGTCTAGCCCATCAATAGGGATAGTTCGAAGAAAATCATGAGGATGTGATGCCTTTAGACACCAAAATATTGTTTTCTGTCTTAACTGTCATGTAAAACTTTAATTCAGTGTCCTTAATAATTTTATTAAAAAGAGCATACGTCAAAGCATGTTGGGTTTAAGGGAAGGGGGTGTCCTTGTTTGTAAAACTAATAAGGTCGAAGCAAGAATCGTAACACGAAGACAGTCTAAGACACTGTCAAAGTCAGAATCCATACCACATATTCTAATATCTCACAAGATATGGTCTTGTAGCATCCAAGATTGAACCCTAGAGGTCATAAAAGCGTACAAGGAGGCCTCAACTGCCGAGTAAAACCTTAGACCCCGACCCGAATGGGTAAAGTAGATACCCGCCATAGAAGGTCCCCGAAGAAAAGACCTACACAACCCAGAATGTCCTCAATCTCCCCGCGTAGCCCTTTGCTGAACCAAACGAACGTCTTTTGCACGGCCTCAGCCCATTGTCACCCCGCATAGCCCTTTCTTTTGGCTTCAGACTTTTGGGTGAGCCTCGACTTTTCCCTTCACAACTTCTACTCTTTTTCTTTTGTTTCTTTTGACTTGATTAGAAATTTGTGGAACAACCACCTATTTATAGTAATTATCCACAACAATAAACGGTGGAGATTGAACTAATCTAACGGTCTATGATCCTCTCTAGATTTTCCTAAAACTTATCCACAAATTGGATCCTTCTGCACACTTTCTAGAACTAACCATTCTAGACCGTTAGAACTTAAAAGACTTTCTAGAATTTGGGTCTTATAACATATTTTCCCAAAACATAAAACACAAAAACTCAGAAACAATAGTTCAAATAAATATATGTTTTCAACACTCTTCGTTAAATTTATTTGGTAACTTCGAGCACTTTTGCGGATCTATTAAATTTTGTTCATGCGACTTGATCTTGTGAATATAAGAATCAAGTTTAAAATTTCAACACTCCCCCTTAAACATGGTTTGAGGAATGGTTATCTTGTAACGTTTTTTGAGGGGCTAAGCCGTAGCGTTAAAATTTCATTGGCGCATCCTTCAATAACGACAAGTTCCATGAACATCTCTGTTGATTTGTAACGACCCTAGCTACATTTTTTGAACTTGAGTGACTTATCAACACTCGTATTTTTAATCATGAAATATTCTTCTTTTAGGTCTTGGTATTTTGCATTCTCGTAATTCCCAAATTTCATATATCTCAACCCACACTTGTCAAAGAATTGTCACATGTCCACACATCCAGTATCAATTCTTGGATTCTCGAAAACAAGCATTTTTACTTCCTCATGTATCATTTTCTCATCCTCAACATTTGTGATATTATTTTTCTCACAAAATTCCTTTTCAACATCGTAGCCCATATTTATATAATCTTGTTTAGTCTCATTTTCAATTTGAAAATAACGTTGACAACTATCACTAATTAAGTTGTGCCTCCATTTTTCCAAAAAAAGACTTTATCCTTAAATTTATCATCCATTTTGATATTGAATTTTTTAATTTCACATGCGATAAAACTTTATTTTCTCGATCTCTTCTATTTTTTGAAAGTAAATTATCAAATAAAATTATGCTTTCGACTTCATAATCATTTTTTTCTTGCGAATTAACTAAGTTTTCATTGGAGATAATTTTACCTCCAAAATCCTTCTCGCCTTTTTTGTTCCACTCATTTTGATATGTATCTTGTAATTTTTTTTTACATTGGACTCATTTTCCCCATCTCTTTTTTAAGTAAGAGTAGGGGTTTCCCACAGATTTCATTGATATTGAGTTTAAATTGGTCATCCTACCTTATTACAACATAAAATATCAATCTACAAGTTCTATTAAAGTAATAAATAACCAGATGACTTTCAGTTAAGTTCTACACTTCGTCTTCTTCTTTTACACCACTAAATAGAGTTCCAGATGAGATCTAAGAGAGAGAGGTGTGAAAACCCTTTTCCATGCATGGTTGATTTATGTTAAATCCAATCATCCCTTACGGAAAACACTTCGTCTTCCTTTCCCTCATCGCTTCCGGACATTTCAGGATTTTCGACACCTTGATCATTTTCACACTCCTCCATTGAGCACTCATCTTCTTCAAAAATTAAAATATTCTCACTCATCTTCATTTTCGACACTCTTGGATTACAAAGATTCTCAGCATTTTCTTTACGTCGAAAAAATAAAAATCATAGTTCAACACAATAATAAAAAAAAGTGAAAATTAAGTCTCACTCTAATAAAGAAAAGACACACAGTGGACATCGGCCTAATAACCGCGTCCATCATTGATTTACCATAAAAAGAACATTGCAACGAAAGCTTCTTCAATGCTCATACCTCTAATCCATTTTCTTTTGCCTACAAGACATCAATAACAGAAGTAACCACCATCACAAAACCAAGGAAAAGAGATTTGACAAAAATGAAACTAACTACATATATTTTTTCATTAAAAAGGTTATTTACGAGAAGATTGCCCGTAAGACATCAAATCAATAAAAAAATGCAATACCGCCAAAAACACCAAGGAAAAAATAGATTAAAATTATTGAAATTGACTGCATATATATTTCTTTATAAAAAAGGTTACTTACGAGCTGGCTAAGGAGTTGGTGTGAACATGTATCTCCCCGTATTTGTCATCCAAATGAATAATGGAATCTCTTGTCTCAACATCATAGGCCACTGCGTGCCTATAATTCCAGTACCCCATGGGTTGTCGTATGATAAATACAATTTTTTTTTTCATTTCTAAGCCAGCCCACGGGTACGAAAGTCCTAAGATGAACCTCTTATTGTCCATAACTTTTTTGAATATATAAATGTTAAGCCATTCATTGGTGATCAAATACTTCAACACATAAAATGAACTACTCCTTTCTTGGTCCCTCTGCAAGAGAGATTATTTCCCATCTCATGAATCCAGTAAAGGTTATCCAAAAATTCAACTGTGATTTGAACCAAGTAACAAGTTTCATGGTTGAGGTCAATAGCGGAAATTGCACCTCTATCCGTAGACAAATATAAATACTCTCCCCCACAGAAGCCGATTTTTTCTCAACTTCAGTATCAAGTTTATAAATAATACAAGAAATTTCAAGGTTTCTCTAAGATTGATTGTTTCCCAAACTCCAGACACGCAATTTGTGGGCCTTGCAAAAACTCACACAATACAACACCTTGTATTGCAAACTTTGAGGAACAAATGTGATGTGGAAACTAATGAAACTCTCTTTTCGGGCGAGGGGAGAGGGTAAAGTTTCACATTGTCTAGTTAACATATTTACAACATACAAGACATTTTGGGGATCATTAACCTTGTAAAACAATCCAAACCTCTAGAAATAGGGAATACACGGGTAGAGAAGAGACCATTTACATACCCTTCCTCAAACTCTCTTTCTCTAAGATCGAAATTGTTACCATAACTTGGCATATAAACTATTTGGAAAAGTAGATAATTTTTTAATGCTTGAATTGTTCATTTACAAAGACTGGGTCGGCTATGATTTTGACCAACGCCTTACAAACATACCTTCCGTACAAACGTAGGAATTCCATACAAATGCAGGATGTCTGTAGGTAGCCAGATCAGAATATGAAAGAGAATTTCCTTAGGCATATACGCTAATTCAGTTGGTGGAAGCTCTCTTCTAGAACTTGAAGCACCCTTAGTGAAAAGATGATAAAATTGATTCACTAGGGGTGCTTCAACTTCTAGAAGAGAGCTTCCACCAATTGAATTAGAGTATATGCTTAAGAAAATCCTCTTTCATATTCGGATCTGAATACCTGTAGATTTCCCACATCTGTACGGAAATTCATGCATTTGTACATAAGGAATGTTTGTACGGCGGCAAAAATCATATACTGTCCAGTCTTTGTAAATGAACAATTCAACCGTTCAAAAAATGATCTATTTTTTTAAATAGCTGATATGCCAAGTTATGGTAACTATCTCTATCTTAGAGAATGAGAGTTTGAAGACGGGTATGAAAATGGTCTCTTCTCTGCCTGTTTATTCTCTATTTCTAGAGGTTTTGGGTTGTTTTACGAGGTTAATGATCCCCAATACGTGTTGTATGTTGGAAATCTGTTAAGTAGACAATGGGAAACTTTAACCTCTCCCCTCTCACGAATAAAGAGTTTCATTAGTTTCCGCATCACATTTGTCCCTCAAAGTATTCAATACAAGGTGTTGTATTTTGTGAGTTTTTGCGAGGCCCGCAAATGGCATGTCTGGACTTTGGGAAACAAATAATCTTGGAGAAACCTTGAAATTTCTTGTACGGTTTTTAACCTTGACACTAAAGTTGAGAAAAAATCGACTTCAATTGGGGTGTTGGGGTGTTGGGTGTTATTATATCTGTTTACATGTAGATGTGCAATTTCCGCTATTGGCCTTAAATTTGGAACTTGTTACTCGGTTCAAATTCGGTTGAATTTGCGGTTAAAATTTATTGGATTCATGAGATGGGAAATAATCTCTCTTGTAGAGCGACCCATAAAGGAGAGGTTCATTTTTATGTGTTGAAGGATTTGATCACCTATGAATGGCTAACCATTTATGTTTAAATAAGCTGTAGATAGTAAGAGGTTCCTCTTTCAGACTTTCGTACCCGTTGGGTTGGCTAAGAAATGGCCAAAAGTTCATATTTATCATACGAAAACCCGCAGGATATTGGAGTTATAGGTACATAGTGACCTATGATGTTGTGACGGGAGATTCAATGATTCATTTGGATGAAAATACGGGGAGATACATGTTGATCACACCAACTCCTTAGCCACCTTGTAAGTAACCTTTTTAATGAAGACATATAAATGTGGTGAATTTCTACAATTTTTTAATCTCTTATTTTCCTTGTATTTTTGACGATGTTTCTTTTTGTTATTGATTTAATGTCTTGCAGGTGATTTTCTGGTATGTTACCTTTTTAATGAAAATATATATTTAGTTAATTTCAGCATTTTGAATCTCTTTTCCTTGGTTTTGTGTCGGTAATTATTTTTGTTATTGATGTCATGCAGGTAAACAAAAATGGATTAGAGCTTTGAGCATTGAACAAACTTTCGTTGCACTGTTCATTTCATGGCAAATCAATGATAGACGCGGTTATGGGGTCGACGTCCATTGTGTTTCATTTCGTTATTTGGCTCAAACTTAATTTTCTGTTTTTATTATTGTGTTGAACTATGATTTTTGTTTTATTTTTTGTTGTGTATTAGGGACTTCGGGTGTTTCATAATTATCAAATTACTTTCCTTTAAAGGCTTTGTTTTTTAGGGTTTTCTCATGCATGGGAGACTTTTTTATCTTTAAAATGAAATGACCTATAACTTTTAATTCATCAGTCGACTTTTAATACTCTACCCAATCACTCTCTCACAATTGTAAATTTGCTATTTACAAATTTGTTATAACAATGTAACAATATTCACAATTTGATTGCTTCTAATTAAGCTAATTTACGAGACTTGATTTTGTTTGATCTTGATCTCATTTCTTCATGATTTCCTCTTTTTCTAGCTTTTTGCTCAACAATGAAGTTTTTAATATGTTGTAACTAAGGGAGGTTGATTGGTTAGTGTTGGATGGTATTGAGTGTGTTTAGAGAGGGGGAGAGATGAGTATATATGTGAAATTGTGTTTATTTCTGTTGGGTGTGTTTCCCGAGACGAATTATCAAAATCCGCAGAAGTTCGATCGATCGAACTGAGTTTTTCGATTGATCGAAAAACCTATGAACTCTCTGCCACTTTTTTGGACTTTTCGATTGGTCGAATATTTTTTCGATTCGTCGAAAAAACTGCTATTTCACATGACCTTGTTTCGGTTTCTTGAAACTCTTGTAACTTACTCGTTCAGACTCCGAATCGACTTCCGTTTGAATCGTTGGTTTCGTTATTGAATGTTCTATCATTTTAAGTCCTGAAAATATACATTTTATCTGAGATAAAATCAAACATTATATCGTCGAATTGTAAAATCATTATATCATAATCACACTTATAATAAAAACCAATTATTGAACTCATGGTTCAACAAGTTGTTCGTCACTTTGCATTCTTAGTTTCTTATTTGATATTTTATTATTGTTTGATGACCGAGTTATTATTTTTTATTGTATGTTTGTTTTGTTGTGTGTATTATTAACTCTTCTAGCCTAGTTTTATCACTCCTCACTTATACCTCTTTTGATATCTTCTTTAATTTATCTTTGTTTTCTCCGCTGATTCTACTGAAATTTCTTGGTTTCAATAGTTTCATACCCAAATTATGTAATCAATGCGTACCCAGCACAATATATAACCATGTAATGGAAAAAACAAATAGCATCGAACAAAATTTATATCTCATTATTATCTCAAAACTGACGTTATATTTTTTTTATTGACATTTCAAACAATCACCACTAGCAACCTTAGCCTCAAACAGCTCAATAGGAGAAACTATCAATTTCAACCTGATAGCAAGATCCCGATTTTTAAAATTATTTTTAACTTGATCTGCTAATGCATGTAACGAAATTTCCGCCCTTTTCCATCCTCCTCTAAACTACCCTTGGCAAAAATAAGAAAAGGCTATGGAGCTTGACACCCGTTCCACCACTCTCTTCTAAGTCTCATAGAAAGTACCCTCACTTTGTGTAAATATTTCTGTTGTTTTCAGATTAGCTAATTTGTAATATGCATTTTCATGTTGTAATATTTGTGAAATTAACTGCATCACTTAAAGAACGTGGATCGAGAGTGCGTACATCAAGTGAAAATACTAATTTTAAGCCACCCGAAAAACCACCCATCACGGACTCCATAAACCACTTCCGTACTTTCGTTCAAGGTCTCATTAAACAACTTTCGTACTCTCATTGACAATCTCTCAAAATTGCATAAATAGTTGGGAAACAATCCGTCTGGTTAAAAGGTGGTTTAAAGCCTCATCAAAAACCTCAAAATCCGAATGGCCCAAATCGTGGCATAAGCCCCCTTTCGAAACGAAACCAATATATTTTTTTGATTATTATCCGCTAACCACTGCGGAAAAAATATATTTAGTGTATTGTACTATATGCTTTTGATACAAACGTCATGGTATTACACGAGGGTTTAGATATTTCTACTACAGAGAGTCCTTTCAAAAACTTTTCTACCAAATTTTCAATAGATGGGCAAGATCTCGTGGATGGGGTTAGTAATAACTCATTATATATTTAATTATAGTTTTCGAGAAAATAAGCATTCTTTTCGTATTCCTTCACTATTGTTTGTTTTGCGGATGAAAGTGACCACCTCATTTATTTGGTAAGCGATGAAGACCTTTGTAAGATGCGAAACACGCGTGGCTTTGAGACCCACAGAAAAGTCGTTGGACTCTTAACTGGACATTTTGAAGCCATTACTTTTATACACAGTCATAGGGATGACCGGCATTTCATCTCAAATGGATATTCGGAAAATGTCCACAAAAGCTATTAATTAGCTTACCAAGGCGTCGAATATATAATTACGATTACAGATGGGGAGATTACCCTTTGTATGCTTTAACTTTTAAGTCCTGATTATCTTTCCTTTGTATATAGTACGGGTCAAAAATACTTATACACCGGATGTGGTTATAGTTTTGTTATATCTACAACGTGGTACATATTCGATTTAATATTTTTTTTTCTTTTTATTTATCGTTATTGAAAGTAAGTGGCAATGAATTAAGTAGCAAAATTGAAGAACCATGTTGAAGTACCTACAAAACTATACCCATTAGGAGTAGTCTAGTGAGCTAGAACCCGCTAGAAATAACTTAGTTACAAGGTTCAAGTCTTGTTAGAGGGGGTAGGTATATTTCACACCTACCCCCTCTAACAAGACTCGAACCCTGCATCGTAAGTTATTTATAGTGGGTTTTATCCCACTAGGCTACTTCTAGTGGTTTATCTACAAATGTGGAAACTTAGAAAATATGTGGTACTGCTTTGAGTGTTTGGATTGACAAGGCCAAACCATTTTATGGAATTAAGGAGATCCGCTCGAGTAAAAGAGAGTTGCGTCCGTGACATTTTATTTGGCGGGAGACGCGAATGATCAGTGATGACAGTGGTTAGGGAAAAAAATATATTTAGTGTACTATACTAACTATTGTTAACGATTTAGATAACAAACTAAAAAAGTTAACAATTGACATACTAAACTATGATATCCCAATTTGATACAAACGTCATGGTATTACACGAGGGTTTAGATATTTCTACTACATAGAATCATTTCAAAAACTTTTCTTCTAAATTTTCAATAGATGGACATACTGAACTATCATAATATTTACTATTCAGGTACTGCCGTTAATTTTGTTGGATTAAAGTTAGTTTCACTTTTTATTTTGGTCATATTTTTTTTATAATTTGTATAAATTTAATCATGTATTTTCGAAACATTATAATTTACAATGTTTCTACTAAAACACATACATATACATACATAATAAGTATTCCAGTTTAAAAAACACATTATTTGACTAGATTGTTTTTGATTTTTTTTCTAAAATAAAAAAATTATAATTTTTTTTATACTTTCTCTAAAACGAAAATAAAGTAAGTTTTAGATTTATGACATTCGAGCAAAAATTACTTGAGGCCACATCACTATTTGAATACTTTTATGAAAAAACAGCAAGAAAATTGTTAATTTTTTCAAAAAAGTATTCATTTTTTGTAAATAGAATATATTTGTTAAGTATTTATAATTTCTTTTTTTACACAAATATCATCTACAATTTACATTATTTGCAATAATATGTATACATGCATTTTTTTAATATATTTTTATACATACATTAATATGACATATATATATATGTGTGTGTGTGTGTATTATATATATATATATATATATATATATGATGTAATTATGTATTTTTTAATTTATATTAAAATGAGACATTTCAAAAAATTAAGGATTATATTTATACAAGTTACAAAGAATAGTAACAAAATGAAAAGTGAAACTAACTTCCATCCAACTAATTTAACGGTGGTACCTGAATTGTCAACATTATGATAGTTCAGTGCTTCAATTGTTAACTTTGCTAGTCTGTTACCTATATCGTTAACAACAGCTAGTACATTACACTAAATCTATTTTTTCCCCTAACCACTGTCACCACTGATCATTCGCGTCTCCCTCCAAATAAAATGTCACGGACACAGCACTCTTTTACTCGAGCGGATCTCCTTAATTCCATAAAATGGTTTGGCCTTGTCAATCCAAACACTCAAAGCAGGACCACATATTTTCGAAAATTCCATCTTAACTTTTTCCTACGTCCTACTAACCATGCTACCAACTCTACACCCTGATTCCAAACAACTAGCATGTGATCCAACAGTCCCCTCTAATGAATTAATAGTTGTGCGGAAGCTCTAACAGACGGTAGTAGACGCAACATCCAATGAAGACGCAATAACAAAAAGAAGACGCAACAGCAAAAAGAAGATGACACCAAGAATTACCCGACTTTCGAGAGTTTTTAAATACACCCCTACCGACCACGAAAGAAGAAATCTTACTATTATAGTCGAGATAATACAATAAAAAATCCTAATTTTATCAAGTGGTAATAAAAATAGGTTAAATTGAATCAATGATACTCATTATATCTCTCTGAAATCTTCTTTAACTTAATCACGTTAATGTCTTTTTCATTTAGTCTTATCTTACATTGAATATTTCAAACTTAATTGATACTCATCATATCTAAAGTTGCGACCACATTGAAGCTGGATTGCAATCTTAGTGAAGCTTAATCTGTTCCGGCAGTCTATTAGCAATGCATTCAAAGTCTGGCAAGCAAAACGGAATTTAAGCAATATAATCATTACACTCCGAAATAAAATAACAAAAGTAAACAGATTGTTTGGAATTTCATCAAAAATAAGAGACCTCAAAAACTATTCCTCCTTTTTGCCAAAACATGATAAACATAGATTCTTAGAATTGCAAATTTCCCATGGGTGCACTCAGGGGCGGACGCTGAGTCCGAAACGAAGGAGGGGCACAATTGACAAAGCTCCAAAAAAATTTATATGTTTAGTGTACTAAAGTCCACCGGTATGTATATAGTAAAAAAACCCAATTAGAGTAAATGCAGCGGATATCTTTGTGTAATAGCAATATAATGTTTTTAAAACAAAATAAACGAGAGGTACAAAAATTTGAACTCATGACCACTTGCACTTTAAACCAAGTCTTACCCACTAGACTAGTACATAAAGTTTGAATATAGTTACATTATATACATGAAAAAACCAAGATTAAATTAAATTTTAATCATTGTTCCTGACCAAAGGGGGAACTTGATCCCCCTTGCACACACAAGGGTCTGCCTCTCTGTGTGCACTTCCAACAGAGGCAAATTCATCTTTAGACTCATCAAGAAGACCCATGTAGATATTTGCTGAAGAACCTGCAATCTTAGTACGCGTCTTCTTAGGAGGAGAGCTCTTCCCTTTATGTGGCTCTTCTTCAGCAACATTCAAGAAGGGCTTTCAGACCTTCTTCCTCATTGGCTTACCCTCAAAAGTATCTCCATTCTTTTTGAAATATTTCTCAACAAAGTAGCACTAGAGTTACCCTCCGTCTTCTCTTGATCATTGTTAGTAGTGTCTCTCTCCTCTACAACTTTCCTTTCACAATCACCATCTTGTTCCTTCTCAGACAAATCAAGAGAAGTATCAAAAACACCTGCTTTCTGACGAGAGCACCTTTACTCTTTTCCATTTCTCACCAATTCTGATTTAAGATGCGCTCTTAGACTTTCTTCCTCTTTGGCTGACCCTTTTCTAGTTTCATGACATAAGCAAATAGAATGATGCCTAATTCGCCTGCAAAAGAGTAATAGTCAGGCACATTAAAATAAAAATTTTGCCATCTAAAAATGTGATTAGTTTATTTTACATATTTTTATGCATTTGATCATTTTGAAGAGCTTTACGTGTTTTTATGTATTTTTGGCCTTTTTAGAACGTAAAATCTGTCAAATATGAAAGCAAGGATTTAGAGTGATGATGGAGAAGCTTGGAGGACCTAAACGGAGAGTTTTCAAACTGTAAATTTGGGTCCAAGTAAAGCTCTAACGAAAAAGATTGAAAAATATCCAAGAAAGAAAATAAAATCTAATTGGCGCCCACTGATCCGAATCGAAGTCATTGATCCGGATCAGAACCGACTTACTGTTTCGTTTAATGATATGGCAGTCTGCGATTGGAACACGTCATCTGATCCGGATCAGTGTTTTTAGGGTTTAGGTTCTGAAATTTTCTGAGTCAAACACTATATATATTTGTAGATACCACGAATTATCATACGTTTTTTCATAATACAGATTCAATTTTTTTCTCTTTCTTTTTCTACCTCTTTTTTTCTTTCTTTCCCTTCCTCTACCATTAATATCTTGCCCCTCTCCCTAGCAAGGTTTATTCGTAGAGAGACCAATGACTTCTCTATTTATTTTTCCATAATTTTGTGAGTTCTTTTACCTTGTTCTATTTATTTATTTATCATACGACATTTGCATGATTAATATAGATCATATTTATTTCACCTCCATTGTTGTTTTTGATAAGTATGCGTTTTTAGTAGGTTTTGCATGTTAGGTAACGACAACTGTAAAAAAATGTTAGCTTTATCGATTTAAACGACAAAAATATAGATTGAAAATAAGTTAAATAAATTATATTCTCACCTCTTGGGACGACCCGTATTTACCTATGGTTTATAAATTTCATTACTACAATCGGTCCTCGTAATCTTGCGATGTAAAGGCTTTTGAATTAAATTGCACACTTTTTGGCCAATCAATGCCCTCTCCCTCTATTTCAACTATGGTTGAAAGTTTTCCAGATCTAGAGGGAATAGGGGTTAAGGCAACTCCTTGGATATCAATATAGTGGCCCTCAGATAAAAGCTCTTTTTGGATATCAGAATTGGAGTAGGGTTTTCAATATATGCCTCTTTACTAGAAAGCACACTGACATTAAAGACTTAATCTAAAATAATCTTGCAGAGGCTAGTAAAGGGCAAGTGAACATACTTTGTTATGGAACAAGCATAATCCCAGAGAATACCAAACACATGTTCTCCAAAATTAATTTCAATTCCCATTCTCACTTTGTCCAAAAGTATGTACTAAATATTAAGTTTTCCCAAAAAAATATACAACTTTTCATTTCTCATCAAGTTCTCCCTTGAGGTAAGGTAAGACGACATAGGCTACATCGCATGACTTGGCCATAGTACACTTGATGAGATGAAATCCTTGACGCCTTTGTGTGGAAACAGGCATTATAAACAATTCCCTATTTGGGCAACATGTGCCTAAAATGTGCCTTAGATTTTCTTTTCCACATGAAATTCTCAATGTATCTCATGTAGGGCTGAGAAAAAATCCTAAAATCCCGACATGAGAATCGTCCCGACCCGAAAATGTCGGGTTTTGTCCTGACCCGACAAACTTTGAGATCGGGATCGGGTGAGCAATTTTGATTTCGTCGGATGTCCCGATCCGACCCGATTTTTTAATTAATTTATATTTTATATAAAAATATAAATTAATTTATATCAAATACAAGTGATGAAAATCAAACCTTATATCTCTAGCATACAATGTAAGCACTCTACCATATGAACTACAATCTTTTTTTGTTTAATATATTATTTATAATTATACAAGTATAATATATATTTGTAATTTTGAATATATGAAACTATTAAAATAAAAAATATACTTAAATTAAAAAATTATATTGTTATTTTCAAGAAAGATAAATAATTATTATTTTTCAATTATAAAAATTATAATGATAATGTATCTCATTAGTATGATAATTGTTGTTTATGTGAATAAAACTAAATACTAAAAAAAATCTGATAAAAAATGTATCAATTTTTTATATACTGCATTATTTATAGTTTCACACGATTTTTTCTACTACATGTCAATTTATTTTTTCATTTATTAGAAATGTTATTTTTAAACTATGATTATGTTTCGTGTTATTAACATGTTTAGACTTTTCAAATGAAAATTGTTAATAAAAAATAGCGTTGTTCTAAAATAAAAAAATATGTCCGGAGATTCGGGATAAACCATTCCCGACCCTACGGGATCCTGAAAATTCGGGTCTTGACTTTTGTCGGATCGGGATCAAGATTTTTTTTTTACTTCTAAAAATAACCGGGTCGGTATACGGGTTGAGCGTTTACGGGTCGGGTCCCGACCCTAACCCACCTCTAATCTCATGTATGCTTTGTTATTTAAGATTTTTATTTTGTAATACTTCTCATTTAATATATGACATGCTTTTAATTCGTTGATCTTACCATATAGGACACCATATAATGTGATTTCTGAATGATATATATTAAATCTTCGACAAATGTGAAACATGTGCATCAACAACTACGATAGAATCATTCGAAATCACAACAATCACTTTGTTGGGGATATTTTTGTAATCAACCACTTGTATTTAACCCTAAATTTCCATCATTTCTTATTGCCCTTAAAAGATATCATTTGAAACACCGACAACGCATATTTGAAGATAGTATATTTGTGCACTAGTATACGTAACTACTCACCCTAATTTTTCTAATGTGATCTATATAAAGTCTCATCTTTTTTTTCTTTCAACCTAAACATGAAAGCATTACAGCTGAAAACGGCGTCAAATTCAATAAAAATAAGAATAGCTATATTGCGCAAAGACGTGAAAGATGATGAGGAGGATGTGATAGATGCTATTATAAGTAAAGCTAATGACCATAAACGAATAAACGATTTACCAGATAATATACAAGGTACATTGTTTTTACCTCTACTTATATGGAAAAGTAATTATTTAAACATATCTTGGACTTATTTATCAAAAACCTGAATTTGTGATTCTTGTTTATGATTTCGTAGATATCAACTTAGCATTAGTTAACATCAAAGTTAAAAACAAAGAGTAAAAAAGAACTACCATCATTGAACATTGTACCTAATTTAAATAAAATAAAATTAACCATGAGTTTTTGATAAATACGTCTCAAAATATGTGTTAAATTATTAATTTTTCAAGATATATCTTAATTATTATTACTCGTTTAAGAGTAGGAAAATTGGTTATCATCGAATTTTTCGTATATTTGTGTTTCTAGAAAACATTTAATAGGAGGATTAGTAATTGCATGTACAACTTGATAATTTACGGTCATTTTAAAAATAAATAAATTATCTTGATGACTCTCATCAAGATATGTAATTTTATGGTTGAGCTGTTATACACGAGATGTTTACAAACTTAATATTGTTATCAAAAGATTGATATGGAAATATCTTGTAGAAAAATGATATATCAGAATGAAATTTAAACATGTAGAGATTAATTATCATTTCGTTAAACATTTTGTTTTACATTTGATAAAAAAAAAATAGAGGATAATTTGTCTCTGGAAATGATCAGCTACCTTTGAAAACTTATTTATATATACCAACCTCTGAAAAACTAATTCAAGTATAATTTAAGTTTTCCATTATACAAAGTTTTTGTATGATTCTAGCGCATAGTTCCGTTTAATCACCGCCTAGTTCCACTCAATCCTCCAAGTAGCACTTAATCCCGCTTAATCATCTCAGTGTCTAGGCTCAGCCTATTGCCTAATTTTCGTCTCGGCTTGCTTTAAAAAAATGGCTTGACGATCTTAGTTGAGTGTTTGTTTAAAAAATACTTCAAGAAGCCTTTAAAAAAAATAGTTTCCAAAAGTTTCCCGTTTTACGAGTAGTCGAGGACTAGAGCATCGAAAAGAGATTAGAAGGGTTCTTGTATATTTACAGAAAAATCACTAACCTAGGAATCTTATATTCTAAGTTTCCACATTTGTATATAACCCAGTAGAAGTAGCCTAGTTGGCTAAAACCCGCTAGAAATAGGTTAAGTTACATGGTTCGAATCTTTTTAGAAGCGGTAGATGTGAAATTCTTGATTATATATATTTAAAATATATAAAAAAAAATCAAGAATTTCTAACATACCCCCTCTAACAAGACTCGAACCCCGTAACTAAGTTATTAATTAGCAGATTCTAGTCCACTAGGCTATTCCTAATGAATTTATCTAGAAAACTATATATATAGGTACTTCAATTTTTCTACTTCATAATTGCCACCTACTTTCAATAACGACAAATAAAAAGAAAAACAAAAAGAAAAAGAAATATTAAATCGAATATGTACCATGTCGTAGATATAACAAAACTATAACCTCATCCGGTGTATATGTAAGCTATATGCTGGGGTAAGTTAGAAGAGAGTATACAAAGGAAAGATAATCAGGACTTAAAAGCTAAAGCATACAAAGGGTAATCTCCCCATCTGTAATCGTAGTTATATATTCGACACCTTGGTAAGCTAATTAATAGCTTTTGTGGACATTTTCCGAATATCCCATCGTTTAATCTCCTGATCTTATCCATTTGAGATGAAATGCCAGTCATCCCTATGACTGTCTATAAAAGTAATGGCATCAAAATGTACGCGTGTCTCGCACCTTACAAAGGCCCTCAGCGCTTCCCAAATAAATGAGGTGGCCACTTCCGTCCGCAAAACAAACAATAGTGATGGAATACGAAAAGAAAGCTTATTTTCTCGAAAACTATAGTTAAATATATATTGAGTTATTGCTACCCCCATCCACGAGATCTCGCCAATCTATTGAAAATTTCTTAGAAAAGTCTTCAAAATGATTCTCCGTAGTAGAAATATCTAACCCCTCGTGTAATACCATGACGTTTGTATCAAATTCTTTTAAAGCAAAAGTCAGGTTAACAAGATTAAGAACAGGTAGTATACTTGAGTAAGATATGAAGTCACCAATACCCAAATTTGAATCCTCCACCAAATTAAACGGATCCTAGCAAAGTTAAAAATATTAGTAGCTCAGAGATGCTAGAAATTTATGAAAGAAAAGGACATACGACATGCAGTAAATAAGTCTCGATTGCGACAGAAATTACAGCCAAAAAGGCTGTTCTGAAGGATTAACAAAATATTGTTTAATTGCCTGAAGAATAAAATATTCCCCCAAAATCACAAGTTTCTGAATATTAGAAAACTTTTACATGCAATAGATGATTTCATTAAACAACTTTCGTACTCTCATTGACAATCTCTCAAAATTGCATAAATAGTTGGGAAACAATCCGTCTGGTTAAAAGGTGGTTTAAAGCCTCATCAAAAACCTCAAAATCTGAATGGCCCAAATCGTGGCATAAGCCCCCTTTCGAAACGAAACCATGATATTTTTTTGATTATTATCCGCTAACTACTGCGGAAAAAATACATTTAGTGTATTGTACTATCTGCTTTTGATACAAACGTCATGGTATTACACGAGGGTTTAGATATTTCTACTACAGAGAGTCCTTTCAAAAACCTTTCTACCAAATTTTCAATAGATGGGCAAGATCTCGTGGATGGGGGTAGTAAACTAGTAATAACTCAATATATATTTAATTATAGTTTTCGAAAAAATAAGCATTCTTTTCGTGTTCCTTCACTATTGTTTGTTTTGTGGATGAAGGTGGCCACCTCATTTATTTGGGAAGCGATGAGGACCTTTGTAAGGTGCGAGACACGCGTGGCTTTGAGACCCACAGAAAAGTCGTTTGACTCTTAACCGGACATTTTGAAGCCATTACTTTTATACACAGTCATAGGAATGACCGACATTTCATCTCAAATGGATATTCAGAAAATGTCCACAAAAGCTATTAATTAGCTTACCAAGGCGTCGAATATATAATTACGATTACAGATGGGGAGATTACCCTTTGTATGCTTTAACTTTTAAGTCCTGATTATCTTTCCTTTGTATATAGTACGGGTCAAAAATACTTATACACCGGATGTGGTTATAGTTTTGTTATATCTACGACGTGGTACATTTTCGATTTAATATTTTTTTTTCTTTTTATTTATCGTTATTGAAAGTAAGTGGCAATGAATTAAGTAGCAAAATTGAAGAGCTAGAACCCGCTAGAAATAACTTAGTTACAAGGTTCGAGACTTGTTAGAAGGGGCACTAACTCATCTAACAAGACTCGAACCCTGTACCTTAAGGTTTTTATAGTGGGTTTTAGCCCACTAGGCTACTTCTAGTGGGTTATCTACAAATGTGGAAACTTAGAAAATATGTGGTACTGCTTTGAGTATTTGGATTGACAAGGCCAAACCATTTTATGGAATTAAGGAGATCCGCTCGAGTAAAAGAGAGTTGCGTCTGTGACATTTTATTTGGCGGGAGACGCAAATGATCAGTGGTGACAGTGGTTAGGGAAAAAAATATATTTAGTGTACTATACTAACTGTTGTTAACGATTTAGGTAACAGACTAAAAAAGTTACACTACAAAATAATGTTTGATTTAGTGAGAGTTAAAAGCTGTCACAAGCCTGTCGCTAATTTAAAAAGTTATCACAAATCTGTCGCAAATTGACTAAACTGTCACAAAGCCGTCACAAAAACCGTCGCTAATAAGCTCGTAACAAAAAATACCGTCACTAATCCCGTCGCTATTTGAGTATTTTTTTGTAGTGTTAACAATTGACATACTAAACTATGATATCCCAATTTGATAGAAACGTCATGGTATTACACGAGGGTTTAGATATTTCTACTACATAGAATCATTTCAAAAACTTTTCTTCCAAATTTTCAATAGATGGACTACTGAACTATCATAATATTCACTATTCAGGTACTGCCGTTAATTTTGTTGGATTAAAGTTAGTTTTACTTTTTATTTTGGTCATATTTTTTTATAATTTGTATAAATTTAATCATGTATTTTCGAAACATTATAATTTACAATGTTTCTACTAAAACACATACATATGCATGCATAATAAGTATTCCAGTTTAAAAAACATATTATTTGACTAAATTTTCTTTGATTTTTTTTCTAAAATAAAAAAATTAAATTTAATCATGTATTTTCGAAACATTATAATTTACAATATTTCTACTAAAACACATACATATGCATGCATAATAAGTATTCCAGTTTAAAAAACATATTATTTGACTAAATTTTCTTTGATTTTTTTTCTAAAATAAAAAAATTATAATTTTTGTTTACACTTTCTCTAAAACGAAAATAAAGTAAGTTTTAGATTTATGACATTCGAGCAAAAATTACTTGAGGCCACATCACTATTTGAATGCTTTCATGAAAAAACAGCAAGAAAATTGTTAATTTTTTCAAAAAATTATTCATTTTTTGTAAATAGAATATATTTGTTAAGTATTTATAATTTCTTTTTTTACACAAACATCATCTACAATTTACATTATTTGCAATAATATGTATACATGCATTTTTTTTATATATTTTTATGCATACATTAATATAACATATATATATATATATATGTGTGTGTGTGTATTATATATATATATATATATATATATATATGATATAATTATGTATTTTTTAATTTATTCTAAAATGAGACATTTCAGAAAATTAAGGATTATATTTATACAAGTTACAAAGAATAGTAACAAAATAAAAAGTGAAACTAACTTCCATTCAACTAATTTAACGACGGTACCTGAAGTGTCAACATTATGATAGTTCAGTGCGTCAATTGTTAACTTTGTTAGTCTGTTACCTATATCGTTAACAACAGCTAGTACATTACACTAAATCTATTTTTTCCCCTAACCACTGTCACCACTGATCATTCGCGTCTCACTCCAAATAAAATGTCACGGACACATCTCTCTTTTACTCGAGCGGATCTCCTTAATTCCATAAAATGGTTTGGCCTTGTCAATCCAAACACTCAAAGCAGGACCACATATTTTCGAAAATTCCATCTTAACTTTCTCCTACGTCCTACTAACCACGCTACCAACTCTACACCCTGATTCCAAACCACTAGCATGTGATCCAACAGTCCCCTCTAATGAATTAATAGTTGTGCGGAACCTCTAACAGACGGTAGTAGACGCAACATCCCATGAAGACGCAATAACAAAAAGAAGACGCAACAGCAAAAAGAAGACGACACCAAGAATTAAGCGACTTTCGAGAGTTTATAAATAAACCCCTACCGACCACGAAAGAAGAAATCTTACTATTATAGTCGAGATAATACAATAGAAAAATCACCTTTTAGACCGAAGTCACGAATCTTTATTTTCACTAGTAAAACACACTTACTATTGGTACCAATAAAACTGAAAGCCCAATGTGGGATAATAATTGGTATACAAATTCTACAATTTAAAATCAATTATCAACAAATCTCCACCTTTTTATTTTTTTACAAGTTGGATCTTATATTCTCACAACTCACAACAGCAGCAACTTGTCAGCCATGTGAACATACAATTCATGCCTTGTTTGGTTGCTGCACAGTTCTTTTCTCTTTCACTTAAAATCTTGGCTGCGTTTGCAGTATAAGTTACGATGAACCTAGCTTTTATTCAGATTTCAGAACCTAAAAAGATCCAGCTTATTTGCTTTAACACTGCAACCAAACAAGTGCATGAGTAATATCAAGTAAACATAGTGATTCATGCAAAAAACACAATACCTTCTGAAGAATGGCAAATCAGAATATATATTTCAAAAATTTACGGAGGACGTATTGCAACATCTCAAAGCCGGTAAATTTTAGGTTACAGGAAATAAATATAATCTGTAGGGCTTAAGACAAAAAAATTGCAATTGGTTTCTCATTGCATGTTTTGTTTCGTCTTTAGTTGGGAATCACATATGTTTAGCTCTCCAGTCAACTGTAAAATTATTATCACTATCATCGTCACTTGAAGATTCTTCGGATTTCACTTCCTTTCTTGTAACCCAAGGACCTTTGCTACTTGTAGAAGACCTAGAATCAAGTTGCTCTGCTTTCGTCTTTCTAGCAGTTATTGCCTCCATTTTCTTCTTCCTCAGCATGTCCACTCTCTCCCAGTAAGCCCTGAATTGAGTCCCAAGATTCGAAAATAATAAAATTAAACAAAATGAATGGTTAATGACAAAGACCAAGTGGTCCATTGTCACCTATTCTACCTTCCAGAACATCAAGAACAATATCACTTTTGTACATCAAACGGTGTCAGAATGTAACACTAATACTCCAACTTATAACTTTCACAAGTTACACATCCATTTGCAAAGATCAAACAATTAGGAAACTAACGTTAAAATCTCAACTCCAAAGCACTGGTTAACTACGAATTTTGCGCATGCGGGTATACTACCAAGCACAAATCTACACGAAATTGAACAATTAGGACACCAGCTTTACCATTTGAACTTCTAAGCACTAGTGAAAATAGTTAGGTTGGCATACTATCTTTGAGATTTTTAATTTTTAATTTTTTTTGAACTATCTTTGAGATTTTATTTGGACAGTTTGGTGAACTAATTATTCGATGTCATCATTTCATGTAGATTTGTAAATATTCATAGTATGGTATATTAATTGCTAAAAGCTCATAAGTTGGTGTACAGAAATGTTGATTTTTTTAAAGAAAAAAGACCAATGAGTCCATTTTACATGTAGTAAAATCATCTCCCATTAGCCATCACTACTCTGTTAAATTGCAGCAGATTTTTGTAATGGGTTGTGTTATTCCAACAAATCAGCCACTACAAAGGCCAATACATGTCAAAGAGAAGATGAGGAAAATGTTAAAATACTTGGATACCCCCATCTAACGGGGTACAGGCTGATGTAAGATTAGTATCTCCGTAGCATTGCAGCTTTCAAACAGAAAAGATAGTTTCCTCAGACTATAAAATTGGTCACTATTTTCAAGTCAGAAAAGCGAAAAAGGACAGCTTTATGTAGAAAAAAAAATGCACATCAAGTTAAAAGCAAAGAATTTAAAAACTGCTGCTAATCTAACCCATAATAAAGCACGTTTTACTGCTATAATTCACTTACTTTTGTTCAACAGTCTCGGCTTCTTCTATATTCTCAGCTGCATCAAACTGAAACAGACAAATACAAAACAGATAATAATTAAATTCAGTCCGCAAAAGAAAGCTTGTACAAATGGTTCGATTTATGGTGAAAAATAAGACTACTAACCTCCTCTTCTTCCATACGGTTGTCCACCTCCTTCAAGTCTTCTTGAATAAGCTTTTCGAATTCCTTGTATTCATCTCTGTCCAAGGTATACCATGCATATTAATAATATTTTGATCCATTATAAATACAACTAAAATTTGGAGAGTTCTCGGAACTGTTCAAGAGGGAAGAGATTTCAAATGAACAAAATGAGAAAAAACCCAAAAGCCCCATAGAAAGAAAGTTGTGTTTACTTTGGATGTTATAATCAGAAATAACCTACGCTTCAATTGCTTATCTGATATAGCAATGATTTGAGCAGGAAAAAACAAAACAATTTCGTACAAAATTAGTTACAATCAATATTTTGAACACACAAAAGCATAGATAAAGTTTTTTCTGAATGAGTTTCAATTAAACGTGAGCATTGGTGCGTAAAGAGTGGAATTTGCTCAGAATTACATTTATACCCGAAAAAGTAACTGTATTATTAAAAAAACCATTACATCATTCAATTTTATTAAGTTAAACGTTTAAACGCCATAAAACAGATACCTCATTAAGATTTTGCAAATACAAATTGAAATCCAAAGATATAACTGAAAGTTAACTAGGAAACACAGTTGCTAATTGCTAATATTCATATAAAAGGCTACATGATATGTGTTTTGGACATTAAAGATTTTTCTGTTACTAATTTTATGCTATCGTTTCTGTAAAGAAAAAACAACTCAAGTTCTTTTTTTGTGTTTTGAAGTGCAAATCGCGCCTCAATTAGTAAAAAATTACATCTTGAGCTTTAAGGATCTTCGCTGAAGTTTTTAGAAACAAAGGCGAAAATGGACCAAAACTTCTTTCAAGAAAGAAATATGAACTTACTTGACATCTATCTTGACAGGCTTAATGCCACGTGCACGTAAGTCAGCGTCTTTGTCATCAAAAAATCCCTCTGGCAGGGCACCCTTTGAGTTCTTATTTTCTGAACCAGTTTCCTCTTGCGGCGTGTCTGTGTGCTCATTTTCAAGTTTAATTCCACTAGTTGTGTTGTTAAATTTATTTGCGCTGGACAAAGCATCATTTTTTCTCTCTGAAACAAATGCTTCTCTTACTTGAATTTGAGTAGAACCTCCTGGCTTCTTGTGTGAGTTGGCATTTCCCATATTGCCGGTTTCCTTTCCTAAAAATATCAGTCAGTTAGATAACTGTCAAGAAAGGTATGCACAGTATACTGGCAAAGGTTTAATTCAGGAAAATGTTAACATAGGGGTGAATTAAAGCAATGATCACCATATTTTCAATTGTAGAAGTTATATCAGTATCCCGAATAGTTTCAGTTACAACAGTATTTGTTCCCATAGTTTCAATCATTGCCGGCGCCCGGCGGTCCCTACCTATGGGGACCAATTGTGTTATGCAGCGAGACCACCTGTCTAACCTATTTAAAATTTAAAATGTAGGGACCATTAACGTTGTGGGAACCAAATGAAAATTATACCTGATTGATGGAACAACTGGGATATTTAGCGTATAGGGAGTAATTAAGTAATTCACACTGAAAAATACTATGGAAGGAAGTAAATGTTGGTTAAGAATTGTTGAGAAAGATACATAAGCTGTAGATAGCAGAAAGGTTCAGTGGAACGATGAATTAAACTTAACTCTAAGGAACAAATGCTTCTGATTTGCAATCTTTGTTGACATATTAAAAGAGTACACAGGTAAACTAGCATATTTTTGGTTCATATCTTTGAATATTTTTAAAAGAAACACTAGAAAGACCATACAATAGCGGAATTCCATTGATACTGTACTCAAGAATACAATGTTGCAATCAAAAAACAAGAAAATTGTCTGAGCAGCATCCTTATTCCCTTGACTTCTCATACTATATACTATGACTGACATGCGACTCTGTAGTAAGTGCTTTCAACTGGGATATATATGCCTACTCTGAAATCTAACTAGAATCTGCTAGAAGGAACAGATGTATATTGTTTGTTATTATGAAACGATTAGCATGGTGATAGCAGTTTAGTTATTCCAAGTGGTAGTTTAATAACCGTGTGGTACATGCATGGTTGTTTGTTTTTTTATGGAATGGACTAAAAACTGTCACCATAATTCTGTAAAAAAACATAAATCATGTTTGCTTATCGTTACTCGTTGTTATTACCGTGATGAGACTAGAATAGCAGAAATGCTTTTTCTAATCATCAGTTTTATCATTTTATGAAATCCAATCAATAGAAAATTTAGTGAAAAGAAAAAACAGAAAAAAAGTTCTTGTTTTCCAAATTCTTGGAATTGAAAATGGCAGCAGGAAATACTGCCTTTCATTTTGTATGAAACAAATTAGGGAAACAGTACAAGATGGAGACCCATTATCTACTTTTTACCATTTGAATTACAAAAATAAAAAATAAAAATTACCAGTATTTTGCTTCTTAGTCTCATTTTTGTCGAAAAAATTTGGAGGAAGCGCAGATGATGAACGTACTTTGGAAATTTCTTGCGATATTTCAGGAGTAGTTTTGCGCAATTCTGTAGCATTGGCAGGTTTAGATTTAGCCAATTCTTTACTGGTCTCCGGTTTTGCACTGCTACCCCGTGCTTGTTTAGCAGCATTAGCTTTTATAATATTAATTGCCTGAAGTTTGAATATGCAAAAAGGTTAAAACTTAATACAGTTATGAAAATTTCCACAGTTTTTACATGCACTTCAAGTCTCGAGAAGCTCTTAACCTACAGAGAAAGCAACATGTGGGACATTCGGAGTACGCTTTAACATGTATTCATGTAGCTTATATACAAATTAACCAAGAAAAAAGTTGGAAATACGCTTTAACATGTATTCATGTAGCCTATATACAAATTAACCAAGAAAAAAGTTGGAAATGCTTTGTCGATATTCAAATTAAAGTCATTATGCACACATAGGCGATGTCATAAATCGTTGCAGTATAAGCTCTTAGATTAACAGTCATTCTATTACTTTTCACAAAGATATATAATAAAATGATTATTGATACTCACTACCTTACAAGGGTAATTTTTGTATTTTTGTATTCAGAAACGCAATTATTAATTTGTTTCATTCGTCAAGGTCTCATTAATTTGATCTAGCACATCAAGTGACCGAGTAAAAACTCAAAACTCCCACTGCAATATGAAATGAAACCCTCTTGAATTCTGTTTTTCCTCGTAATATTGACCCTAACTTCTTCCTTGGGACAAAAAGCTTTTTTGCTCCTTCAAAAATAACTTCGATCTATTGTGCCAATGCGTGAATTACGAGACAGCCCTAACCCATATGAGATGCCCTCTCTTCTATGGAGGGCAATCTTAGATTAACTAGGACTAGCAACCGGTTCAGGATTAGAATCCTTCTTACTTAACATATTTGGGGGACATTGCGAACAATAAATGCTGAGGTTCAGATACACTCGGAAGTTCAACAAACACAAGATACTCATAATAATACATTGAGAAACCCTCATAGTCAATTTATTACGTTCTCTTCAAATATAAACACACACAATACCAAATATAACTACTCAAAGTCTTCCGATTCTGCATTAAACAAAGAATAATAAAAGGATAAGCCTAAGAATATAATGAAGAAAACACTACATCAAAATGGAAAAACGTGCAACTAACATAAAGCGACCCCCTTATCTTCGTTAAGCATTTTCAGTCTAGTAAGCTGGATGATAGTCATTCTGAGATATCATTGAGCGTTGATTTCCATGAACTTAAATTAATGAAAAATTAGAAAAAGAAATACAGGTGATTGGTAGATAACCAAGCAAGCATCCAACAGCAAATATTGAAGTCTAATATGGAAGTGATAATTTACCTCATGATGCTTGCGAGAAACCTGATGTGCAGGCCAGAGTGCCTCTGACTTCAGAACAACATTACAAACCGCACATACAGGTTGATCAGATTCATTGTACCTATGTGCACAAAAATATTAATGATTAAGAATATCATCACACACATAACAAAGCAAAAGATTGAGAAACTAAAACAAAAATGATAGTTTTCTCATTGTTTCGTGTGCCCCGGATCAGGGCCGGCACTAGACCTTGACAAAGAAGGGAGGGCTCTAGGGCAGCCCATCCACGAAGGGGATAGAAAAGAAAAACGACTCTCAAATTTCTTTTAAATAGAATATTTTTAATATTAATCTTTTAACTGACAATCCACATTGAAGGTCATGAGTTTGAACCACTATCTCTCTATTTTATGCTTTTTGCCTTCATTTTTTGTTTACATACAACAAAAGGTCAGAAGCTTGTAGCGAGTACGACTTGATCCTTGCACCTTAGAGTTACAAAGGAGGCAAATGAATACTAGACCTGGACAAACTAACCGACAAGAAGTGTTTTTTAATTTATTTATTGGGGTCTAGGTGTTGAATTCACTAACGCCAGCCCTGCCCTGATCAAACAAATGAAAGTGCAACAGTGCAATAACTACGTGCATAGCTGGTGCTTGTAAAGAGAGTACAAGTGAACTAAGTTATACGTATATTTCATGCTACACCATTTTCTTTCTACTGGTTGCAATTCCAGTGGTAGCAAACACCTGGCATGTCCCCGCTCAAGACCTCAAACGAATTTTTTTTAAGGCAATATAAAATCCGTCATAATAAACTAAACCAAGAGAAAAAAAATTAGGATGAACTGGCTCTTCCTTGGTTTGTGAGATTTAGAGTTTAAATTTCGTTAATAAAATGGAATGAGATGATGAATGGAACCTATGACCACCTACAAGAGCTGCCAATTCCAACAACTTCATGGGTTTGGTAGGCTAATGCTCAAATGACAAACCAAGAATAATATTATAGGGATGGCGCTTAAAGGTGGCTATAACGCTCAGTTACTCAACCCCTTAGAAATAATTTCATATCATATACTATATTTCGGTTCCAGCTTTTAAACAAATAAGCTGGGTTGTTTGCTAGCAACTTTTGGTTACTCTTATCAAGAGTGTAAACAAATTCTGTGCTTTCACAGACATATGGTTTACCAGACTACCAGAGAGAGAGAGTTCAGTTTATCTACACCAACCCCATCTAAGGGTATTTGATGTTATGAGCTTCCATTCAATTTAGAATCATAATATTCCGAAGGAATTAGGATAAGCCAGTCGATGTTCAAGGAAAATTTCTTCTTTTACTGAAAAACTGTGAGCCAACTAAGATATTATCAATTTAAGCACCAAAACAAGATCTAATTAATAGATCAAACATTGCGGGCATTTCTAGGGGAATGTTTTTTTATATATATTTTAACTGAAAATGATAAGTACATGATGACGTAAAGGTACTCGAATAAAACTTAAGAAACTTAAGATACAGAGAAATTATAGTTCATCTTCGTCCATCCTCTAGTCCTCTTTATAGTGCTTCATTCTCCTCTTTATTTGGTTAGATTACACCTTTAAAATGCTTGTTGAACTACTTTTCCTCCTTTTGTACGAGTCTAATGCAGGTTAAATACATGTATGAGTAGTGGGTTCGTAACGAAACCCTCTTAAAATTAACTACTTGCTCGAAATCCAAAGTTGCAATGGTTAACTGCGGACGTTTAAACTTTAAAGGGCATTTGTTGCAGAGCTCAAGCTCAACCTCAGCTGGTGAATTTTATTTTTTTCTGGCCTTAAGAAGATACAAGTATTAAAGCAAACCAACTCGGGTTTTTTCTCAACCTCAAATAAGCTACTAGTTAGCTAAGTATTTGCTTAGAAGCTGCAGCGGAACAAGCCCTACTTAGGTCTTCATAGAACGTGAAATAATGAGTTAATAAGCCATATGGCTATGATATACTAAATCAAAAGGTTTTGAGGAACTATAACTTGAATATTTATATATATAGACAGAAATATATCGTAATTTACCTGACTAGAGGTGATTCTATGCGTTTATCTTGCTTACTGGCATTTAATTTCGCACGATACGCCGCCTTTTTTCTTGCTTGAGCATCCATGATAATTTTTGTCGCTACTCGAATGAAAAAAAAAATTCACAGGCAACCTGAAACAAAAAAAAAAACTCTAATAACTAAAATAATAATATCATAATATACATCTCTTCTGAAGAGCAGCAAGAGCTTAACCTTTTCAAAAATTAAATCATTAAATCGCCTAAATTTGAGTCTCGTGCCACCCAACTAAAAGATTTAATTGCATTTTTTTCAGCTAAGCGATAAAGCGAGGGGATGTGTTGAAGATGATTTATTATTATTCCATCCATTTGAAATTAGGTCCTTTTAAAGATCTAATTTTAACAAGTTTAATCGACCTCTATTTATGCGTGTGTAAAAATGTCACTATGTAAAATAGATTATGGCGAAAGATTGAATCTTTCTTCTTATTCAACGTAAATTAAAACGATTTGAATATTGGTAGCTATTTATGCAAAACTCGGTATTGATTCCGGTTAGCATCATACTATTTATAATAAGCCCAACTCAAGAAAAATGAAGTTGCCAAATTTCGCCACAATTTTTCCGAATATACCCTTTAACTCTTTTCTATTGGTTACCTTACTACCCTAATTTCATAAGAAAAAAAAAAAAAACAAATAACATTTTTTCGCCATTTTGAGCCGCCCAAACTTCTCTCAAACTAACTTATTTCCTATCCTAAAAACAGAAAAACTAGAAAGCATAGTTTTATAATCGGTTTTCTAAATTAGTTTACTTCTGGATATTAGTTTATACAACGATCTTATTCAAAAACTAGTATATATTTTACGTAAACCCAGGTATAATTGTTATATTAACTAATTTTATATATATATTTAATGAAAATAAAGCTGAATTATATTTGAACATGGTATAAATTGCCAACTTTTTAATAGTAATTGAACATAGTAGAATAGATTATCGCGACAAATTGATACACTCAAAATGGTAATCATCAAAAATTAAAAAGATTAGAAAATCGGTAGCTATTTACGCAAAACACTGGGTATATCTATTTTATGGAACCCAATTAAAACCCTAATAAAAAGCAATGAATTATCGAGAGGCGTTTGGTTGTAGCTTTTCTTTCTTATTTTGATGAAAATAAAGATGAATTGTAATTGAACACTGTATCAATAATAAAATTCCAGTTGTTTAATAGTAGTAATAAAAAAAAAAGATGAAAACCCAAATTATCGCAATAGAGAGTATTTGAAACCCGATATTGAAAAGTATATTATATATATATATATATATATATATATATAGGGAGAGAGAGAGAGAAGAACATACCTTTAAATTAAATTGCTCATAAAATGATTATTGGAATATATATACCATATGGGCAGTTAATCGATTTGATTTGATTTGGTATGATATAATTTGTGTGATTGATAATCCTGAATTGATTTAGTTTATCACCAAATCTACTGCATGATTAGATATATATCATGAATATATTTTATACTGCCTTGTATATATGTGGTTATCTAGAAAAGATATACCCGTTATTTATTGCCATGAATGGTAGAATTGCGAAATCATATATTTTCACATTTAAGTTGGAAAAATTATGAATCTTCCCTAAATATGCTCACCTATTTGGATACGATGTCTAGTAAAGATATAGGCGGAAGTCGATATCCTAATGAGGTCGGGTTTTAAGTGGCATTCGTGCCCTCCACCCTCACCGTCTTTCCTGGTCGTTTTTCAAGTAGAGCTACCGAAAGGGGTTGACTAAATAATAATTTCCCCGAGTGTGTTTATATAGTGATGTATGTTTCGCCGAATTGGTGTCTCAGTATCGACCCGTCGTTCGATCAATGAGAACCAATTCACATTAAAAGCAAAACTATTTTCGAACCTGTCGTTTCGAAATTAAAGTTTGTGCTTGTGCAAACCATAAACATATAAACCAGTCGTTTTATATGAAAAATAATACAGAACTCCCAACACATGTTGGATGCCATCTATGATGAGAAAAATCGCAAAACATACTTGCGAAATGACTATTTAGACGTTGATGTTATTCCGTCACCACATGTTAGTCACCCTGATGTGTGAGCATGTGATACCCAAATTATTTGGATGTCATCTTTGAAGAGTAAAACACGAGTTTGTTGTTACCCTCGAGATGAATGCTAAGGCGTTGATTTTATTCCGCCGCCACATTTGAGACGTGATGACGTCTATGGTGAACAAATGTCTGAAATTGACATATTGGAGCAATCCTTCACCAAAATACTAGCTTGGAAATTGCATTCCATAAGCAGTATCGTGAATTTATATTCACCATGTTCCTTTATCGCCCATCTGTTATTGGATAAGAAAATTACCCCGGTGAGTAGTTTTAATCCTATTGGGTCAATGGCGAATTGTTTGCCTGATATTAATGCTCTTCGTGTACATTTTTTTTCCACGAATCGAGAACCGAGAAAAGTGTTATTTGTCTCGAACTGTCGCGATCCCGATGAATCGCCTAGCCAAGGGAGATTTTAGACAATCGTCAAAATCGAAAACTTGTGGCTCCAAGACAGTAATTGAAAAGAACAATATGGGCCGTTGTCACAAAGTAAGAGATGATGCTCAAGGAGCCAACTCTATGCTATAAAGACAACGGTCATGCACGGTTACTCCTTAAATAGTTCACAACTATTATAAAGGTGGAAAAACCGATGCTAATGTGGTTAAAGCTAATTGAAAGGAAACTCTTGAGACCCCCAATTTTGTGGCTCAAATGAGTTTGACACCTTTCTTTATTGATTTTGATAAATCATTGAGCCATTTTTTCGCTCATCTGGATTATGTTTTTCCATTTGGATTATTATTTTTCCATTTGGACATACTTTTGGATTATGGTTTGCCTGTTTATGAAATTTCTCGAAATAATTTAAAGTGTTTTTTTGAGCAAATTCCTTTGACAAATGTGACCAAACTTTAAATTATGAAATTTTAGGCAATACTTGTGGTGTAGTTGGTTTTTTGGAAATAGTGGGTAACAGTGTACCATATAATTTCACCAACTACTTGCCTAAAAGAGCACTCAGTGACAACGATTCTGGACCTGTCGTTCCAAAATCGAAATCTTTGGTAAAGCCAAATTGATTTGTCAAATATGAGGCGTTATACTCATGCAGGTCCTGTCGTACCTTGTTGAGTTATAAAATATTCGAGAAAACCAGTGTTATCTGGTAATAGCTCATGAAAGAAATGAAATTTCTTTACATAGCCTCCACTCAAAAAACGTATTTTAGAGGAGTTGAAATGTCTTTCAAGTGGTTGCTACCACATTCTTTAAAGCATTCAAAGTTACCTTATCATTTCGCCTGTCGTCGAATGATAAATGATTTAGATGCTAAGACATGATTGTCTGTACTATCATTCGCCTGTCGTCGATTGATAAGAGCATTTTGATATTATGGCATTGACCGGATGAGATATTCCCAGGTCAAAAGACGATGCTTGATTTATAATCGCATAGCATTTGGATTCTCTCTGAGAATATATTTCGCGATTAATCCGAAATTCATGCCACTAATGCTCACTTTGAAAGACTAGTATGTGTAAAGATCACGAAATGAACTCGTAGAATTCTGGTAAAGAATTGAAGGAGTTATTGTGGACTTATCCAACCATAAAACGGACCATAAATATAAATGGTTATGGTTGATGCATCGACAATAAGGTCACATTTTATTGTTGTCCACAGAAATGCAGCATTTCCCAAACTTTTAGCCCTATCATTAAGTTGATGGCTCATGATCCGGATTATCCTGAAAAGTCTAGTCGACTTGATAATTCCGAAGAGTAATAATCGAAATTTCGATTTGAATTACTTGAGTTTGGAAATTCAAATTGAACATCCTGTCGATTATGTTCAGACCCAAATGGACTCACGGAAAGTTTGTTGATGCGACTGCAAATGATTGCACGCACATCTTGGTCTTGCGCACCAAGATTTATATTTCCGTGTGGGTTATGCTATTTTGCTGCATTGGTCCGTTATGAGGCCCATAGACACTCAAACACCATATGCGTACCAGCTGGTTACTGGTTATGAGCCAGAAGTCTCATAATAACGCGTGTTTAGAGTGATTAATTAATATTTTGATTGAGCCGTTCTAGCGTTCAAAATATGGACCTCTGAAGGGGACATAAGTCGATTATGAATCTCCTGCCTATCATTTGATAGAGTAACCTTGGCAAGCGATCTCTTTACCGCATGATATGCGAAAGTGACATCGCTAAGACTGTTCTCCCCGTCGTTAGGGGGAGATTTGCACGTTACCGTTGATAAGGAACGACGTGAAGTAACGTGGCATAACCCACTCAGTCTTAGCTTGATCCCCAAAACTGCACTTAGTGATAAGTAAGTGCATAGACTCCCTCAAGTCTAACTAAATGCCAAACACATTTAATGACTTTATGAGATGTCATGAGATCATTTATACCTGCTGAAAAATGCTTGCAAGGATAGACGTCCCTGTCGGACGCCGTGTTCCTGTCATAACACGTTGCTTTGGCCGAACCCGCCAAGCAAACGACGCTGCCGTCGGCCGTCAGTCTGTCATCCTTCCCAAGATATGAGGAAGTTGACCGGTTCTTAATTCGTTCAGCCCCAGAGGTGGTGAACTGAAACTCGTTTGTCGCACGAGATTATAAAGGATCAAGGAGATGTGTGATTTCCTCCTCATCCTAAGAATCTCGAAATATCTGTCGATCATGATATCTTAGACGATATTGAAGCGAAACGAGACTGTCATTGATTACTTGTTCATATATTCGGTGACGACTGATAATATGAACAAATTATGACAGGGAACCATGTACCGTTGCCTGAAGTCAACGGAGAATAGACTATACTAATGGAAACTTGCAATCCAAGTAGACTCCTTAGCGAAAGTGTGTTCGGACCTGTAGCTCCAACACCACCAATGTTAAACGAGTTCGTTTATTTGGTTATTCGTAAGGAAAATTGATGAGAATAATGAGATTGTAGAATGCTCGCCTAGTAGCGCAAGACTTCTCTCACACCTTGGAATTGATTACGAGATGGTTGATTTCCTCGTAATGGACGTTATAACAGTCCCCTACTTTATCAGTTTAGTAGTTTCCGAAAAACTGATTATGCAGCATGCAATTGTGGTCACGGTTTTATCTCTATGGGGATTTAGACAAAGAGATATAGATGAAGGTCCCTGTGTGACTTCATGTACTTGAATCAAGTAGTTCCTGACCACGGAACACGATCTCAATTGACTGAGACGTTCACTATATGGATTAATATAATCCGAGCGGATGTGGTATACCGCCTAAGTGAGTACTTGATCAGCTTGGGATACTTGAACAAGTATTAAGCCCTTGCGTGTTTTATTACGCGATCCATTTTTTTGGATTTGCCTTTGAGATGAATGATCTTGGGAAGAAACGGTAGTGACTCGACCTGATGATCGAGTCCCGTAAATATTGAATCTAAGTCCATGATGCAAACTACACCTAGAAGGTGTTATGACGTTGTAGTCATCATGACGCTAAGTCGTCAGATTCTCCCATGATCGTTCGATCACTAGACATTGATATAGACCCAGTCCGTCCCTGATGTGACGATGAAGAGATATTGAACCATGATGTTCATATCTAAATACAATAAGCGCATTATTGTACTTGGTCTAATGTGCTAGGATGAACATCTCGTCTGCTGTGAATGGTATAGCTCGACACAGCATCGCGCTAACACGCTGCCATCGAAATGGCATAAAAGACATTTTCCCATTACCTTAAGGTAACTGTGGATGAGGGCTTGTCTTATCCCATTTGCGTCATCGAGTGTACCTACCCCCTTCGGTACTCGAATTAACGCAACCCTTTTTCGGTTATACCGATGCTGGTTACTTATCAGACCCGCATAAGGGATATTCCTAACATGCCATGTCTTTACCATTAGGAATAAGGCAATATCTTGGAGGTCTTGGAATGACTCCAAACGAATCACTCTGATCTACTCGTACTCAATGAGACGACTAGAGAGTGTATATGGCTTCGAGCTCGTATTAGCCATATTTGAATTACATATGCTCTGTCTCATGATCCAGATAAAACACTTGTCTTATTTGAGGACAACTTGTTGTTATCGATTAAGAGAGACATTACTAGATTATGCTATTTAGCATTTCTTGCCGAAATAAATCTTCACATATGAAGTTTAAGAGCATCCTGTCGAATGCTCGGTTTTTTCCACGTTATATTTTCTTGCATATAGTCGTGTGCAAGTAAATGAGGCATCCAGTCGAATGCTCGTACTGTTTATTCGAATATGAAATCATTGCACCCAGTCGTGTGCAAGTGAGGGGGAGCATCTAGGTGAATGCTTATTGCACTAATTACTACTTAGTCGAAATCCTCGCACCCTGTCGTGTGCAAGTGAGGGGGAGCATCCAGTCGCATGCTCGTGTACTCTTTTTGTCCTTAGACCAAGGTTTTTTCCCACTGGGTTTTCCTTGGCAAGGTTTTTAGCGAGACACGTTCCCATCTTATCTCACTTAAGATTGCCGAAATTAGGGGGAGTATCCTGTTGTATACTTCTTACCACTGTGTACTCTTTTGTCCTTCGACTAAAGATTTTTTCCCACTGGGTTTACTCTAGCAAGGTTTTGATGAGGCACATGTTTTGTGGTTGATCCCCTACTACTACCATTGTTGCACTCTTTTTCCTTCGATCAGAGATTTTCCCATTGGGTTTGCTCTGGCAAGGTTTTGATGAGGCACACTGTTTTGTGGTTAGTTACTTACATGATATTTCGGCCTATATCATTCGGCTACACAGTTTCTCCTAGGTACCGGTTTTGTCCCACACTGGGTTTTCCGGCCCTAAGGTTTTTTATGTGTTTAGCACTGCGAATGAACTCGACTCAGATCGACTGCATGAAGACGAAGAATTCAAGACGTCCAAAGGGGGAGTGTTGTAAGATATTATTGGACTATTGGGCTTGTACTTTATGGGCCCAAGTGGGCTTGTAACCCTACCCCTCTATCTATATAAAGAGGGTTAGGGGTCTTCTATTTGATGATTCATTCATACATTATGATTAATAAAGCCTCCCTTATTGTTGTCTCTCATACCTCTCTCTATATCTATACATATCTCTATATATATCTATAACGAGCTAATATGTCACACAACATATATATATATATATCTATACTATTATTAATATTATTAATATATGTGTAGAGCGGCTTATGAAGCCTTGAAACACTTTTATTTTAAAAAAGTACTAATAAATATAAAAATTACAAAACAAGAAAAAAAAAGTTACACCAGCAAGTAAAAAAAAACTGTCATGTTCCATTTCAAAATCTAAAACTGCCGTTCTATTTTATAACTGTCTCTTTATTTATTTTCCATTTTATCATTATATATATGTTGGTTTCTTCCCTCTTTCTCTCACTCTTTTTACAAAAAGCAGAAAAGAATTGAAAATACAGGTAAATATCATTTCTCCTGATTTATTCTACTTTTTACTTCACATTTTTATCCCATTTATTATTCAAATTAAAATATAGAATCCAGCGTATTTTGTTATTACACGTATGTATGCATATATTTTTTTTTGATTCACACCCATCGGGTGGGCAGGTCCGCTAGTATATATATATATATAGTATTAGTATAGCACTTTAAACAAATATTTATAAAAATACTCAATTACAGAATTTACAAAAAAAAGTCAAATCAGTTGTTTTTTTCATTTAAAAAATATAACTGTCCATGAAGTAACCGTTTCTACATCATGATCAATTAAATTCCTTTATCCCATTAGTCATCATATGGTTTAGTCTTTTCTTTTCTTTCTCTCTCCTTCTCTACAAAGTAGAAAAACAACAAATTTTTAGCATGATCAAACGTGTTACTATCCTTTTTTTCAACTTTGTTGTATATTTTTTATATGATTAATTTTTGAAATTTTTTAAAAATACACCGGTTACACCACGCAACGCGTGGACACGTTCGCCAGTATATATATATACGGGGAGTATACATGCACACCATAAAAAACACTCAAATGGACACTTTTTCGTAAAAACGCTTCAAATCAATATTTTATTAATGAAAATCTCCACGGTTTCACGACGGGAACACAAATATGCGTCTTGTTTTTTTTTCTGAGATGTATAATGACATGTTTTGAATTTTTAAATTTTACCATAATTTCAAAAACATGTCATTATATCTCTCGGAAAAAAAAAAACAAGACGCATATTTGTGTTACCGTCGTGAAACCATGGAGATTTGCATTAACCAAATCTTAATTTGAAGCGTTTTTACGAAAAAGTGTCTAAGTTGATGCCTAAATGGATGTTCATATAACATTTTTCAATATATATATAATCTTAGTTGTATAAAAAAAATTAATATTTTTTAATAAATATTTTGGGTTAAAAAGCGGGTGAGAGCAGGAGATATAGGACACAAGACCCAATCAGTAATATTTTTTTGATAACCAATAGAATCCAATTAATTATCTATGGTAATTTAGTAATTTGTGTTCGGTTACTTTTTGGTTCCTGGAAAAAATATATATTATTTTCGAGTCTTTTAATTTTATTTTATTTTAACTTAATAATTCAATAAATTAGTAAAAATGGCACAACTATTGCTATATCTATTCTATTATAATAAGTGAAGCCAAAAAAATACAGTTGTTTTTTAGGCTCCCAAAGTCATTCCTTTTTGGAAACAAAACCCAAAACTTTTTAATAATTAGCCTTTTGTGAAATTTTGAAAATAAAAAACTGCCAAAAACTAACTATTTAATTTGTTTATTTTTTAAAAGCACCCACAACCGGGCAGGGCACAGGTAGTACTCATATAAATATACACATAAAGACTCGAAAAACCACCAAACCAAACAAGAAACTAATTTGTTTCTACATCTGATCTATTTTTCTGAAGCCTAAAATTCTTTTTTTGATTTGTTATAGACCCCGGCACAGCTTAATCAAGTCGGCAAGTGGTTGTAGTTGTGGCAAACTCGCTAAAGACATAGGAGAAGGCGGCGAGGCGTGTGCAAGAGTGATTAAACTGAAACAGAGGAACTCTACTTTGGTATCTATTTTACCAAGTGAGCAACTAGATACGGGCTAAAAGAGGCTAAATCAGCCCGTCATACTAAGAAAACACTTAAAATTTTCCATATATTTTGGTGAAATTTTGAAAATTATGGCTTTCATCACCCCGACTTAAAAAATAGTTTGCATACGTAATTAATTTCCAACCACATCAACATCATAGTTCCGCCACTTTATTTTACCACTGTTGAGATATATATTAGCTAACAAAATTAGTATTTCAAGTTTCGGCTTATGCAGTAGATAACAAAACAGCATATTAAGTTTCCGCTCATACAATAGATAAGAAAATAAGATTTTAAATTTCCCTTTATATAGTAGATAACTAAAACAAGATTTTAAGTTTCGGCTTATTTAGTACATAACAATAGGATTTCAAGTTTCCGTTTTTCCATCTCATTATTTGTTGATTTAGAAAAAACACCAAACTCGAATTTAGAAAAAACACCATACTCGAATTTAGAGTTTTTCCAAGAATATTCAGGTCCGTTTCGCAACAGATTTTTGAAGTGGATTTTTAGATTTTACAAATATGTGTGTGTTTTGAAGTCAGATTATTCAACTTCTGAAAATCTGATTTTTAGGCTGAAAAAGCTTAAAAAATCCATAATTTTAAAATATAGCTTTTCCGTGCTGAAAATCGATTTTTAAAATCTTATTTTGGACCAAAAAATCTGTTACCAAACCATCTTCCTTTTTACACTATGTTTTCTTTCCTTTTATTAATTTATTTAATGACCAGGATGTGAGCAACACGCCAACCCGGATCAAGCTTAAGATACGTTTTGGTTTTGCAGCTGCCCTGAATATATTTTTTGAAAAAAAACATGACATCGATGAAATCTATTTAAAAACAAAAAACATCTTACAAGTTTTTTCATTCAAGACTTTTACCGCGTATATAATCCAAATTTCGTTCGTCTCCAAGTACTATATAGAACGACACATTTTCATTGTGTTAGAAACTTAGAAGGATACAAATCTTGCTACGTACACATAATCACCAATTGCATGTTTTTGTATGTTTTATCCATGGTTTCAAAAGTCGCTAGGCGGACTAAAAGCGGGAGGTGGGGCCTGAGGGCCTACACGAATAAGCAGGGATTAAGCGGGACATAGATGGGAAAACCATATTTTAACATTTTAGTGCGGATTTTTGAATTTTCATTTGACATGTAGTTTGTAAATTCAATTAACAGGTTCAATTAAACATTTATACATCATTAGTTTATCGGTATAGTATCAAAAATTCAACAAAACATATGTAAATAATATATATGTACAGTCGAGCATAAACTAAAATAAATATAGATATGCATTTAAAGACAAAATGTAAACACAAATTTTGATTGATTACAAACATGATTTTTGTACTAAGAATTTTAAAATTATTTAATAGAAAAATGCACTAATTCTGACTAGATTGACCTGTTTGACTCAGATTTGATCATATCAAAGCGTCTAAATTAATCGGGATAACAGACCGAGGCCTGACACCTAAACGGGGATTAATCGGAGCAAGGCGGACACTTTTGAAACAGAGACTTTTATCTGAATCAACACGTCTAAAAGAAAAACACTTCACATATTCTCACTACACCTTAGTTGTACTACCATCCTATTTCTCTAGGATTAAACTGAGCAAATCTTTAACTGAACTTTATCGATAGGCAAGATATCTTCAGGAAAAGCACATGATTTGGCTTTGTTCTCAGGTAATAGATTGCAAGGGGAGGGACTAACTCCGCTCGAAACACCACTAATATCAGAGCAGTTCCACGGTTTCTTTTTAGACTTTTCAGAAATTTCGATTGTCACGTTGGACATGCAAATTCCGGTAAAGGGGTTGCCTGTCATTCCTTTTAGATCCCCAGCTATTGTCACGTTTTCAGCAATTACGTCGCTGTAGTTTATGTCTGTTTGATCAAATTGGTCAAATATTAGAACCATAAATATGTATGGAAGAACAAAAAGTATTGGAATTGTTATAGAAAAAAAGAATGTAAGATTCAGCAAGCTAGGTACACTACAGCTTATCCACTAAACTTACGAAAAGAACAGTTTAGAAGTAAAAAAGGTGAAATCCGAATAAATTACTTTCACTCGTCGGCGTTGTTCATTAATTTAATTTAGAAATAGGAGTCATACTATCAAATGAAAAAAAGATCTCAGGCAAATCACTTCTATGGAAATAGGGTTGATGGAATGAGAAAGAACTCGTTTAAGTTAATGAATAGTGTAGACTAAATGATTTCTCATTAGGAACACGATCGATGCCGTCTCTTGATTAGTAAAATCGCTCCTATCTTAATTAGTAATCACTTGATAGTTTATCTTTATTTCAGGCTTTCAACATCCTTTCCCCGATCTTTAAATATATTAGGCCTTTGACATTTAGTAGGTTATTCTCAATAAATAAAATTATACTTACAAAATTCTAGAACCAGAACAGAAAAAGAAGAGAAACATAAATTTTGTATCTAAATCAAGAAAACCGATTACCTTGAATCTGGGGAAGTGCTTTGGGGTCAAACCCAGTATCCGGATGCGACCCATAGTTACCACTCATCCAAAATACATACTTCATAGTATACAATTTCATTCTCCTGACAAAAATATCCTTTACAAAAGCTCCCCTACCCACGGCCGTCTTGATCCTGACAGCAGACTGCGTGTTGATGGCTGTGAAGTCTTCTGCCCTGACGTCATTGATGCCTCCAGACATCTCGCTGCCAAGGGCAATCCCTGCGCTGTCAGGAGAAATGCAAGTCACTCGGCGGATTACTAGGTGCTCAGTTGGCATATTGAATTTGATGCCATATTGGTCCCACCCGCTCTTCACCGCTATGCAGTCGTCTCCCGATACAATATAGCAGTCCTGGATCCGAGTGTTTGAGCAAGAATCTACAATAACGAGATTGTGAAATCAATGATATGGTTATATATATTTACACCAATGTGCATGCAAGAAGGGAATCAATTCAGAAATATTAGAGATTAAGTTTGCATTGTTAGCAAGCTTACACTCCATTCATTGGGTGTTTAGTATTGTTAACTAAGTAAAAATAAACCAAAAATATGTTTCAATATAGTTATATGCATATATAGATTTCCACCATTACGAACCTGGATTTATTCCATCTGTGTTTGGAGAATCAACAGGTGCAGTAATCGTCAGCCCTTGGATAAGTACATCACTGTAGAATTTTTAGAGAAAATATTGAACCAAGTGATAATTATGTGTAGTTAACAAATATTAGCAAATGTTAATTATTGAGTCCTTTGAAGTTAATGGTAAATGATTTTTTAAATCTCAACTCCTTGCTAAACAAAACTTTGTGAAAGGCTGAAAGCTAAGTAAGAATGCAATTAAGCAAAGATAAGAAAATATTTAACAAAAATTAGAGGGTGTACACGTACCTGCTATAAATGGGATGAACGTTCCAAGTAGGAGCATCAATGATAGTAAAGTTTGAAATTTGTATCTGTTTGGAGTACATAATCTCGATAATGTATGGTCTCGTGTATTTCAGCTTCTTACCACGAAAATTGGACCACCACGGTGCGCCTTGTCCGTTAATCGTCCCATTTCCACCTAAATTATAGCATAACCTAAACTTCTTAGGTAACCGTATTTATAATATTCCAAATAAGCGGCATTGATTAGCCGCATTATCTAAAATTTATATTAATCACCTACTTAAAAGTGACAAATGTATTTACCTGTAATAACGACATCAACCAGATTAGTGCCAAAGATGAGACTTGCATATCTAGGTCCATCTGCATCTCTTCCTTTCCCGTAAGATGGTAATGGCGGGATAAGAGGGTAATCGGATTCGTCCTGAAATTAATATCATTTTAAGAGTTATATTATGAGGGAAAATATTATGATAATGTGTAAAAAGGCAATGAAAAAAAGAAGAAGAAGAAATGTGGTATACCTTTACACAAGTCAATGCTCATCTAGTGTTTAAAAACGCATTAAAAGTAGTATTGTGATGAAATAAAATTTGAGGGTAATGTATCTCTTTAATAAAAAAAAAAAGTGAAATGTGAAATATTTACGGGATACCAACTTTATTTCTTCTGCTAATTTATAGTATTAAAATTCTTTCAAGTGTCTCTCTAACAGACAGAAAAAACATATAAAAGAAAGGGTGAGTTTTTGTATGGTACCTTTCTTAAACATAAATATTTTTTTTATTCAGCAAAAGATACCCAACAATTTTTAACAGAAAATGATTAAAAAAAAATGTACATATAAATGGTACTTAATTATTAAAAATCCGGATCTTAAAACACTTTTAAAGATTAGTACGTATGTTACATGATTCTAGATGATGCTATTTCTTTTTACTCTTTGATTTTAACTTTGATATTACATGATTCTACATTATATGTATTGTTGTAAGATATTATTGGACTATTGGGCTTGTACTTTATGGGCCCAAGTGGGCTTGTAACCCTACCCCTCTATCTATATAAAGAGGGTTAGGGGTCTTCTATTTGATGATTCATTCATACATTATGATTAATAAAGTCTCCCTTATTGTTGTCTCTCATACCTCTCTCTATATCTATACATATCTCTATATATATCTATAACGAGCTAATATGTCACACAACACGTTATCGGCACTTTGCTCGCGGAGACTAGGATATACGCTCGTGGGTATTGGAGATTTTGGGTAAACGCACGGATATTGAATATCTATAAACCTTGAGGTTTAACCGGGTTTTATCGGATTATTGTTATATCGACCTTCACCAACATACCGTGAGGACGGTACATAAAATCCTATTTTTTTTACTATATAAAACTAATACCAGAGCATCTAAGTAAAGGTTACATGAAATACAAACATGACTGTGAACATAATTGTCTGACCGTGTGTATAATTTATTGCATATAAATAAATTGCTTGTATCGGTGTACACTTGAATTAAAAAGATTCTGGAATTGGCCCATATATACTGTAAAAATCAAACCATGTATTATTGTGAACATAATTGGCACGGCTTGTCTGATTATTACTATAGTTTTTAAAAAAATTTACATAGTACATGTAGTAAACAGTATGACTGAATATGTAGTAAACATGTAGTACATATGGCTTGTCTGATTAATTGTAAACATGTAGTAATCTGCCGAACTGAATATGTTATATACTGAAAACAGTATGACTGTTTTGTAATTCGCTGAAACTTGTCTGAAATTATGGACTGAAACTGTAATAATGCTGTAAATAGATATATAGTTTGCTGTAATTACACGGATAGTCCCTGTAATATATTACATGTATAAAAACAGTATATATGTGTTATAAAAGTCAATATTCGGTCTAAATATTCACCCACATGCATATATATATATATATTTATTAAAAAGGCAAGTGAATAAAAAAATTGCATGTTAATTGAATAAATTGATATGTTTCCATGTAAATTTAACCTTTTTTGCATGTTAAAATATTTTTTTACCATATATAGAATTGATTGGTAATTAAAAATATATTGTTTGCTTGCATGTTAAAACTACAATGTATAGAATTACTTATATGGCAATAAACCGTAGATAATTGATTGATATATTATTAGTATAATCAACATATCTTTTGATATTACCATAGATATAAATATACCATATGGCAGTTAATTGATTTGATTTGATTTGGTATGATATAATTTGTGTGATTGATAATCCTGAATTGATTTAGTTTATCACCAAATCTACTGCATGATTAGATATATATCATGAATATATTTTATACTGCCTTGTATATATGTGGTTATCTAGAAAAGATATACCTGTTATTTATTGCCATGAATGGTAGAATTGCGAAATCATATATTTTCACATTTAAGTTGGAAAAATTATGAACCTTCCCTAAATAGGCTCACCTATTTGGATACGATGTCTAGGAAAGATATAGGCGGAAGTCGATATCCTAATGAGGTCGGGTTTTAAGTGGCATTCGTGCCCTCCACCCTCACCGTCTTTCCTGGTCGTTTTTCAAGTAGAGCTACCGAAAGGGGTTGACTAAATAATAATTTCCCCGAATGTGTTTATATAGTGATGTATGTTTCGCCAAATTGGTGTCTCAGTATCGACCCGTCGTTCGATCAATGAGAACCAATTCACATTAAAAGCAAAACTATTTTCGAACCTGTCGTTTCGAAATTAAAGTTTGTGCTTGTGCAAACCATAAACATATAAACCAGTCGTTTTATATGAAAAATAATACAGAACTCCCAACACATGTTGGATGCCATCTATGATGAGAAAAATCGCAAAACATACTTGCGAAATGACTGTTTAGACGTTGATGTTATTTCGTCACCACATGTTAGTCACCCTGATGTGTGAGCATGTGATACCCAAATTATTTGGATGTCATCTTTGATGAGTAAAACACGAGTTTGTTGTTACCCTCGAGATGAATGCTAAGGCGTTGATTTTATTCCGCCGCCACATTTGAGACGTGATGACGTCTATGGTGAACAAATGTCTGAAATTGACATATTGGAGCAATCCTTCACCAAAATACTAGCTTGGAAATTGCATTCCATAAGCAGTATCGTGAATTTATATTCACCATGTTCCTTTATCGCCCATCTGTTATTGGATAAGAAAATTACCCCGGTGAGTAGTTTTAATCCTATTGGGTCAATGGCGAATTGTTTGCCTGATATTAATGCTCTTCGTGTACATTTTTTTTTCCACGAATCGAGAACCGAGAAAAGTGTTATTTGTCTCGAACTGTCGCGATCCCGATGAATCGCCTAGCCAAGGGAGATTTTAGACAATCGTCAAAATCGAAAACTTGTGGCTCCAAGACAGTAATTGAAAGGAACAATATGGGCCGTTGTCACAAAGTAAGAGATGATGCTCAAGGAGCCAACTCTATGCTATAAAGACAACGGTCATGCACGGTTACTCCTTAAATAGTTCACAACTATTATAAAGGTGGAAAAACCGATGCTAATGTGGTTAAAGCTAATTGAAAGGAAACTCTTGAGACCCCCGATTTTGTGGCTCAAATGAGTTTGACACCTTTCTTTATTGATTTTGATAAATCATTGAGCCATTTTTTCGCTCATCTGGATTATATTTTTCCATTTGGATTATTATTTTTCCATTTGGACATACTTTTGGATTATGGTTTGCCTGTTTATGAAATTTCTCGAAATAATTTAAAGTGTTTTTTTGAGCAAATTCCTTTGACAAATGTGACCAAACTTTAAATTATGAAATTTTAGGCAATACTTGTGGTGTAGTTGGTTTTTTGGAAATAGTGGGTAACAGTGTACCATATAATTTCACCAACTACTTGCCTAAAAGAGCACTCAGTGACAACGATTCTGGACCTGTCGTTCCAAAATCGAAATCTTTGGTAAAGCCAAATTGATTTGTCAAATATGAGGCGTTATACTCATGCAGGTCCTGTCGTACCTTGTTGAGTTATAAAATATTCGAGAAAACCAGTGTTATCTGGTAATAGCTCATGAAAGAAATGAAATTTCTTTACATAGCCTCCACTCAAAAAACGTATTTTAGAGGAGTTGAAATGTCTTTCAAGTGGTTGCTACCACATTCTTTAAAGCATTCAAAGTTACCTTATCATTTCGCCTGTCGTCGAATGATAAATGATTTAGATGCTAAGACATGATTGTCTGTACTATCATTCGCCTGTCGTCGATTGATAAGAGCATTTTGATATTATGGCATTGACCGGATGAGATATTCCCGGGTCAAAAGACGATGCTTGATTTATAATCGCATAGCATTTGGATTCTCTCTGAGAATATATTTCGCGATTAATCCGAAATTCATGCCACTAATGCTCACTTTGAAAGACTAGTATGTGTAAAGATCACGAAATGAACTCGTAGAATTCTGGTAAAGAATTGAAGGAGTTATTGTGGACTTATCCAACCATAAAACGGACCATAAATATAAATGGTTATGGTTGATGCATCGACAATAAGGTCACATTTTATTGTTGTCCACAGAAATGCAGCATTTTCCAAACTTTTAGCCCTATCATTAAGTTGATGGCTCATGATCCGGATTATCCTGAAAAGTCTAGTCGACTTGATAATTCCGAAGAGTAATAATCGAAATTTCGATTTGAATTACTTGAGTTTGGAAATTCAAATTGAACATCCTGTCGATTATGTTCAGACCCAAATGGACTCACGGAAAGTTTGTTGATGCGACTGCAAATGATTGCACGCACATCTTGGTCTTGCGCACCAATATTTATATTTCCGTGTGGGTTATGCTATTTTGCTGCATTGGTCCGTTATGAGGCCCATAGACACTCAAACACCATATGCGTACCAGCTGGTTACTGGTTATGAGCCAGAAGTCTCATAATAACGCGTGTTTAGAGTGATTAATTAATATTTTGATTGAGCCGCTATAGCGTTCAAAATATGGACCTCTGAAGGGGACATAAGTCGATTATGAATCTCCTGTCTATCATTTGATAGAGTAACCTTGGCAAGCGATCTCTTTACCGCATGATATGCGAAAGTGACATCGCTAAGACTGTTCTCCCCGTCGTTAGGGGGAGATTTGCACGTTACCGTTGATAAGGAACGACGTGAAGTAACGTGGCATAACCCACTCAGTCTTAGCTTGATCCCCAAAACTGCACTTAGTGATAAGTAAGTGCATAGACTCCCTCAAGTCTAACTAAATGCCAGACGCATTTAATGACTTTATGAGATGTCACGAGATCATTTATACCAGCTGCAAAATGCTTGCAAGGATAGACGTCCCTGTCGGACGTCGTGTTCCTGTCGTAACACGTTGCTTTGGCCGAACCCGCCAAGCAAAGGACGCTGCCGTCGGCCGTCAGTCTGTCGTCCTTCCTAAGATATGAGGAAGTTGACCGGTTCTTAATTCGTTCAGCCCCAGAGGTGGTGAACTGAAACTCGTTCGTCGCACGAGATTATAAAGGATCAAGGAGATGTGTGATTTCCTCCTCATCCTAAGAATCTCAAAATATCTGTCGATCATGATATCTTAGACGATATTGAAGCGAAACGAGACTGTCATTGATTACTTGTTCATATATTCGGTGACGACTGATAATATGAACAAATTATGATAGGGAACCATGTACCGTTGCCTGAAGTCAACGTAGAATAGACTGTACTAATGGAAACTTGCAATCCAAGTAGACTCCTTAGCGAAAGTGTGTTCGGACCTGTAGCTCCAACGCCACCAATGTTAAACTAGTTTGTTTATTTGGTTATTCGTAAGGAAAAGTGATGAGAATAATGAGATTGTAGAATGCTCGCCTAGTAGCGCAAGGCTTCTCTCACATCTTGGAATTGGTTACGAGATGGGTTATTTCCTCGTAATGGACGTTATAACGGTCCCCTACTTTATCAGTTTAGTAGTTTCCCAAAAACTGATTATGCAGCATGTGATTGTGGTCACTGTTTTATCTCTATGGGGATTTAGACAAAGAGATATAGATGAAGGTCCCTGTGTGACTTCATGTGCTTAAATCAAGTAGTTTCTGACCATGGAACACGATCTCAATTGACTGAGACGTTCACTATATGGATTAATATAATCCGAGCGGATGTGGTATACCGCCTAAGTGAGTACTTGATTAGCTTGGGATACTTGAACAAGTATTATGCCCTTGCGTGTTTTATTACGCGATCCATTTTTGGATTTGCCTTCGAGATGAAGGATCTTGGGAAGAAACGGTAGTGACTCGGCCTGATGATCGACTCCCGTAAAGATTGAATCTAAGTCCATGATTCAGACTACACCCAGAAGGTGTTATGACGTTGTATTCATCATGACGCTAAGTCGTCAGATTCTCCCATGATCGTTCGATCACTAGACATTGATATAGACCCATTCCGTCCCTGATGTGACGATGAAGAGATATTGAACCATGATGTTCATATCTAAGTACAATAAGCGCATTATTGTACTTGGTCTAATGTGCTAGGACGAACATCTCGTATGCTGTGAATGGTATAGCTCGACACAGCATCGCGCTAACACGCTGCCATCGAAATGGCATAAAAGACATTTTCCCATTACCTTAAGGTAATTGTGGATGAGGGCTTGTCTTATCCCATTTGCGTCATCGAGTGTACCTACCCCCTTCGGTACTCGAATTAACGCAACCCTTTTTCGGTTATACCGATGCCGGTTACTTATCAGACCCGCATAAGGGATATTCCTAATATGGTATGTCTTTACCATTAGGAATAAGGCGACATCTTGGAGGTCTTGGAATGACTCCAAGTGAATCACTCTGATCTATTCGTGCTCTATGAGACGACTAGAGAGTGTATATGACTTCGAGCTAGTATTAGTCATATTTGAATTACATATGTTCTGTCTCACGATCCAGATAAAACACTTGTCATAGAAGACAACTTGTTGTTATTGATCAAGAGAGACATGACTACATTATGCTATTTAGCATTTCTCGCCGAAATTAATCTTCACAAATGAAGTTTAAGAGCATCCAGTTGAATGCTCGTTCTATTACAGGTTAGATTTTCTTGCATCCAGTCGTATGTAAGTAAATGAGGCATCCAGTCGAATGCTCGTACTCTTTCTTGGAATATGAAATCTTTGCACCCAGTCGTGTGCAAGTGAGGGGGAGCATCCAGGTGAATGCTTATTGCACTAATTACTACTTAGTCGAAATCTTCGCACCCTGTCGTGTGCAAGCGAGGGGGAGCATCCAGTCGCATGCTCGTGTACTCTTTTTGTCCTTAGACCAAGGTTTTTTCCCACTGGGTTTTCCTTGGCAAGGTTTTTAGCGAGACACGTTCCTATCATATCTCACTTACGATTGCCGAAATTAGGGGGAGTATCCTGTTGTATACTTCTTACCACTGTGTACTCTTTTGTCCTTCGACTAGAGGTTTTTTCCCACTGGGTTTACTCTAGCAAGGTTTTGATGAGGCACCTGTTTTGTGGTTGATCCCCTACTACTACCACTGTTGCACTCTTTTTCCTTCGATCAGAGATTTTCCCATTGGGTTTGCTCTGGCAAGGTTTTGATGAGGCACACTGTTTTGTGGTTAGTTACTTACATGATATTTCGGCATATATCATTCGGCTACACAGTTTCTCCTAGGTACCGGTTTTGTCCCACACTGGGTTTTCCGGCCCTAAGGTTTTTATGTGTTTAGCACTGCGAATGAACTCGACTCAGATCGACTGCATGAAGACGAAGAATTCAAGACGTCCAAAGGGGGAGTGTTGTAAGATATTATTGGACTATTGGGCTTGTACTTTATGGGCCCAAGTGGGCTTGTAACCCTACCCCTCTATCTATATAAAGAGGGTTAGGGGTCTTCTATTTGATGATTCATTCATACATTATGATTAATAAAGTCTCCCTTATTGTTGTCTCTCATACCTCTCTCTATATCTATACATATCTCTATATATATCTATAACGAACTAATATGTCACACAACATGTATCAAATTTTAAACAAAATTCGCCGTTTTGAAAACTAAGTATATATGTTTTTATGTACTAATGATTCTCCCCAATATTAAATAGGGGTGTAGACAAACAAACCAAACTGATCAGACTGACTGGATGGTACACAAAACTAATTAATAATTGGTTTGATTTGTTATATAAATTCAACTAATGTTAATTGAGAGCAAAACCAGAGGTTATTGACCTCGTGTTATCTATGCTGCAAACCAAAAGTTAGAGACAATTTCTTAATCAATGACTAAAATAATTTTGTTGTCCTTAATCTATATATTTGAATCTCCAAAAAACAATCCGGTACCAAAATTAAGGGAGAACATTATTCCGTCTCAATATTTAAATACATAATAACGTGATCTCCTAATATTGTTAATAAATTTGATTTGGAAACCGTTTTTTGTTGTTTCTAAATATATAGGGTTAGGGACGAAGAAAATATTTTAGTCTCTAAATATTTATCTTTAGGACTAATAATTTGGTCCATAATTATATTATTAAGAGACCGATTTAGGTTTTACCTTCAAATTTTGGTCTCTAATTTATAATGGAAAAATTTTAAGTCGGATCACAAATTCTATCAAACGAAATCATAGTTGTTATGGTAACAAATTCACTCTTTGTACTAAATATTAAATCGAATAAACTATATTTGTGATTTGTTTGAGTAAACATGTATAACGCTAATTAATATTTCCTGGCCATTTATAAGCGCTCGAAGGAATCTGTGTATCAGGTAAGAAATTATTTGTTCATCTGAGACACTACAAGAAATAAGAAAAAAGTGAATTTGTGACCATAACAAAAATGGTTTGGTTACTTGTATAGAATAAATGTGGCCGGCAATATTCCTAATTGTGAAAATTAAGAACCGGACTGTTATTTTTTCCCGATGAGCCTACGAAACTTGCTGGTCACGTCCGTATATAATTACCCAAGAAACAAAATTACAATAATGACAAAAATAATTTATTTGTCAATACACAGATAAAAATCACCTGAGAAGCAAGAAGGACAGCACCCTTGGAAATATATAAAGTAAAATTACTAGTGAGGTTGAAACTTCCAGTTAGCCAATTTCCAGCAGGAACGATGAGCTGTGCTCCACCGTCCGATGAATATTTACTGAGATGATTAATCGCTGATTGAAAAGCCTTTGTGTTTAACGTTTTGCCATCACCCACACCTCCAAACTCGGTTAAAACTGCGCTGTGCTTTCGACAATTTAGCGCCTCGTAATTTTGCGCTTGTGATTTTTCGAATAGGCCAATTATCAAACTGGCAAAGAAGATGACTTCTGTCGCCTGTAGTAAAAGAAAAATCGAAGTGTATGCTGAAGAGAAAGTCTAGTTTGAGTTTAAGAAAAATGGAAACCATTAAGCTTAAAATTCATAGGTTTTCCATGGCCAAAGAACTTAAGTTTTAAGTCCATAAAAAACAAATAATAAATATAGATTTGATTTCAAATACATTAAACAGAATAAACCCTTTGTGTTTGTTTCATGGATAAAATTATCAAACCAATGAAAAGGCTATGGTGTTAGGTTTCAAATATTATCTGTCAAATATATGTGTTAGGGAATAACAATTTATTTACCTCAAAATTATAATCACTTCAATCCAACTATTGATCGGTATGCATTCAAGGGGGAAAACGAAAAAATGGCCAAAACGAAGTCATACTGTCCTAACAAATTGTTATTTTAACCCAAACAAACATCATATGTTTTTTCTAGAAATATCCAATAATCGTGTCTAAACAACAATCGTCTCCATACAAGCAAGCACAACGAAAAATTCGTATCAAATGAGAAAACAAGTAAAAAGTACGAACGTGAATTGGATAGGATTTTCGAGGAAGCAATGCCATTGGATGAATTGGTTCTGTTCTGGTGGATAAAGATAGAAAAGTAGGAAATATTTAGCTTTATTTATAGTTGTATGAGATGGTCCGATGGGGAAGAGAATTTATAAGAAATTGTAAATGTATGCATGATAATCGAGTCATTCAGGGATCAGAACAAATACAGGGATTTTGTTTTTAAAAATTTATCACCATAAATATGAATTACTATTAAAGGACAATAATTAGTAACACTAATTCTAACTTGCGGACGTCAACTGTTAAATGTTTTTAACCCACAAAATTCGATGCCCTGAAACTCTTTTGAGTTACAGATTCAATGTAAATAATGTTATTTGCGTGTGACGATTCAAATTATTCGTATAGAATATGCCATTTAATAAGGACTATATAATTAAGAATTTAAGATCACGTATATTTATTATCAGAATGTATTCAAGCTTGGAGCCACTGAATACTTCAGCAAAATATAATTTAGTTATTTGATTACATGTACTTACAGACAGTTACTTTTAGTCATATTAAGGCATAAAAGAATCATACTCTTGGCACTTATTTCATGACATTCAAATAATAAATTTCTGGGATGACTTTTTGCAAATATGAAATGTATATAATGTGATTACAAGAGTTAAATTTAACTCATATGTGAAGAATAACTGTTGGAAAAAGACTTTGTTTTTAGTTGTTTTGAATTCAATTTAATTAATAGTTAGTTTCAAAACTTTATTATCCTCGTTAACATTGGCTGTGTCAATGAGTTATATAAGAATGCATAAAAGTATGGCCTTTTTCATCGGTTTTAAAGAAACTGTTTAACAGTTAGCTCGTATGATTTTGATTCTTTTCGGTATCATTTTCATTATGATCATTTGTTAGGGTTTGTACTTGATACTTACATCTTTAAGAAAATTGTTTTATGTTGTGTCTTCATTTATTTTTCTGTAAAAACTATTGTATTTAACACCACCACACCCATTATTAACTAATGAAGTAACTTAATCACATTAATAATTACAGGTTTGGGTAATTGGGTCAGGAAAATAATGACAATTTTCTTTGAAAACATTACAAAGTAATTAAACTCTGTAATGACTTTAAATGTCTAAAGTTTAAACTCAAGTGATCCAAACACGTGAACAAAACGCAAGAATACACCGGTAAAGTAATGTTTTAAGGTAATAATCTCGATTATACAATAATTTCTTCCGGTCCGGACTTGTACCAATGGACTAAAGTAACAACCTTGCTAAATACATTAAATAATAAAGAAAATTGAATCCTTAAGGGCCCAATATAAATATAAAGTTATAATTACTGGATTTCATTGAGAATATATATATATATATATATATATATATATATATATATATATATATATATATATATTGAGTCATTCAGGGCAAATATTCTACAATTATACTTAATTATATATTATATTTCGATGATAACCAACGAGAATTTTAATTATACAACAAATATTGTTATACTAACATTTACAATTAGTTTGTTTCAGATCAATATATACATGTTCATAATCGACAAATATAAAGAACATTATCAAGGAATAAAACAAATGGATTAGAAGTGTTACCTTGCTAAAGTGACATCATGTAACCGGGTAATTGGGAATTAAACCGTTGAAGAAACCAACCGGTTAAAGAATTTTCAACCGGTTAACGTTTTGTTTATGGAAAGTGAGGATGCAATTCAAAATTATTCCAAAAATACAATGGCCCGTTGGATGATATACTAAAACACTTACTCTTGATATTTGAAAATCCTAAATCACTATAAATATCATGATTTTGAGAAGATATTTGCTTGACTAAACAACTGAGGTGTTAGAAAGGTGCAAGTGATCATATTGCAACTACTTTAACTTTCTCATTTACTTATGGAATGGAGTGATTTGAATTGGAGAAGATTCCTTAACTGAAGGACTATAAATCTGAGAACGATCCAAGTTGAAAATGCAAATCAATGCGGAGATATTGGTTCAGAAATGGTCAACTTGGTACATTGCAATGGTCATATCTATTTCATTTGTTTATAGAAAAGAGTAATCAAATTGAAGGATCTTCCTAGAGTGTAGGACTACAAAATTGAATCAGATGTCAAATTCAAGAAACGAATCAATAAGGAGGTATTCACTCTTCAACATGCCAACCGGAAAAGCTTACGCACAACCCGAATTAACTGGTTAAAAGAAGCTCAACTGGTTGGAGAAGCCTGTTTTTTTGAATTTTAAATGATAAGCAAACATAAGTCGTCGTCGTGGTGGTGGGAACCGATTGGATTTATATGTTTACTTTGGATATAATTCAGCTTTTTAGCCTATGCAATACCAATGTATAATCGTATATTATGGTATTAATTCTTATATTAATATGTTTTTCTATATTAAAGTAGCAACGTTTTTAATCTCTAACACAAAATATTTGCCACATCATCTCTTATCTAGCACTCAAACAAGTCTAATTTCACTACAAGAAAAAGTTCATTTAAGATCATAATTTTTTTTCGGTTATGTTGCTAAAATGGTTGTGGCTAAATTTTAGCAACAATTCAGTAACAAATTATGTTGCTATTTGTTGCTAAACTTGCTAAAATTTAGCCACAACCACTTTAGCAACATGACCGAAAAAAAATTATAATATTAAATGAACTTTTTTCTTCTAGAACAAAAAATCCAACTTTAATTAACGTTTGACACAAGGGGTGTACTTATCTTATACCAATTTAGTTGCTCTTAGAGCATTTCCAAACGTTATTTTATCTAGTGTGTTAGTGTGAGAGTTTCTATAAAGGTTAATCACTTTAGTGGACTTATAGGTGACACTTTTATTTGTGTTAGATTTTAGTTTCTATGTTAACGGTAGCAAATACCTTATAAGTTGAGGTGGTCAATTTATTTAGAATAAAAGCCAAGTTTAGCCTCAATGTTATATCTATACTATTAATTTATGTGAGGAGAACTTATAAAAGTTTGAAATAATTATTTATAAAAAAGTCATATTAATTTACAAAATTACAAAATAGTAGTAGACAACTTTTATAGGAGAATTAAAAGAAAAATAAATGTCTTCTAATTATTAACTTCATCATCAAATTCATCATCTCTCTCTTACAACCATAATTGTTACTCCCTTCATAAAAGATTATAACATAACGACTTACATATATTTTTTTGGATTTACACCCATTGGATGGGCAGATCCGCTAGTTATTTACTATGTACCGACATATCATACGGATCTAAAGTATCTATTGTGATGTTCACTCTTAACCTAACTTTAACATTTTCTAAAAGTTTTTTTTTTCTATGTGGCTAGTTATAACTACTCAAATTAACATTCGATGCTCTTATAGAGTGATGAACAAAAATGGACACCTCATCATGCCTAACATAATTGATGTAGAGGTAAAAAATAATTTTTGTTAAGTTATGACACTAAAATTATTTCTAACACATGCATTAAAAATGCTCTAAGATATATTTTCACGACTTGCATGAGTCCAAGCAAGATACATAACATTATTAAATTTAAAAGATGTAATTGATCGAGTACCATCATTATACCTAGCCATACCATTCGGATATTCCTCCATTACAACGAGCAAGCGATCAATAAAATAGAAGCATACAACCTCACAAAATCAAGAAATAAAATGTCAAATGCAACAAAACCCAAAGCCGATAGAGGCAACTGAGATTATTGTTTGGGGAGCCTAAAACTTCGCTCTAATACCATGTAAAAAAAAAGGATTAAAACGTGTGTGTATCTAGTACATAAACACACAATGTATTCATATCAAAACATTCATTATTACATGATTGGTCCTCAAATTTAATAACAAATTACATAATTATCATTGTCCAAAATAGATATTAATTATAACAAGAATATTATCACTACTTTTTTTTAGTTGATTTTGACAATTTTATTCCTTCTAGATAACATCCTTACATTGGAGTCTAAAATATTAAGGACAAAAATGAGAAATGTTACTATTATTTTATTCCATTTTAAAAGAGTGTTTTATTTGATACATCACAAAATAGAATACTGCCCTAATAAATTGGAACCGAGTAAGTATATCTTTTCTTAAACTTTTTTTTTATCTTAAAAATCAAAAATCAAAAACCAATATTTAGAGCAACCGCATTAACAAGTTTAATCATTTCCTTAAATGTAACATATTTTATATGTTTTAAGCAACCATTATTACACAAAATTCCAGCTTACTTATTAATTTCCTTATAATAACCCAACATTATTTCTTTATATTTGTTTATTATCATTTAATAATCATAACAATATTCCAAACACAAAATTATGTTTTGAGTTATTAGATTCAGATGCTCTTACATATGTAGAGTTACAATCGAATCCAACAATAATTGGAATAGAAAAAACTTAATAAAAAAAAACCAAATAAGTGTCACGCCGTGCCTCATCCAAATCATACTGAAGTGGTAAAAGTTGAAATAAGACGATGATACTTAGAAAGTCGTATTGGATACTTGAAATGACGTAGTGTGCCGCTATCTACCACTATCTATAAAGGATACTCCAAAAAAAAATATGAATTACCCGTGCTATCTAAAATTAACTCAATAGCGAGGAAGGGAAGAGTTTTTTATGCACATTGGAATGATTACTTAACCATTTAAGATTAAATTTAATGCCATACTCTAAATTGATTACCACATTTAAGAAATATAAATGGCTAGTGGGGAGTTATATGTCTACATAGTACTCCCGTTTATGCCAATTTGCCATGGACTTGTCAACCAAAGTATTAATATTTGTCCTAAACGGGTTTGTACTTAATTAATATATTGAGATATTAAAATAGTTTATAATTAAAATATGATGGTGCTAGTGAAACTTAGCATGTCCAATGTGATAAAAATATACAGGATATATTTGGCTTGTGTTTACGTAAAAACTAATAGGTGATTTCTTGATTATTTGGCATCATGTATATAGTGAAAACTATTCCATCGAATGTGGATGTTGTTAGCCAATACTTGTTGAGAAATGGTTTATATACCGAAAACTTGCACATAACTAATACACTTAATAATTGTGGAAAGTGGCTATCGGTAGGCTGAGGGACTTCTTAGTGATTTATGAGAAGTTCATGGATTTTCATTGTAAAATTATGAAATCATTTAACTCTATGCGGCGTAATTGTGTGAATGCGGTCTAATCGTGTAAATGCAGTGTGCACATATCACTACTCTTAATTATAACTACGTAGATTTTGAGCAATTGTAACCACCTTCACGGTTTCCTACCTCCCACATCACAAACTTGTTTCTCATTATTCTACGTGTAAATTTTAGAATTCTTTCACTTTTTTCACATTCCAACATTTTCGTTTTCCGCCTTATTACCATGCCATTTAACTATGTACTCTAGAGCGGACCGGTATAAAATCCAATTTTCTTGACTAACTTTTGTCTTGTAAGTAGGACTTATAAGGAGACGAAACGAGACGAAAATGGTCTATTTCGTTTCGTTTAGTTTTGATTTTTACACCATACTATTGATTTTTTGCGATTTTGTACACTATACTACCAGATTATTTAATTAGTACACCATACTACCACTTTTCGGTGATTTTATAAACTTCCGTATAACAATTTCCGTCCACTCGACTTTCACATATTATAACTACATTTTTTCTTTCGTAATATCGGTTGCATATCTTGATCCATGTAGCTTTACTAATCTCAAACTTATCATTCTCATTCCATACAAAATATTAATTAAGTACAAACCCGTTTAAAATTTCAAGTGTAGCCTGAATTTAAGGACAAATGATGAAATATTTTTTATCACATATTCTTTTTGGACGTAATTTTTAATTTTATTAGACAGAAGTGTATAGAATCACTAAAAAGTCGTAGTATGATATAAAAAATCGTAAAAAACCAATAGTACGGACCGTAGGGCTGGGCGAAAACCCGAAAAACCGAACCGAAAAAGACCGAAACCGAAAAGCCGAAACTTTTTGGGTTCGGTTTCGGTTTACAATAAAACCAGACCGGAAAAAATCGAAAAAAACCGAGAAAAAGACCGAAAACTGAAAATAAAACCGAAAAATAACCAAAAACCCCCGAAGAAAATCCGATGAAAAACGAAAGACCGAAAAAGACCGAACCGAGAAATCTGCTCGTTTTCGGTACCGGTTTTGGTTTACAATAAAACCGGACCAAAAAAGCCGAAAAACCGGAAAAAAACGAAAAAGACTGAAAACCGAAAATAAAACCGGAAAATATCCGAAAAGACCGAAAAAGTTCGAAAAAAAAAACGATGAAAAACCGAAAGACCGAAACCGGACCAAAACAAACCGGTTCGATTCGGTCTAAAAAAATAAAAAGACCGAAACCTTAAAAATCTGCTCGTTTTCGATACGGGTTTACAAAAACCGGACCGAACACAGGGCTAACGGTGTACAAAATTGCAAAAAAAAAAAACGACTCTGAACAATATATAGAAACTATACGACCCTGCAAGCTTGCCTTCCTAAAACAGTCAGTCAAAGTTAGTACTAACACTGTTATATATATATATATATATATAAGTTATATATAAGTAATATATAGATATAGAGGGAGAGAGATGGCGTACTTATTATTATTATTATTATTATTATTATTTATCTCTTTCCTTTTATCCACCTCTCTTTCAGGTATTTTAAATCAATTTCTCTCACTTTTTTATTTTCTACTTTATTAAATTTACCGCTATTGGTATTTGCAACACTTCATTTCACTGTCCCCTGTTTTTACCTCGTCTTCAATTTCATTAATAAAAAAAAAACTTGGATGTAATATAAACTTACACTGCTAAGAAAATAAAATAAAGAAATCGGACTTTCTTCTACGCACTTCGGAAATCTTGTTGTAACTTTTCCGCATATTGTGGAAGCAATCGATAATCTTTTCGTGATTTTAAACGTTTGTCTTCAATACGGAGAAGACTGACTTCTGTGACCGGGACGTCACTTTGTTTGTTATAAAAACCTTGGGGTTGAATTGCATGTTTATATTTTTTTTTGTAATCCTCAAATTTTCAGCAAAATATAAGGAAATTTTTCGATTTTTTCACAATATGGGAGGTGCTTTAGTCCCTATTATGGAGACTTACGGCTTTTAGGTGAGGAGTTAGCTTTAAAAGATGGTAAAACCCGAGCAGTAAATAAATTGATTTTCACTTGCTTAATTACCTTAATCTTTCGAAATTGAAAATTCACGTGTGTTCTTTTGATTCTCAAGTTTTATTTAAGATTTGGTACATATAAAACATAGGGCATCAAAGTTAAAAAAACAAAGAGTAAACATATGTATCTAAGTTTAAAAGAGATTTTAACCATGGGTTTTTGATAATTAAGTCTCAAATTATGTACTAAAGGATCATTTTTCCCTAATGATATCGCTTAGCGTTTTTTAATCGGTTAATATAAAAGTTCAACACCGCTTTTTCTTTTCTTTCTTTCTTTCTATTTGATCTTGTAATGGAATGCTATATTGTTTGCTACTAAAATATTAACCAGTGTTTACATTTTTGATGAGCAAGGACTATGATTTAGTGTGATTGTTTATTTGCAGCTTCTTTTGCTCATCTTTTTTCGGCTAATAGTTGTGCGCCACTTGACTTGCTTAAAATCTTATTATTTTTAATTTTATTGGCCTGGATTAACCTAGTATTTTGGCGAGGCTCGAGTATGTTGGTTTATTTACTTTAATGCTGCTGTGAAACAACCCTAATATGATATTTCTGTCAATAACTTAATTAGAATCTTGTCGCACAATCTAATCCTTAAGCTTTAAATTGATGAAATATTCCTTGGCGTATTTTTTCAAATTATACAAGGGCCAAAGTCTTGTTAAGATTTGTTCAGCAAGTCGTCAGTTTTTATTTTTAGGGTTTTATCTTAGTACTTTGCCTTTTCTCTATACCACATTACCATCATAGTATATGTGCGTTTATTTGTGATTTCTTGGCCTGAAAGAAACCTTACACACATCTGAATATAACCCGAAGCTGTTTGAGGATGTATAAGATTTTTCTTCTTTTAATATTCTTAGTTTTGGTGATTTGTCTTAGGAGAGAAGTTTATGCAGTAGTAACTTTGTTTTTGTCATTATATGAGGTGATACTTTATTTTCCCTATGTGGCTTCTTGAAGTTGAACATATTTTTGTCTACAATATGTGTCATGTGATGTTCGGATCTGATTAATTCCCACTACATATTTGTTATCGATGAGTGTATTTTTGTATGCAGCTCCGCAAGATTTGAGATCACTAGAATCGGTTCCTGATCTTGAGAAATCAATGTACATTGATGTGGCTGGATATCCTTGCGTTCGACTTCTTAATCTGTCTGGGGAGATTGGTTGCGCAAGTAGGTATTAAATAAGTATAACCTCGATACTATTTTAGGAAATCAATATCTTCTAAATCATTTTGTATGTATCTATGAGCTTTTTTAAGGAACCGAATTTTTTATGTAACCCCAGATCCTGGACGTGAGAAGGTTATTATTCCTCCTGTAAGGTTCAGTAGTGCTGATAAGCTGTCTCAGTTATCTGCAATATTGGTGCCAATAAATGATCTCGAAAGTTTGTTCCACAGGTATGTGAACTTGGTTGTTTGTGGGTTTCTTTTAACAAAAGGGTTGGTGTTGTATCTTTTCTTGCATGGATGCCAGTTAAGTTGTTCTTTGTACTGGTCTATCTCTCGAATAATTGATCTCACCATTATACAATAAGCTTATCTTTGATTCCATCATATCTCTTAATTATACTGTGGGCAACACGACTATCTTTTGAGCACAAAGTGCAATCACTTTCAAATGATCTTCAATTAGATTTTGTAATATGCTGCTTCTTTATTACCGAATCTAAACATTAGTTCAAAACACCCGATGCTCTTTATTTTTGGTATGATCTCATTCTGTCATACTGGGTTTTTATTCGGCGTTAAATCTTTTTACCATTATTATTCAGAATATCAAATGATCTGGATTTTGCAAAACATGTGGGTGGTGTTCTAGTTGAATCAGCGCCTGAGTTAGGAAGAGACTCTAAAGGTATGTTAAGTTCCCCCCCTCCCTCTTCTTCTCTCTTATTCTAGGATTGTACAATAACATGCATAGTGACAAAATTATTTTCCCGTATATTAGGATTTTCTCCCGATGAGAAGTTCCCGCAAGCTGAATTCTCTCCTTACTTTGACAGAAAGTATCAATGGAACCCAACGGTATGTCACGAACTATTTCTGTGTTTCTTTTCTTTTCTTTGTCTTGTTCTTGTATGTTTACTAGATTAAGAGATTATTCAGGCAGTAGTTCCTGAAATATGATTTGAATTTTGAACGTATACAACACAAATATAACTCGAAGTTGAGCATGTGTCGTAATAAGATATGAACATCATATGTTTTACTGAAATTTAGTTTTTAATTTATGAGAAACGACAAATCTTATATTCTTAATACGTTTGTTTCCAGTTGGCAACTTATTTTGCTACACACTTCTTTTGATCGGATGTTCTTTCTTCGAGCTCAATCCATTTTGAACTAATACTACATTACAATATTTCTCTGCATTGGCGCATATGCTGAAGTGAAAGGCTTACCTGAGTAGATAATTTATGGAAATTTTAACTGGTTTTCGTATAAATTATATGATTTTGTTAAGTCCTGACCATAGTTACGGGGAAACTCATTTCTCTTTTCAAAAATCCCATTTCCTGTTTCTCGTGTCCGGCTTCCTATTATTTTACTTGTGAATTTTAGATTTTTTTAAATTTTGTAACGTTTCACTTTTCCGTTTCTTGTTTGGTATCCCGTTTCTGTTCGTTTCCAATTATGGCAACTATGGTCCTGACCATGTGGTTTCTGAAATTCTGAAAGAAAACCTGAATCCACATATTATTAATGTTTCCCTGTTAAAGAGGACTTATTGGCACTACACTACCAAGTATTAATATGTATCTATTCAGGATTAAATTCATGTTAATCTTATTAATACTTGCTGCATTATTTATGTGTTACTTAGAATCTCGTTGTTTCACATCTTGTGCCCTTTCTTTCATGCCAACTTTTTCAGTCCTAACAATAATACTTGGTGGTGTAACTGTACTTATTCAAAATCTTTCTTTATTTTCGTCAGACCCATAGTACACATACCCTTTATTAGTTTTTAAACTTCTATTTAGTTGATATCTAGTTATTACTATATTCCTTATTCTTGAAATTGCATAAAATGGTAGTATCCTGGCAAATGGCTTTGCGAAGGAAATACGTAAGTGATATCATTATGGATTAAAAACTTGATCAATTGAGGAATAATATGATGAATCAATGGTTGAATTCGATTTTAGTAAAGGTAAGATGATCCAATTAGAAACTAAAAGAGCTAAATTTTTGAAGTATGGAAGGCTTGGTGGCAATAGTTGATGAAGAAGAACGATGTCAAGATTGGGAGAAATTATACGACATCTTTACAACACCACCATGATCCCTGCTATTTCGTAATAATTACAAGATTATACACCTTAGAAATTAGATAATCGACTTTTGCCGAGGGATTTGCCATGATACTATGCATTACAGTCTATGCATGCATGCATGCATGTATGCATGTATGTATGACATGATGGGAAGTGGGTTTACTGTGTACAATTGGTTATGTATGTAGTTGACGCTTTTCGGATGAGTGGGTGGGCCTATTCTTCTTTTATTTTGGCTATTTATGTATGCTTGGTTGCTACCATTTAGTACCATTAAGAATCTAAAATTTAAATTGGACATTAAAATTTTATAGTAACATACAGAATTAGCGATTTGTTGCTTTTATGTTACTGTCATATTGTGTTGTGTGGATTTGAGTCATGAAAAAGCTTACGGGACTGGTGTCATATCATTTGAGTATCGAGTCCTGCATTAAATTTTGCTTCATGCAATTAAATTCTGTGTCATGGCTTTCCTTTCATTCTTACTATTGGAAGCTAAAAATTATTGCTTGTCAAATGCAGGGTTCTGGTATAATGTTGAAAAACTACAATTTTCCTGTATATCTTCTTTTAGAGGGCAGCTCATCGACTTTGTCCAAGGTTTAAATTTCCTCCAGAACTTACATCTTTCAGATAATCATGTTAATTCGGCTCTATTTCAGTGACTTGATTGCCTCTCTTTTATTATAGTATTCGCTCTATTTGGTTATTAGGAAACTTGCGCCGTCTTTGCTATTGTGAATTTATAAATCTGTATAATGGGATCAGAGCATTTGCCCATTTTTCCTTATCCATTCGTTTTTGAAAATTTGATGAGATACATTTGAATACTACTCAAGCTTCCGTATAATTTGGAGAACTATGGAAGCATGCTTGGTGATTCTTACAATTATAATTCCAATTTGGCAACGTATCTTATTTGACCTACGGTACTATAGTTCCCAAAGGCCAATGTGGAGGTTGTTTGTACTAGATTTAGAACCTTTACGTTGATCTTGTTAATGATACATTTGTTACATATCCTAGTTAGTTTTTACTTTTTACCAAAATAAACTTGTATGCGTCTTGGTGTAGTTATTTCTTTTGTGGCTTTGTACATTTAATGCTGTTTCACATCCAGATTGCAATAAAGAATGAAGGAAACCCAAAGGCTTATACTGAAGATGTAGTTGAATTTGATGTAGTGATGGAGGTTAGGATAAGTTAAAGTACCCTGATTATAGTTTTATTTATATACCTTCCTGAATAATCAATAGTAATAATTTGCCATGTATTTTTTTAAAATCAGACAACGAAAGAGGGAACTCATGATACGAAATCGTGTTTGCTAGAGGGAACTTGCCTTCCTTTAGGTGGCTACAGGTGAAGTTCTTATTCTATTTTGTCCACATGGTGGTCTTTTTGTTTTCATCAATATTAGTAAGCTTGTTCTCTCCTTCTGAACCAGAGTAGATTAACTGGCACAATATTGTAGTACTTCCCACATGTAGCACAACTCCAGAGCTTAAAAGAAAATTTCTAGGGCAATATGCTAGTACATATTGTTTAGGGAATCTTGAAGAAGAATTTAAAGCAGAGGAATAAAGCCGCTTTACCGGGAAATATTAGGAACTAATATTACCTTGCATTTTAAGCTAAATATTGTGTATTGGACATTTAACGTTCATGGTGATTCTTCTCTTTCCACACAACTTCTTCAGAACACCTACCATGATGATGAAATAATTTTATAAAGTTACATAGAATTTTCACCTTGCATTTCAAGCTTAAGACTGTGTACTAAATTTTTTTCAAGTTCATAGTAATTCTGCTCTTTCGACGCAACTTTTCAAAATTATCACCCACATGATGGTAAAATATTTCATCTGTTTGTGTCCCAAATTACAAGTGATTAGAGTTACAGTACTACACACGATCATTGTCTAGGAGAACTAGTGACTCTCAGAAAAGCACCAAATGTTACCGATGATGTATATTTTCAATTATCAGAATTCAAACTATCTAGAAGAAGTTTTACAGTGTTCTTCGTTCAACTTGCTTAATAGAATCTGGGTGACTGTTCTTTTAGTGGCCTACTTCTTTGTTCTGTGATATTCATATTCCTATCTTAGATGTAAAATTTGAGGAGTAATTTGTCCTCATGCAATATCTTGATATTAATGTCACTGTCATCTGACTCTACACTGTCTCTACAAGTCTGTTTTTACCCACCATATAACTGAGCATCATCTAATCCGAAGTTGGAAACAGAGTCAACTTTTTAAGCTTTTTTGGCAGAAACTCTTTAAGTGTCTTATTTTTTGAAATGCAATTTGCATAAACTACTACGGAGACCAGCAGACTTACAGTTCACGGAACAAAAGAAATGTAAATTCTCTAAGAAAAGATGTCAAATTCTTTTCCCTTGTTTTCGATGGTTGGTTATAAATAAAGATTGTCTTCATCTTTCATTTGACTTTTAAATCTATATTATGACGGGCAGTGTGTTGTCGGCTCTTCCACCAATCAGCAAATTTTACAGTCAATCTTCTAAGCATATTATACTAGCTATAGCATCTATGGATTCAGCGTCTTTTTTCCGTGACAAAAACCTTGGTGCAGATTCACATTTATCTGTGAGTTCTAAGTCTTCACATGCTTTCAGTATATAAGTGGATTATTTTTGGGAAAAGCTGAATGTTATATGATTTGCTGTTTAGGGATTGATCTCATTGCTGGTGGCAGTCGATGCCCTTTCGAGGGTTGGGGGTCTGAGTGAACTTAATAAGCAGGTGCGCACTGGAGCTAGTGCTGCCTTTTTTTCACTGTCAACATAAACTGTATTTTTACTAAGTTGAGTAAATTTGGCCATGTTGAACCTATCTGTGGATTACCTTTTAAAAAAAAATGGTTTTCTCTGATCCCTTTAATGTTACGTGTGATTAAATATGTATGGATTGTATTTTATTTTTAATTTTTTAATATTTGTTGGAATTTATGGCTTTTATTAGTATATGGTCAGCGGCTACTGAATAAAATAATAGAAAATTTTAAATATAAAAATCATATTGAGGGCCTTTGCCTTAGTGGTATCACTCCAACCTCTCCTTGGTGCCCTTTGTTACGATCTTAATATGGTAAAAGAACTGATTACGTAATTGATACCTGGTTCGTGTCTGCATAATCTTTTTGATGTGTATGCTTCTCGGCATCAACTTGGTTGGCAAGGAGTTCTTGGAGATTAGATCTTGTAAAGTAGCGGATTCCCTATATAAAAAGTGATGCTTCTTTCTTGCAGTTTATATGCCCCAGTATATACAATTATTGAAATGTATAAGATAACATCTGATGTTTCATTTACTAAGATGTTCATTAAAGTGTGCTTGTTTTCTCAAAAACTGGTTTCTTTTAGAAGTACTAAATATTCAGTTTCCTTTGGGGAAAAAATACATTTACTACGCCAAACTATAGTGCGGTTAACGATTTGGGTACCCACCTTTCAAATTTTCCAATTTAGGTACCACACTATAATAAATTTCCAATTTAGGTACCACCGTCTTAATAAATCACGAAATCATGTCACGTGACATTTGACAAACATTAATTTGAGAGGCTAATTTGACAATTTTGCACAAAAATATGTCATCCTAGAAAAACTTTTCCCCCAATTTCACACATAAAAAAATTTAGCATATAATCCAAATTTTTGTTATGTGTGAAATTGGGGAAAATATTTTTATAGGATGACATATTTTTATGCAAAATTGTCAAATTAGCCTCTCAAATTAATGTTTGTTAAATGTCACGTGACATGATTCCGTGATTTATTTAGACGGTGGTACCTAAATTGGAAAGTTATTATAGTGTGGTACCTAAATTGGAAAATTTGAAAGGTGGGTACCCAAATCGTTAAAAGCAGATAGTTTGGTGTACTAAACCTATAAAACCCCGTTTCCTTTGTATAAGTATGATATGTTTTGTTCTGCTGGATTTCCATCTTTGGTTTCTATTGTTTTATACTTTGAAATTCCTTTGATGCTTATTGTTTATGTGTTCCATCTTTATACCCCAGCTGGTTTTCGTAATTTTTACTGGAGAAGCCTGGGGTTACCTTGGCAGCCGAAGATTTCTACTTCAAATATCTGAGCCTCCCAGTTTCAGAAATCTAATTGATACGGTATATATTCATTGTTTACTTTACTGTTCTATTCCAGAGGACAAAATTGTTGCCAAGTTCATAGTTAACTGCTTAAGTTAAAAAATAATAATAATATAATTTTTAATACCTAGTTGTCTTTATTATATGGAAACTGCCATATTCTATCTAGAGTGTAGATTTTATGCTTGCTTGCATGTTCTAATCTACAAAATTGTTACTCAGTTCATTAACAACTAGCTTTAGGTAAAGAATCCAAATAACATTTTTATAGCCTGCTTGCCTTCTTTTTATATGTACAAGGAAAATGCACTACACAAGCTGAAATTATCATATTGGTAGGATGCAACTTTGGTGCACCCTAATATATATCAGTAATTTAAAGAAAAACATAATTCCAATATCAGTGGAGGGTAAAACTGTAGGACATGTGCATAAATGCGCTCCTTCATTTGGAGTCTTGGACAGTAGACTTTGTTAACCTTACTGAAATTTTCTGAGCTGATTATTGATGTTAAAATTGTGGATCAAGTGTATCAATGTTTGTCTTCTGAATTTCATATTGGGGAACTTTAAATTCTAAAATGTTTGATTTGAAGTGGAATTCCTTCTTGTGCTATGTGCCTTCAAATGAGTAATGATAAAATTAACTGTGGTTGCCATTTGTTTTCTGCTATAATTTAGCAGCAATTAAAAAATTGTTGATTCAGCGACTGTCTTGCTTTTTTCCATGGTTTGAGCGACAGAAAAATCTAAGGCATTTAAAGTTAAACTTTCACTTGGCCTGTTGGCAGTTTTCCTAGGTTTGGAGAAGGCTCTTATGCTTGAAATTAAATCTCAAGCTAGGATCTTGCGCCCCCGATGTTGGGACCCATTTTATGCCAAATTTTAGTGTGTTCTCTGCTGGAATTGTTAGTGTCTTTATGGGATATGGAATAATAGAAATGATTTATTAGCGTTTGAATATGTTTCAAGAATTAGTTAACCATAACAAAAATGTTAACTCAACACTATTTGCCTCAATGTTGTGAAAAATCTTTCTATGCTGATTATAAGTTTTAGAAGCTGCTATATATATAAATCATAGACATTTGTCTTCATGTTTTTTTTCTTCTTTTAAAAATTAGACTTACTATAGGACATGATGAACATTCTTTAGTGGTAACGGTATCTTTTGGCACCATGTGTAAATATCCAGTCAAGTGTCTTATTTAGTTTCATTGAAGCTCGTTTGCTTATAGATTTTCAAAAAGGTGATGAATTTGCTATTTTTTCTGTGTGATGACTTTCCATAGGTTGTCGAAGTTGGATCTGTGGGGAAGGGAACTAGACGGGGAATTAACAGTTTTTACGCTCATACCACTCAGGTAAAACTTCTTTTTAGATCACTGGCACATTGTCGTCAAGGTACCAACTATTAGTTTTCTATTGCATACGTTGTATGCCTGTTATATACATTTATTCTCATTATCTACACTTGAGTGCATCAGTATGCTCTGTTTTAGTTTCACAATGGGTTTATGTTTGTAAAATAGTTTATTTGGAAATGCCTTAAATATTATGCTAGATCGGATATTTAATGAGTAGCCGAGTTGTCCAGGCAGTTCGGACAGTCCATATGACCTACAATTCATCATACATTCATACGTCTTTCGCTGTCCAAGAGCCAATAATAAAATGACACGTATCGCCAATGAAACTCTACTCCCTCAATAAATGGCGAAGTAAATAATGGTGATGATCATCAAATATTGACTACTACATTTCGAGTCTTTGAGAGAATAAAGAGTCGGTATATTAAGTCAGCTAAGCCCATCAGTTAATGTTGTAATCAATATACGCTCATTAAGTGTCCCACGGATGAGACATTCTTTTTCTATTATCCGTAAGTTTGATGTAAAAAGTTGAGAGTGCTAAGTATTTGGGCTTTATTAAGTAGTCCAATTATTACCTTGCTCCATTAAATTATTATAGGCACGTCTATATATACTGATTTTGCTTAATTTTGCCAAAATGCACATGGTAAAGGTGCCTGTCTTTTGTGTCGATCTGAACATGCAAAGATTTCTGTGTTATTTCCCTTCCCCTTTTCTTTCTAATCAATAATTAACAGGTTTTGTCATTCCTCCACTATTAATTACTCTTTTACTTGCAGGCTTCAGCTGCCACAAATAAAACATTAAACGCCTTAAAACTCGCTCAAGATTCATTTCCCTCTGGTGATATTACGGTATCGACAGCAAATGCATCAAATCCTGGGATTCCTCCGTCATCGTTAATGACTTTTTTGAGGAAGGTTTGTAGTGTTGAGGCTGTCTTGATGTTTTTTTCAATTGATTAACTTAGCAACTTTCGGTTTTATATATCATTTTTTGCTGCTATATTTTGTTGTACTTAGACCTAGAAACTAAATGATTTTTCCTGAAACTAAAACTCATTAGTTCTGTACTTTCTTACTTTAACCGCTAAGATTTAAGACATCAACCATTATTGCTCGTCATTACATGAAGTTGCATATTGTCTTCTCATTCATAGTTTTCTTCTTTATTGCTACTTCCTCTGCCCCTTGTTTGTCTTGTATGAAACTAAGTGCCACCTTGACTTGTTAAATTCTTGTATCGAAATTGCCCAATGAAATTTTTCAAAAACTAATCACATAGTTTAATCACGTGTCCTATGTGATTAACGAATCACATAGTTTAATCACATATGTCCCATGTGATTAACTTTTGAAGATTTCATTTCGGCAATTTATATACGAGATTTTTGCAAGTTTAAGTTGCATGTAGTTTATAGAAGACACGTGGAGTACATCATTTTTTTTATGTGTAGGTTATCTAATAAGAACCAAGTACACGATATGAGATGATACATGTTTTTATTCTATTGGTGTAGGTTATCTATTAAAGACTAAGTCCCTCGATCTGGTCTGATCGGATCTGATCTAATCTGGTCTGGTCTGATCTGATATGTAATCTAGATGCACGCGTCCCTCTAATATCTGTAGGGGGTTTGCAATTTATATCTGTGAATGGAGTTAGCAACGCAATAGTTGAGTCTCCACTATAAGTCGTTGGGAATTGGGGAAAAAAGTATCTTCATTAGGTTTAAAGAAACAATTATTCTTGCTAGAGAGCATAAATATCATCTCTTGCCTGCCTATTTATTTGAAAGATATGTCTTCTGACCCCTGCCGTGCCTTTATCTACAATGATACCTTGTTCTATTGTAATTCCTTAAAAATCATTTTATCTTAGTTAAAACAGCTGAAAATGAAACTTGATATTGTTGTGTAAGGTGGATTGGTATTCTTGAGTAGAATGTAAGCATGATAGAGATGCAAAATTTCAATGCCAAACCTAAACCGCACATCAAATTAAGCTGTAGTCATCCATTTCGTTGTAGGAAACTGTAAAGTGTAAATAAGAAAACACATATTGGTGATATATTGAGTAGCGAAAGCGCCGGATGGGTATTTTAGTTTTTCAAAGTTCTAACATGTTGCTGTATTTATTTGCAGATTCCTCGGATTTCTGGATTTATTTTAGAAGATTTCGATAAATCATTCACAAATGAATTCTATCATAGCCATCTGGATGTTGTCTGTGAGTCTGATTTAATTTACGTCCTTCTTTGCATTCACTGTAGCCCTTTCTTTGCAACTTTTATACCTTTTGTAAGCTGCTATTAACTTTCTGTTATTATGTTTTCTTCCAGCAAATATTAATTCATCGTCTATAGTGGCTTCAGCTTCGCTCGTCGCCCGTACCTTGTACATTCTGGCCAGTGATAATACAGATATCAACACAACGGCTCTTAACTTGTTAAACGCTAATGTCTCTCTGGTTGAAGAACTTGTTAGTTGTTTGTTGACTTGTGATCCGGGATTATCATGTGATTTGCTAAAGCGATATATTTCACCCTCGGACAAATGTCCAAGCCACTACGTTGGTGTTGTTATGGGGGAACCTTCATCTACACCTTATGCTGGTTATGTCAAAGACGTTCCACGTTTTTTGTGGAACTTTTTGGCTGAGAAGACGTCATATCCTTCGAACAATATGAATTCTTCATGTCCAAAAAACTGCAGTAATGATGGAGAATTGTGTATTAAAGTTGAATCCGATGGAAAGGGAGTTTGTGTTGTCTCTTCAACAAGGTACGAAACATTAGTTCAGCTTGACCTCCCCAATTTGGCATTTTGATTGGTTGCACACATGAAAGTGTTTTTTTTCCTTTTCCTTCATAAAGCTGGACTGCATTTGTTTGACCAAACACAAAAATTGAGCTTTTTTGGTTTTTTGCTCTAAATATTTTAAACTGGATAACCTAAATTTTCTCTGAATATATAAACAACTTATCTTCGTCATGGTGCAACAAAACCGGCCCCTAGTTAAGCTTCTCGGGGTTTTTGGCCTAAGTAAGGTTAGAAGTTTTAAGCTTGATGAACATAATTTTTTTCCTCAACCTAAATATAATCTAACTTTTTAGCTCAAAAGCTGCAACTTAGATTTTTTTTTTTAGATGTGAAGCTTACACATGACTCTCTCTCCTTATATATTTCAGCTAGGATTTTTTATTTAATGAATCGATGTCAATTTTGTATCCTAGATTTGTGTTACAGCATCTTTATGTAGAGATTGCAACATCGACTTGTAAATTGTTGATGTGGTCATTTGAAGAAGATTTATCTATATGTTAAGATTGTTAAAAATGTACTGTCACCTGAAAGGGATTAGTTAAGAAAAAGATATAACAAATGTAAGTATGTAACATCAATCAACATGAAACATCACAATCTTTTCGTTTATATCGTAGTGTTCTGAGTTGTATGTATTATGTTTTTAATTCCAAAAGTTGAAGGTATCACTTTTGCGGGTATGACGCAGTTGTAGAAGTACCCCACACGGTATTTTTTTTTGACACTCTTTGTATCAACTCCATAATATGCAACGACTTAATGATTATACCAAATTTAGCCATGTAAGCAGATATAGCTGACTTGTATTACACGCGTCTAAATATTTCAGATATGTACCAGCATATTCAACTCGGCTGAAATTTGATTCCGGAAAATGGAAGGTTTTAGAGCCAAATTCCTCTGATCCCATGGGAATGATTGACCCTGTTTGGACAGAGAGCAATTGGAATGCTATTAAGCTGAGAGTATACACCAAAAATTATGCAACTTATGACTTTGTGATTTTGATAATTGGTATCGCAGTTACTATAATTGCCTACATTGCAATATTGTTCACTAGAGCCTTCATCGCCAAGGCTTTGAAGAGGGACTGAGCGGCTGACAGTTTGAACTTGATGATGTAATTTCATCTTTTAACAAACTATAGTTACTTTTTCGGATAAAACTTAATTGAAATGTGCCCCAAAAATGTGTGACTATGAGTTGGAAGGGGACAAGGCTCAATTGGATTGTATATTGTAGTGGTACAGTATATTAACATTTAAACTTCTTTTGCTACCGTAATGCTGGGTTGGATTGTTGTTGTGTTTATTATTTAGACTTTTTTTTATATAGTGCCGTTTGGTAACAACTTTTTTAGCTTTGTGCTTAAAAATTAGCTAGGGGTATTTGGTTTGTTAGCTTTACTAGCTTTTAAAAAGCTATCTGTCAAAAAGCTCAAAAGTCGGGGTTTTCTTTAGGTTTTTCACATAAATATTATAACAAATAAAAATTTATAAATAAAATATGTTTATATATTTACAAATCACTGATAAGTTAAAATAAGTAAATACTGACTTACCAATAAAAATAAGTTAGAAGTCACTTATAAGACAAAAAGCTAAGATGGGGCTAAACACTACAATGTAGATGGATTATGTGCACGGAATAAGAATTTAAATCTCGAGAAGGAATAAGAACTTCCGAAATATCAAAAACAAACACTATTTAAAACCCTAATAATTCTTTTTTATATATTTAAAACAAACACCAATTTTTGGAAGTTCTTATTCCTTCTGGAGATTTGAGTGAAGAATTAACATGTTTAATAACTTGTCGAGTATCGCTATTTCAATATTTAAGCATTAATTAGCGGGCATAATATTGTATCTCTATTTAATTTATCCCTGTCATTGCATAGGCTCATCGGCTACAATATGAAGTTAGTTTAGGCCAATAATTTTATAAAAATAATATTAATTATATTTACTTGTTGATTACCTGAACTAATATATTTATTCAGTTTCGATGGTTTTAGTACGTTTTTTCTTATTGAAAAGAACTATATTTAATAGCTAGATTTTGTTCTTATATGTGTTACCCACGCGTAGCGTGTGCGACACATAGTCACATATATATGTACTGGATGCTAGATTACTCATTCCAAATTTATATTTTGTAGCCTTAATTAGTAATTTTAGTTTCCGGTTTTTATCTTAGCATATCGATTAATTTTAGTGGTTCTATTACACTCTGTTTTTAATAGATATTTTTATCACGGTGTTGTTGGGCGTCACCATAAGGTTTGGTGTGGGCCAAAAAAAAGTTATTAGTACGGAGAATCATTTTTTTTTTTCCAATAAAGTCTTGAATGGGATTTTCCCGAAATAGATTACACACGTCTATATAAACTGGTCAGACTAGGTTTTCCACCATCAACCTTATTTTTTTATATCTTCTTATAAAATTAGGGTTTCTTATTTATCAATGCCTCCTCCATCTCCAGTATTCAAACTAGGTTTTTCTTTACCCTTATTCCTTTTTTTTTTTTTTACTTGTATACCTATTCCTGATTTTAGAGACGATCAAACTCTTCTCTTTGAAATAACCGACAAAATATTTTGCAAAATGAAAGTTTAATAGATAAATGAAAAATCTGTTCTTATAAGAAATGAGCTGATTGTTGAATCCTTGATCTTGACCATCAGCATTTCTCTAGTTAAACCCTAAATTTACAATTTTCACCATTTTGTCCTTTTTTTTTTGATTTGTTTTGGATAGGTCTTATTAATAAGTTCCCATTTAATACTTTAATGGTTTTTTTTATACCAAATCTCTTGCAAATTGTGTGAAAAGTAACTAAACAACCTGATCTTCAATTAAATCATTAGCTTAGATTAAATTTCTCTAACCCAAATTTTTGTACTTTAATTTTACTAATTAATAATATTTACCATTTAAGGTTTTATTTAAAGACAGGTAGGAATTACGATCAAAACTTTTTATGCCATTTTTACCCAACAACTCCGCATGCAAAAAATACGTGACCGAAAATGATCGACCTTGTTAAATATCTAGACTTGTTTGCTTTTTCATGTAGTGATGAGTTACTCATTTAAATATTTGCTCAATGTTTTCAGCATGTACAGTCACTTTATTACTTATGCAAGTACCGGATTTTTTTGTCATGCATTTTCGAGAATATGTTTTTGTTTTCTTTTTTTCGCTGCAGTCTTCACTTATTCCTTGTCATGTTTTAATTCCTACCTATTACCTAAAAGGAAAAGGATCTGTCTGACGATCTGGACGATTTTTTAAGAGGATAGCTTTGTACAAGAAAGTTTAATATCAATAATTAAACAAGAAAAAAAAATGATCTTAGAAACAGAAACAAAACTATCTAATCAAATTGTTGAACCATGATTTAGATCATCAGTCTAGGTTAAATCTATCTAGTTAAATGCTACATTCAATTTTAACTGTTTTGTACTTTTTTGGATAATTGGAATATTTAAATATACTTTTAAAGGTCTTTTTTTCAAAGAATTTAGATAAGTTTTTTTTAAGAAATCATATTTCGAATTGACCAACTAAACCTTTTGCAAAATGAGTAAAAAAAATTAATAAACAAGCTGATGTTTTTGGGTTAACACTTGATTTAGATCATTAGGTAGAATTATATTTCTAGTTAAATGTAAGATCAAAGTGTAGGAATATCTATCAATCTATGTTACCGGGGGAAATGACGATTAATACCCTTTATGCCATTTGTTCCTCGTAACGCTGTAATGAAAAAAGACGTGACCGGCAGTGATCGACCTTGTTAAACATCTTGTTTCCTTTTTTGAGTAGTGTCTTATTTAGATCTTTGCATAATGTTTTCCTTAAATGGAAATGATTTTTTTAACGGAAAAGATTTAGGAAAACATCCGTTAGGTTTGTATAAGCTTTTTATTCTGCAATTACTTGTTGACTAAATAGATATTTTTTCTTGAAATGAGTGACAGTTGCCACCTTTAAAGTTGTGGTTGCTGGTGTAGAAGAGGCAGAAGGTACAAACAACGAGGATGAAGCGGAAGATCAGACAAAGGCATATTTTTCAAGCAGATAAGTGATTTACTAGATAAGGTAATGTTTCTTTCCCGAAGTATAATTATGCTAACTTTCTCTGAAGTACGTGTAAAGGACAAAAGTTAATTTTATCTTAACCAAGACATCCATATTTAGTATAAAAAGAAAACTAAGCATGTTATTAACTACAATCCCAAAAAGACCTCTTCCACAAGACTGAAGAAGTCTAAAACTGAATAAGATCCGACAAAATAATACACTTTGTCGGTCTTAATCAAGTACAAATGTAACGCTACAGAAATATACAACAACAAAATTAAGGGCAAATCCATACAATGCCCTATTCTAAAGCATATAAGGCTAACCAGGTCCCTTGCAGCATAATTACAAACACCCAAAGCAGTGGTTTGACAAAGTATAACACTCATGCAATGCCCTATTCTAAAGCATAAAACGTTAACCAGACTTTCTTCCTCTCTGGCTAACCCTCACCTGTATTTCCATGTTTTTTGAGATATTTCTCAACAAAGTAGGACTCACTAGAGTTACCATCTGTCTTCTCTTGACCACTGTCAGCAGTGTCTCTCTCCTTTGCAAATTTTCTTTTTTCCCTCAGGATCGTTACATATCTGCAAGAGGCTTCTTCGACGACTCGAACCCGTAACCTCTAGGTGACATGACATCAACCAACTTCTTTCGGGAGAAAAATCTTGATTATCCAATCAAAAAGTATGAACGGATTTGCATTAGCTGGCTAATTTGAACTTTGAAAAATAAAACCTAAGTTAATCAAGCTGAATCTTTTTTTCTAAACCTGAGTAGTAATAATATCAAGTATAGTAATAACTTACATTGAGTTGCTCATATCAAGTTTGATAACGCTCAACGCTTATATGTGGAGGTGTAGAAGGTGTAGAACCAACTATTTCGTTGATAATGAATGGTCAAAACAAGCTTATTACATCCGAAATTAACTTAAAACAACGAAAACTGTAAATAAAAACTTCTAGTGCTAAGAAAAAAATAATAATTATTCAGACTTCCATCTGGCCTTGTACGCACTTTTTTTCCACATCGTGTGGCATCAATTGAGAATATTCTTGTTGTTGTTGAGTTAAAAACCCCATAATCAGCCAAGAAGACTTTTTTTTAAAATTTTCTGATTTTTTATCACAAGATCAACGTCACTTTGTTTTAAACTAAAATCTTGATGTTACCTTTTCTTTTGTATGAATGAAAATTTTGTTCTTCCACTTAGCAGTGCAACAAATCAGTACATTTGTTTGGAGAAAACCCGCGGGGCTTCGTGGAGAGTCACAACACACCAAAATCCGATCTGTCGGATCCAACCTTGAGTACCCTATTATAAAACCCGATCCAGAATAAATCCTACGACTAAGGTTAGTACGAGATCGACAAGGTGGGAGGATCAGATCTACTCCTCACAGAAAAAGAGGAGCTCACCGTAAAAGTGCAGAAAATTAAGAGGGGGATAAAAATTAGGTGAATTCGAAAAAAAGCGGATTCCTTCGTAGAATAGTGATAGAGTATTACAGTATGGAGTCAGGGGTATAAGGGCGCCGAAGCACAACTCCCACCCCTAGGCAGGCAGTGTCTAGGGTTTAGACTAAAGAGGGAGAGATTTGAGAGAGAGAGAGTTATGTTTTTTTTTTCTTGAGGATAGGTCAAGCAAATTTAGGTCAATGTAGACAACATTTCCATGCTTTTCTGCAATAGACTTCTTCCACGATTCGAACCTGTAACTTTCAGGTCATATGATAACAACCAACCCCTTTTGAGAATAAAATCTTGATCATCCAATCAAAATTTATATCGGGCTTTGCATAAGCTAGCTTATTTTATAAAAGCATAGCTATTCAGGTTGAACTTTTTCCTTAACCTCAGCAACAATATTCTTGAGCACCAACGTTATGTTTAGTAGTTTATTTGCATAATTTCTACAACCACCTTCTAATGTGTCTCATCTGGTCTCATTTATTCCATGTCATAACGGTAACATGTCCTCAACTTACGGGACTTGGTGTACCAAAGGGGAAAAAAACAAAGCCGTTTAACATAATAGTACCCTTGGTATCTCACCAAACACGTTCCCCAAGACCTTAAGTTCATAGAACATAACTTCCAATGAAGTGCATGAATAAATTAGTATTGGTTTCATACGAAGCATCCACGTAAAATATCTGATATAACTATTCACGTGCTGACTCATGAAAAAAATCTGCGTCATTTTAAATTTTGATAGAAAAACCTTCACAAGCTTTCTGTGAGTCAACACAGGGGGCAAGGTATCACTTGGTTTAGGTTGTTGATGAAGGTTAAATTGGCATACGAAAGAACTTTTTGTCCGATATATTTCGCTGACATTTTTCTTCTTGAGGAAAAATGTTGTGCTTTGCTGACAAAAGTTATACCCTCCTTTTCCTATGCCAATCTAATTTAACCTTCGTCAAACACCCAATCCAAGCTATACCTAGCCTCTTGTGTTGATTCACGGGGAACTTGTGAAGGTTTTTCTGTCGAAATTCAAATTGACGAGATTTTATGCATGAGTCAGTCCTTTAATAATTATGTGAGATATTTTACGGGAAATGCTTCATAGGGGACTAATGTTAATTTATTCACTTAATTCATTGAAACGTTATGTTTTATCAACTCAAGGTCATGGGGAACATGTTGGGTGAGATACCAAGGGTACTATTATGTTAATGGCTTTGGTTTTTTTTCCTTTGGTACACCAAGTCCTGTAAGTTGAGTACATGTTATCATTATGACCTGGAATGAATGAGTCGAAAGATGAGACACATTAGAAGGTGTGGTCGTAGAAATTATGCAAATAAGCTAAACATAATGTTGGTGCGCAGGAAGTATTGTCACTAAATAAAAAGTTCATTTAGCATCATAATTTTTTTTCGGTTTTGTTGCTAAAGGGGTTGTGGCTAAATTTTAGTTTAACAACAAATTATGTTGCTAAAATTTAGCCACAGCTATTTTAGCAACATAACTCAAAAAGTTTTATGATGCTAAATGAACTTTTTCTTGAAGTGTGTTTACTGAGGTTAAGAAAAAAATTCAGCTTGATTAACTTAGCTTTTATTTTTCCAAGTTAAAATAAGCAAGCTTATGCAAAGCCGGACATTAGTCCCATGAATAAATTAACATTAGTCCCATATAAATTAACATTAGTCCCATAAATTAACTTATTTTCTATATTTTAATTGCATTGCGCGTCACACACGCAACGCGTGGGGCACGATTACTAGTATGTATAAAATCCGGGAAAATAAAGTTGATATTTTTATAAATATTATAAATATTGATTGAGTGAATATAATAAATCAACAATCGTAGAACTGTTAACTTTGTGTTTGTATCTAATGGAAAAACAAGTTATTAATTTTCTTTCTATGGATTTGCTTGTTTGTGATTACTATTGTGGCTAATGGAAGTTGGATTATAGATTTTGAGGCCTTAAAAGCTTTAATTTCGGTGGTTTGCTTTAATACGGTGTTTGAATGGTTAGTTTGATAGCCGGTACAAACCGTTGATGATATTCTTTTGGGTAGGAGTTCATGATATTTGAGATGATGTGTACTGTCTGTCTCCACAGTAGCTAATCATTTGGTACCGATTGGGTGGCCACTTATTTGAGTATGAGAGGCTAGATTGCTAGTTCGAAATTTGTATTTTTGTAGCATTGATTAGTAATTTTAGTTTTCAGTTTTTATCTTAATACAATGATCAATTTTAGTGGTTCGATTACACTATGCTTTTAGTAGATATTTTTATCACGGTGCTGCTGGGCTGTCAGCAGCCACCAATAAGGTTTGGTTTGGGCCAAAAAAAAAGTTAATAGCACGGAGTAGGAGTTTTTTGCCAAAATGGCACAGTGGGTCCAGTTTAATCCCAGAATGGGCTCTGTTTCTGTAATATTCCCAAAATGGTCTACTTTCGAAAAACGACCGGTCGTTTTTATCATGAACTCTCTGGGAGTTTTTGGACCAAAAACGATCGGTCTTTTTGTCCAAGTCGATCGGTCGTTTTTCAGACCAAAAACGATCGGTCGTTGTGTACATTTCGATCGGTCGTTTTTGGTCTGAATTACTTCCTATTTAAAAAAACTCATCTCATTTCCCAGACCACTCATCTCATTTCCCAGAGCACTGTGAAAATAAAAAAACAGAGCTCTTAGATCATTTTAGGGCAAATCTCAGATCTCTTCCAAAACAGGTAAAAGCTCAATATTTTGTGTTGGAGTATTATTTGAGTAAAATTGATAGTTTTACCGTGTGGTTATCGAAATGAAAAATCCTACAATTATGTGTTATTGGGGAGGTACGATAATGGAAACTATTAGCGAGGGGTTATCTTATGATATTTCTTATAATTTTTTTTTTAAGGTATCTAGAAACACGACATACGACCAATTTTTGGAAAAATTGTTTAAGGTACTTGATGTATCATCGACTTCAAATCGTTTGAGTTTAACATGTCATTATCCATATCTGACTACACTTACTGAGTTTAAATATATGCGATTGGCTGTTGATGATAATGATTCGTTGGAAACCATGCTTGAGTTAATAGATGAAAATGGAAGAACGTTTATAGAGTTATATGTTGAAATTGAGCAAGTTTACTCTTCTGATCAAGATTACGGGTTGTATTATAATATTCTTTCTACTAATGAAATCGGTATATCAAGTAGAACACCCATTCGACAAGAGCCAATGCCAGAGGTATATTCTGAGAACAACGAACCAGATTTGACACATTTGGATGCAGTGTGTCGATTGGCAGATAATATTGGTTGTTCGATAGAACTTGGGGATGAACCAGATGATGAAGATCCGGACGTCAATATTAGCGAAAACGAGTCTGACGATGACGAAGAAAATGTACAAGAAGTTGAGTACAAAGAATTATCATCTGAAATGGGCTTGTATATGGATGAGGATGAAAACGACCAATCAAGTGGGTCACAATTGCAGAATAATACTATTGCCGATGAAATTCCTATGCATCAACCAATGTCAAGTTTGTTTAATGAACCGTTCGACACTCAAGAAAATTATAGTAACCAGAGACGAAATTATATGATGTATCCTGAATTTTGGGATCCTCAAGTTAATGATCCTTTTATTGGTCTTTTATTTAGGGATAAAGAAATGTTGAAAAAGAGAATAAAACTTTGGTCAATAAAACGTAACATCCATTTTTGCACTAAAAGTTCGAAGGCAAAATTTTGGGAAATTCGTTGTAAACTGGCCGAAACTCAACAATGCAAATGGAAACTACGAGCTTCACTAAGAAAGAAACATGGATTTTTTGAAGTGTCGGTGTACAACGGTCCTCATACATGCATTCATGCCGAGCTTACAACTGATCATCTACAGTTAGATTCCAATCTTGTTGCCCAAACCATTCGAAATGCCATCACAACTAATCCTATGATGAAGATTTCATTAGTTAAAGAGATTGTGAATGCCCGCTTTGAAATGTCAGTTTTATACAAAAAAGCTTATTTAGGTAAACAAAAAGCAATCGCAGAGATATTTGGTAATTGGGAAGACTCGTATAAGGTTTTACCTAAATTTATGAAAGCGTTTCAAAAGTATAATAACGGTACCGTTGCTTCTTATGAGACCACGCCAGTTTACGATGTGGTAGGAAATCCAGTGGGTGAGGTATTGAACAGATTTTTCTTCACATTTAAGGCCGTTATTGATGCATTTCAGTATTGTAGGCCAGTTATCGCTATTGATGCTACTCACTTATATGGGAAGTATAAAGGTAAGATTTTGTTGGCCATGACATCGGATGCAGATAATCATGTTTTTCCCATTGGTTGTGCATTTGTTGCTGAGGAGAGTACAATTTCGTGGAGCTATTTTCTTTCTAACATTATGCGACATGTGATTAAAGAGCGAGTGAATATTTGTCTAATTTCGGATAGACATGCTGGTATTCTAAGTGCAGTGAGAGGAGTTTGGCGTGGTCAAGGTTTTGTTCATCGATATTGTTCAAATCATTTTTTGGATAATTTTAAGAAAGCTTTCAAAGGAGATCCTGACTTACACAAGTTAGCGGAGAACGCCATTTGGGAATTACAAGAAAGAAAATTGAAAAGAATCATGGAAGCAATAAAAGTCATGAATCCTCAAGCATATCAATGGTTGATAAAAGAGCCTGCGGAAAAATGGTCATATTTTCATGATAAAGAGAGGCGACATGGTAACATGACCACAAACATGGCTGAAATTTTCAATAATGTTTTAAAAGCTGCTCGTAATTTACCAATCACTGTTGCTGTGCAGCTTATTTTCTATAAGTTGGTACACTATTTTTGCGAGCGGAAAAAGATAGTAATCGGGATGAGAAACAGCGGCACAAGATATGGTCCCAATATCCTTAAAATTTTAGAGAAACGTAGGTCGGACATTGGTCATACCAATGTTACTTTCGATTATGAAAGATGGGTTTATTCCGTGTGTACAAGTTCAAGAAATTCCAGGGGAGGCAATACTCAAGTTGTCGACTTTTCACGTTGGCAATGCGATTGCGGTAAGTGGCAGAGTGATGGAATCCCTTGTTCACATGTGTTTTCTGTATGCGCTGCAAACCGTCTTGATTGGGAAGCTTACATAGTAAAATATTACAGTCTTGAATCATACGAAGGTACGTACTCGGCGCAATTTTGTCCTCTTCGGCATCAAGACTATTGGGATTCATGTGATAGATTATTTCTTCCGGATGTTACTCTTTTAAGAGAAAGGGGTCGTCCAAGATCTACTCGTATTCATAATGGTATGGATCAGTCGGAGAGACGAGCACTTATGAGATGTTCTAGTTGTCAAGGGCGAGGACATGATTGTCGTAAGTGTCCGTATCCAATACGTGGTCGACGATTATGATTTTAGCTGTAGCTTCAAGGTCCCAATATGTATCTTGTACTAGTTTAATTTTCCGCTTGTAATTGTCTTTTTTAAGATGAAATATCTATATTTATTCTCAGTGTTTTTTCATACTGTTTTTTGAGAAGATATACTGGTTTGTTAAGTATGAGAGTAAATAAATAAGTGAAATTAACATAAAAAGTAGAATGAACAACATAAATAAAGAAGTGCAATTAACATAAAAAGTAGAATGAACAACATAAATAAATAAGTGCAATTAACATAAATATATATATTTGATTGATTTTATATATATTTTAGTATTTTTATATATTTTTCTTGCCAAATCAGTGTCGAGAAGTGCAAAAAATTCTTTGTTATGTCTAAATGTTACAGTCGACCGATCGCTATGAAAAACGACCGATCGTTTTTACACAGACGACCGGTCGTTTCTGTAAAACGATCGGTTGTTTTATATCTTGGCTCACTGGAACAAATCTCTTCTAAAACGATCGGTCATTTTAGCTTTATGATCGGTCGTTTTATATCTTGGCTCACTGGAAGAAATCTCATCTAAAACGATCGGTCGTTTTAGCTTTATGATCGGTCATTTTATATCTTGGCTCACTGGAAGAAATCTCATCTAAAACGATCGGTCGTTTTAGCTTTATGATCGATCGTTTTTGCTAAGTGCTTACTGGAAGAATTTCGTTTTTGTAGATGATCGATCGTTTTTAGCTGTGAGCAGTCGTTTTTTGTGTTTCTGGGAATGTTTCAGTTTTCTCGACAAACTTCGAAACCTCGTAACTAATGCGTTTCAAATCCGATTGAGGTTCCGCTTGAACCATTAGCTTGGTAATTACGCATTCTATTATTTAGAACCTTTAACACACTCGATAAATGATTAGTACGCAAAACGAGCTTTTATCATGTTTTACAAATATTGTTATCATCAAAATGTGTAGATAACGTTTTGCTTAAAGAAGTATAACCGAAATGTGTAGATAACGTTTTACTTGGATAAAAGATTTCTTTGAAAAGAACCAAGTAAATGTCATAACAGATTTAAAACGAAGTATAACAAAGCAAAACCGATAAAGGATAACGAAAGATCTATATGCAAGCGAAAAATCGGCCATAGTTTTGCCTAAAAAAAGGTCAATCGCCACAAATGAAAGACATATAAATAACCCAATCAACTAGCAATTTAAGCGCACTAAATGCAATATCATAAGATAAAAACGCATATTATGAAGCACATTCTCACAACGTCATAGATTATAACAAGCATGTTTAAAAGCAACATAAACAAAATTCATAATATAATCATGCTACTTATTACATAAAAAACAAACGAAGTTCGTAGAACGGGAAAGAAATACAATGAAACAAAAAGAGAGGTATTTCTCCCCCTTTGACATCATAAAAAAAAACATGAAAATGAATAAAATGATATCCGCCTAGTCACGATGGGAGGTCGCATCATCCTCTCCGTCTTCGTTGTTGTCATGGGGCCCGACAAGGTCGGGAAAATAGCCGTGGAATTTCGCCCTTTGCTCGGCGCTCAACCTATCGATTTCGTCCAAATCTTCTTGACATGTGTTCATGGCACGAAACATGCGTCGGTGAAGTCGCGCATTTTGATATTGGTCGATGTAGAGATCGTCGTAGAATTGTTCGTTGCGCGGAGGACGGTGAGAAGATCCTACTTGAGCTTTTCCTTGTCGTCGAGAGGGACGAGAGGATGTAGGAATATTGGTGGGGGGAAGAGACTCGAAGGAGAAATCCTCACGAGCGGCTTGTGGTGTTGGCTTAGGGCCGACGTATTCTTCCTCTTCGGGGGTGAGAGGAGCATAGTTGGGGCCGGATACCCGCTTACCGGACCAAGTTATGGACTTGTCGGTATTATGGAATTTTATGGACATTTGGGAAAGATAGGAAGTGTCCCAAACATGTTTGTCCTTGTTTTTGAACAATGTTCCACCGGGAACGAGATTTTGGTCCTTTAGGATGGCCGAAATCAAGGCACCGTAAGGTAGCCCATTTTTGGATTTCGTTTTGAGCGAGTCCATCTTAAGGAAGATGAGGGTAGCAAAGTCGAGTTTGACTCGGCGATGGATGCACCCAAGAAGAAAGATGTACTCATTGGTAACATCCGTGAAATTGGAGGTATGAGGGAGGACTATGTGAGAAAGGATGTGGTAGGCTAGTTTGTTACGGAATAGAAGGCCATGGGCTTTGTTGGAGCGATTTTGATGAATGGGATGAAAAATTTCATCTTTTAGATCATTGAAGTGATCGATCTCGAGAGTCTCACAAAGTTCCTCACTAGACTCATGGAAACCGTCGCTATCTAGGCGTAAGAGAGTTCGTAGACGGTCTATACCGTAAACGAAAGGTTGTCGGTTAAACGATGAACGCAAGCGGAGTGCGCCATCATTATCCCTATCGAGAACTAGGTTATAATAAAATTCGTAGACATTTTCTTTGTAAAAAGGCTCTTTAAGAGTGAGGATAGTATCGAGTTTGTAAAAACTTAAATCTATCATTAGAGCGGCAAATCGTTCACGGAATAAAGGCATATCTAGAGTGAAGTTGGTCAATATACCTCTTTTACCCATCTCGGGTGGATAGAGAGGAGAAAGAGGGCCGGAAGAGGAACCGGGGCCCGAGCGAGAAGCGGTGGAGGAGCCGGTGCGTGGGGCACGAGGAATAGCCAGACGGCGAGGTGGTGGAGGCACGACCTCGTCCTCATGTTCATCAACGAGGTTGAGTGAGGCTCTCTTCGTACGAACCATTGTTGAAGAAAATGGGTTTTGAAGAAAATAGGGTTTGTAAGAAACGAAATTAATCGATAATCGATTATACGGATAATAGGAGAAATTGGGTGATATTTTTATAGAAAATTATGTTTTATTGGGGAATTTTGATGGATTTGGAAAGAGGGAGGCGATTTTGGAAGAGAGAGGATGGATATATTTTGTGGAATGAATGAAATTAGGGTTTTGGAAGAGGTTTTAACACAGTGAAACAGAAAAACGATCGGTCGTTTTTATGTTTCGATCGGTCGTTGTGGAACGAAAATGTTCCAGTGAGCAAACCTTAAAAACGACCGATCGCTACTATAAAACGACCGATCGTTTTAAGTAGAAATTCTTCCAGTGAGCACAACACAAAAAACGACCGATCGCTAGGATAAAACGACCGATCGTTTTTGGTCTGAAAAACGACCGATCGTAATGTACAGAACGACCGATCGTTTTTGGTCCAAATTGTTCCAGAGAGTTAATGATAAAAACGACCGGTCGTTTTATTCATTTCGATCGGTCGTTTTTCGAAAGTAGACCATTTTGAGAATATTACAGAAACAGAGCCCATTCTGGGAATTTGGGTTGCTCACTGTACCATTTCAGCAAAAAACTCACGGAGTAGCATTTTTTTTCCCAATAAAGTCTCTACATTACTTGAATGGGATTTTCCCAAAATAGATTACACACGTCTATATAAACTGGTCAGACTAGGTTTTCCACCATCAGCCTCATTTTTTATATCTTTTTATAAAATTAGGGTTTCTTATTTATCAATACCTCCTCCATCTCCAGTATTCAAACTAGGGTTTTATTCCTTTTTTTTCCCTTTTTTTTACTTGTATATCTATTCTTGTTTTAGGTACGATAATAATCTTTGCTTTGAAATAACCAACAAAATATTTTCCGAATTGAAAGTTTGATAACTAAATAAAAGATCTGTTCTTATTATAAATGAGTTGATTTTTGAATCCTTGATCAGATCATGAGTCTTTCGCTAGTTAATCATTAGATTCAATTTTCACCATTTTGTACTTTCTTTTTTTGTTTTGTTTTGGATAGTTTTTATTAACAAGTTCCCATTTATTACTGGTCATACTCCTCGTTATTTCCACCATCAGCCTCATTTTTTATATCTTCTTATAAATTTAGGGTTTCTTATACTCAAAACTATTTTTTTTTTCTTTTTACCCTTTTACTCCTTTTATTTTTTGTTTCTTTTATACTTGTACATCTATTCTTGATTTAAGGGACGATAAAAATCTTTGCTTTGAAATAACCAACGAAAATTTTCCTGATTGAAGGTTTAATAATTAAATTAAAAATCTGTTCTTATTAGAAATGAGCTGATTGTTGAATCCTTGATCTGGATCATGAGTCTTTCTCTAGTTAAACGATGGATTTAATTTTCACCATTTTGTACTCTTTTTTTGTTTTGTTCTGGATAGTTCTTATTAACAAGTTCCCATTTAATGTTTTTAAAGTTTTTGTTGGACCAAGTCTCTTGCGAATTAAGAGTGAAAAAGAAAATTAACAAGCTGATCTTGATTTAGATCATTAGCTTAGATTAAATTTCTCTAACTCAAAGTTTTGTATTTTTTTTCTTGCTAATTAATAATGATTAGAATTTAGGGTTTTTATAATATCGTTAGGAATTATTATTAACATGCTTTATGCCATTTTCCCCCGTAACCCCGCATGCAAAAATTACATAACCGACAATGATCGACCTTGTTAAATATCTATACAGCAGTTATTCAGCAATGCCTCCTCCATCTCCAGGATTCAAACTAGGTTTTTCTCTACCCTTATTCCTTTTTTTTTTTTACTTGTATACCTATTCCTGATTTTAGAGACGATCAAACTCTTCTCTTTGAAATAACCGACGAAATATTTTGCAAAATGAAAGTTTAATAGATAAATGAAAAATCTGTTCTTATAAGAAATGAGCTGATTGTTGAATCCTTGATCTTGACCATCAGCCTTTCTCTAGTTAAACCCTAAATTTACAATTTTCACCATTTTGTACTTTTTTTTTTTGCTTTGTTTGGGATAGGTCTTATTAATAAGTTCCCATTTAATAATTTAATGGTTTTTTTTATACCAAATCTCTTGCATATTGAGTGAAAAGTAACTAAACAACCTGATCTTCAATTAGATCATTATCTTAGATTAAATTTCTCTAACCCAAATTTTTGTACTTTAATTTTTCTAATTAATAATATTTACCCTTTAAGGTTTTATTTAAATACAGGTAGGAATTACGATCAAAACTTTTTATGCCATTTTTACCCAACAACCCCGCATGCAAAAAATACGTGACCGAAAGTGATCGACCTTGTTAAATAGCTAGACTTGTTTGCTTTTTAGTGTAGTGATGAGTTACTCATTTAAATATTTGCTTAATGTTTTCATCATGTACAATCACTTTGTTACTTATGCAAGTACCGGATTTTTTTGTCATGCATTTTTGAGAATATGTTTTTGTTTTCTTTTTTCCGCCGCACTCTTCACTTATTCCTTGTCATGTTTTAATCCCTACCTATTACCTAAAAGGAAAAAAATTCTGTCTGACGATCTGGACGATTTTTTAAGAGGATAGCTTTGTACAAGAAAGTTTAATATCAATAATTAAACAAGAAAAAAAAATGATCTTAGAAACAGAAACAAAACTATCTAATCAAATTGTTGAACCGTCGTTTAGATCATCAGTCTAGGTTAAATCTCTCTAGTTAAATGCTACATTCAATTTTAACTGTTTTGTACTTTTTTGGATAATTGGAATATTTAAATATACTTTTAAAGGTCTTTTTTTCAAAGAATTTAGATAAGTTTTTTTTTAAGAAATCATATTTCGAATTGACCAACTAAACCTTTTGCAAAATGAGTAAAAAAAATTAATAAACAAGCTGATGTTTTTGGGTTAACACTTGATTTAGATCATTAGGTAGAATTATATTTCTAGTTAAATGTAAGATCAAAGTGTAGGAATATCTATCAATCTATGTTACCGGGGGAAATGACGATTAATACCCTTTATGCCATTTGTTCCTCGTAACGCTGTAATGAAAAAAGAGGTGACCGGCAGTGACCGACCTTGCTAAACATCTTGTTTCCTTTTTTGAGTAGTGTATTATTTAGATCTTTGCATAATGCTTTCATCATGTACAATCACTTTGTTTTGTGATTGTAATACTGTTAATTTATCCCTAGAAAAATAGTTTTCTAAATGTATATCATAAACTACTACTTTTTTCTTGCCATAAGTTGATCATTTTTCGGTAAATCCATATTTTTACTTATGCAATTACCAACAAATACCATCCTTTTTGTCTTGCATTTTCAAGAATATGTTTTTGTTTCCTTTTTCCTGCCGCACTTATCTCTTGTTCCTTTTTGTCTTACATTTTTACTGCCTACCTTAAATGAAAATGATTTTTTTAACGGAAAAGATTTAGGAAAACACCCGTTAGGTTTGTATAAGCTTTTTATTCTGCAATTACTCGTTGACTAAATAGATATTTTTTCTGGAAATGAGTGACAGTTGCCACCTTTAAAGTTGTGGTTGCCAACGAGGATGAAGCGGAAGATCAGACAAAGGCATATTTTTCAAACGGATAAATGATTTACTAGATAAAGGTTATGTTTCTTTCCCGAAGTATAATTATGCTCACTTGCTCTGAAGTACATGTAAAGGACAAAAGTTAATTTAATCTTAACCAAGACATCCATATTTAGTAAAAAAAAATACTAAGTAAGCATGCTATTACAACCCCAAAAAGACCTCTTCCACAAGACTGAAGAAGTCTGAAAACTGAATGAGATCCAACAAAATAATACACTTTGTCAGTCTCTTAATCAAGTACAAATGTAACGCTAAATCCATACAATGCCCTATTCTAAAGGATAGAAGGGTAACCAGGTCCCTTGCGGCATAATTACAAACACCCAAAGCAGTGGTTTGACAAAGTATAACACTCATTCAATGCCCTATTCTAAAGCATAAAACGTTAACCAGACTTTCTTCCTCTCTGGCTAACCCTCACCTGCATTTCCATGTTTTTTGAGATATTTCTCAACAAAGTAGCACTAGAGTTACCATCTGTCTTCTCTTGACCACTGTCAGCAGTGTCTCTCTCCTCTGCAAATTTTCTTTTTCCCCTAAAAATCGTTACGTATCTGCAAGAGGATTCTTCCACGACTTAAACCCGTAACCTCTAGGTGACATGACATCAACCAACTTCTTTCGGGAGCAAAATCTTGATTATCCAATCAAAAAGTATGAACGGATTTGCATTAGCTGGCTAATTTGAACTTTAAAAAATAAAACCTAAGTTAATCAAACTGAATCTTTTTTTCTAAACCTCAGTAATAATAATATCAAGTATAGTAATAACTTACATTGAGTTGCTCATATCAAGTTTGATACCGCTCAACGCTTATATACGGAGGTGTAGAAGGTGTAGAACCAAGCTCTTATAAACCAACTATTTCGTTCATAATAATTGGTCAAAACAACCTTATTACATCTGAAATTAACTTAAAACAACGAAAACTGTAAATAAAAACTTCTAGTGCTAAGAAAAAAATAATAAGTATTCAGACTTCCATCTGGCTTTGTACGCACTTCTTTTCCACTCTGTGTGGCATCAATTGAGAGTATTCTTGTTGTTGTTGAGTTAAAAACCCCATAATCAGCCAAGAAAACTTTTTTGAAAATTTTCTGATCTTTGATCACAAGATCAACGTCAATTTGTTTGAAACTAAAATCTTGATGTTACCTTTTCTTTTGTCTGAATGAAAATTTTGTTCTTCCACTTAGTAGTGCAACAAATCAGTACATTTGTTTGGAAAAAACCCGCGGGGCTTCGTGGAGAGTCCCAACGCACCTAAATCCGATCTGTCGGATCCAAACTTGAGAACCCTATTATAAAACCCGATCCAGAATAAATCCTACGGCTAAGGTTAGTACGAGATCGGCAAGGTGGGGATGATCAGATCCACTCCTCACAAAAAAAGAGGAGCTCACCGTAAAAGTGGAGAAAATTAAGAGGTGTATAAAAATTAGGCGATTTCAAAAAAAAAGAAGAAGCGGATTCCTTCGCAGAATAGCGATAAGAGTATTACGGTATGGAGCCAGGGGTATAAGGGCGCCGAAACACAACTCCCACCCCTAGGCAGGTAGTGGCTAGGGTTTAGACTAAAAAGGAAGAGATTTTAGAGAGAGAGAGAGTTATGTTTTTTTTTTCTATAAAGGATAGGTCAAGCAAATTTAGGCCTAATGTAGACAACATTTCCATGCTTTTCTGCAATAGACTTCTTCCAAGATTCGAACCTGTAACTTTCAGGTTACATGACAGCAACCAATCACTTTCGAGGATAAAATCTTGATCATCCAATCAAAATTTATATCGGGCTTTGCATAAGCTAGCTTATTTGATAAAAAGCATAGCTAATCAAGTTGAACTCTTTCCTTAACCTCAGCAACAATATTCTTGAGCACCAACGTTATGTTTAGCTTATTTTCATAATTTCTACAACCACACCTTCTAATGTGTCTCATCTTGTCTCATTTATTCTAGGTCATAACGGTAACATGTCCTCAACTTACGGGACTTGGTGTACCAAAGGGAAAAAACAATCGTTTAACATAATAGTACCCTTGGTATCTCACCAAACACGTTCCCCAAGACCTTAAGTTCATAGAACTTAACTTCCAATGAAGTGCATGAATAAATTAGTATTGGTCCCATAAGAAGCATCCCTGTAAAATATATGATATAACTATTTAAGTGCTGCCTCATGAAAATAATATTTGTCTTTTTAAATTTCGATAGAAAAACCTTCACAAGCTTTCTGTGAGTCAACACAGGGGGCAAGGTATCACTTGGTTCAGGTTGTTGATGAGGGTTAAATTGGCATACGAAAGAACCTTTTGTCTGATATTTTTCGCTGACATTTTTCTTCTTGAGGAAAAATGTTGTGTTGTGCTGACAAAAGTTATACCCTCCTTTTTCATATGCCAATATAATTTAACCTTCATCAAACACCCAATCCAAGTTATACCTACTCTCTTGTGTTGATTCACAGAGAGCTTGTGAAGGTTTATCTGTCGAAATTCAAATTGACCGAGATTTTATGCATGAGTCGGTCCTTTAATAATTATATGAGATATTTTACGGGGAATGCTTTATATGGGACTAATGTTAATTTATTCATGCAATTCATTGAAACGCTATGTTCTATCAACTCAAGGTCTTGGGGAACATGTTGGGTGTGGTACTAAGGATACTATTATGTTAAACGACACAGAGAGGATAAGAAAATTTCTCCTCAACATCTACAAGGCTGGGGCAGGAAAAAAGAGTATATCTATTGGCACTACATGGTTTATGCGTTTGAAAAGGTTTGAGGACAATCTATTTACGTGTTTGATTTGATTATTCCACAACTTAAAAAAAAAAAGGATAGACTCGGTGCTAATGTAATCGCAGTGAGTGGTCTGGGTAGAGGTCTGATGCAATAAAATATAAATTTTCAAATTATTAAAAAAAAAAAAAAACGATACTTAATCATGAACTAACTCATAACTCATTATTGATTTAGCCCTAAGAATCATTGCATATCTGCATGAGGCTTCTTCCACGACTCGAATCCATGACCTTTAGGTCACATGACAGCAACCAAGTCCTTTCAGGAGAAAACTCTTGATTATCCAATCAAAGAGTATGAAAGGTAATTTGAATCTAGAAAAATAAAAGCCAAGTTAATCAAGATCAATCCTTTTTCTTAACCTAATTAATGATATTGTCAAGTAGAGTAATAACTTATACTGAGTTGCTCATATCAAGTTTGATAAAGCTCAACGCTTCTATGGGGAGGTGTAAAACCGACCCTTTATTTTTTTTTAAAAGGCAAACCTAGTGCTAAAGCTCCTACCCTGTGCAAATTCAGGGGATGGGTCAAGCAACTTTGAGCCTAGTGTAGAAAACTTTTCCTTGCATTTCTGCAAGAGCGTTCTTCCGCGATTCGAACTCATAACTTCTAAGTCACATGAAAGCAACCAAACCCTTCCGTGGACAAAATATTGATCATCCAATAAAAATTATGTCCGGCTTTGCATAAGTTTGCTTATTTTAACTTGGAAAAATAAAAGCTATGTTAATTTAGCTGAACTTTTTTCTTAACCTCAGTAAACAATACTTCTTGCGCACCAATATTATGTTTAGCTTATTTGCATAATTTCTACCACCACACCTTCTAATGTGTCTCATCTTTCGACTCATTCATTCCAGGTCATAATGATAACATGTACTCAACTTACAGGACTTGGTGTACCAAAGGAAAAAAAAAACAAAGCCGTTTAACATAATAGTACCCTTGGTATCTCACCAAACACGTTCCCCAAGACCTTAAGTTCATAGGACTGAACTTCCAATGAAGTGCATGAATAAATTATTATTGGTCCCACAAGAAGCATCCCCGTAAAATATCTGATATAACTATTTAAATGCTGACTCATGAAAAAAAATCTTTGTCTTTTTAAATTTCGATAGAAAAACCTTCACAAGCTTTCTGTTAGTCAACACAGGGGGCAAGGTATCACTTGGTTCAGGTTGTTGATGAGGGTTAAATTGGCATACGAAAGAACCTTTTGTCCAATATTTTTCACTGACATTTTTCTTCTTGAGGAAAAATGTTGTGCTGTGCTGACAAAAGTTATACCCTCCTTTTTCATATGCGAATCTAATTTAACCTTCATCAAACACCCAATTCAAGTTATACTTACTCTCTTGTGTTGATTCACAGAGAGCTTGTGAAGGTTTATCTGTCGAAATTCAAATTGACCGAGATTTTATGCATGAGTCGGTCCTTTAATAATTATGAGATATTTTACGGGGAATGCTTTATATGGGACTAATGTTAATTTATTCATGCAATTCATTGAAACGTTACGTTCTATAAACTCAAGGTCTTGGGGAACATGTTGGGTGTGGTACTAAGGATACTATTATGTTAAACGACAGAGAGGATAAGAAAATTTCACCTCAACATCTACAAGGATGGGGCAGGAAAAAAGAGTATATCTATTGGCACTACACGGTTTATGCGTTTGAAAAGGTTTGAGGACAATCTATTTATGCGTTTGATTTGATTATTCCACAACTTAAAAAAAAAAAGGATAGACTCGGTGCTAAAGTAATCGCAGTGAGTGGTCTGGGTAGAGGTCTGATGCAATGGAATATAAATTTTCAAATTATTATAAAAAAAAAAAAAACGATACTTAATCATGAACTAACTCATAACTCATTATTGATTTAGCCCTAAGAATCATTGCATATCTGCATGAGGCTTCTTCCATGACTCGAATCCATGACCTTTAGGTCACATGACAGCAACCAAGTCCTTTCGGGAGAAAACTCTTGATTATCCAATCAAAGAGTATGAAAGGTAATTTGAATAAAGAAAAATAAAAGCCAAGTTATTCAAGATCAATCCTTTTTCTTAACCTAATTAATGATATTGTCAAGTAGAGTAATAACTTACACTGAGTTGCTCATATCAAGTTTGATAAAGCTCAACGCTTCTATGGGGAGGTGTAAAACCGACCCTTTATTTTTAAACAAAGGCAAACCTAGTGCTAAAGCTCCTACCCTGTGCAAATTCAGGGGATGGGTCAAGCAACTTCGGGCCTAGTATAGAAAACTTTTCCTTGCATATCTGCAAGGGCGTTCTTCCATGATTCGAACTCATAACTTCTAAGTCACATGAAAGCAACCAAACCCTTCCGTGGACAAAATATTGATCAACCAATAAAAAATTACGTCCGGCTCTGCATAAGTTTGCTTATTTTAAATTTTGATAGAAAAACTTTCACAAGCTTTCTGTGAGTCAACACAAGAGGCTAGGTATCACTTGGTTCAGGTTGTTGATGAGGATTAAATTGGCATATGAAAGAACCTTTTGTCTGATATTTTTCACTGACATTTTTCTTCTTGAGGAAAAATGTTGTGCTGTGCTGACAAAAGTTATACCCTCCTTTTTCCTATGCCAATCTAATTTAACCTTCATCAAACACCCAATCCAAGTTATACCTAACCTCTTGTGTTTATTCACAGAGAGCTCGTGAAGGTTTTTCTGTCGAAATTCAAATTGACCGAGATTTTATGCATGAGTCGGTCCTTTAATAATTATATGAGATATTTTACGGGGAATGCTTTATATGGGACTAATGTTAATTTATTCATGCAATTCATTGAAACGTTATGTTCTATCAACTCAGGGTCTTGGGGAACATGTTGGGTGTGGTACTAAGGATACTATTATGTTAAACGACACAGAGAGGATAAGAAATTTTCACCTCAACATCTACAAGGCTGGGGCAGGAAAAAAGAGTATATCTATTGGCACTACATGGTTTATGCGTTTGAAAAGGTTTGAGGACAATCTATTTACGTGTTTGACTTGATTATTGCACAACTTCAAAAAGAAAGAAAGAATAGACTCGGTGCTAAAGTAATCACAGTGAGTGGTCTGGGTAGAGGTCTGATGCAATGGAATATAAATTTTCAAATTATTAAAAAATAAATATAAAAAAACGATACTTAATCATGAACTAACTCATAACTCATTATTGATTTAGCCCTAAGAATCATTGCATATCTGCATGAGGCTTCTTCCACGACTCGAATCCATGACCTTTAGGTCACATGACAGCAACCAAGTCCTTTCGGGAGAAAACTCTTGATTATCCAATCAAAGAGTATGAAAGGTAATTTGAACTTAGAAAAATAAAAGCCAAGTTAATCAAGATCAATCCTTTTTCTTAACCTAATTAATGATATTGTCAAGTAGAGTAATAACTTACACTGAGTTGCTCATATCAAGTTTGATAAAGCTCAACGCTTCTATGGGGAGGTGTAGAACCGACCCTTTTTTTTTTTTTAAAAAGGCAAACCTAGTGCTAAAGCTCCTACCCTGTGCAAATTCAGGGGATGGGTCAAGCAACTTTGGGCCTAGTGTAGAAAACTTTTCCTTGCATTTCTGCAAGAGCGTTTTCCATGATTTGAACTCATAACTTCTAAGTCACATGAAAGCAACCAAACCCTTCCGTGGACAAAATATTGATCATCCAATAAAAAATTATGTCCGACTTTGCATAAGTTTGCTTATTTTAACTTGGAAAAATTAAAGCTAGGTTAATTAAGCTGAATTTTTTTCTTAACCTCAGTAAACAATACTTCTTGCGCACCAACATTATGTTTAGCTAATTTGCATAATTTCTATGACCACACCTTCTAATGTGTCTCATCTTTCGACTCATTCACTCCAGTTCATAATGATAACATGTACTCAACTTACAGGACTTGGTGTACCAAAGGAAAAAAAAAACAAAGCCGTTTAACATAATAGTACCCTTGGTATCTCACCAAACACGTTCCCCAAGACCTTAAGTTCATAGGACTTAACTTCTAATGAAGTGCATGAATAAATTAGTATTGGTCCCATAAGAAGCACCGCCGTAAAATATCTGATATAACTATTTAAATGCTGACTCATGAAAAAAAATCTGGGTTATTTTAAATTTCGATAGAAAAACTTTCACAAGCTTTCTGTGAGTCAACACAAGAGGCTAGGTATCACTTGGTTCAGGTTGTTGATGAGGCTTAAATTGGCATATGAAAGAACCTTTTGTCTGATATTTTTCACTGACATTTTTCTTCTTGAGGAAAAATGTTGTGCTGTGCTGACAAAAGTTATACCCTCCTTTTTCCTATGCCAATCTAATTTAACCTTCATCAAACACCCAATCCAAGTTATACCTAACCTCTTGTGTTGATTCACAGAGAGCTCGTGAAGGTTTTTCTGTCGAAATTCAAATTGACCGAGATTTTATGCATGAGTCGGTCCTTTAATAATTATGTGAGATATTTTACGGGGAATGCTTCATATGGGTTTAATGTTAATTTATTCATGCAATTCATTGAAACGCAATGTTCTATCAACACAAGGTTTTGGGGAACATGTGTTGGTGAAATACTAGGGATACTATTATGTTTAAACGACACAGAGAGGATAATAAAATTTCACCTCAACATCTACAAGACTGGCAGGAAAAAAGAGTATATCGATTGGCACTACACCATTTATACGTTTGAAAAGGTTTGAGGACAATCTATTTACGTGTTTGATTTGGTTATTCTGGCGAGCCTAATTTTCTTCCTAGGCTCGGCTTGTTCAACAGTACGCGTCGGCTCCATACAAGGTGGTCGGCTTCAATGACGGGGTTCTCCTCGTGCCTGCACAAAGAACGAACAGGGGCCCGGGGTAGACACCAGGTTTTTCCTCTCCAACGATCAAGTCAGTATAGTGGAGACTAGAAATGAATATGTAGATGAAGGGTAAGAGTGATCGTTCCGGTTACGGGGGGTGGTATCAGATTTGATAGGTAGTCCGGGTTATTTCAGCTTTCTCTCTCTTCTCGCTCTTTTTTCTCTCTCCCCCACTAAGTAGTATTAGTGGGGGTATTTATAGTGTGATCCAGAGGTGTATTAGCCCTTGGATCACTGTACTGTCAGGTACTAATCCAACGGCGTTAGGTCATTTATGACTCTGACAAGGGTACAGTCCTTTTCCGGGGCCCACATGTGATGGCCTGTGATTGGGCCACGTCGATGAAATGCTGAGTGGTCCCCCAAGGGAGCAACATCATTAATTGGGGAAGCGTACTTGATACGCTTCCTAGGCCGGTGTAGTCGCACCTCGGCCCCTCGGTGTCCGGAGTGGTGTGTCATTCACGAGTGGCAGGGGTCCGGACACACTATTCCTGGGACGGTATAGGCCCGGACGAGGGGATGCTGACATTCACTCGGCATATTCCACAACTTCACTATTCTAGTCAGGTATCAGGAAAATAAAACTTGAATCACATAAAAAGCATATATGAGAAGTGCATGTACAATCTAGGATATGTTGCTTGCGCATTTGAAGCTCAATTTTTTTGTTTAGACATAGTTTATTTGGCCGGCCAACAAATGGTAAGCTTTTATTTTTCTGAACTAGAATATCCCGAAGTTTTAAGAGAATGACCCAAATAGTCTCAGCTTCGGTTAGATTTATGATTAAAATGCCATTAAAATGTCAAAGACCTTCTTTAAATAAAAGTTTTAAATTACTGAGTTGTTTTTCTAGGCTGAGATTAATGTGCTTTCATTTTGGGGCAAGATTTTGAGCTTTTTCAGTCTGAGAAAAAACATAACTTTAGAGATTGTAAGCCACATATCCTATAACTATCAAGCAAAGAAGTTCAAGAAAATAAGCCTAAAATTTAAAAGCTGCAACAGAACAAGCAGCTTTTTAAATTCGGAGTTTAGCCTTATTTAACTTTAGACTCTTATGGATAACTACTGACCATTCCACTTGTATTTTACCTACAATTGCAGATATTTTTGGCAAGAATTCTACATATTGACAAATGTCAACAAACATTACGAATCTGCCTATAAAAATGTTGATAATTATCATGTATTTGCGAGGGAAGACACCCAACGGATCAGCATATTTTTTTCGCAAGAATTCTAGATATCGACAAATGGCAACAAACAATACGAATCTGCCTATAGAAATGTTGATAATTATCTTGTCTTTAATAGGGAAAACACGCAACGGACCAGCAAGTTTTGTTAAAGTCATGTCCGTGTAGGATCAACTCTTCTCTATAACAAATTTCTCATTTTACTTAATAAGTATACTGAGAACCAATATTGACCTGCACATATAAAGTTTTATATATGCTCGGCGCTTTTTTACGGAGTTGAGAAACCAACCCTTTTCGGGAATAAAATCTGGATTATCCAAACAAAAAGTATGTCTAGTTTTCCATAAGTTGACTTATTTGAACCGTGAAAAATTAAAGCTAAGTTAATCAAGCTGAATATTTTTCTTAACATTAGAAATAATACTTCTTGTTATTCAAGGCAGAAAACTGCTAGATTTTCAATACCAACTAAGTTGACCATTAGGATGGAACTTATAAGCCAGAAAAAAAATAGTTGAGTTTTAAAGATCTTTTACGTTTCTTAGTGGCCCTTCCGTTTGTTATTCACTTGACAGATTGCTTCTTGACTATGACCTATGTAGCACGGATACTTTTATTTATTTGTTTGGAGTATACGCAACGTGATTTAAAGTTTTGTTAACATCTTGGATACGCATAGGCCACCGATTCGGGTATCCCATACGTTGGGCTAAATTTGACGGTTTTACATATAATTTATAATTTGGAAAAGTGAACATATCATTATCTAGTTATATGATGAGTATGAGTCTAATTTTGTTTTCACAATATAAAAGTGATTAAAAAAGTTAAATTTTTTATAAGTTTGATATATAAGTTGAGTTAAATAGAAATTGCTCGAATGCTACTACACAAAAGCCTCGATCGAGAGTGTCTTTTATGAGCTCTGTCTCAACACGTATGAGAAATGCATTAATCTGATTTCATTCTTTTCGTGTTTAAATTTTTTATACTTATGTAAATATTAGCTTTTATAAATAAAAAAAGTAGTTGATATCAAAAATAATTTACGTATCTTAGCTGTGTCGTATTCTAAAATTTAAAAAGAAATCGAATCGACGTATCTGCTTCGTATCGGATACGATACTCGTATCCGTGCAACATAGGGTATGCCTTTTTGATAGTGGCTGTTTCTCGAATTTGTGGAATCTAATTTTAGTTTTTATTTTGTCCCTTGGAAAACAGGTTCCTTGTTTTAAAAATTTTAGTTGGAAAATAGTTTTGCCATATTTGGTAATGATAAAAATTCTCCTGGGTAAATTATGAAGATTAGACTTTGTCAGCTTATTCCTTGTGCTTAAGATGTATTATAAACTTCTTTTTATTATTTTTTTGGAATTGTATAGTATTTTGGTTATAAAAAAGTACACTAACAAAAATATACCCCAAGTTACATTTAAAAAAATACATTCCTACGATTATCTTTGAAATTTTAAAGAAAATTACGGACGTATTGATATTGTGTCCATGCGAACTAATATACTGGCTCTGCTACTACAGGTGTGACAATGGGTCGCTTGTGTGATATATGAAAGAGATGAGTAGTTTCTCAGTTGACGATATGAGAAAGGTAACAATGTTTGTTTGTGACTAATTGCTAAATAATATCCCTTCTATCCAATTTTATTGGGGCACTACAGATAGAATGAGGCAAAAAAATTGTAAAAAATATTGTGTTCATTAATAGCTCGTTCCGTTTTTGTTCATTAATAAATGAAATGATAATGAAATAAAATATATATTTCGTTTAGTAAACGAGATGGTAATAATCATAGCCAAGTTGGTTTTTTTAAATTTTGTTTTTGTCTAATATAATATACATATATATATATAAAAATATACGGGTGTGTTTGTATCAATAAAATTATAGTAAAAAATATTAGTAATATGAATTTAAAATCCATTATATAAAAATATATAAGTAACATACTCGTTCACACGTAACAAATTTATAGTTACTAAGCTACTTACAAACTAATAGGGGTGTGAATAACACAAGTAATAAAATGATTGATTTACCTTAAATTGACTTGGCTATCCTTGTTAAATGTACACTTATCTTTTTTTATGTTATGTATGGAAATGGGTAAAACTAAGAAGTAATAAAATGTTGGTTTCTATTTAGGTACAAGTGTTCAAATAATTTGAGACATCCAAAAAATAAACATTACCCGAACAAAATGAGAAAATAAATTAATTAGGAGAAAGAATACTAGTAGTAAAATACTTATGTTTTTGCCAAATTATCTCCCGATTTTAGAACTTTATTTAATTTTCATTTTTCACTTATAAGCTATTACTTTCTTAAATTGATTCTTACAATAATCAAGCGTGGTCTCTACACCCCCAGCCTTTATATATACACTATACATTTTACATACAAGAATTATGGGCCATTTGGAAATAACCTCGATGAACTACTGATTCTTGCAATTGACCCCCCAAAACTATTAAACTTTTATAATTAACCCCATGTCCTGTTTTAATGGGAAAATTGTACTCTTGTTTTGTACCATGAGTTTACAAAAAAAATATATGATTTTGTACACCTAATTTCTAAAAAAATGATTTAGTATGCTCAATTTACTAAATTGATTGATTTTGTACACCGCCATCTATTTACTAACACAAAAATAAAAATAAAAATAAAAGACTATTTTACCCGTACTAATAAATGAAAATTTCTCACTTTTGTACACCCAATTTATAAAATAATTTGATTTTGTACACCTAATTAACAAAACATTTTGATTTTGTACACGCACTTTATAAAACTAAATAAAAAACCAACTAAACTTGAAAAAAACAAAATAAATAAATATCAGATTTGATAAGAAAAAAAAGAGATTTTTGGAATTAGAATGACTTTTACTTTCTTTTTTCTTTTTTTTTTATAAAAAGTTGGCTTTTCTTGATTGTTTTCAAACCAGAAAAAAAAAATCCAGGAAAAAAATATAATTTTTTTTAAAATTTTAAAACCCTTTAAACTTGAAAAAAGCTAAAAACAAGGTTCAAATTTGATTAAAAAAATGAGCTTTTTGGAACTAGAATGATTTTGATTATTTTTTTTAAATGAAGTTTTCAAACATAATTTTCTATAAAATCCAGAAAAAAAACATAAAGCTTGACTTTGTAATTTTTAGAATTCATATTCTAACTTTTAAAATCATGATTTCTATTAAGTCGAAGGTATTAGGTCAATTTTTTTAAATGGGTGTAAAAATCAAAATGTTTTTTAAATTTGGTGTACAAAATCGAAATCTTGTAAACTTGGTGTACGAAATTAAAAATATAAACATTTTTCCGTTTGTAATTTAGACGGCGGTGTACAAAATCAATCAATTTTGTAAATTGAGTGTACTAAGTCAATTTTTTAGAAATTAGATGTACAAAATTGAATTTTCTTGTCAACCGAGTGTACAACAGTGAAATTTTCCCTCTTTTAAATGATATAACTTTACGTTCGATAATCTGTTTTGGTTGATTTTCATTTATTATAATCAGTTATTCAGGATTCATGTATATCAAGTAAATTTTTTTACAACCTAATGCATTCTAACCGATGATAGTATTAATGAACGGTTATATTTATGTGTAACTAGTATTAGAACGTATTTTATTGACTTTTATTTTAATAAGTTATAATGAAACTCACTTAAATAATATATATGTTTTTATATAAAACCTGTTATGATGGTTTTTTTTTTACGATAATTGCAATCTTAACTCATGTGAATTGAAAAAATACACATACGAAACATATAATTTTATATAACGAACAAATGAAAAAAAGTTGTCATTTTAGAGATGGATTTTGGTGTTAATTGTAAAGTTGTGATAATTTATCAAAGTTAAATGAAATATTTGATTGTTCAAGCTGGTCATATCCATTTTACTCAACAAATAGTCAAACACATACACACATATATATGATATATCATAATCACACGGCTAAGATCCGAACCCGTATAACTTTCACTCTCTAAAACCAGATGCTCACTTTCCTCACCCAAATCTAGAGCGAGAAACAAATTAGCTAGGGGTATTTGGTTTGTTAGCTTTACTGGCTTTTAAAAAGCTATCTGTCAAAACGCTCAAAAGAGAAGTTGAGAATTTGTCGGGGTTTTCTTTAGGTTTTTCACTTAAATAATATCACAAATAGAAATTTATAAATAAAACATGTTTATTTATTTACAAATCACTAATAAGTTAAAATAAGTAAATACCGACTTACCAATAAAAATAAGTTAGAAGTCACTTATAATCCAAAAAGCTAAGACGAGGCTAAACACTACGTACAATGTAGATAGATTCTGTGAAGTTCTTATTCTGTGCAGGAATAAGAACTTAAATCTCGAGAAGGAATAAGAACTTCCGAAATATTTAAAACAAACACAATATTTAAAACCCTAACAGTTTTTTTATCTATTTAAAACAAACACCAATTTTTGGAAGTTCTTATTCCTTCTGGAGATTTGAGTGAAGAATTAACATGTTTAATAACTTGTCGAGTATCGCTATTTCAATATTTAAGCATTAATTAGCGGGCATAATATTGTATCTCTATTTAATTTATCCCTGTCCTTGCATAGGCTCATCGGCTACAATATGAAGTTAGTTTAGGCCAATAATTTTATAAAAATAATATTAATTATATTTTCTTGTTGATTACCTGAACTAATATATTTATTCAGTTATGATGGTTTTAGTACATATTTTCTTATTGAAAATAACTATATTTAATAGCTAGATTTTGTTCTTATATGTATCTTTTATAAACTAATAATCGTTGCCCACGCGTAACGTGTGCGACGCATAGTGACATATATATATATATGTACCGGAGGCTAGATTACTCATTCCAAATTTATATTTTGTAGCCTTAATTAGTAATTTTAGTTTCCAGTGTTTATTATTGATATTTTTATCACGGTGTTGTTGGCCTGTCAGCAGTCACCATAAGGTTTGGTGTGGGCCAAACAAAAGTTATTAGTACCGAGAATCATTTTTTTTCCCAATAAAGTCTCTACATTACTTGAATGGGATTTTCCCAAAATAGATTACACACGTCTATATAAACTGATCAGACTAGGTTTTCCACCATCAACCTCATTTTTTATATCTTCTTATAAAATTAGGGTTTCTTATTTATCAATACCTCCTCCATCTCCAGTATTCAAACTAGGGTTTTATTCCTTTTTTTTCCCTTTTTTTACTTGTATATCTATTCTTGCTTTAGGTACGATAAAAATCTTTGCTTTGAAATAACCAACGAAATTTTTCGTAATTGAAGGTTTAATAATTAAATTAAAAATCTGTTCTTATTAGAAATGAGCTGATTGTTGAATCCTTGATCTGGATCATAAGTCTTTCTCTAGTTAAACGATGGATTTAATTTTCACCATTTTGTACTTTTTCTTTGTTTTGTTTTGGATAGTTCTTATTAACAAGTTCCCATTTAATGTTTTTAAAGTTTTTTTTGGACCAAGTCTCTTGCGAATTGAGAGTGAAAAAGCAAATTAACAAGCTGATCTTGATTTAGATCATAGCTTAGATTAAATTTCTCTTACTCAAAGTTTTGTACTTTTTTTCTTGCTAATTAATAATGATTATAATTTAGGGTTTTGATAATACGGTTAGGAATTATTATTAACAAGCTTTATCCCATTTTCCCCCGTAACCCCGCATGCAAAAATTACTTAACCGACAATGATCGACCTTGTTAAATATCTATACAGCAGTTATTCAGCAATGCCTCCTCCATCTCCAGGATTCAAACTAGGTTTTTCTCTACCCTTATTCCTTTTTTTTTTACTTGTATACCTATTCCTGATTTTAGAGACGATCAAACTCTTCTCTTTGAAATAACCGACGAAATATTTTGCAAAATGAAAGTTTAATACATAAATGAAAAATCTGTTCTTATAAGAAATGAGCTGATTGTTGAATCCTTGATCTTGACAATCAGCCTTTCTCTAGTTAAACCCTAAATTTACAATTTTCACCATTTTGTACTTTTTTTTTGCTTTGTTTTCGATAGGTCTTATTAATAAGTTCCCATTTAATACTTTAATGGTTTTTTTATACCAAATCTCTTGCAAATTGTGTGAAAAGTAAGTAAACAACCTGATCTTCAATTAGATCATTAGCTTAGATTAAATTTCTCTAACCCAAATTTTTGTACTTTAATTTTACTAATTAATAATATTTACCATTTAAGGTTTTATTTAAATACAGGTAGGAATTAAGATCAAAACTTTTTATGCCATTTTTACCCAACAACTCCACATGCAAAAAATACGTGACCGAAAATGATCGACCTTGTTAAATATCTAGACTTGTTTGCTTTTTAGTGTAGTGATGAGTTACTCATTTAAATATTTGCTTAATGTTTTCATCATGTACAATCACTTTGTTACTTATGCAAGTACCGGATTTTTTTGTCATGCATTTTCGAGAATATGTTTTTGTTTTCTTTTTTCCGCCGTACTCTTCACTTATTCCTTGTCATGTTTTAATCCCTACCTATTACCTAAAAGGAAAAGAATTTGTCTGACGATCTGGACGATTTTTTAAGAGGATAGCTTTGTACAAGAAAAAAAAATGATATTAGAAACAGAAACAAAACTATCTAATCAAATTGTTGGACCATGATTTAGATCATCAGTCTAGGTTAAATCTCTCTAGTTAAATGCTACAATCAATTTTAACTGTTTTGTACTTTTTTGGATAATTGGAATATTTAAATATACTTTTAAAGGTCTTTTTTTCAAAGAATTTAGATAAGTTTTTTTTTAAGAAATCGTATTTCGAATTGACCAACTAAACCTTTTGCAAAATGAGTAAAAAAAATTAATAAACAAGCTGATGTTTTTGGGTTAACACTTGATTTGGATCATTAAGTAGAATTATGTTTCTAGTTAAATGTAAGATCAAAGTGTAGGAATATCTATCAATCTATGTCACTGGAGGAAATCACGATTAATACCCTTTATGTCATTTGTTCCTCGTAACGCTGTAATGAAAAAAGACGTGACCGGCAGTGATCGACCTTGTTAAACATCTTGTTTCCTTTTTTGAGTAGTGTCTTATTTAGATCTTTGCATAATGTTTTCCTTAAATGGAAATGATTTTTTTAACGGAAAAGATTTAGGAAAACATCTGCTAGGGTTGTATAAGCTTTTTATTCTGCAATTACTCGTTGACTAAATAGATCTTTTTTCTTGAAATGAGTGACAGAAGAGGTAAAGTTATGGTTGCTGGTGTAAAAGAGGCAGAAGGTACAAACAACGAGGATGAAGCGGAAGATCAGACAAAGGCATATTTTTCAAGCAGACAAGTGATTTACTAGATAAGGTAATGTTTCTTTCCCGAAGTATAATTATGCTAACTTGCTCTGAAGTACGTGTAAAGGACAAAAGTTAATTTTATCTTAACCAAGACTAAGCATGTTATTAACTACAACCCCAAAAAGACCTCTTCCACAAGACTGAAGAAGTCTAAAACTGAATAAGATCCGACAAAATAATACACTTTGTCGGTCTTAATCAAGTACAAATGTAACGCTACAGAAATATACAACAACAAAATTAAGGGCAAATCCATACAATGCCCTATTCTAAAGCATATAAGGCTAACCAGGTTCCTTGCAGCATAATTACAAACACCCAAAGCAGTGGTTTGACAAAGTATAACACTCATGCAATGCCCTATTCTAAAGCATAAAACGTTAACAAGACTTTCTTCCTCTCTGGCTTACCCTCACTAGAGTTACCATCTGTCTTCTCTTGACCACTGTCAGCGGTGTCTCTCTCCTTTGCAAATTTTCTTTTTTCCCTCAGGATCGTTACATATCTGCAAGAGGCTTCTTCGACCACTCGAACCCGTAACCTCTAGGTGACATGACATCAACCAACTTCTTTCGGGAGAAAAATCTTGATTATCCAATCAAAAAGTATGAACGGATTTGCATTAGCTAGCTAATTTGAACTTTGAAAAATAAAACCTAAGTTAATCAAGCTGAATCTTTTTTTCTAAACCTGAGTAGTAATAATATCAAGTATAGTAATAATTTACATTGAGTTCCTCATATCAAGTTTGATAACGCTCAACGCTTATATGCGGAGGTGTAGAAGGTGTAGAACCAACTATTTCGTTGATAATGAATGGTCAAAACAACCTTATTACATCCGAAATTAACTTAAAACAACGAAAACTGTAAATAAAAACTTCTAGTGCTAAGAAAAAAATAAAATTATTCAGACTTCCATCTGGCCTTGTACGCACTTATTTTCCACATCGTGTGGCATCAATTGAGAATATTCTTGTTGTTGTTGAGTTAAAACCCCATAATCAGCCAAGAAGACTTTTTTTTTTAAAATTTTCTGATTTTTGATCACAAGATCAACGTCACTTTGTTTGAAACTAAAATCTTGATGTTACCTTTTCTTTTGTATGAATGAAAATTTTGTTCTTCCACTTAGCAGTGCAACAAATCAGTACATTTGTTTGGAGAAAACCCGCGGGGCTTCGTGGAGAGTCACAACACACCAAAATCCGATCTGTCGGATCCAACCTTGAGTACCCTATTATAAAACCCGATCCAGAATAAATCCTACGGCTAAGGTTGGTACGAGATCGACAAGGTGGGGAGGATCAGATCTACTCCTCACAGAAAAAGAGGAGCTCACCGTAAAAGTGCAGAAAATTAAGAGGGGGATAAAAATTAGGTGAATTCGAAAAAAAGCGGATTCCTTCGTAGAATAGTGATAGAGTATTATAGTATGGAGCCAGGGGTATAAGGGCGCCGAAGCACAACTCCCACCCCTAGGCAGGCAGTGTCTAGGGTTTAGACTAAAGAGGGAGAGATTTGAGAGAGAGAGAGTTATGTTTTTTTTTCTAGAGGATAGGTCAAGCAAATTTAGGTCAATGTAGGCAACATTTCCATTCTTTTCTGCAATAGACTTCTTCCACGATTCGAACCTATAACTTTCAGGTCATATGACAACAACCAACCCCTTTCAAGAATAAAATCTTGATCATCCAATCAAAATTTATATCGGGCTTTGCATAAGCTAGCTTATTTTATAAAAGCATAGCTATTCAGGTTGAACTTTTTCCTTAACCTCAGCAACAATATTCTTGAGCATCAACGTTATGTTTAGTTTACTTGCATAATTTCTACAACCACCTTCTAATGTGTCTCATATGGTCTCATTTATTCGAGGTCATAACGGTAACATGTCCTCAACTTACGGGACTTGGTGTACCAAAGGGGAAAAAAACAAAGCCGTTTAACATAATAGTACCCTTGGTATCTCACCAAACACGTTCCCCAAGACCTTAAGTTCATAGAACATAACTTCCAATGAAGTGCATGAATAAATTAGTATTGGTTTCATACGAAGCATCCACGTAAAATATCTGATATAACTATTCACGTGCTGACTCATGAAAAAAATCTGCGTCATTTTAAATTTTAATAGAAAAACCTTCACAAGCTTTCTGTGAGTCAACACAGGGGGCAAGGTATCACTTGGTTTAGGTTGTTGATGAAGGTTAAATTGGCATACGAAAGAACCTTTTGTCCGATATATTTCGCTGACATTTTTCTTCTTGAGGAAAAATGTTGTGCTTTGCTGACAAAAGTTATACCCTCCTTTTCCTATGCCAATCTAATTTAACCTTCGTCAAACACCCAATCCAAGCTATACCTAGCCTCTTGTGTTGATTCACGGGGAACTTGTGAAGGTTTTTCTGTCGAAATTCAAATTGACGAGATTTTATGCATGAGTCAGTCCTTTAATAATTATGTGAGATATTTTATGGGGAATGCTTCATAGGGGACTAATGTTAATTTATTCACTCAATTCATTTAAACGTTATGTTCTATCAACTCAAGGTCATGGGGAACATGTTGGGTGAGATACCAAGGGTACTATTATGTTAATGGCTTTGGGTTTTTTTTCCTTTGGTACACCAAGTCCTGTAAGTTGAGTACATGTTATCATTATGACCTGGAATGAATGAGTCGAAAGATGAGACACATTAGAAGGTGTGGTCGTAGAAATTATGCAAATAAGCTAACATAATGTTGGTGCGCAAGAAGAATTGTCACCACAATAAAAAGTTCATTTAGCATCATAAATTTTTTTCGGTTATGTTGCTAAAGTGGTTGTGGCTAAGTTTTAGTTTAACAACAAATTATGTTGCTATTTGTTGCTAATCTGTTGCTAAAATTTAGCCACAACTACTTTAGCAACATAACTCAAAAAGTTTTATGATGCTAAATGAACTTTTTCTTGAAGTGTGTTTACCGAGGTTAAGAAAAAAATTCAGCTTGATTAACTTAGCTTTTATTTTTCCAAGTTAAAATAAGCAAGCTTATGCAAAGCCGGACATTAGTCCCATGAATAAATTAACATTAGTCCCATATAAATTAACATTAGTCCCATAAATTAACTTATTTTCTATATTTTAATTGCATTGCGCGTCACACACGCAACGCGTGGGGCACGATTACTAGTATGTATATAATCCGGGAAAATAAAGTTGATATTTTTATAAATATTATAAATATTGATTGAGTGAATATAATAAATCAACAATCGTAGAACTGTTAACTTTGTGTTTGTATCTAATGGAAAAACAAGTTATTAATTTTCTTTCTATGGATTTGCTTGTTTTGTAATTACTATTGTGGCTAATGGAAGTTGGATTATAGATTTTGAGGCCTTAAAAGCTTTAATTTCGGTGGTTTGCTTTAATACGGCGTTTGAATGGTTAGTTTGACAGCCGGTACAAATCGTTGATGATATTCTTTTGGGTAGGAGCGAAGCCAGGATGTGTAAATGGGGGGTGCCAAAATATATGTACAAGTAACATATTTTTATGGGGGTGCCAAATCTACACCTAAAAAGAAATTGTACTAAAAAAAAATTACGTCACTTGGGATTTCTAAAATTATGGTGGGTGCCGTGGCACCCGATCGTCCCCACTTAGCTTCCCTCCAGGTTTCAGTTCATGATATTTGAGATGATGTGTACTGTCTGTCTCCACAGTAGCTAATCATTTGGTACCGATTGGGTGGCCACTTATTTGAGTATGAGAGGCTAGATTGCTAGTTCGAAATTTGTATTTTTGTAGCATTGATTAGTAATTTTAGTTTTCAGTTTTTATCTACAATGATTAATTTTAGTGGTTCGATTACACTATGCTTTTAGTAGATATTTTTATCACTGTGCTGCTGGGCTGTCAGCAGCCACCAATAAGATTTGGTTTGGGCCAAAAAAAAGTTAATAGCACGGAGTAGCATTTTTTTTCCCAATAAAGTCTCTACATTACTTGAATGGGATTTTCCCAAAATAGATTACACACGTCTATATAAACTGGTCAGACTAGGTTTTCCACCATCAGCCTCATTTTTTTATATCTTCTTATAAAATTAGGGTTTCTTATTTATCAATGCCTCCTCCATCTCCAGTATTCAAACTAGGGTTTTATTCCTTTTTTTTCCCTTTTTTTACTTGTATATCTATTCTTCCTTTAGGTACGATAATAATCTTTGCTTTGAAATAACCAACAAAATATTTTCCGAATTGAAAGTTTGATAACTAAATAAAAGATCTGTTCTTATTATAAATGAGTTGATTGTTGAATCCTTGATCTAGATCATGAGTCTTTCGCTAGTTAATCATTAGATTCAATTTTCACCATTTTGTACTTTCTTTTTTTTGTTTTGTTTTGGATAGTTTTTATTAACAAGTTCCCATTTATTACTGGTCATACTCCTCGTTATTTCCACCATCAGCCTCATTTTTTATATCTTCTTATAAATTTAGGGTTTCTTATACTCAAAACTATTTTTTTTTCTTTTTACCCTTTTACTCCTTTTTTTTTTTGTTTCTTTTATACTTGTACATCTATTCTTGATTTAAGGGACGATAAAAATCTTTGCTTTGAAATAACCAACGAAAATTTTCCTGATTGAAGGTTTAATAATTAAATTAAAAATCTGTTCTTATTAGAAATGAGCTGATTGTTGAATCCTTGATCTGGATCATGAGTCTTTCTGTAGTTAAACGCTGGATTTAATTTTCACCATTTTGTACTCTTTTTTTGTTTTGTTCTGGATAGTTCTTATTAACAAGTTCCCATTTAATGTTTTTAAAGTTTTTGTTGGACCAAGTCTCTTGCGAATTAAGAGTGAAAAAGAAAAGTAACAAGCTGATCTTGATTTAGATCATTAGCTTAGATTAAATTTCTCTAACTCAAACTTTTGTACTTTTTTTCTTGCTAATTAATAATGATTAGAATTTAGGGTTTTTATAATATCGTTAGGAATTATTATTAACATGCTTTATGCCATTTTCCCCCGTAACCCCGCATGCAAAAATTACATAACCGACAATGATCGACAGCTTGTTAAATATCTATACAGCAGTTATTCAGCAATGCCTCCTCCATCTCCAGGATTCAAACTAGGTTTTTCTCTACCCTTATTCCTTTTTTTTTTTACTTGTATACCTATTCCTGATTTTAGAGACGATCAAACTCTTCTCTTTGAAATAACCGACGAAATATTTTGCAAAATGAAAGTTTAATAGATAAATGAAAAATCTGTTCTTATAAGAAATGAGCTGATTGTTGAATCCTTGATCTTGACCATCAGCCTTTCTCTAGTTAAACCCTAAATTTACAATTTTCACCATTTTGTACTTTTTTTTTTTTTGCTTTGTTTGGGATAGGTCTTATTAATAAGTTCCCATTTAATAATTTAATGGTTTTTTTTATACCAAATCTCCTGCATATTGAGTGAAAAGTAACTAAACAACCTGATCTTCAATTAGATCATTATCTTAGATTAAATTTCTCTAACCCAAATTTTTGTACTTTAATTTTTCTAATTAATAATATTTACCGTTTAAGGTTTTATTTAAATACAGGTAGGAATTACAATCAAAACTTTTTATGCCATTTTTACCCAAAATACGTGACCTAAAATGATCGACCTTGTTAAATATCTAGACTTGTTTGCTTTTTAGTGTAGTGATGAGTTACTCATTTAAATATTTGCTTAATGTTTTCATTATGTACAATCACTTTGTTACTTATGCAAGTACCGGATTTTTTTGTCATGCATTTTCGAGAATATGTTTTTGTTTTCTTTTTTCCGCCGCACTCTTCACTTATTCCTTGTCATGTTTTAATCCCTACCTATTACCTAAAAGAAAAAAAATCTGTCTGACGATCTGGACGATTTTTTAAGAGGATAGCTTTGTACAAGAAAGTTTAATATTAATAATTAAACAAGAAACAAAAATGATCTTAGAAACAGAAACAAAACTATCTAATCAAATTGTTGAACCATCATTTAGATCATCAGTCTAGGTTAAATCTCTCTAGTTAAATGCTACATTCAATTTTAACTGTTTTGTACTTTTTTGGATAATTGGAATATTTAAATATACTTTTAAAGGTCTTTTTTTCAAAGAATTTAGATAAGTTTTTTTTTAAGAAATCATATTTCGAATTGACCAACTAAACCTTTTGCAAAATGAGTAAAAAAAATTAATAAACAAGCTGATGTTTTTGGGTTAACACTTGATTTAGATCATTAGGTAGAATTATATTTCTAGTTAAATGTAAGATCAAAGTGTAGGAATATCTATCAATCTATGTTACCGGGGGAAATGACGATTAATACCCTTTATGCCATTTGTTCCTCGTAACGCTGTAATGAAAAAAGAGGTGACCGGCAGTGACCAACCTTGCTAAACATCTTGTTTCCTTTTTTGAGTAGTGTATTATTTAGATCTTTGCATAATGCTTTCATCATGTACAATCACTTTGTTTTGTGATTGTAATACTGTTAATTTATCCCTAGAAAAATAGTTTTCTAAATGTATATCATAAACTACTACTTTTTTCTTGCCATAAGTTGATCATTTTTCGGTAAATCCATATTTTTACTTATGCAATTACCAACAAATACCATCCTTTTTGTCTTGCATTTTCAAGAATATGTTTTTGTTTCCTTTTTCCTGCCGCACTTATCTCTTGTTCCTTTTTGTCTTACATTTTTATTGCCTACCTTAAATGAAAATGATTTTTTTAACGGAAAAGATTTAGGAAAACACCCGTTAGGTTTGTATAAGCTTTTTATTCTGCAATTACTCGTTGACTAAATAGATATTTTTTCTGGAAATGAGTGACAGTTGCCACCTTTAAAGTTGTGGTTGCTGGTGTGGAAGAGGCAGAAGGTACAAACAACGAGGATGAAGCGGAAGATCAGACAAAGGCATATTTTTCAAACGGATAAGTGATTTACTAGATAAAGGTTATGTTTCTTTCCCGAAGTATAATTATGCTCACTTGCTCTGAAGTACGTGTAAAGGACAAAAGTTAATTTAATCTTAACCAAGACATCCATATTTAGTATAAAAAAATACTAAGTAAACATGTTATTACAACCCCAAAAAGACCTCTTCCACAAGACTGAAGAAGTCTGAAAACTGAATGAGATCCGACAAAATAATACACTTTGTCGGTCTCTTAATCAAGTACAAATGTAACGCTAAATCCATACAATGCCCTATTCTAAAGGATAGAAGGGTAACCAGGTCCCTTGCGGCATAATTACAAACACCCAAAGCAGTGGTTTGACAAAGTATAACACTCATTCAATGCCCTATTCTAAAGCATAAAACGTTAACCAGACTTTCTTCCTCTCTGGCTGACCCTCACCTGTATTTCCATGTTTTTTGAGATATTTCTCAACAAAGTAGCACTCACTAGAGTTACCATCTGTCTTCTCTTGACCACTGTCAGCAGTGTCTCTCTCCTTTGCAAATTTTCTTTTTTCCCTCAGGATCGTTACATATCTGCAAGAGGCTTCTTCGACCACTCGAACCCGTAACCTCTAGGTGACATGACATCAACCAACTTCTTTCGGGAGAAAAATCTTGATTATCCAATCAAAAAGTATGAACGGATTTGCATTAGCTAGCTAATTTGAACTTTGAAAAATAAAACCTAAGTTAATCAAGCTGAATCTTTTTTTCTAAACCTGAGTAGTAAAAATATCAAGTATAGTAATAATTTACATTGAGTTGCTCATATCAAGTTTGATAACGCTCAACGCTTATATGCGGAGGTGTAGAAGGTGTAGAACCAACTATTTCGTTGATAATGAATGGTCAAAACAACCTTATTACATCCGAAATTAACTTAAAACAACGAAAACTGTAAATAAAAACTTCTAGTGCTAAGAAAAAAATAATAATTATTCAGACTTCCATCTGGCCTTGTACGCACTTATTTTCCACATCGTGTGGCATCAATTGAGAATATTCTTGTTGTTGTTGAGTTAAAAACCCCATAATCAGCCAAGAAGACTTTTTTTAAAAAATTTCTGATTTTTGATCACAAGATCAGCGTCTCTTTGTTTGAAACTAAAATCTTGATGTTACCTTTTCTTTTGTATGAATGAAAATTTTGTTCTTCCACTTAGCAGTGCAACAAATCAGTACATTTGTTTGGAGAAAACCCGCGGGGCTTCGTGGAGAGTCACAACACACCAAAATCCGATCTGTCGGATCCAACCTTGAGTACCCTATTATAAAACCCGATCCAGAATAAATCCTACGGCTAAGGTTAGTACGAGATCGACAAGGTGGGGAGGATCATATCTACTCTTCACAGAAAAAGAGGAGTTCACCGTAAAAGTGCAGAAAATTAAGAGGGGGATAAAAATTAGGTGAATTCGAAAAAAAGCGGATTCCTTCGTAGAATAGTGATAGAGTATTACAGTATGGAGCCAGGGGTATAAGGGCGCCGAAGCACAACTCCCACCCCTAGGCAGGCAGTGTCTAGGGTTTAGACTAAAGAGGGAGAGATTTGAAAAGGAGAGAGTTATGTTTTTTTTTCCAGAGGATAGGTCAAGCAAATTTAGGTCAATGTAGACAACATTTCCATTCTTTTCTGCAATAGACTTCTTCCATGATTCAAACATGTAACTTTCAGGTCATATGACAACAACCAACCCCTTTCGAGAATAAAATCTTGATCATCCAATCAAAATTTATATCGGGCTTTGCATAAGCTAGCTTATTTTATAAAAGCATAACTATTCAGGTTGAACTTTTTCCTTAACCTCAGCAACAATATTTTTGAGCACCAACGTTTTGTTTAGTTTATTTGCATAATTTCTGCAACCACCTTCTAATGTGTCTCATCTGGTCTCATTTATTCGAGGTCATAACGGTAACATGTCCTCAACTTACGGGACTTGGTGTACCAAAGGGGAAAAAAACAAAACCGTTTAACATAATAGTACCCTTGGTATCTCACCAAACACGTTCCCCAAGACCTTAAGTTCATAGAACATAACTTCCAATGAAGTGCATGAATAAATTAGTATTGGTTTCATACGAAGCATCCACGTAAAATATCTGATATAACTATTCACGTGCTGACTCATGAAAAAAATCTGCGTCATTTTAAATTTTGATAGAAAAACCTTCACAAGATTTCTGTGAGTCAACACAGGAGGCAAGGTATCACTTGGTTTAGGTTGTTGATGAAGGTTAAATTGGCATACGAAAGAACCTTTTGTCCGATATATTTCGATGGCATATTTCTTCTTGAGGAAAAATGTTGTGCTTTGCTGACAAAAGTTATACCCTCCTTTTCCTATGCCAATCTAATTTAACCTTCGTCAAACACCCAATCCAATCTATACCTAGCCTCTTGTGTTGATTCATGGGGAACTTGTGAAGGTTTTTCTGTCGAAATTCAAATTGACGAGATTTTATGCATGAGTTAGTCCTTTAATAATTATGTGAGATATTTTACGGGGAATGCTTCATAGGGGACTAATGTTAATTTATTCACTCAATTCATTGAAACGTTATGTTCTATCAACTCAAGGTCATGGGGGAACATGTTGGGGGAGATACCAAGGGTACTATTATGTTAATGGCTTTGGTTTTTTTTTCCTTTGGTACACCAAGTCCTGTAAGTTGAGTACATGTTATCATTATGATCTGGAATGAATGAGTCGAAAGATGAGACACATTAGAAGGTGTGGTCGTAGAAATTATGCAAATAAGCTAACATAATGTTGGTGCGCAAGAAGAATTGTCACCACAATAAAAAGTTCATTTAGCATCATAAAAAGTAGCACTCACTAGAGTTACCATCTGTCTTCTCTTGACCACTGTCAGCAGTGTCTCTCTCCTCTGCAAATTTTCTTTTTTCCCTAAGAATCGTTACATATCTACAAGAGGATTCTTCCACGACTTAAACCTGTAACCTCTAGGTGACATGACATCAACCAACTTCTTTCGGGAGCAAAATCTTGATTATCCAATCAAAAAGTATGAACGGATTTGCATTAGCTGGCTAATTTGAACTTTAAAAAATAAAACCTAAGTTAATCATGCTGAATCTTTTTTTCTAAACCTCAGTAATAATAATATCAAGTATAGTAATAACTTACATTGAGTTGCTCATATCAAGTTTGATACCGCTCAACGCTTATATGCGGAGGTGTAGAAGGTGTAGAACCAAGCCCTTATAATCCAACTATTTCGTTCATAATAATTGGTCAAAACAACCTTATTACATCTGAAATTAACTTAAACCAACGAAAACTGTAAATAAAAACCTCTATTGCTAAGAAAAAAATAATAATTATTCAGACTTCCATCTGGCCTAGTTCGCACCACTCTGTGTGGCATCAATTGAGAGTATTCTTCTTGTTGTTGAGTTTAAAACCCCATAATCAGCCAAGAAAACTTTTTTGAAAATTTTCTGATCTTTGATCACAACGTCAATTTGTTTGAAACTAAAATCTTGATGTTATCTTTTCTTTTGTCTGAATGAAAATTTCGTTCTTCCATTTATTAGTGCAACAAATCAGTACATTTGTTTGGAGAAAACCCGCGGGGCTTCGTGGAGAGTCACAACACACCAAAATCCGATCTGTCGGATCCAGACTTGAGAACCCTATTATAAAACCCGATCCAGAATAAATCCTACGGCTAAGATTAGTATGATTTCAAAAAAGAAGAAGAAGCGGAATCCTTCACAGGAGTATTACGGTATGGAGCCAGGGGTATAAGGGGGCCAAAGCACAACTCCCACCCCTAGGCAGGTAGTGGCTAGGGTTTAGACTAAAAAGGAAGAGATTTTAGAGAGAGAGAGTTATGTTTTTTTTTTCTATAAAGGATAGGTCAAGCAAATTTAGGCCTAATGTAGACAACATTTCCATGCTTTTCTGCAATAGACTTCTTCCAAGATTCAAACCTGTAACTTTCAGGTCACATGACAGCAACCAATCACTTTCGAGGATAAAATTTTGATCATCCAATCAAAATTTATATCGGGCTTTGCATAAGCTAGCTTATTTGATAAAAGCATAGCTAATCAAGTTGAACTCTTTCCTTAACTTCAACAACAATATTCTTGAGCACCAACGTTATGTTTAGCTTATTTTCATAATTTCTACAACCACACCTTCTAATGTGTCTCATCTTGTCTCATTTATTCCAGGTCATAACGGTAACATGTCCTCAACTTACGGGACTTGGTGTACCAAAGGGAAAAAACAATCGTTTAACATAATAGTACCCTTGGTATCTCACCAAACAGGTTCCCCAAGATCTTAAGTTCATAGAACTTAACTTCCAATGAAGTAAATGAATAAATTAGTATTGGTCCCATAAGAAGCATCCCTGTAAAATATCTGATATAACTATTTAAGTGCTGACTCATGAAAATAATCTTTGTCTTTTTCAATTTCGATAGAAAAACCTTCACAAGCTTTCTGTGAGTCAACACAGGAAGCAAGGTATCACTTGGTTCAGGTTGTTGATGAGGGTTAAATTGGCATATGAAAGAACCTTTTGTCTAATATTTTTCGATGACATTTTTCTTCTTGAGGAAAAATGTTGTGCTGTGCTGACAAAAGTTATACCCTCCCTTTTTCATATGCCAATCTAATTTAACCTTCATCAAACACCCAATCCAAGTTATACTTAGCCTCTTGTGTTGATTCACATAGAGCTTGTGAAGGTTTTTCTGTCGAAATTCAAATTGACCGAGATTTTATGCATGATTCGGTACTTTAATAATTATATGAAATATTTTACGGGGAATGCTTTATATGGGACTAATGTTAATTTATTCATGCAATTCATTGAAATGTTATGTTCTATCCACTCAAGGTCTTGGGGAACATGTTGGGTGTGGTACTAAGGATACTATTATGTTAAACGACAGAGATGATAAGAAAATTTCACCTCAACATCTACAAGGCTGGGGCAGGAAAAAAGAGTATATCTATTGGCACTACACGGTTTATGCGTTTGAAAAGGTTTGAGGACAATATATTTACGCGTTTGATTTGATTATTCCACAACTTCAAAAATAAAAAGGATAGACTCAGTGCTAAAGTAATCGCAGTGATTGGTCTGGGTAGAGGTCAGATGCAATGGAATATAAATTTTCAAATTATTAAAAAATAAAAATAAAAATAAAAAAACAATACTCAATCATGAACTAACTCATAACTCATTATTGATTTAGCCCTAAGAATCATTGCATATCTGCATGAGGCTTCTTCCACGACTCGAATACATGACCTTTAGGTCACATGACAGCAACCAAGTCCTTTCGGGAGAAAACTCTTGATTATCCAATCAAAGAGTATGAAAGGTAATTTGAACCTTGAAAAATAAAAGCCAAGTTAATCAAGATCAATCCTTTTTCTTAACCTAAGTAATAATATTGTCAAGTAGAGTAATAACTTACATTTAGTTGCTCATATCAAGTTTGATAAAGCTCAACGCTTCTATGGGGAGGTGTAGAACCTACCCTTTATTTTTTTTTAAAAAGGCAAACCTAGGGCTAAAGTTCCTACTCTGTGCAAATTCAGGGGATGGGTCAAGCAACTTTGGGCCTAGTGTAGAAAACTTTTCCTTGCATTTCTGCAAGAGTGTTCTTCCACGATTCGAACTCATAACTTCTAAGTCACACGAAAGCAATCAAACCCTTCCGTGGACAAAATATTGATCATCCAATAAAAAATTATGTCTGGCTTTGCATAAGTTTGCTTATTTTAACTTGGAAAAATAAAAGCTATGTTAATTAAGCTGATTTTTTTTCTTAACCTCAGTAAACAATACTTCTTGCGCACCAACATTATGTTTAATTTATTTGCATAATTTCTACGACCACACCTTCTAATGTGTCTCATCTTTCGACTCATTCATTCCAGGTCATAATGATAACATGTACTCAACTTACATGACTTGGTGTACCAAAGGAAAAAAAAAACAAAGCCGTTTAACATAATAGTACACTTGGTATCTCACCAAACATGTTCTCCAAGACCTTAAGTTCATAGGACTTAACTTCCAATGAAGTGCATGAATAAATTAGTATTGGTCCCATAAGAAGCATCCCTGTAAAATATCTGATATAACTATTTAAGTGCTGACTCATGAAAAAAAATCTGGGTTTTTAAATTTCGATAGAAAAACCTTCACAAACTTTCTGTGAGTCAACACAAGGGGTTAGGTATCACTTGGTTCAGGTTGTTGATGAGGTTTAAATTGGCATACGAAAGAACCTTTTGTCCGATATTTTTCGCTGACATTTTTCTTCTTGAGGAAAAATGTTGTGCTGTGCTGACAAAAGTTAGACCCTCCTTTTTCCTATGCTAGTCTAATTTAACCTTCATCAAACGCCCAATCCAAGTTATACCTAGACTCTTGTGTTGATTCACAGAGAGCTTGTCAAGGTTTTCTGTCGAAATTCAAATTGATCGAGATTTTAAGAATGAGTCGGTCCTTTAATAATTATGTGAGATATTTTACGGGGAATGCTTCATATGGGACTAATGTTAATTTATTCATGCAATTCATTGAAACATTATGTTCTATCAACTCAAGGTCTTGGGGAACATGTTGGGTGTGGTAAGGATACTATTATGTTAAACGACACAGAGAGGATACGAAAATTTCACCTCAACATCTACATGGCTGGGGCAAGAAAAAAGAGTATATCGATTGGCACTTCACGGTTTATGCGTTTGAAAAGGTTTGAGGACAATCTATTCACGCGTGCTTATTCCACAACTTAAAAAAAAAGGACAGACTCGGTGCTTAAGTAATCGGAGTGAGTGGTCTGGGTAGAGGTCAGATGCAATGGAATATAAATTTTCAAATTATTATAAAAAAAAATACTCAATCATGAACTAACTCATAACTCATTATTGATTTAGCTTAAGAATCATGGCATATCTGCATGAGGCTTCTTCCACGACTCGAATCCATGACCTTTAGGTCACATGACAGCAACCAAGTCCTTTCGGGAGAAAACTCTTGATTATCCAATCAAAGAGTATGTAAGGTAATTTGAACCTTGAAAAAATAAAGCCAAGTTCATCAAGATCAATCCTTTTTCTTAACCTAAGTAATCATATTGTCAAATAGAGTAATAACTTACATTCAGTTGCTCATATCAAGTTTGATAAAGCTCAACGCTTCTATGGGGAGGTGTAGAACCGACCCTTTATTTTGAAAAAAAAGGCAAACCTAGGGCTAAAGCTCCCACTCTGTGCAAATTCAGTGGATGGGTCAAGCAACTTTGGGCCTGGCCTAGTGTAGAAAACTTTTCCTTGCATTTCTGCAAGAGCGTTCTTCCACGATTCGAACTCATAAATTCGAAGTCGCATGAAAGCAACCAAACCCTTCCGTGGACAAAATATTGATCATCCAATAAAAAATTATGTCCAGCTTTGCATAAGTTTGCTTATTTTAACTTGGAAAAATAAAAGCTATGTTAATTAAGCTGAATTTTTTTCTTAACCTCAGTAAACAATACTTCTTGCGCACCAACATTATGTTTAGCTTATTTGCATAATTTCTACGACCACACCTTCTAATGTGTCTCATCTTTTGACTCATTCATTCCAGGTCATAATGATAACATGTACTCAACTTACAGGACTTGGTGTACCAAAGGGAAAAAAAAAAAATCGTTTAACATAATAGTACCCTTGGTATCTCACCAAACACGTTCCCCAAGACCTTAAGTTCGTAGGACTTAACTTCCAATGAAGTGCATGAATAAATTAGTATTGGTCCCATAAGAAGCATCCTTGTAAAATATCTGATATAACTATTTAAGTGCTGACTCATGAAAAAAAGTCTGGATTATTTTAAATTTCGATAGAAAAACTTTCACAAGCTTTCTGTGAGTCAACACAAGGGGCTAGGTATCACTTGGTTCAGCTTGTTGATGAGGGTTAAATTGGCATATGAAAGAACCTTTTGTCTGATATTTTTCACTGACATTTTTCTTCTTGAAGAAAAATGTTGTGCTGTGCTGACAAAAGTTATACCCTCCTTTTTCCTATGCCAATCTAATTTAACCTTCATCAAACACCCAATCCAAGTTATACCTAACCTCTTGTGTTGATTCACAGAGAGCTCGTGAAGGTTTTTCTGTCGAAATTCAAATTGATCGAGATTTTATGCATGAGTCGGTCTTTTAATAATTATGTGAGATATTTTACGGGGAATGCTTCATATGGGACTAATGTTAATTTATTCATGCAATTCATTGAAACGCTATGTTCTATCAACTCAAGGTTTTGGGGAACATGTTTGGTGAGGTACTAGGGATACTATTATGTTAAACGACACGGAGAGGATAATAAAATTTCACCTCAACATCTACAAGACTGGCAGGAAAAAAGAGTATATCGATTGGCACTACACCGTTTATGCGTTTGAAAAGGTTTGAGGACAATCTATTTACGTGTTTGATTTGTTTATTCCACAACTTCACTATTCTAGTCAGGTATCAGGAAAATAAAATTTGAATCACATAAAAAGCATATATGAGAAGTGCATGTACAATCTAGGATATGTTGCTTGTGCATTTGAAGCTCAATTCTTTTGTTTAGACACAGTTTATTTGGCCGGCCAACAAATGGTAAACTTTTATTTTTCTGAACTAGAATATCCCGAAGTTTTAAGAGAATGACCTAAATTGTCTCAGCTTCGGTTAGATTTTATGATTAAAATGCCATTATAATGTCAAAGACCTTCTTTAAATAAAAGTTTTAAATTACTGAGTTGTTTTTCTAGGCTGAGATTAATTTGCTTTCATTTTGGGGCAAGATTTTGAGCTTTTTCAGTCTGAGAAAAAACATAACTTTAGAGATTGTAAGCCACATATCCTATAACTATCAAGCAAAGAAGTTCAAGAAAATAAGCGTAAAATTTAAAAGCTGCAACAGGACAAGCAGCTTTCTAGATTCGGAGTTTAGCCTTATTTAACTTTAGACTCTTATGGATAACTACTGACCATTCCACTTGTATTTTACCTACAATTGCAGATATTTTTGGCAAGAATTCTACATATTGACAAATGTCAACAAACATTACGAATCTGCCTATAAAAATGTTGATAATTATCATGTCTTTGCAAGGGAAGACACCCAACGGATCAGCATATTTTTTTCGCAAGAATTCTAGATATCGACAAATGGAAACAAACAATACGAATCTGCCTATAGAAATGTTGATAATTATCTTGTCTTTACTAGGGAAAACATGCAACGGACCAGCAAGTTTTGTTAAAGTCATGTCCGTGTAGGATCAACTCTTCTCTATAACAAATTTCTCATTTTACTTAATAAGTATACTAAGAACCAATATTGACCTGCACATATAAAGTTTTATATATGCTCGGCGCTTTTTTACGGAGTTGAGAAACCAACCCTTTTCGGGAATAAAATCTGGATTATCCAAACAAAAAGTATGTCTAGTTTTCCATAAGTTGACTTATTTGAACCGTGAAAAATTAAAGCTAAGTTAATCAAGCTGAATATTTTTCTTAACATTAGAAATAATACTTCTTGTTATTCAAGTCAAAAAACTGCTAGATTTTCAATACCAACTAAGTTGACCATTAGGATGGAACTTATAAGCCGGAAAAAAATAGTTGAGTTTTAAAGATCTTTTACTTTTCTTAGTGGCCCTTCCCTTTGTTATTCACTTGACAGATTGCTTCTTGACTATGACCTATGTAGCACGGATACTTTTATATATTTGTTTGGAGTACGCAACGTAATTTAAAGTTTGTTAACATCTTGGATACGCATAGGCCACCGATTCGGGTATCCCATACGCCAGGCTAAATTTGACGGTTTTATATATAATTTATAATTTGGAAAAGTGAACATATCATTATCTAGTTATATGATGAGTATGAGTCTAATTTTGTTTTAACAATATAAAAGTGATTAAAAGGGTTAAAATTTTGATAAGTTTGATATATAAGTTGAGTTAAATAGAAATTGCCCGAATGCTACTACACAAAAGCCTCGATCGAGAGTGTCTTTTATGAGCTCTGTCTCAACACGTATGAGAAATGCATTAATCTGATTTCATTCTTTTCGTATTTAAATTTTTTATATCTTATGTAAATATTAGCTTTTATAAAATAAAAAAAGTAGTTGATATCAAAAATAATTTACGTATCTTAGCTGTGTCGTATTCTAAAATTTAAAAAGAAATCGAATCGACGTATCTGCTTCGTATCGGATACGATACTCGTATCCGTGCAACATAGGGTATGCCTTTTTTATAGTGTCTGTTTCTCGAATTTGTGGAATCTAATTTTAGTTTTTATTTTGTCCCTTGGAAAACAGGTTCCTTGTTTTAAAAAATTTAGTTGGAAAATAGTTATAATGATATTTACCTTTCTTTATGTTTATTATACAATTTATTTTCTAAAATAACGTTTCTTGATTGGCTCGTCATTTCAGTTGTAAAGGGTTTGCCATATTTGGTAATGATAAAAAATTTCCTGGGGAAATTATGAAGATTAGACTTTGCCGAGTTCAGTTAAAATGGGAGGAGTCGAAGAGTGCCGTTTTATGGTCGAGGAATTATAAACGAGTGTTATCTGTTATGTGAAACCACTAGAAGGAAATGTTGAAGTCCTGGATTTGGGTTGTATGATTTTGTGGCATATAGCACACGCTTTTATTAATATTTTACATTATCATTTATTTCTTCAATTTATGTCTTATAGTATACAGTTTTTACCGTTTTTCGTTTCAGCCATTTTTTACATAATTATGTGCCTAGCACACGCTTTTATTGATATTTTAGATTTTCATTTTATTTCTTGAATTTATAGCTAGTATATATTTTTACCGTTTTTCGTTTATGCATTTTTTTGAATGATTTTGTGGACTATATAACACGGATTTTATAGATATTTTACATTGTTATTTTATTTCTTAAATTTATGGTTATAATGCACGCTTTTTACCGTTTTTCAAGATTTTGTGGCCTAGCTCATGCTTTTATGATATTTTATGTTATCATTTTATTTCTTGAATTTATGGTTTATAATACATGATTTTTACCGTTTTCCGTTTCATCTTTTTTTTCATGATATTGTGACATAGCACACGCTTTTATTGAGATTTTAAATCGTCATTTTCTTTCTTAATTTATGGCATATAGTACACGGTTTTTACCGTTTTTTGTTTCCATCATTTTTTGCATGATTTTGTGGGCTATAACTCAAGCTTTTATTGATATTTTATTTTGTCTTTTTCTTTCTTGGATTTATGGACTATAGTACATGTTTTTACCGTTTTTTCGTTTCTGCCATTTTTTTCATGATTTTGTAGCTTATAGCGCATGATTTTATTGATATTTTATATTGTCATTTTAGTTTTTGAATTTATGGCTTATAGTACATTGTTTTTACCGTTTTTCATTTACAACCTATTTTTTTATAGCTCACGCTTTTATTGAGATTTTACATTGTCAATTTATTTCTTTGATTTATGGCTTATATTACACGGTTTTTACCATTTTTTCGTTTCTGCCATTTTTTGCATAATTTAGTGACCAATAGCACGCACTTTTATTGAGATTTTATAAAGTCATTTTATTTTTTTAATTTATGTATAGTATACGGTTTTTACCATTTTTCGTTTATGCATTTTTTTTCATAATTTTGTGGTTTATATAATACACACTTTTAACTTAGCTTCTCGTTAGAAGCTAAAATTTGATTTGATGTACTTCTTCCCCCCTCATCAAGAGGTTGTTGTGATGAGATTTTCCAGGTTATATATAAATGGTTAACTTCCAAACAAAAAAATATACACTTTTATTAATATTTTACAATGTCATTTTATTTTTTGAATTAATGTCTTATAGTACTCGCTTTTTAATGTTTTTTAGTTCCGTATTTTTTGCATGATTTTGTGGTCTAGCATACTCTTTTATTGAGATTTTATATTGTCATTTTATTTCTTAGATTTCTGGCTTATAATACACAGTTTTAAACCATTTTTCGTTTCTGACATTTTTTGCATGGTTTTGTGGTCTATAACACACACTTTTACTGAGATTTTACATTGTCATTTTATTTCTTGAATTTATGGTTTATAGTACACTCTTTTTACCGTTTTTCGTTTCCGTATTTTTTTGCAAGATTTTGTGGCCAACACACGCTTTTATTTTTATTTTACATTGTCATTTTATTTCTTAAATTTATGATTTTTAGTACATGCTTTTTACCGTTTTTCGTTTCTATTTTTTTTTTATGATTTTGTGACCTATAGCACATGCTTTTATTAAGATTTTACATCGTCATTTTATTTATTTGATTTATGGTTTTTACTATACGTTTTTTTACCGTTATTTCATTTATGCCATTTTTTGCATGATTTTGTGGCATATGCACACGCTTTTATTGAGATTTTATATTGTATATTTCTTTATTGAATTTATGGCTTATAGTACACGATTTTTACATGATTTTATGGACTTTAGCACACACTCTTATTGATATTTTAAATTATCATTTTATTTCTTTGATTTATGGTACAGTATACGATTTTTACCGTTTTCCGTGTATGCATTTTTTTGCCTTATTTTGTTGACTATATATAACACATGCTTTTATCGAGATTTTACATTGTCATTTTATTTCTTGGATTTATGGCTTATAGTAAACGGTTTTTACCGTTTTTCGTTTGTGCTCTTTTTTGCATGATTTTGTGGCATATAGATCACGCTTTTATTTATATTTTAGTTTGTCTTTATCTTTCTTGAATTTATGGCCTATATTACACGTTTTTTTAATGTTTTTTTTCGTTTGTCATTTTTTGCATGATTTTGTGGCCTATAGCACACACATTTATTGATATTTTACATTGTTATTTTATTTCTTTAATTTATGACTTATAGTACACGATTTTTATCCTTTTTCGTTTCTGCCTTTTTTCATGATTTTGTGGCCTATAGAACATCCTTTTATTAAGATTTTAAATTGTCATTTTATTTGTGGCCTATAATACACGGTTTTTACCGCTTTTCGTTTATGCATTTTTTTCATGATTTTATGGCCTATACACACTTTTATTGAGAATTACATTATCATTTTCTTTCTTGAATTTCTATCTTATAATACACCGTTTCTACTATTTATTTTTTTTGCATGATTTTGTGGCTTATAGCACACGCTTTTATTGATATTTTACATTGTCATTTTATTTTTTGAATTTATGCCTTATAGTACATGTCTATTACCCTTTTCCTTTTCCGTCCTTTTTTTGAATGATTTTGTGGCCTATAACACACGTTTTTATTGAGATTTTATATTGTAATTTTATTTTTTGGATTTATGACTTATATTACACGGTTTTAGCAACTTTTCGTTTCTGCCTTTTTTTGCATAATTTTGTGGCCTATAGCACACGATTTTATTGAGATTTTATATTGACTTTTTATTTCTTAGATTTATGGCCTACGGTACATGCTTTTTGGCGTTTTTTCTTTTATTATTTTTTTTGCATGATTTTGTGGCCTATCACACTCTTTTAATGATATTTTACATTGTCATTTATTTCTTCGATTTATGGCTAGTACACGGTTTTTAGTATTTTTCGTTTCTAATGTTTTTTACATGATTTTGTGCCCTATAGAACATGCTTTTATTGATATTTTATATTGTCATTTTATTTTTTGAATTTATGGCTTATAGTACACGGTTTTTACCATTTTCGTTTCTGTCTTATTTTCATGATTTTGTGGCCTATAGCACATGCTTTATTGAGATTTAAATTTTTTTTTTTCTTGGATTTATGTTTTATAGTGCACGGTTTTTACCGTTTTTCATTTGGCCTTTTTTTTCATGATTTTGTGGCCTATAGCTCACTATTTTATTTATATTTTACTTTTTCTTTTTTCTTTCTTGAATTTATGGACTAGTACACGTTTTTATCGTTTTTTCGTTTCTGTCATTTTTTGCATGATTTTGTGGCTTATAAAACACGCTTTTATTGATATTTTACACTGTTATTTTATTTCTTGAATTTATGGCTTATAGTACCCGTTTTTTACCGTTTTTCGTTTACATATTTTTTTTTCATGATTTTGTGGCATATAACACACGCATTTATTGAGATTTTACGAGTTCTTTTTATTTATTGAATTTATGCCTAATTTTTCAAAAAAATTTTACCATTTTTTTGTTTAGATACGATGAGTTATGTGCTCAAAGTTTGATAAACTACATTTGCAGTCCTCACATTTTTTTTAACTATAACTATTTGGCTTATAACAATCTGGTCCTATCATTTTATAAAGATTTCATATTGAGTTTATTTTTATCGTATAATAATCGATGTAAAATCAATAAATAATTTTTTTATGACTACAATATACAATGACGTGTTTAGTTTCTTTACGTACAACACATAGCAAAATACATATCTATAAAAGCTTAGCATATATCAAACTTTATTTTGTATTTTTCAGTTTTGGTATCAATTCTTACATAAACTTATAACACAATTTTATAATAAACTTTTGGCAATTATTTTTATTTTACACCTAACTTTTTTAATCATCAATAACATAAAATATGTGGTAAATTAGACATATGTCAAAAATTAGTAATTGGAATGACCTAAATTTCTAACCGTGTGGTGAAAATATGTAAATTATATATTTCTCTCCGATTTAATTAGAAAAAAAATAGTGGTTTAGTTTACCAATTGCATAATAACAGGGATAGTCATTTTTACTCTTATTTATAAAAATATTGTAACCAAGAGATTTTAATGCTACACTAATAAAACCTAAATGTCAATATATAACATATTCATAACATAGTTATATTAATCTCGGAGCATTAGTTATCATTTATACCTATTAATCTGATACATGATATTTTGATATTTACTACTATATTATATATATATATATATATATATATATAGTAAAAAAACACGAGCTTGGTGTCTAAAAGGAATTTATTTATTGAACCAAAGTACATGTGATCAATTATAATTATATATATTAACATACTTATTTTAAAGTTATACCAAAATCAGCTCATTTCAATATACAATTATCAAAATAAAAGAGAGCAAAAAATACATTTAGTATACTATATTAGCATTGTTTAACAATTTAGATACTATACTACCAATTGTAAATATTAAAATATAAAATTTATTACAATTGAGAACCTACCGTTAAACAAACATATTAAATTGCACTCGCATTCTCCTGACTTAGTGCAATTTTGACTAACATACATAAAAAAATAGATCCCAAACCGTGAGATATAACGACTGTAATTTCGTCGATTTTTTATGTTAGTACCTTAATCGGGAAAAATTTCATAGTTTACTATCTCAATTGTTAAAAGTGTTACTCCGATATGTAAATCGTTAACTACTGTTAATACAGTTCACTAAACGTATTTTTATCAAAAAAAAAAACCCGGGTTGTTTTGCTAGTATTACCACTACAAAATAATTTTTGATTTATTGAGAGTTAAAAACTGTCACAAGGCTGTCACTAATTTAAAAATCTGTCACAAATATATCGCAAATTGACCAAACTGCCACAAAACCGTCGCTAATAAGCTCGTAACAAAAAATACCGTTACTAATCCCGTTGCTATTTGGGTATTTTTTTGTATTGTACTCTCTTCGTCCCAATTTATAAGTGTTTCGCAAAACCACGTGCAATTTTGACCGAGTTTGAACATATTTTTAAATTGTCGAAACAAAAAATTTTAAATTTTTTCTAATTACTTCAAATGTTAAAATAGTTTTTTTTTTAAAATATTTCGATTTATCTTCGGGTATAAAAACACCGCTAATTAAACCATTTTTGGATGTTAATTTACCATTTCATTTATTTTTATTTTATTAAAGGGTTTTAGGGTTTAAGAGTTTTAATACCGAAACCCACATTTTTCCCTCTTTTTTACTCATTTTCCCCAATCTACAAAACACTAACTTTCTCCCTCTTTTCATTTACTTAATTTGAAATAAAAATCACAATCTTTTATTCTTTTTCTTAATTTTCAACCCTTGAAAAATAATGGGTAGAAGCCAATTTTCTCATCTGATACGTACATATGCATCAAAATCCAATCTTTATAGGGTTAGGGTTTTCTCAAATCAATCCACAAATTATCGAATTAATCCCTTTTTCGATAAATTCACTAATCGGGTAGTTTCGAATCCGCTTATCGACCGGTTTTATTTAAATTTTAATACCCATTTCTATACTACCGAAGTCGAAGATAAAGATAATATCCCCAAATCTGTAGCTTTAGAAAATGGAATTAATGAGGTTGAAATAGGCAAAGAAAAGGGTAAAGATTATACATACGTAGGTGCACGGGACCCGGTGGAAATGTATACGGAGCTTCGTGATGGTTTGGGCGAGTCGAAATTAAATAGGGACGATTGGGATTATTTAAATGAAATTTTTCGTTGTTTTTCGAAGTCGGGATGGGCCTCAAACCAGGCTTTAGCTGTTTATATAGGTGCGTCTTTTTTCCCTACTGCAGCCCAGAAATTTCGTAGTTTTTTTCTCGAAAAATGCAATAATGAGGTGGCGAAACACTTGGTCTCGCTCGGCCCTGGGGATAAAGCCGATAGATTTATTTTTCCTATTTTTGCTGAATTTTGTTTAGAGGAGTTTCAAGATGAAATGAAACGGTTTAGGGGTATGATTGAGTCGGCGGATTTGACACAGCCACACACTTGGTTCCCTTTTGCTAGAGCGATGAAACGTAAGATAATTTACCATTGTGGCCCTACTAATAGTGGGAAAACGTATAACGCTTTGCAGAGGTTTATGGAGGCTAAAAAGGGTATTTATTGTAGTCCGCTTAGGCTATTAGCTATGGAAGTTTTTGATAAAGTGAACGCGACGGGTGTTTATTGTAGTCTTCTAACTGGGCAAGAGAAAAAGCATGTCCCTTTTTCGGAACATGTTGCTTGTACGGTGGAAATGGTGTCTACCGAAGAAATGTATGATGTGGCGGTTATTGATGAGATACAAATGATGTCGGATTCGTATAGAGGATACGCGTGGACTAGAGCTTTGCTAGGGGTACAAGCCGATGAGATTCACTTGTGTGGCGACCCTAGTGTGTTAAATATTGTTCGGAAAATTTGTTCGGAAACTGGTGATGAGCTTTATGAGAATCACTACGAGAGGTTTAAACAGTTGGTTGTTGAGGCTAAGACCCTGTTGGGCGATCTTAAGAACGTTAGATCAGGTGATTGTGTCGTTGCTTTTTCGAGGAGAGAGATTTTTGAGGTGAAGTTAGCTATTGAGAAAAACACGAGTCACCGATGTTGCGTTATTTATGGTGCATTGCCACCGGAGACACGTAGGCAACAAGCTAATTTGTTTAACTCTCAAGATAACGAGTTTGATGTGTTGGTTGCGAGTGATGCGGTTGGTATGGGGTTAAATTTAAACATTAGACGGGTTGTTTTTTATACTCTTTCGAAATATAACGGTGATAAAATCGTTCCTGTGCCGCCATCTCAAGTTAAGCAGATTGCGGGACGAGCTGGCCGTAGAGGTAGTATTTAACCTGATGGGCTAACTACTACTATGAATTTAGACGATTTAGAATATCTAATCGAGTGTTTGAAAAAGCCTTTCGATGATGTCAAGCAGGTTGAATTATTTGCTGGGCAAATTCCAAATATTACGTTTCCTCAATTACTCCAAAAATTCAAAGAAAATTGCCGTTTGGACGGGTCGTACTTTTTGTGTCAACATGAGCATATAAGGAAGGTTGCTAATATGTTGGATAAAATTGAAGCCTTAACTTTAAAAGATCGTTTTAACTTCTGTTTTGCGCCGGTTAATATCAGAGATCCAAAAGCTATGTATCATCTACTTAGATACGCTTCTTCGTAAGCACAAAACTTGCCCGTTAATATTGCTATGGGAATACCCAAATGTTCGGCTAAGAATGACTCTGAATTGTTGGATCTTGAGACAAAACACCAGGTTTTGTCAATGTATCTATGGTTATCTCAGCACTTTACAGAGGAGACATTTCCTTATGTGAAAAAAGCTGAGGCAATGGCAACAGATATTGCCGATTTATTAGGTAAATCTCTTATTAAAGCTAATTGGAAACCGGAATCGAGGGGACAGGGAAAATCGGATAATCAGGAGAAGAAAGATGGGCATGAAAGGCCAAGGTTGATTGTTCAGAATAAAATGAAGTAAGATTTGCTTACTAGTTATATAATTCGTTTCCTTGACTTCTTTATATTAAAAGAAAATATTACAATGTACATCTCTGTAGTCCCACCAATTACAGTTTAACAGCTTACACACCGTAGCAATTTGCAGATATTAATTGTAAGAATCTACTGAAATGTAACTTTTCAGAATATATGGGGTAATTTGATACACATTTCAAAATATAGGACCTAATTTGAATTTTCCACTATCTGGAGTCTTTTCTGCGTCGATATGTTTCGATTCCAAGTCTCTGTGTATGTTTGTATATAATTGTTTATATATGTATATATATGTTGGATTATAGTATTTATAATGATGATGCAAGCTAGAGTCTGTTCTGCGTCTATACGTTTCGATTCCGAATCTGCTTTTCCTGCTGTGTGTATGTCTATATACATGCTTATACATGTATGTGTGTGTATATATATATATGTATAACTATTATAGTATTGTAATGATGATGCAAGTTGGAGTCTGTTCTGCGTGTATATGTATCGATTTCAAGGGTTGAGTTTAATAGCAACCCTGAGGAAGCGATAGAGGTATTTGTGGATGGGTACGCAGTGAAGATCCCGAATGGGATGACTGTTTTACAGGCGTGCGAGGTAGCTGGTGTGGTTTTTTTGAGATTTTGTTACCATAATAAGTTGTCTATTGCAGGGTATTGTAGGATGTGCTTGGTTGAGGTCGAGAAGAGTCCTATGCCTGTTACTTCCTGTGCCATGCCTGCCCTTCCCGGTATCCTATCTATTTTTGATTAGTAAAAGTAAAACATAAAAAAACAAATCAATTTCTTATCATCAAATCCAATCCGAGAACAATTGTGTAAGTGTGATTAAGTGTCATAAATTTAGTACCTGATGGGAGAGAGGGAGGGAGAAATTGAGGATGCACCAGTTTTGGGTGGTTTTTTCTTTCTTTTCAACGGCAAAAAGCAGTTTCTTCTATTTTGAAATATACATTTTATTAAGATATACTGGCATCCATGTAATTACTTCAATAAGGAAGGGTTTTTTGGGAACATTAAGTTAGCCTCATAAGGGGTACTTCAGATAAACTAATATTATAGAAGATATGTTAAATTATGGTATTTTAATGAATGATGCAAATTAGAGTCTGTTCCGCGTCTATGCGCATCAATTTCAAACGTATTATGCCTGCAGCTGTTCTTCTTGTTATGTGTATGTTTATATATGTATTTATATGTTGGATTATAGTATTCTAATGAATGATGGATATTAGAGTATGTTCTGCTTCTATACGTTTCGATTGCAAACGTATTATGCCTGCAGCTGTTCTTCCTTCTATGTATTTGTTATATGTAGATATTAATATACATGTTTAATTATATTATTATCATGATATGATGTATATAAGCATGTATATATAAATATATTATTGGTCGAAAAGAACCCTAAGCCTGTCGCTTCCTGCGCCATGTCTGCCCTTCCCGGTATCGTATCTATCTTATATATATGTGTATATATTTTTTGGATTATAGTTTTGTAATGAATGTACGTATCAATTTTGAATCTATTATGCCTGCAGCTGCTCTTCCCGATATCTATACATTTATATATTTGTTGGATTATGTATTCTAATGAATGATGTGCATATGAGAGTCTATTCTGCGAAAATTGACCGACACTCAAGGGGTGATTTGTGACTTTTGCTTTTCGACCTTTATGTAGATTGGTTGATGTTCACCTGGAACTGACGGAAGAAAATTCAGAAATGGTTATTCATTTAGGGCTTGTGTGTAGCTTGAATAGAAAAGGTGGCCTGTTTGTGGTTGAGAAAAATTAGAGTTTGTCTATTTTAAAACGTTTAGCTTCTTCAGATAGAGAAAAAACACCCACATTCATGCAAATTTTAAGCTGGCCAACTTAAAATACCGCCTGATTAAAACCAACCAATAAATGTATATGGTCTGCTCTATGTATGCCCTTCGTGGCGTTTTCTTGAATAACCTGATTAAAACCATATTTGGTTTTTCGATTAGTCAGTAACAATGAGATACAAATGTTTAGGTAGCAGGTCAACACTGCTCCTTCAATTTAAAAATTGAGACTATTGTATTATAAGCTAAAATGTAAATAGCCTGGCTCTGATTCTGCCCCCTAGAAGAATACTATCTCATATCTGCATTTCATTGACCCTTCCAAAGGAGTTTCTAGTTCCACTGATGACAATTGAGTGTCATTTTTCACTTGGAAGTACGTTCTAAGAAAATTAATGGGTCCTTATGTTGATAAGCTCAAAGTGATTGAATTGCGTCATATGTTTTTGATGTCTGATTATTTTCTTCGACGATAGTCTTTATTTTCTTTGTCCTTTGGTACTAGTCAGAAAACACCTCTATCCCTGTGGTTGAAAGTTTAATAGATTAATTTACTCTTAGTGGTTAAGTTTTGTAAAAGGTGCAATTATTACTTTATACACTGTTGTCCATGTTTTTTTGTAAGTATATTTTTTCCTTACTTTTAGTTCGAGTATAAGTCTGTTTTTGACATCCTCTGAAGGAATATACATTATATCGGAGTAAATATTTTACCTCCACCAAAAAATCTAAGCAAATAATATGCCCATTCCTATTTTTGTTTTTCACAACTTTTATAAAGGTAAAACTTGTGTTATATGATGAAGATTGAAGAATGATATAATTAATGAAATTCTAACTCATCGTTATAATTACGAATAAGCATCATCAAACAATTGTGTTACTTTTATTTTTTCTGCATCGAGATTTATTTCAAGGTTACGTAGTTTGTGAGATAAACCCTTTTCTATTATAGTTATGTTTTGTGCTGCCTATTTTTCTTTACTTTTGAATGAACAGTTCTTCTTTTATTCAGCTTAGTCTTACTCTTGGTCTATCCAGAACTCAGTGGTAATTGAAGTTGGAGATTTATCAAATTTTGAATTCCAGTAAGAAAACAACTTGTCTCAATGAACACGGCCGTTTACATAAGTAAAAAAAAAGTAAGGATTATTTGAAATGATTACTTTTTTGATGGATGAGAAATTGGCTAAGTTGAGATCTGAATATAAGAAAGATAGAGTGAATTTGAAAGTTTAAATTGAAAGCCAAATTTGTCTAAGCTGTTTAAACAAGTATTATGCGGTGAATTCATTAACGAAATGCACTTTCCAGAATGAAGACTATGTTGGATGGACAATTCATTCTTTATTTACCATGTTTTTGAGTTCCCTATATCTGCTGCACACTCTTATACTTGCAACTTTGTAGTTTTTAAGATTTTTCCTCTCTTTATTTTTGATGTTCTGATACAAATGTGAAGAACTGGCCCGTATTAATTTGTTTACCGGATGAGTATGTCGCTACATGAAATGCCAGCTGATCACATTTTTTTCCATTGCAGAAAGAAAATTGCAAGTTCTGTTGCACCTCGGAAAGAAGTCACAACCTGATGCCTTACAAAGGTATTTATAATTTTGTATGTTCTTAATTTTTTATTTTCAATTTTATTCACTATGCTTCAGTCTGTAGATTGTAGTGCTTTTTTATTGTATACGTAAAAAAATATGGTTGATTATCTTTCCTTCGTTTTTTTTGTATGTAGATGTTATCATCATTACAAACTGCTTCTTGTATCATTGTCCACGACAAGATATTTTTTCCAAATAGAAGTCAAGATTGTCCAAAATCAAGTGAACTCAGCACCAGACCTTTTCTACTGGTATAATGATTTCCCATGATCCTTTCCTTTTGTATTGCTCAATCACATCTAGCTTATCCCTTCACTATTTCTTCATGTATTGGATATTGTTGTTATTTATCTGGAAATTTATATAATGCATGAAAAAGCAATGAACCATAGCCTTCCTAGTTTCAAATTTCGAAAATCCCTCCTAGTAAGCAATTTCTTCTATCTAGTCCAATTTTATGGCCATAGCTAAAAGCAAGATGTTAAGCATGGTTTTCATATGTTTTAAACTGTTTTAACAATAAATTGTGATGAGTATTGCGTTTTACCGAGTCTTCATAATTCTTGAACCTCAAATGTTTACTTTTTACCTCATACTACGACTGTTGTTATTTTTGCTTCATAGGAATTGGACCGTCTACAAAAGGAACAGTGCACGTGTTGATGCATCTGGTGGCTTAATTCAGAAGCCAGAGTTTCGTTAAAATGTTTCTTTTACAATGATAGAAGAGTTGAAGCAGCCTGCATGTGTATGGGAGAGAGGTAGAAAAAGAGAATCCAATAAGCATGAGATTAAAGCTGGAACCACAATGTTTCTGAAAGAAGTATTTTCGATCTGAAGTGACCGACACAGTAATTATAGTTCTGTAAGTTTTGTTGTATTATATTAGTCAGGCTGAGAGAAATTTATAATTCTCCGTTCCCCATGGTGAAACTGGGATCATGTAGCACTTGGTTGGAATTTCATGAGAATAATGTGGGGAGAATGATCTATACTTGAAAGGGTAAATAATTAAGCCATTTACTCTTAATTATTATGAAAAATACCTTAAATTTTTTAGTAATCTGTACATAAGAGTGAATAATTAAGCTATATTTCTTGTACAAATTAGATTTCATGGCACTAATTTCAATTTCCTTTTCGTTAGGCGAGCCTCTCGATATTACTGCCACATTTTTGTCTGCTATTAAACCCACATTTTAATGATTTGCTTGACAAAATACCTGAAATCCTGAAAGCTTACCATTTCACACAAGGGGTTGTCAATAATAAGTAAAACGAATACTTGTTGGGGGGTCATTAGTTCGACTCGTTCCACCTGTAAAAAAAACCTCTTGAGAAGAGCTTCCATAAACATCGATCCAGTTTGAAGTGGTAACACACTAATTTCATTAACAACAACAAAACGAAAACTCTTTACATACGAAACATATGATAATTTAGATAGTGTGTACTTTTTTCGTGTTTGAGTCGAGCTTTACAGTACTTGGATATTGTTACTCCTATAATGTTCCTGTTTAAAAGTGGTATCACTTTAAACAAACTAATTTGGAAATCATAACGATTACTCATTATAAGCTAAACTCAATTTCCCAAACACCTTTAATCAAATAAGTTTTACCAACACCATTGACCAGTGTCATTGATCGACAAAGTTGATTGACGGTCTCTGGTGGGCTTTACGGTGTTGATAGAAAATTAAAAAAGAAAAGGACAAACAAAACCAAAAATAAATAAATTAAAAAGATTGAAAAGTAATTTGAGATTGGAAAAAAAAATGTAGCTTAGTAGTACTGCTTTTTCTGGACAAGTGATCTCTCAAAGCTGGCCGACAAAATGCAAATAGATGTGCTTACAATCTACAACACCGGAAAAGAATTGTCTTATGGCTGTAAATACCCATGCTTTGGTGAGTAAATAATAATGGTACAGAGCAAGAGAACATCTTATAAAACAGCAACCAACTTACAAGTCGCAAACAACGGCTACAAAGTTGCCATTTATTAACACGGCTCCCTCAGAGCAGTGCAATCTAAAGCACTTTCGCATCTTAAAAATAAAATAGAAAATAGATTCAAAAAGTGAATTTATCAGTGTGCACAATACCACGAATTTTCGACATTATTAATAAAATTCAAACCCATCACTTCTTCAATAACAATGCACTACACTGAGCCATTATCTTCGAGGCTCTAGTAATCGCATCTGTCATGTAGAAGTTATCCACAACAGCCTTAAAAGGAGTAGGATCTATCTTCTCTTTGCACTCCGGCTTCAAAATAGTCGAAAAAGCACTTATTTCTCTCTCATCAGTGTGCAAGAGATTGGGAGCCACGGTTCGTATCCTCGACCTAACAGCACTAAGTGTATCATACGGCAATCTAACACCCGCCACCTCAGATAAAGCCCTAATTATTTTCCAATCCTCTCTTGCATCACCAACAGTTGGCACAGCGGGTAAAGTAATCTGAGCACACCCTTCGGTATTTTCATATGTACCTTCTTTTTCCGTAAATGCGGCTGCTGGGAGAATCACGTTCGCACGATATACACCTCGATCACCGTGATGACCTTGATATACAACAAATGCATCTTTAGGGAGTTTCTCTAAATTAACATCATCGGCTCCCATTAAATACACGAGTTTTGCCTTTTCGATGCTGTTAGGGGTTTCTGGAACTAGACCGAGGTCTAGGGCGGCTGCTTGGGCGGCATTTAGAAGCAATACATTGAGACCATTCCAATCGGGTCGAATTACGTTCCCGATATTTGAGATTTTTTCTACGGTTTTGAATATAGCTTCTCTGTCACCTCTCTCGAAGATCCCAGATCCGATGATAATTGCTGGATTTTTTGCGTTTGACAAGATTTTCGAGAACGGGTGGCGACCCTCGGCGATTTCGGTTAGGGTTTGGGGACCCGTGCCGAGGTGTTGGTGGTCGTAGTTGAGATCGGTTGGGGGGCCAATATAGCCGACTTGAGCTTGGTTTGCACGAACGCTTTTTCTGATTCTGGCATTTACCATGGCAGCTTCGACCCTTGGCTGGAAAGAATTTTTTATCTTAATTAGAAACAAAAATAAAATTGACCAGACAAAAATGATTGAAGCTAATACGGAGTATAATTAATGCATGTAGTGGGAATTCAAAAGGAGCGCAACACGTTTAGCAGCACAACCAGAAAAGAGGAATAAAAAAATCCAAATCACAGACCATTTTGCTAAAAGGAACTTCACTGCTACAAGTTATAACCAGCAGCACATAAAAAAACAACAGTTTACCCTTATATATAGAACCTGAGAATGCTCAAAGGCACTGACAAAGCTACTAACCTTCATGTTAGAGCTAAGAGGTGACTTAAGACTTTATAAAAAAGTTGTCTATCGAGGAAATTTCTTTGTCTTGTGAATAAGACACGTTAAATTCAAGACAAGGTCCTTGTGTTAATGGATATTGGTTAGAATTGTGAACACCCATACGATCGGCTCAATAACATGACAATTTCCCTTCTCATTATCCGTCCGTATATGTATTATGCAAGTATTTTAACTAGCTGTACTTCAGTTCTTAATTACAGTTTTCACTTTGCAATAATATGTTAGAACTTTTGTAAAATATGGGAAAGGAGATCAGTTCCAGTTTTTTTTTCTTTAGAGCAGAGTTCCAGTTAATATTGGAAAGTTGACATAACTGTGAGCCAGTTAAAATACTTCATACTGTTATATAATCTCCAAACAATTATTTATTATTCCCTGAATAACTCCTAGCCATCCGAAGTTATCGCCATAGTCCCGTCCCTACTCTTTTCCATATAGGATTAGTGTCACCTAAAAGCTCACTTTCTCCAATCGTTAGCACGTTAAAGGGTGTAAAAATATTGAAGTCAAACATTTGCATTCACATACTTTTTTGTTTATGTTGTCTCTCTGTCTTATTCTCCTATTGTATTTGTAACATTTCATGGTATATGCTTGTAAAAGATCAAAATAGAGCAAAACCATAAAAATTCAGACTTTATGTTTACCATTTGGGCAAGTGTCATGACATTATGAAAGCTCCTGAAAAGAAATGAGTGCCAACAATATCAAACCCCTGAGCACAAAGCTGATATCTTTTAAGTCCCATACCCAAATAACTCAAATATTAAAAGAGTAGCGAACTTTTTCAATATTGTTATTTATACTAATCGAAAGGACACAACTTTAGGACCCTAAAAGACACGATCTATTTTCAAAACAAGGTAACAACTCCTCAACTTAAAAATTAATAAACACAACACTATCATTACCAAAAATTAAATAGAAATAACTGCCACATAAATTAATAAATTAACAAATAAAAACAAACAAGTAATTCATATGAGGATAGTACCTGAGTTCCAACCAAAAGGAACAAATCTGCTTTCTCAAGACCACTAATGCCACTATTTAACAAATACCCAGAACGTAGATCGGCATTTGTAGTTTCGCCATTTCCCTCGCACCAAATATTATTGCATCCGATTCTATTAAGAAAATCTTTTAATGCTATCATGGATTCTGCATCTGAGAGCTTACCAGCAACCCCAACTATCTCTTCTGGTTTTATTTGATGAACTGCCTCAGCAACCACAGCTAGGGCGTCGCGCCAGCTCACTACCTTGAATCGCCCATCGGAATCACGTATCATCGGGTCATTTAGTCTCTGCCTTTTTAGCCCATCGTAAAAGAAACGTGTTTTGTCTGAGATCCATTCCTCATTGATATCCTACACAAGGATGCAGTATATTAGTAATTATACATATATTTGAAGAGAAAAAACTCTAACATGGAGCTAGGAATTATACATACAATAAGAAAATATCGGTTAACTCTATGTTTAGTCCCTGATCTTTGTCCTATGTCTCTGTATTTGCACTTTCCTATTATGCAGTTTTAGTCCCTAAACTTTAAGAATTCTGCTATTTTTTGTAGCCCTAAACCGAACAAAAGTATAAGAGGGTAATTTACTCAATAGCAATTAAAAAACTAGTCAACTTTAAAAACGAATAAGATGTGAAGTCTGGGGGAAATGTGATTAAACCGAAACAAAATTGTTTTAAAGGAATATCGTACTTTAATTCATAACGGGAATAAAGATGGTAGGTTTAGGGACAACAAATGCATATTTTACCAAATTCAGGGACTAAATTTGCGTTACAATAGGGACAAAATAGTGACAAAGACCAACGCTTTTTTTTAGAAAAGGGAAGATCCAAGAGATTCACTCCTATGCATAAGGTTTGAACCCACGACCTCCTATTTAAGAGTGTCAACTCTGGACACTAGGCTAGCCATAGTGGTTAGTCAAAGACCACAGCTTAGGGACATCAAAACTGAAATTAACCAATGAACAGTAATAAGGTTGTAGGCAGAAGAAAATAAATCAATCTTTCTTTCCCCATCTTTGAAATGAAAAGAAAGAAGGGAAAAAAAAGAAAAAAAGTAGAATTGAAAAAACACACATAAAAAGAGTGTATCCTATACCACTTTCCAATTGCCATTGATCGGTGTATTAGCGATTAACTGATTATCCAAATGGAAAATAATGTTATAAACTGACTGACCAGAACAAAAACTCATGAGTAAATTTCATTTTCACCTTAATCCCTAAACTATGTTTCATGTCTCACTTTTGTCCTATGTTTTAACAGTAAGCAGCTCTAGTTCTAGACTTTATTAATTGTGCATCTGTTTTAATAGCTAAAGCCCTATGTAGCAACGGATACTCCAAAAAAAGAAGTATCAGATACCAATACGGTATGGACACGCGTGGAATATACGTCAATCTGCATATCAATACATAAACGGAGTATTGTTGACGTTTTTAAGGTTTAACCGGTTTGATAAGCCGCCGATACGTGGATACAGAGAGATTAAAAACCATGATTTTTTTAAAACTTTTTTAAGGAAAAATTTAGAAACTGTTAAAAGTAACGAGGCAAACATTTTATACCTAAAAATTATTCATCACTGCTCTCCATAAGTACGTATACATATACATATACTAATATATATATATATATGTATATCATATAACACATACTTGATCGCCAAAAGAATCCTTTTATCCAAGCTTCGGCAAGTTGTTGGTCTTTTCACCCAGTGGTGGGGCTCTGACAGTGACTCTTCCGACTAGCCGCAACTAATCAACGACTAGTTGGTCAGGAAAAAAGTTGGTTTTAAAATGTTAGGGGTCTTTTTTTGCAATTCTTGTAAACTTTTTATGTTACTTTTGAATTTTAATGGTTATTTTGGATAGTTTTTAAAACTTCTTGTCCTTTATGTAAATATCCGGCCAACGATTAACTGGCGACTAATCACTCCAACTACCCGACTTTTAGCACAATGCTTTTATGCCACTCTGATCCTCTCTCAACTTAGCTAATCTAGCTAAATGAGTGTGTGTATATGTATAGGAGCCGGTTCGAGACAACTGTTTTTGACACCACATTGACACCCCATCTAATCTGTTGGAATCAATGGTTGAGATTAAACCATCAATTAAATATAAATATTTATATGTACAGCTGTTGCAAATTAATTTGACACCTAAATGTTCGTTTATTCTTAGAAAAAAAGAACTTATCAACAAAACTCTCCTACAAGCCATCGACTGCAACGTTATTCTTTACCATCACTCTCTCCAGCCAGAATCGCCGAAAACATAGGTATGAAATTGTGCTCGGCTCCAGTCAACCCCGCTAGTCTATCAAATCTTCATAATCGTGCCAAACGGGAAAAAAAAAGGTTTGAAAAAATATTTTACTCTTGCTCTATACAGGAAATAGACAATCAATGTTAAGGTTTAGATACGAATAAGGCACAGTTTGTCAAGTTCAGGGACAATATGCAAAGGCAACAGAGAGGGACAAAAGTGGGACAAAGCCCGTAGTTTAAAGACTAAAACTGAAATTAACCCATGAATGATTAGGTTGTGGGCAATAATAAAACAAAATCACGTCACTCCTATGCAAAACATGCATAATATATGAAATTGGTTGCATTTTACCCTAATATTTTAAGACGAATAAATACCTCATTTAATCGCGGCAAAATGCGCATAACCTCTGGACCTCTACTATCTATGCGGATATTAGAACCTACAGCATCGGTAACATCAATACTTTCGGTTCCTTTCAACTCCCAGTTACGGGCCTTAAAAGCAAAAGGTTTTGATGTTAGGGCACCAACAGGACAAATATCTATCACATTTCCAGATAGTTCACTTGTCATTAGTTTTTCAACATAAGTTCCTATTTCTTCTCCACTTCCTCGACCCAAGATTCCAAGATCTTGAACACCAGCTATCTCAGTAGCAAACCTTACACACCTGAGAGAAAAATGAACAAGCGACTTAGAATTAAGAAAAAAAGCAGAAAAGATAGTTCCGATTTTGCCTACTCAAATGCACTTGCTGAACAGCAAACAATTATCTTTGGCTCCGTAACATATTTGCAGCTTAACGTTTCACTTAATTTTTACTAGAAATTTTTTTCAATAAAAGTTACTATTTGTCATTTTGCATCAACTGGAAATGGTAGTAGGCCTTACATAGAAATGCAAATTAATGGTAGTCTTGGACATCCCAATGTTAATAAGAAACACCCCCGGAGAAGAAACACCAATTCAAAAGTACTTAAATATCATAACTTTGATGCTGAGACTTTGTAATCAAATTCTGCTCATTTGTCGAACATCTTCATAGCATACAAGGATGTGTCCACAAAACTTGCCCGTTTTGTGATTTCACCCATAGAAATGTACCCAAATTAATTTTTCAAAAGGGAAACATGCACATAACCCCCCTGTGCTTCAGTATTAGCAATTTACACCCACCCACGTACTATCTAATTTTTGCAACCACCGCCAATTGCCAATCTTAAAAATGGAAAACTTTGAGTTCGATCGTTTCCTTTGGTTGGTTGTTGCTCCGATACATGCAATTTGTTATGCACGTAAGATAGCGGTTGACGAAAAAAGGTTATTGAAGTCATATTAAGCAAAAAAAACTGCACTTCTTTAATAAATTATGGTCTCAACCTCCATTCTTCTGGTTGATCTCAAAATTACATGGAATGGACAAACAAATTATCTAAAACAGATTACTGAGAGCAACTACCCAATTTAAAATACTATAGAAAGATGGCAGATGGTAAATAGATAATGCTCTAGAACTTCAATATCAACAGCCTTTATCATACGCCTATAATCATGTGAAGAGTTTTTTAACTCATAGCGCATGGGAGTTATTCTTGGTTGGTAGTGACCAAGATTCTTCCTCAAATTACATCTTAATACCATACCCCTGTTATCATGTGAAATCTTTATTAATATAGACATGTTACCGATAATGAAGCATTTACCATGCCAGACAGTATATAAGAGAATGCTGTAAGAAAATTAATTTTACCTTGTACACTGAATGCACCGAGTCATGACAGTCTTAACAAGTGGACCTAAATTTTTATCAACGACAGATCTCTTCATTTCTGTAAATCGGCCTCTATCAGAACCAAACGCCATAGATTGGTCTTGAAGATCACATTCGCCACCCTGATCACAAATTGGGCAATCCAATGGATGATTCATTAATAAAAACTCCATCACACCCTCTCGGGCTTTCTTTGCAATTGGCGTGTCTGTCTTTATCTTCATCCCTGGAAAAGAAAATTTCCTCACATGATTAAATCACAAATAAAAGATGTCATATGAGCTGAATTTCAGGATTTATTAAGAGATGAACTTCCAAGTTTAAGTTAGTAACTGTCCTAATGATATGAACAAAAATATAAAATATGTACTTCCCACTTGTGATGCTCGATGAGCACCTTGTTTAAATCACAGATAATTTTGAACTTTTCATTCATAGATCCCTCTTCTTTACATCCTGTTCATTCTTAATTACATACTCCCTCCTTCCCTGTTTAAGTGTCCATTTTCATCATTTTATACCTAAGCGTATTTTCAACAAACAGGACGCTTCGATAGGGATGGAGGGACTACTATGCAAAAAGAAAGTAATTGCCTCTGGCTATAATAACCAACCACTTACACACTAACCAACTGTAACTTCTAAGAACCAACTGATAATTGTTACTACTATGCATATTGTATAAGACTAGACAATAAACTAACTAATAAGTTTGCCATTCAGCCGCCCTACCATGCCCACGCTAAACCATGGTTGTATACCTAGTAGCAGTATTTCACTTATTTCTTCTTCTTTTTTTCATTTGTCGTCCATGTCATCATTCGACAAAATATTTCACTTATTTCATTGCTATATAAGTCCATTTTTTAGGTCTCATGGGAAACACCGTATTATTGAAGTAAATCTCGATGCAGAAAAAATAAAAGGAAGTAACACAATCATTTGATGATGCTTATCCGTAAGTATAACGATGGGTTAGAATTTCATTAATTACATCATTCTTCAATCTTCATCATATAACACAAGTTTACCTTTATAAAAGTTATGAAAAACAAAAATACGAATGGGCATATTATTTGTTTCTTAGATTTTTTGGCGGAGGTAAAATATTTTCTCCTATATAATGCATATTCCTTCAGATGGTGTCAAAAACAGACTTATATACTCAAACTAAAAGTAAGGAAAAAATATACTTACAAACAAACATGGACAATAGTGTATAAAGTAATAATTGCAAAATTTACAAAACTTAACCACCAAGAGTACATTAATCAATTAAACTTTCGACCATAGGGTTATAATATAGGCTGTTTTCTGACTAGTACCAAAGGACAAACAAAATAAAGATTATTGTCAAAGAAAATAACCAGACATAAAAAACCTATGACACAATTCAATCACTTTGAGCTTATCAACATAAGGACCCATTAATTTTCTTACAACGTGCTCACAAGTGAAAATAAACATTTTAAATTAGTGACAATTCCACACTTCAATTACACTCAACTGTCATCAGTGGAACTAGAAACTCCTTTGGAAGGGTCAATGAAATGCAGATATTCGAGGGGGCAGAGCCAGAGCCAGGTATTTACAGTTGACATTTTAGCTTATAATACAATAGTCTCAATTTTTAAATTGAAGGAGCAGTGTTGACCCCTGTTGCTGCTACCTAGACATTTGTATCTCATTGTTATTGACTAATTGAAAAAACAAATATACGTTATTCAAGCAAACGCCACGAAGGGCCTATATAGACCATATACATTTATTGGTTGATTTTAATCAGGCAGTATTTTCAGTTGGCCAGCTTAAAATTTGCATGAATGTGGGTGTTTTTTTCTCTATCTGAAGAAGCTAAAAGTTTCAAACTAGATAAACTCGAATTTTCTCAACCACAAACAGGCCACCTTTTCTATTAAAGCTACACGCATACAGGCCCTAAATGAATAACCATCTCTGAAATTTCTTCTGTCAGATCCCGGTGAACATCAACCAATCTACATAAAGGTCGAAAAACAAAAGTCACAAATCACCCCTTGAGTGTCGGTCAATATTCCCAGAGCAGACTCTCATATGCACATCATTCATTAGAATACTACTCCCTCCCTCCCAAATTAAATGATAGTTATTCCATTTTGGGATGTCCCAAATTAAATGGAACTTTATTACATGATACATTTACACTATTATCCCCGATAGGACTCCGTGCAGACACAACAATTATTAGTTTAAATAAATTTAAGGGTATTTTGGACAAATACATGTGAAACCATCAACTTTTTAAAAAATTGGATTCCCCAAACGTCCTTATAATATGGGACGGGGGGAGTATAATTTAACATATATATAAATGTATAGATATCGGGAAGATCAGCTGCAGGCATAATTGATTCAAAATCAATACATACATTCAATACAAAACTATAATTAAAAAAATTTACACATATATAAAAAGAGAGATAGATATGATACCGGGAAGGGCAGGCATGGCGCAGGAAGCGATAGGCTTACGGACTTTTCGACCAATAATATATTTACATAAACATGTTTATATACAGGAAGTGGGGTGCCTGACTCTGAGTTAGGGTGACTCAGAGTCCAAAATTGTATTTAAAACGCTCAATTTTATTTTAATTGTCTTTGATTTTTAAAGTCAAAATTATGTAAAACTTACAAATATGAAAATAAACAACAAGCAACACTTTGTATCTATATATTATTATATTTACATATACATATTTGTAATATGTATGTATACTACATATATAATATTCAAAATTTTCAAATAATAGTTATAACTTGATTTCATTGAATTATGTAAGTTTTACATAATTTTGACTTTAAAAATCAAAGACACTTAAAATAAAATTGAGCGTTTTAAATACAATTTTGGACTCTGAGTTCAGGCACCCCACTTCCGGAAGAATAGCTGCAGGCATAATACGTTTGCAATCTAAACATATAGAAGCAGAACATACTCCAATATCCATCATTCATTACAAAACTATAATCCAACATATAAACATACACATAACAGGAAAAACAGCTGCAGGCATAATACGTTTAAAATCGATGTGCATAGACGCGGAACAGATTCTAATTTGCATCATTCATTAAGATACCATAATTTAACATATATTCTATAATATTAGTTAATGCTTAATGTGAAGTACCCCTTATGAGGTTCTGGAACTTTATGTTCCCAAAAAATCCTTCCTTATTAAAGTAATTAAATAGATGCCATTATATCTTAATAAAATTTATATTTCAAAATAGAAGAAACTGCCTTTTGCCGTTGAAAAGAAAAAGAAACCACCCAAAACTGGTTCATCCTCAAATTCTCTCTCCCTCTCTCCCATCAGGTACTAAATTTACGACAATCACAGTTACAAACAGTTCTTTTCGGAATGGATTTGATGATAATGAATTTGTTTTTTGTTTTTTTATGTTTTACTTTTACTAATCGCACACGCATCGCGTGGGCGGATTTCACTAGAATTTATATATACAAACATGTATATATAAATAAATAGATTACAAGAAGAGCAGCTACACTGGGAATCGAAACGTATAGACGCAGAACAGACTCTAGTTTGCATTATCTTTAAAATACTATAATCCAACATATATATACATTTTTAAACAATTATATATAAACATACACAGAGACTTGGAATCGGAACGTGCAGACGCAGAACAGACTCCGTTAGTTGAAAATTCATATTAGGTCCTATAGTTTGAAATGTGTATCAAATTACCCCAAATATTCTGAAAAGTAGTAGATTCCTACAATAAATATCTGCATATTGCTCAAACACTACCTAATTCCTACCCATATAATCCTCAAAAGCTACTCCCATCAATGGATTGACACAGTAAGTTTATAAATTTCAATTTGGTCCTATACTATAAAAAACACATCAATTTAGTCCATCCGCTCTGAAAATTGACACAATAAATCATAAAATTACCGGGAAGGACAGGTTTCTAACCCAAATTATCCACAAAAGGTACTTCCCATCAATGGATTTACAGTAAGTTTACAAATTTCTATTAGGTCCTATACTCTAAAAAACACATCAATTTAGTCCATCCTCTCCGAAATTTGACACAACAAACCCTAAAATTGCCGGGAAGGGCAGGCATGGCGCAGGAGGCGACAGGCTTAGGACTCTTCTCAACCTCAACCAAACACATCCTACAATTCCCCGCAATCCAAAGCTTATTATGGTAACAGAATCTCGGTATATCCACACCAGCTACCTCGCACGCCTGTAAAACAGTCATCCCTTTCGGGATCTTCACTGCATACCCGTCCACAAACACCTCTATTGCGTCCTAAGGGTTGGGAGAAAACTCAACCCTACCCCCGTTCACTACCTAATTCCTACCCAAACTATCCACAAAAGATACTCCCATTAATGGACTGACAATAAGTTTTATAAATTTCTATTTGGTCCTACACTTTTAAAAAACCATCAATTTAGTCCATCCTTTCTGAAAATTGACACAATATGTCATAAAATTACCCCGAGACACTTTACAGATTTAAGATACTATAATAGTTATACATACATATATTTGCATTTTTATGTATACATACACATAGTAGGAAGAACAGATTCGGAATCAAAACGTATACACACAGAACAGACCCTAGTTTGCACTAGGGCTGGGCGAAAACCCGCAAAAACCGAACCGAACCGAAAAACCAAAATAAAACCGAAAAAAACCCAAAAACCAAAAAAAAAGCCAAAAAAACCCGAAAAACCAAAAATAAAACCGAAAAAAACCCAAACCGGACCGAAAAACCCGGTCCGGTTCGGTCCAAAAAATAAAAAGACCGAAACCGAAAAAAACGGAAATGAAAAATCAGCACGGTTTTGGTTTTGCCAAAAACCGGACCGAACCCAGCCCTAGTTTGCACCATAATTACAAAACTAATTCCTATAAATTTCAATCCGGTCATATATTTTAATAAATAGATCAATTAAGTCCATCCATTGTGGAAAAATGACATAAATATAAAGAAATAGATAGATAGGATACGATACCGGGAAGGGCAGGCATGGCGCAGGAAGCAACAGGCTTAGGTGACTTCTCGACCTCAACCAAACACATCCTACAATTCCCGGCAATCGACAACTTATTATGATAACAGAATCTCGGGATATCGACACCAGCTACCTCACAAGCCTGTAAAACAGTCATCCCTTTCGGGATCTTCACAGCGTATCCATCAACAAACACCTCTATCGCGTCATCGGGGTTGGGAGAAAACTCGACCCGAGCTCCGTTAACAGGTGGGCGTAGCGGAGGGAGAGGCTCCGGTGCGGTGGCAACGGCAGCTTCAGGGCGGTGGAGGTTGGTGGTGGAGATGATTGAACGGTGGAGAAAGGGGCGGGATTGGCGGAGGGCTCTGGCGGCGATTTGAGAAAAACCCATCGGATTTTGTTTCTCGCTCTAGATTTGGGTGAGGAGAGTGAGCATCTGGTTTTAGAGAGAGAAAGTTATACGGGTTCCGATCTTAGCCGTGTGATATAATAATAATATCATATATATTATGTGTGTTGTTATGTATTTGACTATTTGTGGTGTAAAATGCATATAATGGCCTTTGCTACGTAAAAGTATACGTGTCGCAGATGGGTTGAAAATTATATTTTTTACGTTTACTTTTTAATAATAAGCAATGCTGTTTGGTGAACACCGTAAAACTATACTTTTCATTAAAAATGTTGTTTGGTAAAATATGTTTACTTTTACTTTTTGAATGAAAATGAATTGTTTATTCAAATAATGCACAATAGGTATCACTTTTGAATTTATATTACTCCTAGTTACCTCCATAAGTTCATATTCACAAAAAATGAAAAATAAAAAAAAAAAAAAATCACAAAAAAATCACAAAAAAATTATAAAAAATGAAAAAATCACAAAATTTTAAAAAAATTACAAAAAAAATTATAAAAATTATAAAAAATCACAAAAATGAAAAAAAATATATAAAAAATCACAAAATCACAAAAATTTTAAAAAAAATTACAAAAAAATAAAATAAAATTTAATTTTTTTTAATTTTTTGTGATTTTACATAAGTTTTTGTCATTTTTTATATTTTTTTGATTTTTCGGTATAAAAAGTGTTATATTGACAAAAAAAAATTATATATATATTTTTTTAATTTTTTTAAAAGTTTGTGATTTTTTTCATTTTTTGTGAATTTTTTAAATTTTTTATAATTTTTTTGTGATTTTTTGTGATTTTTTATAAATTTTTTTTGATTTTTTGTGATTTTTTTGATTTTTATAAATTTTTTGTGTTTTTTTTTTTTTTTTTGTAATTTAAAACTATTTTTTTTGGGTTTGTAGAAAGATAAAATATGTATATTATATTTTGGTTTGTATGACAATTTAGTAAATAAACTAAATAATTAAAAATTGTTACTTACGAGGAATGTGAAATTATCAAGTTATCTAGGAGGAATATAAGTTGCTATGAGTTACTTATAGGGAATTACCCCTTGTTTATTTCGATTAATAGAATAATGCAAAATAATTAACTAGCAAAAAAACATTTTATTATTAAAAGATTAAAAAATACAAAATTAGGAAAATATAACGATGATAGGAACTAGGTTTTGAACTGTACTTTAAAAGCACATTCAGATTAAAACCTACTTAAAAAGTATTATCAAAAGTAAAAGTATCATCAAACTTACTTTTAAAAAGTATCATCAAACTTACTTTTAAAAAGTATACTTATAGACATTTACTTTTCACCGAAAGTATACTTATGAGATGACGTCCAAACAAACTAAATATGAGTAAAAGTAAAAATAAAGCCAAAAGTATACTTAATGGTTTACTTTTATAAAAGTACATTTTTAAAGTGACAACCAAACAACATGTTGAAAAAGTAAAAGTAAAAGTAAAAGTATTTTACTTTTGGCCTTCACCAAACAAGCCCAATATCATGGTCGGATCCGATCCGGTTCGGTTTTTGGCGAAACTGAAATCGATCATATTTTTCTGTTCGGTTTTTTTCGGTTTCGGTTTTTTTATTTTTTGGACCGAACCGGACCGGTTTTTTCGGTCCATTTTTGGTTTTTTCGGTTATTTTTCGGTTTTATTTTTTATTTTTCGGTCTTTTTCGGTTTTTTTCCTTCTTTTTCGGTTTCGGTCTTTTTGGGTTCGGTTTTACTGAAAACCGAAATCGATTCGAAATTTTTTCGGTTTTTCGGTTTCGGTCTTTTTCGGTTTTTTTCGATTCGGTTATCGGTTCGGGTCGGTTTTTCCAGTTTTTCTCCCGGCCCTATATAATATAACCAGCTTGAACTATCAATTATTTCATTTAACTTTCATAAATTATCAAAAATTTGCAATTAACACCCAATTTCATCTCTAAAAATGACATTACTTTTTTTCATTTGTTAGTTATACAAAATTATATGTTTCGTATGTGTATTTTTTTTAATTCACATGAGTTAAGATAGCAATTATCATTAAAAAAAAATCAGCGTAAGAGGTTTTATATAAAATATATTTATATATATGATTTAAGTGAGTTTCATTATAACTTCTTAAAATAAAAGTCAATAAAATACGTTCTAATACTATCTACACATAAATATAACCGTTCATCAATACTTGATATACATGAATCGTGAATAAATGATTATAATAAATGAAAATCAACCAAAACAGATCATCGAACGTAAAGTTATATCATTTAAAAGAGAGAAAATTCACTTTTGTACACTCGGTTTACAAGAAAATTCAATTTTGTACATCTAATTTCTAAAAAATTGACTTAGTACACTCAATTTTGTACTAAATCAATTTTTTAGAAACTAGGTGTACAAATTGAGTGTACTAAATCAATTTATGCGTAAATTGACTTAGAAATTTGGTAAATTGAGTGTACTAAATCAATTTTTTAGAAACTAGGTGTACAAAATCACAATTTTTTTTTGTAAACTCATGGTACAAAACAAGAGTAAAAATTTCCCATTAAAACAGGACATTGGGTTTATTATAAAAGTTTAATAGTTTTTGGGGGTAAATTGCAAGAATCGGTAGTTCATTGAGGTTATTTCCAAATGACTCATAATTCTTGCATGTAAAATGTATATTGTGTATATATAAAGGCTGGGGGGGTGGAGACCAGGCTTGATTATCGTAAGAATCAATTTAAGAAAGTAATAACTTATAAAATGAGTGAAAAATGAAAATTAAATAAAGTTCTAAAATCAGGAGATAATTTGGCAAAAACATAAGCTAAATAGCTTAATTTATTTTCTCATTTTGTTCGGGTAATGTTTATTTTTTGAATGTCTCAAATTATTTGAACACTTTAGCTAAATAGAAACCAACATTTTATTACTTTTTAGTTTTACCCATTTCCATACATAACACACACAAAATAAGTGTACATTTAATATGGATAGCCAAGTCAATTTAAGGTAAATCGAACATTTTATTACTTTTTAGATTTACCCATGTCCCCTCGTGTTTTATTGTAAGCCGTTGTTAGGGCTGATAATGAAGCAAAACAAGACGAAAACGGTCAATTTCGTTTTCTTTTTCGTTTCGTTTATTTTTTGAGTTTTTCGTTATCGTTTCATTTCGTTTAGTAATGAATAAAAATGAAACGAACTTTTAACGAAAAGAACATAGAATTTTTTCACGAAAATTTTGCGTTATTCACACCCCTATTAGAGCATCTACAATAGTGTTTTATCTCTATTGTTAACTAAAATAGTTAGGTAACAATGCATTTTTTTTGTCTCCATTAGTTATGTTAAATCATGTGTTATCTTTATAGATGTTAAAAAAGTTGTTAAATATAACAATGTTTTTAGTGTTGTTAATTGATGATGTGGCAAAATATCATTAATTTAAACGTGAACTCTATTTCAATTACTCTTATTTTAGTTCCTATATTAGTGGGCGTTTACAAAATGACTAATTAATGATATTTTAATTAATAATTAATTTCAATTAAAATTAGATAACTTTGTTAACTTAATACACTAATGTGAATATTAAATTTAAGTTACATATGTGTCATTTAACATGCAATTAAATGATGATGTGTCAAAATTAATATTGTTAAAATTAACAACACTATTGTGGATGCTCTTAGTTTGTAAGTAGCTTAGTAACTCTAAATTTCTAACATGTGAACCACTACGTTACTTATATATTTTTATATAATGAGTTTTAAATTGATATTACTAATATTTTTTACTATAGTTTTATTGATAGAGACACACACGTATATATTTATATATGTATAAATTTATATCTATATAGTATATATGTGTGTGTGTATATATATATATACATAAATGAAAAAAACACCAAAAACACACGAAAATATAATACAAAATCTCAATAAAAGCGTGTGATATATGCCACAAAATAATGCAAAAAATGGCAGAAATGAAAAAATGGTAAAAACCGTGTAATATAAACTATAAATGCAAGAAATAAAATGACAATGTAAAATCTCAATAAAAGCGTGTCTACAAAATCATGCAAAAAACGGCCGAAACGAAAAAGGGTAAAAGCGTGTACTATAAGCCATTAATTCAAAAAATAAATTGACAATGTAAAATCTCAATAAAAGCATGTGTTATAGGCCACAAAATCATGAAAAAAATCTATAAACGAAAAACGGTAAAAATCATGTATTACAAGCCATAAAATCAAGAAAAATAATAATATAAAATCTCAATAAAAGCGTGTATTGTATAAGCCACAAATTCATGAAAAAAAGGCATGAAACGAAAAACGGCAAAAATCATGTACTATAGTCCATAAATTAAAGAAAGAAAATGACAGTTTAAAATCTCAATAATAGCGTGTGCTAGCCACAAAATAAAAAATAAAAAAAACATAAACGAAAAGCGGTAAAAACCGTGTAGTATAAGCCATAAATTCAAGAAATAAAATCATAATATAAAATATCAATAAAAGTGTGTGCTATAAGCCACGTAATCATGCAAAAAAAAAGCTGAAATGAAAAACGGTAAAAACAGTCTACTATAAGCCATAATACCAAGAAAGAAAAAGACAATATAAAATCTCAATAAAAGCGTGTGTTATGCTACAAAATCATGAAAAAAAAAGCCGAAAGGAAAAATGGTAAAAACCGTGTATTATAAGTCATAAATTTTAAAAATAAAATGACAATGTAAAATATAAATAAAAGCATGTATTGTGTAGGCACAAAATCATGAGAAAAAAAACATAAATGAAAAATGGTAAAACCGTGTACTATAGCAATAAATTCAAAAATAAAAATACAATGTAAAATATCAATAAAAGTGTGTGATATAGGCCACAAAATCATGCAACAAATGGCATAAACAAAAAAAGGTAAAAACATGTACTATAGTCTATAAATCGCGAAAAACGGTAAAAATTGTGTACTAGGCAATAAATTCAAGAAAAAAAATGACAATTTAAAATCTCAATAAAAGCATGTGTTACATATACCACAAAATCATGAAAAAAATGCAGAAACGAAAAACTGTAAAAACTGTGTAATAATAGCCATAAATCCCAGAAATAAAATGACAATTTAAAATCTCAATAAAAGCGTGTGTTATAAGCCATAAAATCATGAGAGAAAACTAAATAAATAAATGAAAAATGGTCAAAGGCGTCTAATAAAAGCCATAAATTCGAGAAATCAAATGACAATGTAAAATACAAATAAATTGTGTGCTATATGCCACCAAATCATGCAAAAAAGTGCGTAAACAAAAAAAAGGTAAAAACAATGTAATATAAACCATAAATTTAAGAAATAAAATAACAATTTAAAATCTCAATAAAAGCGTGTGCTAGGCCACAAAATCATGCGAAAAAAGTCAGAAAGGAAAAAAGGTAAAAACCGTCTACTTGCCATAAATCTAAGAAAGATATGACAATTTAAAATCTCAATAAAATCGTATGTTATTGGCCACAAAATCATGAAAAATAGCAAAAACAAAAACAGTAAAAATCGTATACTAAAATAAATAAATTAAAGAATTAAAATGACAATGTAAAATATCAATAAAAGTGTATGTTATATAGTCCAAAAATCATGCAAAAAATGGATAAACGAAAAACGGTAAAAATCGTGTACTATAAGCCATAAATTCAAGAAATAAAATGGAAATGTAAAATAATAATAAAAGCGCATGCTATAGGTCACAAAATCATGCAAAAAATGACTGAAACGAAAAATGGTAAAAACCGTGTATTATAAGCCATAGATCCACGAAATAAATGACAAGGTAAAATATTAATAAAAGCGTGTGCTATAGACCACAAAATCATGAAAAAAAATACATAAACGAAAAAACACCAAAAAGTGTGTACTATATAAATCCAAGAAAGAAAAAGACAATATAAAATCTCAATAAAAGCGTTTGCATGACCAAAAAATCATGCAAAAAAGGCAAAAACGAAAAAATGTAAAAAACCGTATAGTATATGCTATAAATCCAATAAATAAAATGACAATTTAAAATCTCAATAAAAGCTTGTGCACAAAATCATGGAAAAAAAGGCAGAAACCAAAAACTGTAAAATACGTGTAATATAAACCATAAATTCAAGAAATAAAATATAAATGTAAAATATAAATAAAAGCGTGTGGTATAACCACAAAATCATGCAAAAGAGGACTGAAACAAAAAAATGATAAAAACCGTGTAGTATATGCCATAAAACCAAGAAATAAAATGATAATTTAAAATCTCAATAAAATCATGTGATATAGGCCACAAATCATGCAAAAAATGGAGGAAATAAAAAACCGTAAAAAGCGTGTAATTCAAGAAATAAAATGACAATGTAAAATCTCAATAAAATCGTGTGATAAATCACAAAATCATGCAAAAAAAAGGCAGAAACAAAAAATGGTAAAACCTGTGTATTATAAACCAGAAATTGAAGAAAGAAAATGACAATGTAAAATCTCAATAAAAGTGTGTATTATATAGGCCAAAAAATCATGAAAAAAAAGGTAGAAACGAAAAACGGTAAAAGCCGTGTATTAGCCATAAATTGAAGAAATAAAATGACAAAGTAAAATATCAATAAAACTGTGTGCTATATAGGCCACAAAAGCATGCAAAAAATGACATAAACGAAAAAAACGGTAAAAACGTGTACTATAGTCCATAAATCCAAAAAGAAAAAGACAAAGTAAAATATCAATAAAAGTATGAGCTATAGGCAACAAAATCAAGCAAAAAATTACGGAAACAAAAAATTGTAAAAACCGTGTAATATACGCCATAAATCATGCAAAAGCTGAAAAAAAAGGGTAAAAACCATGTAATATAAGCCATAAATCCAAGAAAGAAAAATACAATATAAAATCTTCATAAAAGCGTGTGCATAGGCCACAAAATCAAGCAAAAAGGAGAAGAAACGAAAAAATGGTAAAAACCGTGTAGTATAAGCCATGAATCTAAGAAATAAAATGACAATGTCAAATCTCAATAAAAGCGTGTGTTATAGGCCACAAAATCTTGAAATAAAGATGGCAGACAAAAAACCCCAGACCAAACCCCTTTAACCCGCAAGCCAAACTAACCCGTAGCGGGTTGGATCGGGTTGAAATTTTCAACATTATGAACCTAAACCAAACCAAACCGCACCGCAAATAATATAAGTGGGTTGCTTCGGGTTAAGATTTTCAAAGTGCGGGTCAAATCGCCAAACCGAACAAAATATAAATTAGTTAAATATACATAATAAACTATTTAACCCTAATAGCTGACGATCGATCAAGCACATAGGATTTTGGTTTACACCATCTTTTAATTTATAACTTTAAGTTGTTTAAATATTTTATGATTTTATGTCGCGCGTTTAAATTTTTATTACTCGTTTCTATCTTGCGATAGCGGCATAATAGACATGAATAAAATTGTTATGTTAAACTATTAGTCCCGTACATTTAGTACATATGCAACTATGTTTTGGTTTATGAATTTTAATTTGAAATTTTTGAGTTTTTTTTTCTATTTTTGAGGTTAAAATTGCATCTTTTGTAAGTTTAAAGACTAAAATGAACAAATAGAGAACTCAACCCAAACCGAAACCGCTTAATATGGTTTGAGTTGGATTGGGTTGAAATTTGAAATTTCACCAACCCGCACCAAACCAATTAACACGCTTATTATTTATGTGGTTTGATTTTTTTTGGACTCAAACCGCAACAAAGTGAACCGTGCCCACCCCTAGCCATTACCTCATTCCCACTTTTTATACAGTTAAGATAAGATGTAACGGCACGAGGCCACTAGTGGTAAATACTCTGTAAAGATTAGGTCTGATAATGAAGCGAAACGAGACGAAAACGGTGTATTTCGTTTTCGTTTTTGTTTCGTTTAGATTTAAAGTCTTTCGTTATCATTTGGTTTTTTAGTTTTTGGGACGAAACTTAAAATTTTGTTTTGTTTCCATGACGAAACAAAATATTTCGTTTCTTTTTCGTTTCGTTAAGTATATGAAATTTTCGTTTCTTATCGTCTCATAAACTATTTTTTATACTATATATGTTTTATAAATTCATATATTTAATATTATATTCTATAGAATTATTATTACAAACATATAATTTATTTATTTATTTATATATATATATATATATACACTACAAAAAAAATGTCAGCTTACCATCAGAACGTTTGTTACTAAATTGATACTAAAGTGAGTATCGCTAAATTTAGTAACAATTTGTATTGCTAAAATTTAGCGACGCACATTTTACCAACAGTTTTTAAAAAATAAACAGTTGATATCTTATAGTGATATATCATACTATTATATGTGATGAAACTCGTATGTTTCTCTCCACCCGAAACTGATTTCAGGAATGTATATAGGTTTGATATATGTAAGATATAAACAAATAAAAAAACCCTATTAAAACTTAATATTTGAAATTCCAGTTTCACAACCGATTGACATAACTGGCTATGGCTATGGCTAACCGGTTAATTCAACTGATTTCTAGAGCCTTTTTCCATTTTGGATTTCTGGTATTCGTGTATTTCATTAGAGGTTCAAACCAAATCTCATCAGCTGATAGTCTACTTTGTATGTTCTAACAACAGTTAAATACATATTTTTGTACATGCTCTTTCATTTAATATTATTTGTATAGAATTGAATGTGTAAAATTAGTTTATATAATTATAGACATATAAACAGATTTAATTTATAGCATGCTGAATCGACATTTGTTAGAATATAATTCGCATTGTTATAATGCTGGTTCATTTTCAAGATATATTTCGTACCAAAGTACACAAAACATAACAATAGTTTCCATCAATTCCTCCCTTGAGTTAAACTGAAACTCGATAGGCAGGCTAGCTGGCATGCCTTGAGCAAAGTACATTTGTCGAGGTGAAAGTCTTAACGCCGCTGGATGGAACCGGGCATAAGAAACATTTTCCGTACTTAGGCAAAATGTGCCTAAGATTTCTATTTGTTTTCCATTTGGCCTTCTCAATTTATTGTATGCTGTATTATGCTAAAGAGTCTTATCTCATATCTACTTTCAAATACTTTTCATCTAATTTAGGACATACTTAAAATCTAATGATATTTCTACTTACGCAATTCTTTAATGTGATTCCTGAAGGATATATTTGTTTCTCAAGTAAAGTGAATATTGTATATGAACGACTACGTCTGAATTTTATAATTTCATAACAATTACTTTGTTGAGGGTATTGTTGTAATATACAACTAATGGCCAACCCTAAATTTGGCATCCCTTCTCGTAGTCGTAAAAGTATCTCTTTTTAAACTGTGGCGGCGCATCTTTGGTGATAGTATATATTTGAGCACTCAAGTGCATACTTACTCATTTCTCTTTTGCATTTTATAGAGTCTCAATTGTTTCTTTTGTTCTACCCACCTATACATGAAAACATCACATTTATAAACCGAGTCAATTTTAGTAAGAATATAAAGACCTGTATTGAACAAAGATATCAAAGATGAGGATGTGACGGAGGAAGCGAACAAAAGGTGTCATCAACGATTTAGCAATTTACCAGATTTGATACACGTACGGTACAATTTTTACATGTCAATATATTCAAATTATTATTAGTCATTTAATTTTTCACTCATACAACTTGATAATTTATTTGGGAACGGGGAGGAAGACTACTCTTCTATGGGACTACTAAAACTGCAATTTCTTCTCCGCAGGATGAGTTCATAATAACGATTGACTCAAATGAAATCAATCGAATGGATCAACCAAAAAGATATGTAATCCCACTTGATTGAACACTGAGAATCAAACAAACACGGCAAGGAATCTGCCATATTTATCCATTAGCTACTGCCACTTCTATATGGTAGACAAATAAGTTAATGCCATAAAAATATAAATGTTCGTAGTTTGTTATTTAAACCATTAAGGTATAGGTAAAAAAACTTAAACCCTTGAGGAATTTCTTAATAATCCAACTGTGGAAAATGAAATGAATTTTAATAAATGAATGGATGGGAAAGTACAAGGGAGAATGTAAATTTTTTGTAGAAGTAATAGGAGTAACTATTCGGTAGGGCGGGTGTACAAAAAAAGTGGGTGTGCCCTCCAATAAAAATCTTGATGAATTTAAATATTTGCAATATAATTGGTGGGGCACCCCTCACTATGTTGTACACCGGTCCTACTGAACCGCGACCCATGGCCCATAGTCGGTGGTCAGTGACGCGTTGCGGTGTGATGTAGATGCAAGTGCGTGTTCATGACACACCTAATATTTTTCCCACCAGGCATGATCCAACAGCTGCAATTCTTCACGAAGAGGTCCCTCCGAGTTTGAAATGTACAGATTCATTCCTCTTGGTCCCAAGAGTTGCAATTTTCGTATATGTTCAGAATAGTCACAACCATTCATTCGTACCCCTTCATTTATTATAAATAAGATTCTACCCCTACGAATTTTTCATCCAATTCTGAATGTTCATATATCAGAATCCCTCTCTCTAGAATTCTTCATATAGATTTCTTTAGGAAATGTTAGGAAAACTCTTGCCATTTCATGATTCGTTTGAGTGAAGTGTCCTTCCACTATTCTTACATCAGACATAGTCGCTTTATCCTGGGAGGCCGGCATCCGCAAACCTAGAAGTCATGCGGTAGGGACGTATAAGGTCTTAAAGAGAGATGGTATAGCAATCGACTCGAATTTTGGATTTACTTCTTCATCAATGGCCCGACATCAGCGATTCTTCGCCGACTGTTCCAACGACAGTAAAGGTGCACACATTCCATAACACCCTCTTTATTTTATATTGCAATATTAATTATATACAATTAGAATCCGTTTATATAAATATAGATATTTCATGTGTAGACATTTTTTTAATAGCATGATAATTAATAATTTGTTAGTATATAATATAGTACCGTTATTATGCCGGTTTATTTTCTAGGATATAGTTCGTACCAGATTAATTAGGCGAGATTTGTCCAATAATTATTTCCATATCAAATCTGGAAGGGAGAGATTTTTGGGTTTTCTTAACTTGTTTAGTATATCTTTTTGCCTAAAGTCAATGCTTCACCAGAAAGCACACAGAGTTTATAATTAAATTCTTCATCAACCGGTCTGTCTTATGAACACCCTCATCTTGAGTTTCCAGAGTTCATAGTTGTTGGCACCTTCCAGTAGTGCTGGTTTGTTGCAAGATCCTCCTTATTTCATAGTCTCATTAGATAAATGACTATTCGAGTATAGGATCCACACCAAGTTAGCACTGATGTAAATCTCTTATACCAATTGAAATAACTAAATTTTCGGAAATACTCTAAAATATTGTTACGCAGATTTCAGTTACAACTGAACTTAGATAAATTCAGTTCTCAGTTGTAACTGAAATAGGATAACACAAATGACTGCATATCAAACGTTACTAATAAATGAACACATGACATTTGATGGCGTAGTTCGACTAAGTCTACTTCTCCGGAGTTCTTGTTCAGATTAGAATATTGGAGAGGTTTACAAAGTATAACTTGAGATTTACAAAAACCTTTGACTCTCTCATAGTTTTATGCCTATATTATTGTTGCTTCTATATCTCAACTATTCTATAATCAAATAACATCCCACCTTTGTTTTATCTCTCTTATAATCTCTCTCTGTATTTTAAGAACTTAAACACTTAACTTCTGAATACATAATTAAGAAACCATACGACTCAACAATGCATTTATATATCGTTCTTACAAATTTGTATCAAATAAAACTAAAGATAATACAGTTTTCTTAATTAAAGATCTTCATGATATCATCATTTGACTTTGTCCTTCACGCAATCTTGTATTGCCGTTATCTTTTCTTATATCAAACAACCTTCTTACACTTCATATATTCACACATTTTAAAACAGTTCAACAACAATTTTCGCTTGATTTGCTAAGTCTTTCATAATATCCTTCACTTTTCTAACGTAGTGCATTCAGTTGCAACTGAAAGTGCAACTAAACTTATACTTTATTTGCTCACACACACTCAAACATAATATTAGTCAAACAAAATTGAGTGTTGTAAATACCAATTACTAAGTATTACTTGTCAATACAATACTAAGTATTTGCACTTATTTAAGTAACCAGTCAAATCAAATTTTGGCAAATCTATCAAAACTTCGGCGTAAAGGTTAAAGAAGAGAGATCGTATTGGTCTTTCTTCACAACTAAGAAACCAACTCCAACCGAAAACAATACATCCACGTAGTTGTGGTAACTTGGGGTAATTAGCCTTGCGTGTTGATGGGTTATAAAGCTCAAAAATGTTGGGATTGGGTTCTCTTGGAAAATTTAAACGTAGTGGGGATTTATTTAAAACTCGCTCAGAGTTGACAAACAAATACCAGTTTTTACACACGACAGACTTACATGTGTGTTCTGTAAGGTCAACAGAGAGAGAATCGTAAACAAAATATCTTTCGGCAGATTTGACCAAGTATCTCGCTTAATCATGTGAATTTATTTTTTTGGTTTTCTCTTGTTGCACATGGACGCCACATTGCGAGAAGAAGGGCTTCCACTTAGTCGGTTACCTGTTTTTATTTTGTGCAAAAAAAAAAAACTTTATGACTGTCAAAAATTTTAAAATGAGGGATGTATAAACTATAAGTATCATTATATTGAGACTTGTACATATCACAAAAATAAGTATTGGGATCATTTCCCAATTCATACCATCTCTATTTTTTGAACAATGTAAAACAAGTCTTATTATTACTGGGTTTTGACTTCTATCTCGTAGATGCTAAAAGAGGATATAAATTAAACAAATCAAAAATCTCATTTTCTTCAAGAACTTGTTTTACATTGATCAATAAATAGAGTTGGTCTCATGATTAAAAAAAAAAATCGAGCTGGTATGAGTTTGGGACATGATCCCAAGTTTTTTTTGTGTGATATGTGTCTTTGTATAATGATACTTTATACATCTATCATTTAAAAAACTTGATAGAGTACATATAAGATATTTTTTATGCAGAAAATAAAAAACAGGCAAACGACTTGGTGAACCCTTATTCTCACAATGCGGCGTCGAGGAGCAACCAAGGGAAAATCAAAACAAATTTTGTACATGACTAAGCAAGAAACTTGGTCAGATCTGCCAAAAGACATTTTGTTGTCGATTCTCTCTCAGTTAACCTTAGAGGAACGCACATGTACGTCGGTCATGAGCAAAAACTAGTATTTATTTGTTATCTTAGAGCGAGTTTTAAATAAATCTCCAATACTTTTAAGATTTCTAAGAGAACCAGATCCAAACATTTTTGAGTTTTATAACCCATCAACGTGCAAGACCAATTACGACGATTTACCACAACTATGCGGATGTGTTGTTTTCGGTTGGAGTATAGACGGTTGGTTACTTAGTTGGGAACAAAGGACACTACAGCCCTCTTCTTTAATCTGTACACCAAAATTTTGATAGATTTGCCAAGATTTGATTTGTCTGGTTAGTTAAATCAGTGCGATGGACCGCAAGAGGAAGAACTAGAGAAAGGTGATGCAGCCTTAGGCGTGACCGAAATCTTCAATGATCATTTTGATGCTTATATTTTTAGCAATTTTTTTCTTAGTAAATATCATCAATGCAGTATGCATCAGAGAGATAACCATCCTCCATATTATTCGAAGACTAGTTTTGACGATTTTCGTGACCGAGAATGATCTTTGCGATGTTGATGTAGATACGAGAAGAGTAAGAACAAGCACAATGACTCTACAAATAAGATAGTATCTAGCAGATTTAGTATTCTTCACTAACCAATGACATACCTAGGAAATGGAGGCGATAGTTTTGTATTTGGATCCCATCACTACATTACACTCCTAATCATCTAATTGTGTCCTCATTTCATATCTTTCATAAATCGTTAAGTAATTCGTATAAAACTTTTCAACTAAATTGCATATATCCATGAATCGAAACGCATATACATTTTTGCAGATTTACAATGGTACTAAGATTTTTGTACATGAATTGGAAAAAATTGAGAGAGAGTCAGAGAAGCTTATTCTTTGTTAGGTGCATTGCTATTTTTTAAGTATTAATTAAATTAAAAAAAACAATTGAATGCAATTTTTTTTAAATCCCGTTTAACACCTCCCCGTGCTATATATAGATTTTTCTTTTGTGCAATCAATCAATTGAACGGCACAAAGTCCCGTTTTCAAAAATAAATATTCAATTGTTATTTTTTTTCAAATTTTGATTAATAATTAAATTTAGGGTAGTATCCACTAGGGTTCTATATTTTTATTTAAGTTTTTATTATGTTGTAAAATTTGTTTTTAATATATTAAATCCTACTTTGTCTAATATATAATAAAAATTGAAAAATTAAATTAGTTATTGAAAATGTATCATCTAACCCTCCATTTTTTTTAATGTAATGGTTGTAAAAGTGACTGAACATTGTACAATATAATTTAATGACCGTACAAACTGGAGACCCGCTATATAAAAAAGGGACGTGACTATGAACATGTGCAAGAGAAAGGAAAGGGACATAGGAAAGGAAGAAAATAGTTTATTCTATGGTAATATCTTTTATTAAGAGCGTTTGTTAATTTACATAAAACATCTAACGGTGTATAATCCCCCTTGATAAATTTGTGTTATTAAATGTTAATGTTAATCACAATGTTCTTAAAATTGGTAATAATTAATGGCAGAATAACTAATATATACATTTATGATAAGTTATACTTAATTATTAAAAACATTCTATATACATATAAACAAATTAAATGAAATCTGTTATTTAATCATCTACATTAAATTTGGTTCTATTGTTCTGATGTTCTTAAATATTTGTAGAGAAATAATATTTGCTGCAAAAGATTAACCATTAATTGTATAATAGTTAAATTGAAAAATGAGAAAATCAAGTAAACAGTCGTAACATTTTTAAACCATTTAATAATAAATTAGTTTCAATAATAAATGTAGCCACACAATCATAACATTGTCGAAAAGATTTTGGAATTTTTCTTACAAATTGTGGTATGTTCACTGTTGGAGAAAATAGATGGGTACTTTGGTAATTCTTAAAGGAAAACAGTTAAAAAGTCAAGCAAATTTAAAAATATATATGTATAAATAATATATTCTAAAATTTTCCGGGGTGGCCATGGCCCCTGCTGGCCCCACCCGAGTTCCGCCACTGTGTTAGAGCATGTTTAACGGTGGCCAAGCACGTCACATGCCGACGGAGGCGTAAAACAGTTTTTTTCTCTACTTTCAGAGATATTTGCCTCTTTCCATTTGTTTTTTTGTACTGATGTCCAACCCTCGTTATCATCATAAAAACAACCAAGAATTTGGCTCGGAGGAAGATAAAGAGCATCAACTAGATCTGAAACATTAGAAGGGTCATTGAAATAATTCGCATCATCATCAGAGTTAAAGTCACCCGAGTCCAAGAAAAAATCTTTTAATATCTGTATCTGATTATCAGGGAAGACCACAGAGACTGGTCGTTTAGTCTCTTCTCTAGTATCACCTTCCAAGGGGACTTCATTCACTTGATTCTTCTCAATGTGGGTAGTTGTTAGGAAATCAGGCGAGCTTAAAAAAAGACAGAAATTCAAACCGCACACACAATTTGTTAACGGAGTTCACCCAAATTGGCTACGTCTCCGGGCCGCTACACTTGACACTTAATATTATTAAAAGAGGATTACAATCGTAATCTAGCTCAATAACAAACTATGGTTCTCTCACAAATAGAACTCTCTCTTTACAATATTCTCTCTTGAATATGTGATTGTGATGTGTAAGATGTGTAATTAAATATACAAGATAGTAGGACATATATATAGAACCCAAAGTGGGTTTTATTACAATTTCAAGCGATATGGGATAATTAGAAAAAATGGCCAAAACTCATTTGGCTCCATAACTCAACAGTAGTTTCATTATTTTCTTTTACCCGTTCTTCTTTCTTATCAGTCACTTCCTTTGAAGTTTTTTCTCCCTCATTGGTCAATATGTTTTACCCTTTTCATTCATCCCTGGACTTGTAACAAGACATTCTTTCTCATCGGCTATAAGAAAATCAACTACAATGCGTTTTGAAGAGTATACACTTAATATAAAAGTAGTTATGCATGTGAAAGTTTAGATTGTTTAGTTTTCGGCAGTTTTCGAGCACAAGACATGACAATATAAATTTTAAAGCAAGTTTCCCTTTTTAGAGTATGAAAAAGAACTTGTAAAACTTGAATTTACAAGTACAAAATAGTATCTTTCACCTAAACTACACTAAGGAAAAATTCGCTTTAAGGACAAACAAGTCCTATTCTACCAAAAAAAAATAAAAGACACTAAGCCAAATTATAAGCTTCAGCTTCTTGCTTAAACCCTAGTAAGCAATTGGTCGCGCAACCTTAACACTAAGTTTTTCCAGATTATTGGCCTGGAAATTTTGGAAGCTGGATGAACCTATCTTTTTTCATAGGCTAAAAAAACCAAGCTTATGTCTTTAAAAGAAACATCCAACCAAACAAAATCTTGGAAACTACCAAAGGTGTTACATTTAAAATTAGAAAGATTGAATATAAACTCACATTTGAGGTGCTTTGGTGTAGGCTCTGGTCCAGTGAGAAGTTAAGTTTGGCCTTGGCTCCTTGGAGCTCATGTGCGGCTGCATCGTAGGCCGGTGCGGCCTCCTCAGCCGTGTTGAATGTGCCTAGCCACGTGTTTTTGCGTTTAATGCCGATTTCTGCTCCGAATCAGCCTAATTTTTCTCTAAAAAGTTTCTTCGTAACATCTCCATTAAAGGCATACGAATAAACTTTTTAGAGGTGTACGGAAGGAAAAATCGGGAAGATTTGGTGCAAAAATCGGAATTAAAGGCAAAAACATGTGGCCAGGCACATTCAACATCTCTGAGGAGGCCGCACCGGCCTACATGCAGCCGCACGTGAGCTCCAAGGCGCCAAGGCCAAACTTAACTTCCTACTCAACAAGAGAATAAACCAAATCACCACAAATGTGAGTATATATTCAATCTTCCTAATTTTAACTGTAACACCTTTGGTTGTTTCGAAGGTTTTGTTTGTTTGGTTGTATCTTTTTAAGTACATAAGCTTGGTTATTTTAATCTATGAAAAAACCTAGGTTCATCCAGCTTCTAAAATTTCCAGGCCAATAATCTGGAAAAACTTAATTAGTGTATTGCTTACTAGGGTTTAAGCAAGAAACTGAAGCTCATATGTTGTCTTAATGTCTTCTTATAATTTTGTTTTTTGATAGAATAGGGTTTGTTTGTCCCTTAAAACGAATTTTTCAGCAGTTTTGTTTTTAGGTGTAAGATACTATTTTGTCATTATAAATTCAAGTTTTACAAGTTGTTTTTCACACTCTAAAAAGGGAACCTTGCTTTAAAAGTTATATTTGTCATGTCTCATGCCGAAAAATAAACAGTCTAAACTTTCACATGCATAACTACTTTACACGAGTACGAGAATGTGAACTTGTTTCAAAGGTTCTTTACTCATGCTATATGCTATAATACTCATAAAGGTTACCTATAAGGTGCAAATAACTATGCTCTGTACATTTAGAATCAACCAATCGAGACCTTGATATGCTAACAAGGCCGTTATTTGTTTATCTTCTAAGCAGGTAGTACATCAAAATCCTGAGGAAACAGTGAGGTGAGTAATTCCGATTTGACATTCTTTTTTTGCAGGAGATATCTAGAATTTTAAAATTCTAGTTTCTCACTTAATTTATCCACGTTTAATTTGTTCAAAGTTGTAAAAGAATGAGGAAAGATGTTGATCCGGGATCCAACAGTTCCGTTGCATTGTCTTCTGGTTCGCTGGAATCTGAGGTAGCAAAAAAGGTTTATATTTCGACCCTTAGTCTCTTGCTTTTTGGAAATATGTTTTCAGCATTTTAAACAAAGGAAAATATCGATCTGTGAAATTGATTTGTCCCAAGAATTATACTGTTAGAATGTTCTCCTTTTTTTTTGTTTTTCCTTTTATTATTGGTTACTGTTTAAACTTCAAAGCAAGATCAATTTACTAGTTATATCCAATTTGCAGGCTTATCCGACAACAGTAAATAAGACATAAGCCTTCAACAACAAACAAAGAGTCTCCTACAAATCCCAACATTAATGGTTGCTCGAAACAAAATAACTCGGGGTAAGATTGTGATACTTAGAATAATTTGTCCCACTGTTCCTCCCAAAGCTGTGCTTTTGTATGTCAAGGCTGGACTATAAATTGTTCAAAAGGTAAACTAAAAATGTCGGTAACTTAATGTAAAAATCCAAGCAGCGAGGGCAAATGACATATATGTTTAGGAAATGAAGAATAATGATGAGACGATATAAACCCTGTTCTGATAACGAGTGTCAAAGAGATATTATTAGCATATATTAGGGAATTTGTTCAGCTCACTAGGTTTATATAATGGTGTTCTCAGTAGGTTAATTCTAATAAGAATTAAATAAAATCGGCCACTTTGGGTTTTCTTTCTCCATAACCGTTGTTGAGATCAATGTTTTAAAAATCGCGGTATATATATAGCGCGAAATAGCGCTTTTTGAAAAAAAAAACGCAACGATTTGGCTGGAATTGCGCTAAAATCGCGCTATAGGGGACCAAACGCGCAAAAAGCGTAAAATTCTGGACCAAAAGCGTAATTAGCGAGTTAGGAAAGAAAACAGCGGATCTAAATAATTAATATATATTGTGTAATTTTCATAAAATTATGTGCAGTATAAATGGTTGTGACACTGTTTCAGTTTTCAGCAGACCCAAGTTCGAATCTCACAGCAAATTTTTTTTTTTGATTTTTTTTATTATTACCTAATATAACAATACATTTTATCTTTTATTGCTATATATTCTAAAGTTTAGTGCATATTTAGGCCCCAAAAAAGTACACCGCAAAACGCTATGTGGCAACGTTATTTGCGCTTTTAGCATTTCTCTCGAAAAAACATTACGATAACGCTATTTAAAAAATTTGTTGAGATATCTCTTGTTGGGGTAAACTTTGACAGTTCCGTGCACTTATAGTTTTTTTTTACTTATAACTTCTTCTTTTTACCTTTAGATGACTTATAACTTGTTTTTGTTAATAAGTCATTTTTTATTTTTAACTTATTGGTGACATGAAAATATACAAAATAATTTAATTAGAAAATTTTAACTTTTTTATGTGTAAAAGTTAAAATAAGTCTCCCAATTCATAACTTCTTAGATTTTGAGTTTTTTTGCGAAATCTAACTTTTGAAAAGTTAAGAAAACTAATTTATCAAACAACCATAATTTTTTTCATTAAAAAGCAAAAAACCGAGGTAAAAATGATATAATATATAATTTCGTGAAAATTTTATGTTTTCCCTCACGAAGGAAAATGTTTTCCGTCCATTTTTTGGGTGATACAATTTCCCTTGTTTTCCCTTGGGAAATATTTTCCTTAGTTTCTTATTTTTTTTATCAACCAATCAACCACAACATCTTTTTCCCGGGAAAATATTTTCCCATGCTATTTTTTTCTTAAAACAAACAGAGCCTAAGAGAGTAGCTAATCTTGTGGCCAAAATTTTGGAAATAATTTTATTACAAAAATTACTAAGATTAACAGGCATGTAGTCAGCAAAAGACATTGGTTTCTTAATCTTTGGAATTAGTGCAATAAGGGTAGTTGTCATAATCTTTGGTAACTCATCACCTGCAAAAAACTGCAACATAGCTTGATGAATGTCCTCTTTAATAATATGCCAACACTTAGTGAAGAAATGACCATTATAACAACCATCTTGACTAGGTGAGCTATTTTTATCCAAAACGCAAATAACCTCTTTAACTTCTTCTAAAGTAGGATTAGAGTCCATTAGCAAGTTATTTTCTTCACTAATAATTTTAGGAAGAACATAAATGCTATTAAAATTCCCATAACTTTGATCAGGAGGTGTAAAAATAGATTCAAAATAATTAGTGGCTTCATTTCTAATATCCTCAACTTCAGTCAGAATATTACCAATTTACCATTAGAGTGCTTAGTACTGTGAATAGTTCTCTTTTTCTTTGCGCTTAACCACAACATGAAAATATTTAGAGTTTGTTTCACCTTCAATTGCCCACTTGATATTTGCCTTTTGCCTCCAAAATTACTCTTCAATTTTATGTTTATAAATTAACTCACCATAGCCTTTTTGCAGGATAGCTCTATTTTATGGAGAGGGATCATCTTCAAACGTAGCCTCACACTTTTGCACATCATCTTCGGCATCAATACAACTTTGGAAAATATCTCCAAAGGTTACTTTGTTCCACTCTTGCAACACTTTTTTCATCATCTTTAGATTATTGCATAAAGAGAAAATAGCATTTCCTTGCTTAAAAGGCCTCCAATTATCAACAACAAGCTTATCAAAATCTTTATGAAGGGCCCAAAATTTCTGAAAAATAAACCTCCTAGGTTTGTTATCCAACCCAGATTTGAGAGATATAAGCAAAGGAGAATGATCTGAGGTTCTTTTACCAAGGTGTTTAAATGTAACCTTTTGAAATAATTCATCAAAAGAGTTATTAATGCAGACTTTATCAATTCTTTCCATTATTTTTTGATCTTAACCTCTTTTGTTCCACCATGTGTATCTAGATCCCACATAAGTGAGCTCTTGAAGATCAATGGCATCCAGACAATCCAGGTACTCCTTAGCTGAATTAATATCGATTTTCATCCCACCAATTTTATCTTTTTCTTCCGAGGCAATATAAAAATATCTACCAATAATACAAGGGTCTTGAGTGTAAATATTATTCAGAAAAATCCCATAAACTTTTTCTTTCTTGTTTAGTACATTTAGCATAAATAACACTTAACTGCACCTTAGAATTAGAAAATTGCTAACAAGAGATAAGTTCGTACATTGATCCATCTGTTGCACCAGAGAAACCTCAATATATTCAAAGCTAAAAACCCATATTTTATTTTCATCATGAACCAAAACATTATCAAAACCAAACTCTACTTTATAATATTCTGCTCTGTCAAATGTAACCATAGGCTCCAAGCAAACTAACAAAGGAAATTTGTACATACGACACAACTTTTTTATTCTTCTGATGGTAGCTTTACCAGCAATCACTCTCAAATTCCAAATAAAGACATTAATCATTGGGAAACTTTATTAGAGGTCCTTACAGAAGACCTTAAAGCCATTGTTGAACTTTTAACTTCCTTGTTATCCTTGTTTTTTCTTCCTTTTTTATGCTGAACCACTGATCAATCCCCTTTTTCATGCTGCGGATCAGATGGCTTTCTTGGGGATAAATTAATTCAATCATGAAGACTAGATTCTTGATTTTTATGCTCAGTAAAAGGTAATCTAATTTCTAGTTCCCCCTCAAAAATTTCAGAAATAATTACCCCTTTTTTAGAATTAATGATAGCAAAATCATTATTTTCCATATTAGGACCATTCTCCAGTAAAGTAACTTTCTCCGCCTCATTTTCAATAACAGTGTAATCTTCTCTACCATCTTCTGTATTTTCTATCTCAAATTCATCAATTTCTTCGATTACAGGAGCTAAATTTCTTGCTCTCTTTGTTGTTCTCTTCAATGGCATCAGTTTCTTCTGTAATATTTGTCTCGTTGATAACGTTTTCTTCATTTTGGATTGCAGATTCTCTTGTTACTTGATCGAATTCCATCTCAACGCTTCTCAAAGGTATCCCCATCTTTCTCTTTCTCATTATTAACAAAAGTCTTATTTACCCAATCCTTAGTACTTAATGCTGATATTTTCCTTTTCCTCCCCATTCTCTACTTGCTTCTCTTTATCCTGATGATCAATTTCTGTGACTTTTGATGATTTTTCCTTTTCTTCCGTAACAGGTGGTTTTGTTCCTTTCGAAAACTCCTTCGCTGCATTTTGGTTATTAATCTGGCCATGTGAGAGAGAGTTTTTCTTTTTTGCTTGATATCTGTATAAGTTGGCCTTTGGTTCATCAATTTTGTTGCTGGCATTTGTAATTTGTTTGTTTGGTTGTTCTCTTTGATTGGGAACTTCCTCTTGTTGTTGTTCTTTTTTCTTTTCCTTAAAAATGCAACTTTTTTCCTCATGACCTTGTTTGAAGCAAAAATTGCAATAATGGAGGAGATCCTCATAGTCACAAAATTGCTAAAACCCTTTAGAATCATTGTAAATGTGCTAGACCTGGTGTCGAAAGACTGGCTGTAGAATTATCCACTTTTAAGAGTTTTCCAAAAGCTCTAACAATAGAGAAGATACTAGAGGTGTTATATATAGATGTATAGGCAATTTAGGCAGACACAACCAAACATGGCAGATTATTGATTCATTTTCCGTATCAAAGTCATAAGTCCATTTAAAAGTTCTGTACCTTCGATATACAAACAAAAAAATCAACCAACGTCGCAAGAAATCATCTTCTTGAAAACAGCGGATTATAATATGCTTAACATCAATAACTCCAATATTATACGCAACTTTAAGATCGAAAGTATTGAAAACTTTTCTAATAATATTTATTTCCGGCTTACCATGAAAAAATTTGCCAATCACTGTATAATTAAAAGGTTCCGATAGAATTCTGACTTCGGGATCTTCCGAAGTGAAATGAATAAGTGGCTCTCCTTTATAGGATTTGATATCTTTTAGATCAATTTTACTCTTTGAAACTTGGGAAACAACTACCGATGCAAAGGTCTTTTTTGGTGTAGGATCTGGGGTTATGAGCTGATCATTTTTTTTGTTTGCTAGGGGTTTATTCCCCTCCGGGGTGGTATTAGCATGACCGGACATGCTATCGTTGACAGCTAGAGTTATTCAGCCTAGACGTCTCTCTCTCTCTCTCTAGGTTTTTTTCAAATATCTGGTAGTGGTTTTTTTTTAGTTATTACCATATAACCATACTTTAAAAAATAACAATAGATCTTCATCTTTAACCACCAAAATTTCGTTAAAGTTTTATCATCTTATATTATATCTTCTTCTTTTTCATTTCCACGTATTTCTATCATCACTACACTTATATTTTATATATTTTTATATCATTATCGCACTCGCAACGCGTGTGCACGTTTACTAGTATTTAATATTAGACAAAACGAAATTTAACGAAACGAATAGAGCTTTGATCATTATTACTTTGATCAACATAGTGAGAATTGTTAGTGACTGAAATTGTCAATTTTGACTACGAGATTGATTTTAAGACGTTTTTTAACAGTTTTTATAAGGTTTTTAATTTCGAGAGTTTTTCATAATGTTGTGCTACTAAATAACGGATTCAAGAAAAAAAATATCAACGAAAACGATGCAAAAACAAGTAAAGAAATGTATAGTTTCACCATATAAAATATCAAAATTTAGTTTAAATTTTGTGATAAAACTTGTAAGTTTCTCTCTCACCCGAAACTAATTCCAGAAATGTATATAGGTTTGAGATATGTAGGATATAAACAAATAAAAAACCCTATTGAAACTTAATATTTGAAATTCCAGTTTCACAGCCGATTGACATAACTGGCTATGGCTATGTCTAACCGGATAATTCAACTGATTTCTAGAGCTTTTTCCATTTTGGTTTTTTGGGATTAATTCGTGTATTTCATTAGAGGTTCAAACCATATCTCATCAGCTGATAATCTACTTTGTATGTTCTAACAACAGTAAAATACATATTTTTTTACATGCTCTTTCATTTAATATTATTTGTATAGAATTGAATGTGTAAAATTAGTTTATATAATTATAGACATATAAATAGATTTAATTTATAGCATGCTGAATTGGCATTTGTTAGAATATAATTCGCATTGTTATAATGCTGGTTCATTTTTAAGATACCAAAGTACACAAAACATAACAATAGTTTCCATCAATTCCTCCCTTGAGTTAAGCTCAAACTCGATAGGCAGGCTACCTGGCATGCCTTGGGCAAAATACATTTGTCGAGGTGAAAGTCTTAACACCGCTGGATGGAACCGGGCATAAGAAACATTTCCCGTACTTAGGCAAAATGTGCCTAAGGTTTCTATTTGTTTTCCATTTGGACTTCTCAATATATTGTATGCTGTGTTATGCTAAAGAGTCTTATCTCATATCTACTTTCAAATACTTTTCATCTAATTTACGACATGCTTAAAATCTAATGATATTTCTACTTACGCAATTCTTTAATGTGATGCCTGAAGGATGTATTTGGTTCTCAAGTAAAGTGAATATTGTATATGAACGACTACGTCTGAATTTTATAATTTCATAACAATTACTTTGTTGAGGGTATTGTTGTAATATACAACTAGTGGCCAACCCTAAATTTGGCATCCCTTCCCGTAGTCGTAAAAGTATCTCTTTTTAAACTGTGGCGGCGCATATTTGGTGATAGTATATATTTGAACAAAGATATCAAAGATGAGGATATGAAGGAGGAAGCGAACAAAAGGTGTCATCAACGATTTAGCAATTTACCAGATTTGATACACGTACGGTACAATTTTTACATGTCAATATATTCAAATTATTATTGGTCATTTAATTTTTCACTCATACAACTTGATAATTTATTTGGGAACGGAGAGGAAGACTACTCTTCTATGGGACTACTAAAACTGCAATTTCTTCGCCGCAGGATGAGTTCATAATAACCATTGACTCAAATGAAATCAATCGAATGGATCAACCAAAAAGATATGTAATCCCACTTGATTGAACACCGAGAATCAAACAAACACGGCAAGGAATCTGCCATATTTATCCATTAGCTACTGCCACTTCTATATGGTAGACAAATAAGTTAATACCATAAAAATATAAATGTTCGTAGTTTGTTATTTAAACCATTAAAGTATGGGTAAAAAAAACTTAAACCCTTGAGGAATTTTCTTAATAATCCAACTGTGGAAAATGAAATGAATTTTAATAAATGAATGGATGGGAAAGTACAAGGGAGAATGTAAAATTTTTGTAGAAGTAATAGGAGTAACTATTCGGTAGGGCGGGTGTACAAAAAAAGTGGGTGTGCCCTCCAATAAAAATCTTGATGAATTTAAATATTTGCAATATAATTGGTGAGGCACCCCCCACTATGTTGTACACCGGTCCTACTGAACCGCGACCCATGGCCCATAGTCGGTGGTCAGTGGCGCGTTGCGGTGTGATGTAGATGCAAGTGCGTGTTCATGACACACCTAATATTTTTCCCACCAGGCATGATCCAACAGTTGCAATTCTTCACGAAGAGGTCCCTCCGAGTTTGAAATGTACAGATTCATTCCCCTTGGTCCCAAGAGTTGCAATTTTCGTATATGTTCAGAATAGTCACAACCATTCATTCGTACCCCTTCATTTATTATAAATAAGATTCTACCCCTACGAATTTTTCATCCAATTCTGAATGTTCATATATCAGAATCCCTCTCTCTAGAATTCTTCATATAGATTTCTTTAGGAAATGTTAGGAAAACTCTTGCCATTTCATGATTCGTTTGAGTGAAGTGTCCTTCCACTATTCTTACATCAGACATAGTCGCTTTATCCTGGGAGGCCGGCATCCGCAAACCTAGAAGTCATGCGGTAGGGACGTATAAGGTCTTAAAGAGAGATGGTATAGCAATCGACTCGAATTTTGGATTTACTTCTTCATCAATGGCCCGACATCAGCGATTCTTCGCCGACTGTTCCAACGACAGTAAAGGTGCACACATTCCATAACACCCTCTTTATTTTATATTGCAATATTAATTATATACAATTAGAATCCGTTTATATAAATATAGATATTTCATGTGTAGACATTTTTTTAATAGCATGATAATTAATAATTTGTTAGTATATAATATAGTACCGTTATTATGCCGGTTTATTTTCTAGGATATAGTTCGTACCAGATTAATTAGGCGAGATTTGTCCAATAATTATTTCCATATCAAATCTGGAAGGGAGAGATTTTTGGGTTTTCTTAACTTGTTTAGTATATCTTTTTGCCTAAAGTCAATGCTTCACCAGAAAGCACACAGAGTTTATAATTAAATTCTTCATCAACCGGTCTGTCTTATGAACACCCTCATCTTGAGTTTCCAGAGTTCATAGTTGTTGGCACCTTCCAGTAGTGCTGGTTTGTTGCAAGATCCTCCTTATTTCATAGTCTCATTAGATAAATGACTATTCGAGTATAGGATCCACACCAAGTTAGCACTGATGTAAATCTCTTATACCAATTGAAATAACTAAATTTTCGGAAATACTCTAAAATATTGTTACGCAGATTTCAGTTACAACTGAACTTAGATAAATTCAGTTCTCAGTTGTAACTGAAATAGGATAACACAAATGACTGCATATCAAACGTTACTAATAAATGAACACATGACATTTGATGGCGTAGTTCGACTAAGTCTACTTCTCCGGAGTTCTTGTTCAGATTAGAATATTGGAGAGGTTTACAAAGTATAACTTGAGATTTACAAAAACCTTTGACTCTCTCATAGTTTTATGCCTATATTATTGTTGCTTCTATATCTCAACTATTCTATAATCAAATAACATCCCACCTTTGTTTTATCTCTCTTATAATCTCTCTCTGTATTTTAAGAACTTAAACACTTAACTTCTGAATACATAATTAAGAAACCATACGACTCAACAATGCATTTATATATCGTTCTTACAAATTTGTATCAAATAAAACTAAAGATAATACAGTTTTCTTAATTAAAGATCTTCATGATATCATCATTTGACTTTGTCCTTCACGCAATCTTGTATTGCCGTTATCTTTTCTTATATCAAACAACCTTCTTACACTTCATATATTCACACATTTTAAAACAGTTCAACAACAATTTTCGCTTGATTTGCTAAGTTTCATAATATCCTTCACTTTTCTAACGTAGTGCATTCAGTTGCAACTGAAAGTGCAACTAAACTTATACTTTATTTGCTCACACACACTCAAACATAATATTAGTCAAACAAAATTGAGTGTTGTAAATACCAATTACTAAGTATTACTTGTCAATACAATACTAAGTATTTGCACTTATTTAAGTAACCAGTCAAATCAAATTTTGGCAAATCTATCAAAACTTGGGCGTAAAGGTTAAAGAAGAGAGATCGTATTGGTCTTTCTTCACAACTAAGAAACCAACTCCAACCGAAAACAATACATCCACGTAGTTGTGGTAACTTGGGGTAATTAGCCTTGCGTGTTGATGGGTTATAAAGCTCAGAAATGTTGGGATTGGGTTCTCTTGGAAAATTTAAAAGTAGTGGGGATTTATTTAAAACTCGCTCAGAGTTGACAAACAAATACCAGTTTTTACACACGACAGACTTACATGTGTGTTCTGTAAGGTCAACAGAGAGAGAATCGTAAACAAAATATCTTTCGGCAGATTTGACCAAGTATCTCGCTTAATCATGTGAATTTATTTTTTTGGTTTTAATTCTCTTGTTGCACATGGACGCCACATTGCGAGAAGAAGGGCTTCCACTTAGTCGGTTACCTGTTTTTATTTTGTGCAAAAAAAAAAAACTTTTATGACTGTCAAAAATTTTAAAATGAGGGATGTATAAACTATAAGTATCATTATATTGAGATTTGTACAATAATATAATTTTTTCTTTCGTACGCCTCTAAAAAGTTTCTTCGTAACATCTCCATTAAAGACATACGAATAAACTTTTTAGAGGTGTATGGAAGGAAAAATCGGGAAGATTTGGTGCAAAAATCGGAATTAAAGGCAAAAACATGTGGCCAGGTACATTCAACATCTCTGAGGAGGCCGCACCGGCCTACATTCAGCCGCACGTGAGCTCCAAGGCGCCAAGGCCAAACTTAACTTCCCACTCGACAAGAGACTAAACCAAATCACCACAAATGTGAGTTTATATTCAATCTTCCTAATTTTAACTGTAACACCTTTGGTAGTTTCGAAGGTTTTGTTTTGTTGGTTGTATCTTTTTAAGTACATAAGCTTGGTTATTTTAATCTATGAAAAAACCTAGGTTCATCCAGCTTCTAAAATTTCCAGGCCAATAATCTGGAAAAACTTAATTAGTGTATTGCTTACTAGGGTTTAAGCAAGAAGCTGAAGCTCATATGTTGTCTTAATGTCTTCTTATAATTTTGTTTTTTGATAGAATAGGGTTTGTTTGTCCCTTAAAATGAATTTTTCAGCAGTGTTGTTTTTAGGTGTAAGATACTATTTTGTCATTATAAATTCAAGTTTTACAAGTTGTTTTTCACACTCTAAAAAGGGAACCTTGCTTTAAAAGTTATATTTGTCATGTCTCATGCCGAAAACTAAACAGTCTAAACTTTCACATGCATAACTACTTTACACGAGTACGAGAATGTGAACTTGTTTCAAAGGTTCTTTACTCATGCTATATGCTATAATACTCATAAAGGTTACCTATAAGGTGCAAATAACTATGCTCTGTACATTTAGAATCAACCAATCGAGACCTTGATATGCTAACAAGGCCGTTATTTGTTTATCTTCTAAGCAGGTAGTACATCAAAATCCTGAGGAAACAGTGAGGTGAGTAATTCCGATTTGACATTCTTTTTTTGCAGGAGATATCTAGAATTTTAAAATTCTAGTTTCTCACTTAATTTATCCATGCTTGATTTGTACAAAGTTGTAAAAGAATGAGGAAAGATGTTGATCCGGGATCCAACAGTTCCGTTGCATTGTCTTCTGGTTCGCTGGAATCTGAGGTAGCAAAAAAGGTTTATATTTCGACCCTTAGTCTCTTGCTTTTTGGAAATATGTTTTCAGCATTTTAAACAAAGGAAAATATCGATCTGTGAAATTGGTTTGTCCCAAGAATTATACTGTTAGAATGTTCTCCTTTTTTTTGTTTTTCCTTTTATTATTTACTAGTTATATCCAATTTGCAGGCTTATCCGACAAGAGTAAATAAGACATAAGCCTTCAACAACAAACAAAGAGTCTCCTACAAATCCCAACATCAATGGTTGCTCGAGACAAAATAACTCGGGGTAAGAATGTGATACTTAGAATAATTTGTCCCACTGTTGCTCCCAAAGCTGTGCTTTTGTATGTCAAGGCTGGACTATAAATTGTTCAAAAGGTAAACTAAAAATGTCGGTAACTTAATGTAAAAATCCAAGCAGCGAGGGCAAATGACATATATGTTTAGGAAATGAAGAATAATGATGAGACGATATAACCCTGTTCTGATAACGAGTGTCAAAGATATATTATTAGCATATATTAGGGAATTTGTTCAGCTCACTAGGTTTATGTAATGGTGTTCTCAGTAGGTTAATTCTAATAAGAATTAAATAAAACCGGCCACTTTGGGTTTTCTTTCTCCATAACCGTTGTTGAGATCAATGTTTTAAAAATCGCGGTATATATATAGCACGAAATAGCGCTTTTTGGGAAAAAAACGCAACGATTTGGCTGGAATTGCGCTAAAATCGCGCTATAGGGGACCAAAAGCGCAAAATTCTGGACCAAAAGCGTAAATAGCGAGTTAGGAAAGAAAACATCAGATCTAAATAATTAACATATATTGTGTAATTTTCATAAAAGTATGTGTAGTCTAGATGGTTGTGACACTGTTTTAGTTTTTAGCAGACCCAAGTTCGAATCTCACCTACAGCAATTTTTTTTTTGATTTTTTTTTATTATTACCTAATATAACAATACATTTTATCTTTTATTGCTATATATTCTAAAGTTTAGTGCATATTTAGGCCCAAAAAAATTACACCGCAAAACGCTATGTGGCAACGCTCTTTGCGCTTTTAGCGTTTCTCTCGAAAAAACGCTACGATAACGATAACGCTATTTAAAACATTTGTTGAGATATCTCTTGTTGGGGTAAACTTTGACAGTTCCGTGTACTTATAGTTTTTTTTTACTTATAACTTCTTCTTTTCAATAAGTTATTTTTCACTTATTTAACTTATTGATGATTTGTAAATGTACAAAATAATTGGAAAAATTTAACGTTTGTGATTTTTATGTATAAAAGCTAAAAAGTCCCAGAGTTCCTAAGTTATATGATTTTGACCTATTTTTGCGAAAGGTAACTTTTGAAAAGTTAACACCCATAACTTTTTTTTTATTAAAAAACAAAAAATACCATCTTTTAAAAAACAATGACAAAAAACTTGTTTAAAATAAGTCACTTATAGCTTCTTCTTTTTACCTTTAGATGACTTATAACTTGTTTTTGTTAATAAGTCATTTTTTATTTTTAACTTATTGGTGACATGGAAATATACAAAATAATTTAATTAGAAAATTTTAACTTTTTTATGTGTAAAAGTTAAAATAAGTCTCCGAATTCATAACTTCTTAGATTTTGAGTTTTTTTGCGAAATCTAACTTTTGAAAAGTTAAGAAAACTAATTCATCAAACACCCATAATTTTTTTCATTAAAAAGCAAAAAACCGAGGTAAAAATGATACAATACAAAAAACCGAAAAAACCCGGTCCGGTTCGGTTCAAAAAATAAAAAGATCGAAACCGAAAAAAACGGAACTGAAAAATCTGCACAGTTTTGGTTTTGCCAAAAACCGGACCGAACCCAGCCCTAATTTGCACCATAATTACAAAACTAATTCCTATAAATTTCAATCCGGTCATATATTTTAATAAATAGATCAATTTAATCCATCCATTGTGGAAAAATGACATAAATATAAAGAAATAGATAGATAGATAGATAGATAGATAGATAGGATACCGGGAAGGGCAGGCATGGCACATGAAGCAACAGGCTTAGGTGACATCTCGACCTCAACCAAACACATCCTACAATTCCCCGCAATCGACAACTTATTATGATAACAGAATCTCGGGATATCGACACTAGCGACCTCACAAGCCTGTAAAACAGTCATCCCTTTCGGGATCTTCACAGCGTATCCGTCAACAAACACCTCTATCGCGTCATCGGGGTTAGGAGAAAACTCGACCCGAGCTCCGTTAACAGGTGGGCATAGCGGAGGGAGAGGCTCCGGTGCGGTGGCGACGGCAGCTTCAGGGCGGTGGAGGTTGGTAGTGGAGATGATTGAACGGTGGAGAAAGGGGCGGGATTGGCGGAGGGCTCTGGCGGCGATTTGAGAAAAACCCATCGGATTTTGATCGGATTTTGTTTCTCGCTCTAGATTTGGGTGAGGAGAGTGAGCATCTGGTTTTAGAGAGAGAAAGTTATACGGGTTCGGATCTTAGCCGTGTGATATAATAATATGGATGTTATTTTTTATCTCTATTATTAACTAAAATAGTTAGCTAACAATGCATTTTTTTATGTCCATTAGTTGCGTTAAAGTATGTGTTATTTTTATAAATGTTAAAAAAATTGTTAAAGTTAACAATGTTTGTAATGTTTGTAACTGCTGACATGGCAAACACGGCCCACAATTAACATTATTATCTCCTATAAATTATCTCCATAAGAATAATGACCCGTAAAATAAAAGAGAAATTGCTAATTAAAAATTGATAACACTGTTAACGTGAAACTAATGTGTTTATTAAATTTAAGGTGCATATGTGTCATTTAACATCTTTTTAAACGATGATGTGTCACTATTTAACATTAAAAAGTTAACAAAACTATTGTGTATGCTATGTATTTGACTATTTGTGGTGTAAAATGCATATAATATAACCAGCTTGAACTATCAATTATTTCATTTAACTTTCATTAATTATTAAAACTTTGCAATTAACACCCAATTTCATCTCTAAAAATGACATTACTTTTTTTCATTTGTTAGTTATACAAAATTATATGTTTCGTATGTGTATTTTTTTTAATTCACATGAGTTAAGATAGCAATTATCGTTAAAAAAAAATCAGCATAAGAGGTTTTATATAAAATATATATGATTTAAGTGAGTTTCATTATAACTTATTAAAATAAAAGTCAATAAAATACGTTCTAATACTAGTTACACATAAATATAACCGTTCATCAATACTTGATATACATGAATCGTGAATAAATGATTATAATAAATGAAAATCAACCAAAACAGATCATTGAACGTAAAGTTATATCACTTAAAAGAGAGAAAATTCACTTTTGTACACTCGGTTTACAAGAAAATTCGATTTTGTACATCTAATTTCTAAAAAATTGACTTGGTACACTCAATTTACAAAATTGATTGATTTTGTACACCGCCGTCTAAATTACAAACGAAAAAATGTTTATATTTTCAATTTCGTACACCAAGTTTACAAGATTTTGATTTTGTACACTCAATTAAAAAAATATTTTGATTTTTACATCCATTTAAAAAAATTGATCTAATACCTTCGACTTAATAGAAATCGTTATTTTAAAAGTTATAATATGAATTCTAAAAATTACAAAGTCAAGCTTTATGTTTTTTTTTTCCTGGATTTTATAGAAAATTATGTTTGAAAACTTCATTTAAAAAAAAATCAAAATCATTCTAGTTCCAAAAAGCTCATTTTTCTTATCAAATTTGAACCTTGTTTTTAGTTTTTTTTTCAAGTTTAAAGGGTTTTAAAATTTTAAAAAAATTATATTTTTTTTTCCTGGATTTTTTTTTCTGGTTTGAAAACAATCAAGAAAAGCCAACTTTTTATAAAAAAAGAAAGAAAGAAGGAAAGTAAAAGTCATTTTAATTCCAAAAGGTTCTTTTGTTTTTGTTATCAAATCTGAACTTTTTTTTATAGTTTTTTTCAAGTTTAGTGGGTTTTTTATTTAGTTTTATAAAGTGCATGTACAAAATTGAAATGTTTTGTTAATTAGGTGTAAAAATTCAAATTATTTTATAAACTGGGTGTACAAAAGGGAGAATTTTCCATTTATCAGTAAGGACGAAATGGTCTTTTTTTCATTTTTGTGTTAGTAAATAGATGGTGGTTTACAAATCAATCAATTTGGTAAATTGAGTATTGAGTATACTAAATCAATTTTTTAGAAACTGGGTATACAAAATCACATTTTTTTTTTGTAAACTCATGGTACAAAACAAGAGTAAAATTTTCCCATTAAAACAGGACATTGGGTTTATTATAAAAGTTTAATAGTTTTTGGGGGTCAATTGCAAGAATCGGTAGTTCATTGAGGTTATTTCCAAATGACCGATAATTCTTGCATGTAAAATGTATATTGTGTATTTATAAAGGCTAGGGGTGTGGAGACCAGGCTTGATTATCGTGTGAATCAATTTAAGAAAGTAATAGCTTATAAAATGAGTGAAAAATGAAAATTAAATAAAGTTCTAAAATCGGGAGATAATTTGGCAAAAACATAAGTATTTTACTACTAGTATTCTTTCTCCTTCTTAATTTATTCTCTCATTTTGTTCGGGTAATGTTTATTTTTTGAATGTCTCAAATTATTTGAACAATAGAAACCAACATTTTATTACTTTTTAGTTTTACCCATTTCCATACATAACACACACAAAATAAGTGTACATTTTGTTGGTTTTGGTACTATTTCGAATACGATAAAAGAAAGGACAATAAAATAAAGAAGACAGGAATGCAATGGAAATAACAATTTATTTCTCACAATTGGAATATTAATTACAATTCCTGATTCGTACAGAATTAAAATAAACTGCTGGACTGGTTTCGCAAATAACCAAACTGCCGGACTGTTTTGGAAATAAAATAAACTGCCGGACTGTTTTCAACAAATAAAAAACTGCCGGACTGTTTTGTAAATAAAACAAACTGCCGGACTGTTTTAACAAATAAGAAACTGCCAGACTGTTTTAAACAAACTGCCGGACTGTTTTAACAAATAAAAAACTGCCGGACTGGTTTTAAACAAACTGCCGGACTGGTTTTTAACAAATAAAAAACTGCTAACAAATAAAAAACTGCCGGACTGGTTTTAAACAAACTGCCGGACTGGTTTTTAACAAATAAAAAACTGCCGGACTGTTTTGTAAATAAAACAAACTGCCGGACTGTTTTTAACAAATAAAAAACTGCCGGACTGGTTTTTAACAAATAAAAAACTGCTGGACTGTTTTTTGTAAATGGTGGAAATTACAGAACTGAAAAGTAAATTACAGAATTGAAAGACTGAAAGTAAACAGTACTGAAAAGTAAATACAGGAAAGAAACAGTACAGAAAAGTAAATTACAGAAAAGAAATGGTACTGAAATGAAATGTACAGAATGTAAAGGACTGAAAAATAAATAACAGAAATAAAAATAAGAGGCAACTGCTGAGCAGTTTCCCTTAAACAATATTTCCCGAACCACCTTTAAAGGTTTCTGGTTTCGGGACTTTGTTCCCAATGTACAACTTATATCTCAGAGTGGCTCGTATGGAAACCGGCACCGAACCACAGGTCGAGCTGTTGGTGGTGCGGTTCTCTCTCACTAAGTGTATGCTTATGCTGTGAGGTTGTGTGTATTCTGGTGTGTTGAAATGAGAGGGGGATGGCTGCCTTTTATAGGCTCTACTGAAACCGCAGCCATAAATGTTGGTCATCAATTCTGGGAGTTACACCCCCAGAATCCGCTCACTTAATTCCTGAAACCGCAGCATTTAAATTCATTCATTGCTGACGTTTCTCTTTGCTGGAAACTCTAGGGACTCCTTTTGTATTTTATACAAAACTCCCTATTCGGGTTTGGACCCAAGACCCAAGACCCGAGACCCGAGACATTCCCCAAATCCCAAATCCCGCGCCCGCGCCCGCGTCCGCGCCCGTGCCCCGAGACCCGAGACACGAGCGAGCGTGTGTGGTACACACTAATACTCTTAGGTGTATGTGGACATGTTAGTTTAATAACTACATGGGTTGGTATGGTATATATATTGTAAAATTGACTCTCAATCTTCCAATATGGGATTATACTAAATGGTTTTCCATTACCATTTCGGTTTTCCAGATTTTCCAGATTTGAGCTTGCGAGGTACCAACTTTGAAACCACTTTGTATTCACACCCATTCTCCAAATAGGTCATGCGATATACCGTTGCGAAGCCCGTCACACGGGCTACTCAACCACGTTGAGTATGGTATAAACAACTTAGCGCTGTCGCATGTAAAAATGACCCGAAGTTGGTCCAGCGACCATTCGGAAACACCCATGTTTTTCACATGTTTTTCCAACACATTTAATATGGATAGCCAAGTCAATTTAAGGTAAATCAAACATTTTATTACTTTTTAATTTTACCCATGTCTCCTCCTGTTTTATTGTAAGTTGTTGTTAGGGCTGATAATGATGAAGCAAAACAAGACGAAAACGGTCAATTTCGTTTTCGTGTTCGTTTCATTTATTTTTTGAGTTTTTCGTTATTGTTTCATTTCGTTTAGTAATGAACAAAAATGAAATGAACTTTTAACGAAAAGAACATAGAATTTTTTCACAAAAAATTTGCGTTATTCACACCCTTATTAGTTTATAAGTAGCTTAGTATCTCTAAATTTTTTACATGTGAACCAGTACGTTACTTATATATTTTTATATAATGAGTTTTAAATTGATATTACTAATATTTTTTACTATAGTTTTATTAATAGAGACGCACACGTATATATTTATATATGTATAAATTTATATCTATATAGTATAGATGTGTGTGTGTATATATATATATATACATAAATGAAAAAACACCAAAAACACACAAAAATATAATACAAAATCTCAATAAAAGCGTGTGATATATGCCACAAAATAATGCAAAAAATGGCAGAAAGGAAAAAATGGTAAAAACCTTGTAATATAAACTATAAATCGAATAAATAAAATGACAATGTAAAATCTCAATAAAAGCGTGTCCACAAAATCATGCAAAAAACGGCGGAAACGAAAAATGGTAAAAGCCTGTACTATAAGCCATAAATTCAAAAAATAAATTGACAATGTAAAATCTCAATAAAAGCGTGTGTTATAGGCCACAAAATCATTAAAAAAATCTATAAACGAAAAACGGTAAAAACCGTGTATTATAAGCCATAAAATCAAGAAAAATAATAATGTAAAATCTCAATAAAAGTGTGTATTGTATAGGCCACAAAATCATGAAAAAAGGCATGAAACGAAAAACGGTAAAAATCATGTACTATAGTCCATAAATCAGAGAAAGAAAATGACAGTTTAAAATCTGAATAATAGCGTGTGCTAGCCACAAAATCAAAAAAAAAAACATAAACGAAATACGGTAAAAACCGTGTAGTATAAGCTATAAATTCAAGAAATAAAATAATAATATAAAATATCAATAAAAGTGTGTGCTATAAGCCACATAATCATGCAAAAAAAGGCTGAAATGAAAAAGGGTAAAAACAGTCTACTATAAGCCATAATAACAAGAAAGAAAAAGGCAATATAAAATCTCAATAAAAACGTGTGTTATGCTACAAAATCATGAAAAAAAAAAGGCGAAAGGAAAAATGGTAAAAGCCGTGTATTATAAGTCATAAATTTAAAAAATAAAATGGCAATGTAAAATATAAATAAAAGCGTGTATTGTGTAGGCACAAAATCATGAGAAAAAAAACATAAATGAAAAATGGTAAAAACCGTGTACTATAACAATAAATTTAAAAATAAAAATACAATGTAAAATATCAATAAAAGCGTGTGCTATAGGCCACAAAATCATACAACAAATGGCATAAACAAAAAAACGGTAAAAACATGTACTATAGTCTATAAATCCAAGAAAGAAAAATACAAAATAAAATATCAATAAAAGTGTGAGCTATATGCCACCAAATCATGCAAAAAAAGGCGGAAGCGAAAAACGCTAAAAATCATGTACTAGGCAATAAATTCAAAAAAAAATGACAATTTAAAATCTCAATAAAAACATGTGTTACATATAACACAAAATCATGAAAAAAATGCAGAAACAACAAACTGTAAAAACCGTGTAATAATAGCCATAAATCTAAGAAATAAAATGACAATTTAAAATGTCAATAAAAGCGTGTGCTATAAGCCACAAAATCATGAGAGAAGAATAAATAAATAAATGAAAAACGGTAAAAGGCGTCTAATAAAAGCCATAAATTCAAGAAATCAAATGACAATATAAAATACAAATAAATTGTTTGCTATATGCCACCAAATCATGCAAAAAAGTGCGTAAACAAAAAAAAGGTAAAAACAATGTAATATAAGCCATAAATTCAAGAAATAAAATAACAATTTAAAATCTCAATAAAAGTGTGTGCTAGGCCACAAAATCATGCAAAAAAAATCAGAAACGAAAAAAAAGGTAAAAACCGTGTACTTGCCATAAATCTAAGAAAGAAATGACAATTTAAAAGCTCAATAAAATCGTGTGCTATATACCACAAAATCATGAAAAATGGCAAAAACGAAAACACTAAAAATCGTATACTATAAAAAATAAATTAAAGAAATAAAATGACAATGTAAAATAGCAATAAAAGTGTATGTTATATAGTCCAAAAATCATGCAAAAAAATGCATAAACGAAAAACGGTAAAAATCGTGTACTATAAGCCATAAATCCAAGAAATAAAATGGAAATGTAAAATAATAATAAAAGTGTATGCTATAGGTCACAAAATCATGCAAAAAATTACTGAAACAAAAAATGGTAAAAATCGTGTATTATAAGCCATGAATCCACGAAATAAATGACAATGTAAAATATTAATAAAAGCGTGTGCTATAGGCCATAAAATCATGAAAAAAAATACATAAACGAAAAAACACAAAAAAGCGTGTACTATATAAATCCAAGAAAGAAAAAGACAATATAAAATCTTAATAAAAGAGTTTGCATGACCAAAAAATCATGCAAAAAAGGCAGAAACGAAAAAATGGAAAAAACCGTATAGTATATGCTATAAATCCAAGAAATAAAATGACAATTTAAAATCTCAATAAAAGCTTGTGCACAAAATCATGGAAAAAAATGCAGAAACCAAAAACTGTAAAATACGTGTAATATAAGCCATAAATTCAAGAAATAAAATAAAAATGTAAAATATAAATAAAAGCGTGTGCTATAAACCACAAAATCATGCAAAAGAGGACTGAAACGAAAAAATGATAAAAACCGTGTAGTATATGCCATAAATCCAAGAAATAAAATGATAATTTAAAATCTCAATAAAATCGTGTGATATAGGCCACAAATCATGCAAAAAATTGAGGAAATAAAAAACAGTAAAAAGCGTGTAATTCAAGAAATAAAATGACAATGTAAAATCTCAATAAAATCGTGTGATAAATCACAAAATCATGCAAAAAAAAGGCAGAAACAAAAAATGGTAAAACCTGTGTATTATAATGTAACATCCCGTATTTTTATAAGTGTTTTTAATTAGAAATTAATTTATCCAAAAACGTTTTATACAAATTTTACCAAAAACCGGTCACTCGACTAATTTTTAGCCAAAAACCGAAAGTCTTCCGAAAAACTTTATTTTTAAAACCTGCTACTAATTTTACTAATAAAAAGGACCCAATAGATTTGTTTCTAAAGATTTGTTATTTTTGAGTAGTAAAACAGTATTTTTGGATTTAGAGTTAACTTTTAGAACTTTGGGGACCAAATAGTTCGTTACCACAAACTATCTCAAAACAGTTTTTTCTATACACTTTACAGCCACTTTTAATAGATAAAATCAGTAAAAACAACTTAGAAGAGAGAGATTACAAACCCTAGGAGGAGGAGGAGGAGGAGGAAGAAGAAGAAGAAGAAGAAGAAGAAGCCACGTTAGCGGGTTCATAACGGAAGCATCTCCACTACGCTCTAAGGTAACGGGGGTTATCCATTGCGACTAGACGATGGTGTATGTTAGGATTTGGTTTTGCGTTTATTAGAAATTGGGGGTTTATGCCTTTTATCTTAATTAGGTTTATAAATTGTTAATTGGGTTTAGTTGTTACATGCTTAATTCATTTATTTGTTAATTGGGTTTAGATGTTACATGTTTAAATTCATTTATTTGAATTGGAGAAATAGAGGATTTAGTCGTGTTAATTTCGGATGTATGAGAATATGGATGAGTTTGCATGTCTTGATGTAGTGATATTGTGTTATTATAATTGTTGATAAATCGGGTAATTTATTGTGGAATATAGATGGATTGTAGTTTATGCATACAAGGTGTTTGTTAAAATACCTGAATGGGTTTTTATGTTGTTGAAGTGATTGGCTAGTTGTGAATCTAGCATCTATGATTATGGTTTATGTTGTATTACGTTAAATGACGTATGAGTTTATGTTAGTTGAATAGTATAATATTATTGGCCGAGGCCTTAATATTTATACGTATGAGATGGTGTTATTTGAATGATTTTATATTATTGGCCGAGGCCTTGTGATTTAGCTGTAGTGGCAATGGTCTCTGTCTCTCCCTAATTCCGGGGACAGAAGACGGCCGAGGGGATAGGGAATGACTCGTCTTACGGACCGGGGCGAGTGGCGTTAGAGGTCCTAGTGTGCACTATATTTACTTTTATGTTAGCAATGGTCTATGTCTTTCCCTAATTCCGGGGGCATAAGACGGCCGAAGGGATAGGGAATGACTCGTCTTACGGACTGGGACGAGTGGCGTGAGAGGTCCAAGTGCGCACTATAAATCTACTTTTCTGTTGCAATGGTCTATGTCTCTCCCTAATTCCGGGGACAGAAGACGACCGAAGGGATAGGGAATGACCTACCTTACGGACTGGGGTAGGTGGCGTGAGAGGTCCATGTATGCTGTTGATTTGTATTTAATTTATTTAATTTATCCCGTTGTAGAATGTTATCATATTTCTTTTTATACGTCGATTATCGTAGTTGTAGAATTTGTGAGCTCTTTCATTTATGGGATGGAGTGACGGTATTTGTGGTGCCGTCCCGTCTAGTTAGGTGCGTGGGACTCACCGTTACGATTTTGTCTTTCAGATACATTATAGATTGAGACGTTCGGATAAGAGCATTAGCGCAGTATCGCATGGGCTCGGGGATTCTTTCTATTGCATTTCTTTTTGTTAGACCATTTTCGAGGTTGTAGCCTACGGGCAAATTCATTATTTCGTTATTTTTAGCTTTTATAAATCCTGTCTTGTAGCCGCGTTTGGCAAGCATTTTATTTATTGTTTAATTATTCCTTTAGCTCGCAAGTCTTTTCTTTTAAAATTTTTTAAATTCGTACCAACAGATTATCTTTTCTTTGTTTTAAAAAGGTCATGCCTCGAAATCCGTGTTCTATGGATTTTGGGGCGTGACATATAAACCAAAAATTGAAAAAAGAAAATGACAATGTAAAATCTCAATAAAAGTGTGTATTATATAGGCCACAAAATCATGAAAAAAAGGTAGAAACGAAAAACGGTAAAAACCGTGTATAGCCATAAATTGAAGAAATAAAATGACAAAGTAAAATATCAATAAAACTGTGTGCTATATAGGCCACAAAAGCATGCAAAAAATGACAGAAACAAAAAAAACGGTACAAACGTGTACTATAGTCCATAAATCCAAAAAGAAAAAGACAAAGTAAAATATCAATAAAAGTATGAGCTATAGGCAAAAAAATCAAGCAAAAAATGAAGGAAACGAAAAATGTTAAAAACCGTGTAATATACGCCATAAATCATGCAAAAGCTGGAAAAAAAGGGTAAAAACCATGTAATATAAGCCATAAATCCAAGAAAGAAAAATACAATATAAAATCTTCATAAAAGCGAGTGCATAGGCCACAAAATCAAGCAAAAAGTAGTAGAAACGAAAAAATGTTAAAAATCGTGTAGTATAAGCCATGAATCTAAGAAATAAAATGACAATGTCAAATCTCAATAAAAGCGTGTAGTATAGGCCACAAAATCATGAAATAAAGATGGCAGAAAAAAAAACCAGACCAAACCCCTTTAACCCGCAAGCCAAACTAACCCGTAGCGGGTTGGATGGGGTTGAAATTTTCAACATTATGAACCTAAACCAAACCAAACCGCACCGCAAATAATATAAGTGGGTTGCTTCGGGTTAAGATTTTCAAAGCGCAGATCAAATCGCCAAACCGAACAAAATATAAATTAGTTAAATATACATAATAAACTATTTAACCCTAATAGCTGATGATCGATCAAGCACATAGGATTTTGGTTTACAACATCTTTTAATTTATAACTTTAAGTTGTTTAAATATTTTATGATTTTATGTCGCGCGTTTAAATTTTTATTACTCGTTTCTATCTTGCTATAGCGGCATAATAGACATGAATAAAATTGTTAAGTTAAACTATTAGTCCCGTACATTTAGTATATACGCAACTATGTTTTGGTTTATGAATTTTAATTTGAAATTTTTGAGTTTTTTTTCTATTTTTGAGGTTAAAATTGCATCTTTTATAAGTTTAAAGACTAAAATGAACAAATCGAGAACTCAACCCAAACCGAAACCGCTTAATATGGTTTGAGTTGAATTGAGTTGAAATTTGAAATTTCACCAAACCGCACCAAACCAACCCACTTATTATTTATGTGGTTTGATTTTTTTTGGACTTAAACTGCAACAAAGCGAACCACACCCAACCCTACCCATTACCTCATTCCCACTTTTTATACAGTTAAGATAAGATGTAACGGCACGAGGCCACTTGTGGTAAATACTCTGTAAAGATTAGGTCTGATAATGAAGCGAAACGAGACGAAAACGGTGTATTTCGTTTTCGTTTTTGTTTCGTTTAGATTTAAAGTCTTTCGTTATCATTTGGTTTTTTGGTTTTTGGGACGAAACTTAAAATTTTGTTTTGTTTCCATGACAAAACAAATATTTCGTTTCTTTTTCGTTTCGTTAAGTATATGAAATTTTCGTTTCTTATCGTCTCATAAACTATTTTTTATACTATATATGTTTTATAAATTCATATATTTAATAATATATTCTATAGAATTATTATTACAAACATATAATTTATTTATATATATATATATATATATATATATATATATATATATATTATGTTTGTAATATAAACACTATAAAAAAAATGCCAGCTTACCATCAGAACGTTTGTTACTAAATTGATACTAAAGTGAGTATCACTAAATTTAGTAACAATTTTTATTGCTAAAATTTAGCGACGCACATTTTACCAACAGTTTTTTAAAAATAAACGGTTGATATCTTATAGTGATATATCATACTATTATATGTGATCAAACTCGTATGTTTTTCTCTCACCCGAAACTGATTTCAGGAATGTATATAGGTTTGAGATATGTAGGATATAAACAAATAAAAAACCCTATTGAAACTTAATATTTGAAATTCCAGTTTCACAACCGATTGACATAACTGGCTATGGCTATGTCTAACCGGTTAATTCAATTGATTTCTAGAGCTTTTTCCATTTTTGTTTTTTGGGATTAATTCGTGTATTTTATTAGAGGTTCAAACCATATCTCATCAGCTGATAATCTACTTTGTATGTTCTAATAACAGTTAAATACATATTTTTGTACATGCTCTTTCATTTAATATTATTTGTATAGAATTGAATGTGTAAAATTAGTTTATATAATTATAGACATATAAACAGATTTAATTTATAGCATGTTGAATTGGCATTTGTTAGAATATAATTCGCATTGTTATAATGCTGGTTCATTTTTAAGATATATTTCGTACCAAAGTACACAAAACATAACAATAGTTTCCATCAATTCCTTCCTAGAGTTAAACTGAAACTCGATAGGCAGGCTACCTGGCATGCCTTGTGGAAAGTATGCTGTATTATGCTAAAGAGTCTTATCTCATATCTACTTTCAAATACTTTTCATCTAATCTACGACATGCTTAAAATCTAATGATATTTCTACTTACGCAATTCTTTAATGCGATTCCTGGAGGATATATTAGTTTCTCAAGTAAAGTGAATATTGTATATGAACGAGTACGTCTGAATTTTATAATTTCATAACAATTACTTTGTTGAGGGTATTGTTGTAATATACAACTAGTGGCCAACCCTAAATTTGGCATCCCTTCTCGTAGTCGTAAAAATATCTCTTTTTAAACTGTGGTGGCGCATCTTTGGTGATAGTATATATTTGAGCACTCATACGCATGCTTACTCATTTTTCTTTTGCATTTGATATGGTCTCATTGTTTCTTTTTTTTTTACCCACCTATAAATGAAAACGTCACATTTATAAACGGAGTCGATTTTAGTAAGAATATAAAGACCTGAATCGAACAAAGATATCAAAGATGTGGATGAAGAGGACGTGACGGAGGAGGCGAACAAAAACTGCCATCAACGATTAAGCGATGTGCCAGATTTGATACACGGTACAATTTTTACATGTCAAAATATTCCAATTATTATTAGTCATTTAATTTATCACTTATCTTGAAAATTTATTTGAGAACGGGGAGGAGGACTACTGTTTTCCTACGGGGTGGAGTACTAAACCTGCAATTTCTTACCGTAAGATGATTTCATATTAACCATTGATTTAAATCAAATCAATTAACCAAAAAGATATGTAACCTACTTGATTGAACACTGAAAATCCAACAAACAAGGAAAGGAATCTGCCATATTTATCCATGAACTACTGTTACTTCTATATGGTAAATAAATAAGTTAATAAAATGTTGGCATGAGCTGTATTTCCTATTTGAAGAGTAATTACTAGGTTATTTAGTTACCTTATTTACCGCAATCCCTTGACTTACGGGTCAAGCATATGGCTAGCCTAAGATATTGTATTTCCTTATTTGTTCATATGTACCTCTATATATATTCTATAATTCTGATATAATAAAACACAGAAAAATATATTCATAATCTTACCCTAGTTTGACATGGTATCAGAGCGTAGATCCTTGTAGAATAACTACACCAGACCAGAAACGATGACCAAGTCAACCGATTTGGCCAATCCAGAGCAGGATGGTGAGAACTCCACCACTGCTATTCTCGAAAGCTTGACGACCAGAATGAGACAAGTATTGACACAAAACCAGACCCAGACTTCAACACCAACCTATGATGGTGCTGCTGCACAAATGGAGAACTGAGAATGCTATTGTAAAAGGATGGTTGATCAATTCTATGGATCCATCTTTAATCGGTAATTTTATTCGTTTTCCAACTGCCAAACAAGTATGGGATTCGATTGCGACAACTTACTTTGATGGAACCGATACGTCTCAAGTTTATGATCTGAAGAGACGTGTGACTCGAATGAAACAAGTTGGGGGGTCTATTGAAACATATTACAATAGTCTCCAAGGTTTGTGGAGGGAGATCGATTTTCGGCGTCCTAATCCTATGGAGTGCGCCGATGATATACGTAAATATAATACTCTTTTACAAGAAGATAGAGTTTATTTATTCCTTGATGGATTAGATGACAGACTAGACAAGATTCGGAGTGATGTGCTTCGGATACAACCTTTTCCTACGGTTGAACAAGCTTATGCACATGTCAGAAGGGAAGACAACAGGCAATCAGTAATGTTGACAAGTACAGAGGTTACAACAGCTGCGGTTATGGCATCTAGAGGAATGAAAACAGGAGCTCAACACACTAATGCACTCCAGATGGCTAAAGTTAGCTTTCCATCTCCGAGTGGTGAAAAAAACAATGTTTTTTCAAAGACCAAGGGACAAACAGAAATTGGAGGAAGTGGCTGCTCTCATTGTGGAAACGCAAAACACACTCGTGAAACATGCTTCAAGTTACACGGTTATCCAGAATGGTGGAAGAAACTTAAGGATCGGAAACGGAAAGAAGCCACATGCGGAGCAGGACGTGTAGCCTTGGCCAATGCAGAACCTCAATTATCACTTGTTTCACAGGTTGATCCTCAAAATAAATTAACCGCTCTCAGCGATCAAGGTAAACATAGTTCTACCTTGCTTGTTTCTAATGAAGATGATCGCAATGGTTGGATAGTGGATTCAGGGGCGACAGACCATATGACATTTTGTCCGAAAGACTTTGTGAAGACAACGGAAACGAGACGAACCAGCATCATCAATGCTAATGGAGTTACTTATCTAGTCATAGGGGCTGGAACTGTAGCATTGTCAAAAACATTGTCTTTGTCAAATACTTTACTTGTACCTTCATTGTCAAATAAGTTAATGTCAGTGAGTCAAGCCACAGAAGAATTAAATTGTGTAGCTTTAATTTATCCTACTTTTTGCCTTTTTCAGGATATTCTCACCAAGGAGATCATTGGTCGTGGTACTAAGAGAGGGGGGTTATACTACATTGATGATTTCGATACCGGTAGAGTCAATTCCGTGCAACACTCTATTAGTGTCAAGGAAAAAGAAATTTGGTTATGGCATCGTCGTTTGGGACACCCGTCATTCAGTTATATGAAACATTTATTTCCTAATTTGTTTTCAAATTTAAAATTTTCAGACTTCAAGTGTGAAACCTGCATTTTAGCTAAAAGTCATCGTGTACCTTTTCCGATTAGTTCTAATAAATGTGATATTCCATTTGTTTTGATTCATTCCGATGTTTGGGGACCCTCTCCTATAAAAACAGTTTCTGGTAATCGTTGGTTTGTGACGTTTGTTGATGATTGTACTCGAATGACATGGCTGTACTTGTTAAAACACAAAGATGAGGTTTTTGGTATTTTTCGTTCTTTTCATGCTATGATTGAAAATCAATTCTCAAGTAAAATTTGCATACTTAGATCAGATAATGGTACGGAATATATCAACCATGAATTTCAGGCCTACTTTCAATTAAATGGTCTTATTCATGAAACATCTTGCACTCAAACTCCTCAGCAAAACGGTGTGGCTGAAAGAAAAAACAGACATATTTTAGAAACGGCACGCGCCTTGCTATTTGAAACGAAAGTGCCTGGTCGCCATTGGGATGATGCTATTGTTACCGCTGTGCACTTACTTAATCGAATGCCCTCAAAAGTACTACAATTTATGACCCCATTGCAAGCCTTATCTAACCATGTTACTTTGCCGTCTATTTTACTTATTCCCCCACGCATATTTGGGTGCGTTGCATTTGTTCATCTGCATAAAAATCAACGCACAAAACTTGACCCTTGTGCTGTCCGTTGTATTTTTTTGGGTTATGCCACAAACAAAAAGGGTTACCGTTGCTACAGTCCTGCCACAAAACGAACCTATATCACGATGGATGTCACTTTTCTGGAATTTGAAAATTATTACTCTTTGCCCGTACCCACTCCTAATGATCTTCAGGGGGAGACATGCTATGAAGAACAAAAGTGGTGGGATACACCAATGGTTGAAGAAGTTAAAAAAACTGGTCAAGATTATATCAAACTTCAGCCAAATAGGGAAACGCGAGAAGAAAATGAGACAATAGAAGTTGAAGAAAGGGAAAATAGTGTTGGTGAAAATAGAAGGAAAGAAAATGATGTTCATATTGAGGAAATTGAATCTGCTGAAAGAACCCCTCTCGCTTTTGTACACGACAATGATTCTCGTGGGAATATCTCTGAGGTAAGTACTCTTGAACCAACTTCCAATGATATTGAAAATATTCCTATTAGCTATCATTTACCTTATAGGCATAATAGGGGAAAGGCTCCAACCAGATACTCACCAAGTGTTGAAGGAAAAGGATCGAAGTATCCGATTGCTAGTCATGTAACCTCTAAGAGACTACCGAAGCCTCTCCAAGCATTTGCACACAAGCTGTCTTCATGCCATATTCCTTATGGAGTACATGAAGCCTTAACAATTCCGCAATGGTCTCAATCGATTCAAGAAGAAATGGAAGCATTAAAAAATAACAGAACATGGGATCTTGTGTTGCTACCAAAAGGAAAAAAAACAGTAGGGTGTAAATGGGTGTTCTCAATTAAGTATAAGGCGGACGGAATGATTGAAAGATATAAGGCGAGACTTGTTGCCAAGGGATACACACAAACATATGGCATAGACTATCATGAGACGTTTTCACCTGTGGCCAAATTAAATACAATGAGAGTTCTGTTATCTTTGGCAGCAAATTTAGATTGGCAATTGCACCAATTCGATGTAAAGAACGCTTTCCTACATGGGGATCTTGAGGAGGAAGTATATATGGATATTCCTCCGGGTTACACAACATCACCAAGCACCAACCTTGTGTGTAAGTTGCGAAGGGCATTGCATGGACTGAAACAGTCACCCCGAGCATGGTTTGGCCGCTTCACCGTGGCCATGAAAAAATATGGGTTCCAACAAAGTAATTCTGATCATACACTTTTTCTGAAACATCAAAAAGGAAGGGTTACTGCTCTAATAATATACGTGGATGACATGATTATTACAGGAGATGACAATGATGAAATAGCTAAGCTTAAAAAACAGCTAGGCTCCGAATTTGAAATGAAAAACTTGGGAGGGCTAAAATATTTTTTGGGAATAGAAGTTGCTAGATCAAGTCAAGGTATATTTTTGTCCCAACGGAAGTATGTGCTAGACTTGCTATCTGAGGCGGGGATGCTTGATTGCAAGCCAGCTGATACACCAATTGTTCAGAATCTTAAGCTTAGAGAAAATATTGAACAAGTCCGAACCAATAAAGAGAGGTATCAAAGATTAGTGGGCAAGCTAATATATTTATCTCATACTCTTCCAGATATTGCTTACTCGGTTAGCATAGTAAGCCAATTCATGCACAATCCTAGTGAAGAGCATATGAGCATTGTTGTTCGAATACTTCGCTACTTAAAGTCTTCACCGGGTAGAGGAATTATGTTTTCAAAGAATAACCATATTGGTATTAGTGGGTATACCGATGCGGATTGGGCAGGGAGTATATCCGATAGGAAGTCCACCTCGGGATACTTCACTTTTGTTGGAGGAAATTTGGTGACTTGGAGGAGTAAAAAACAAAAAGTGGTGGCATTGTCTAGTGCTGAAGCCGAGTTTCGAGGAATGTCCAAGGGCCTTTGTGAGCTCCTTTGGCTCAAGAGGCTAGTAACTGAGATTGGATTTACTCAGACTACGGAGATGAATTTATTTTGTGATAACAAGGCTGCAATTCAAATATCTCATAATCCGGTCCAACATGATCGTACGAAGCACATCGAGGTGGATAGGCACTTTATAAAACAGAATCTTGAAGAAAAGATCATCAAGTTTCCTTTTGTTCGTTCAGAAGACCAGCTAGCGGATATGCTAACGAAGGCGGTTTCAAGTAAAATCTTTCACAGCTCATTAGACAAGTTGGGCATTAGAGACATATATGCACCGACTTGAGGGGGAGTGTTGGCATGAGCTGTATTTCCTATTTGAAGAGTAATTACTAGGTTATTTAGTTACCTTATTTACCGCAATCCCTTGACTTACGGGTCAAGCATATGGCTAGCCTAAGATATTGTATTTCCTTATTTGTTCATATGTACCTCTATATATATTCTATAATTCTGATATAATAAAACACAGAAAAATATATTCATAATCTTACCCTAGTTTGACATAAAATAAAAATATGGGAAACCAAAAGGAAGAATTTACAAATCCCTATTGCCCAATAATTTCAGCACATACAATTTCAGAATAAAGACCCACCAAAATCATCTCTCTCTCTCTTTATCCCTCCCTTGCAACTCTGAATTTTTAAGGGAAAATGTCAAAAAGATGCATATGTTACATGCTGACGGAGGCGCAGAAAGTTAAATGCTGATTTTAATAGTGAGGGAGGCGCACGACGCTACGGTAAGGTTGCGCATGCGTCTGGTTTTTGTGCGCTTCTCTGACACAGAAGCACGGGAGGAGAGAAAATGGGCTTTTGCCCAAATTGATATGTAAGGAAATGTAAAATAAGTGTTATTTTTTAAACTATATTCTCAAAAATATCATCTAAATAAGTGTCAATGTTCAAAGTATATTCCCAGAAACTATATTCCTGAATAAGTGTCACTCTTCATATGCAATTGTGTAAATTGGATACACAATCATGAAAATTACATACATAATGGTGTAAAGTGAATACACTGTGGAAAATATATAAACAATAACTGCATACACAATCGACTAAATTGAACCTTTTGTAAATAATGGTCTAAAAGTAACACTTTTTATGAATATTGTTTGATAGGTGAAACTTTTTGAAATAACGTTAATCCAAAGTTCCGAGTGCTATTACGGAGTATCAGTTACAACTGAAATGTTTTCAGTTACAACTGAAAGTTTGTGACAAAGTTAATAGATAAAATGTTAAACACGAGATGTGTGATCACGGAGTTCGAATTCATCAAATCTATATCTTCGGAGCACTCACCCAGTGTTTATTGATATTCTTTAACCCTACAATAATTGACTTTAGACTTATAATACTCAATCACTCACCCACTAATATTTGTCTATCGTATTATTGCTCCTATCTAAGAACTATCAACCTATCAATGACATCACATTATGATCTCTCTCGTTTTATATCTCTCGTATACAACGAGTTTGATATATATAATTAGAAAATCTACATTGTGAACACACAAAATATCAAATGCTAATAGCCTTTATATATAGCATTTACAAAAATCCTAAATTGATCAAATAGAAAAGATTTCCCAAATTTTCTTTCCTTATCTTCATGATCTTTCCACCATAATCTCTTTCCTTGTCTTCAAAATTTTTGACTCGATAATTAAAAAATTATATTTCCTTCATTCTGAATAAACTTCAAAGTGTAACATCTTGATCAACACGAATTTGAGTAACAAAATATCTTTTACGAATCTTCACACAATATGTCCGCCATATTCAGTTGCAACTGAGAGTGTCAACTCATATATAGTTAACCAACAACTTATACAAAACTTAGTTGCTTTGGGCACTTGTTCAGCATATATTTAGTTGTGTACCCGTTGCAATTGTAAACAAGAACAAGGTATAACAGATAAAATGAGAATAAAAAACTTGCCAACATATTGATGTCTTCATGAAGTAAATCTACACAATCTTCTGGATGATCCATAGAGGTCCTCTTAAACAAGTTCTCATTTCCTTAATTCCAGTATTCTACCTGTGATAATGTCGTAAACAATCTAACCAATATAAGGACTCACTTTCATGACTGGTGCATCATCTGCCGGTGGATCCATCCAAATGCCCTTGAAAGATTCCTCTTCTTTTGGTTCATAATAAGTTTTAGTAATAAAAAATCCCCTTCCATCAATAGATTATTGTATGCACTTTTGTCCATAAAAACAAACATCTGTGAAGTAGACGTTATTAGCTTCGATTCCAGATACATAAACTCTTTCTTGTGCTGACAGCGGACTAACGAAAACAGTAAGTCCACCAAGATTTGTCATTTTCTTAAAAAAATTAATCGTTTTGTCTAGCTTAAATACGATTGGTTTCTTAACGCAATACAAGTATATAAGACATATGTCATTCATGTCCTACCATTTTACACTGCCTCAACCAATTTACACAATAGAAGATTGGCAATCTTATGGGGCACACAACATCACGAGTCCACTCGCAAGTTTTGGTATCATATGCAAATATATAGATAATGGTTAGGACTTGGACAATTTAAAAGCCCATTGCTATATATGAGATTTTCCAAAATACAGTTGAAGACACGACACTGGCCGATCTACACTAGTTGTCCACTTCTTTGTCTTAATGTGAGCATTAATATTTAAAAAATAGGAATTCACGGTGAATAATGTACGGTGATCATGCAAAGGTGAAAAAGAAAATACAAATGCTAATAGCACGTGTAACATTAGGGCAAAGGAGTGGCAACTAGTGTAGATCGGCCTTGTAAGGGTCGTATCTTCAATGATATTTTGGAAGATCACATATATAGCAATGGGTTTTATATTTTCAAAGTTCTAACCGTTATTTATATATTTGTTATGATACCAAAACTTGCAAGTAGACTCTTGATATTGTGCGTCTCCCAAGATTACCGATCCTCCGTTCTGTAAATTATTTGAGGCATTGTAAAATGGTAGGACATAAAGGACACATATATCTTATGTACATGTGTTGCGTTAAGAAAACAGTCGTATTCAAGCTAGACAAAAGGAATAAAATGTGGAATAAAATGACAAATCGCAGTGGTCTTACTTTTTTCGTTAGTCTGTTGTCAGCACAAGTAAAAGTTTATGTATATGGAATCGGAGCTAATAGCATATACTTCACTGATGTTCGTTTTTTATGGACAAAACTGCATATGGTAACTCTATTGATGAAAGGTTAAGATTTTATCAAAATGTATTATGTACCAAAAGAAGAGAAACCTTTCAGGATCATTTGGATGGATCCACCGGCTGATAATACATCACTTATGTAAATGGGTCCCTTATATGGGTTAGTTTGATTACACCATTATCACATGTAGAAGACTGCAATTAAGGAACTAAAACTTATTTGAAAGGATTAGTATCGATCATCCAGAAGATCGATGGTGTAGAGATTTACTTTCATGAAGTATATTGGCAAGTTTTTATTCTAATTTTATATGTTATACTTGTTTACAATTGCAATGGGTACGCAACTAAGTACTCCTGGGGTACAAGTACCAAAAGCAACTTCATATTTATTTTTTATTTTAATTTTTGGGTACAAACTTCGTATGGGTTTTAGCACATTGAAGTATACCTTATATACACCTTCAACTTTGGATTCTCCCCATTTTATTAGTTTCGATGACAAGTATTGAAGAGGTTTTTTCTCCAGAAATAGTTTCCCGTTATTTATACAAGTCGTTTTTATGAATTACAACAACCTCATGCACGATTTGATTCTGAATTTCTTTCTCCTTTGTATTTATTTTTTGTTTGTATTAACAAAATTCTGCATTCGAAAATTGGAACATGTGTTCAGGACTATCCATAGACTAGGCAAACGACCAGATCTTGACACCAATGTTTTTATTTTATTTTGGGATAAAGGGTGGGGAGTAAATTTTTTAGGGTAGTTTTGCACATATATGGGCATTTTTGAATAAATTGAGCAAAGATAAATATACATTTAGGTCTTGTTTGGCTGGACATTTATATGAGTATACTTTTTCCACAACAGCCGGCCCTAGAGAGAGAGAGAGAGACGACTAGGGTGAAAAGCCCTAGCTGCCGAAAAGATGACCGCTATTCAACCACCTAACCCCAACCAAACCCTCTCCCTGGACCCACCCACATCTAAATCTTTCGCATCTATATTAAAAACCCAAACTGTGACACCTAAAGTAGCCACCGAAAAGATGACCAATCTTCAGCCACCTGACCCCAACCAAACCCTCTCCCCGGACCCACCTACATCTAAATCTTTCGCATCCATATTAAAAACCCAAACCGTAACATCAAAAGTTCCAGTTAAACAAATCGAATCTTATGAAGGAGAACCAATGATTTATTATTCAATCGAAGATTTAAACACTCTTTCAGAATCATTCAAATATACTAATGTAGGAAAATTTTCGCACGGTAAGCCTCATATAGATATAATTCGTAAAACGTTTAGTTCTATGGATTTGAAAGCTAACTATCATATTGGAGTCATCGACTCAAAACATATTCTAATTCGCTGTTATTATGAAGAAGATTTTCTACGAATTTGGATGCGCAAAATTTGGTATATTGACAATTGCCCTATGAGAACTTTTAAATGGTCTTATGATTTTAGCCCGGAAAAGGAATCTCCAGTAACCTCTGTTTGGATCTCTCTATCTAAATTACCTATTCATATTTATAATAAAAGTAGTATTTTTAGTATTGCTTCAGCTTTTGGAAAACCCCTAAAGGTAGATGAACCAACAGCGAAACTAACTAGACGTTGAAATTGATTTAAGGAAAATACTAATAAAAAGAGTAAGAATAAACTATGGAATCAATGAAGGTTTTTGGCAGCACTGTTTATATGAAGATGTCCCAAATTACTGCTCTCAATGCTTTAAATTAGGTCATTCTATAGAGGTTTGTAAGTTTACTAACCTAGGGAAAGAAGAAGGCAGCAAAGAAGAGAATAACAGCAAAAAAAAACGACAAGGTAAATGACAGAGAAGAAGCTAATGAAGTGAATTGCAAAAAACAAGCTAAACAAAAGAATATAAATGCCAATTATTATAAAAACCATGAGAAAGTAAGCACAAAAGAACGGGTTACTAAAAGCTTTAATAATGAATTACTAAGGAATGATGAAGAAGCAGCTGCAAAACCAGCTGCAGAAAATCCTGAAAACAACAATATAATTATATTAATGGAGGAAGACAAGGGTGATGAGTGTAATCTTAATACTGAAATGGTCTTATTCACTGGTGAACCACCTGTACTCAGGTCTTTAAATATTACTCCACTCTATGATGATAATGTGACAATGAGAAACTCTAGCCAATTGATGGTCCAGACATTTCTAAAAATTTAAGAATTGATCTGGGTCTCTCTCCTAGAGAAATTTCCAATATTTTGGAAGAAGGAGAATGGAAAACACCGAAAAGTAAATTTGGGAAAAAGCCATTTGTTGTTGGTTAAGATGCTATGGTTCTTAGATCCTCTAATGTAGGGGTTAAAAGGAGTTTTAAATGATTAATACACTCTTTTGGAATATTAGAGGAGTGGGTACCAAATCTACCACTAGGCGTATACATAAATTATGTAAATTACATCATATTATGTTTTTAGTTTGTATTGAACCAAAGAAAAATCAAGATAAAGTGGATTTCTACAAAAGGAAGTTTGGGTTTGATGAGGTCCTGGTTCATGAAGAGAATAAGATTTGGGTTTTCTATATGCAAGAGTTTAATATTTCTATTATTAATCAAATGAATCAAGATGTATCTATGGCAGTTTCTATTGGTTATTTGGGTTTTCAGTTACAGATTACAGTAGTTTATGCTAAGTGTACAACAGTCGAAAGAAAAGTTCTTTGGAGTTTCTTAGAAAATTCTTATACTAATAATCCTTGGTTGATTGGAGGGGATTTTAATACTGTTTTATCTGAAGAAGATAAAATTGGGGTTTTGCCTATTAATATTAACTCAGCTAATGATTATTTATCTTGTATAAACAATTTGGGTGTTTCAGAAGCTATCTATAGTGGATCTAAATATACTTGTGGAACAAGCGTAATGGGATGGATGCTATTTTTGAAAGAATAGATAAGATCCTATTTAATCAAGAGTTTGCCAATTTATTCTGCAACATTTATCTTGACCATTTGATCAAGGCTACTTTAGATCACAGTCCTTTATTGTTAAAGTTACAGTTGGTTCCAGTCAGCAGTCCAAGAAGGTTCATATTTCGAAATTTCTGGGTAGATCATGAAGGTTTTCATAAAATAGTGAAAGATGTATGGGTTCCTAGTCCTAATTCTAATGCTTTGGAAAATCTTACTACCAACTTAAAAGAAACTAGAAAGAAATTGAAAAAGTGGAATTATAATACCTTTGGGAATATTTTTCAAGAAATCACAAAAGCTTAAGACAATTTGTTGAGAGCAGAACAAAAGTTTGAAGTGGATCCAACACCTGTCAATAGAATTGAGCTCAATAAGGAAGAAGCTATTCTAAAAGCTCAATAAGGAAGAATATTAAAAAAAGTCACTATTATTAAGTGGGTTCATCCTCTAACTGGGTATTTGAAACTTAATATAGATGGCTGTTACAAACAAACAGAGGTTTTTAATGGTATTGTTGGTCTAATTAGAGATGAAAAGGGCTTTTTTATCAAAGGGTTTTCTAGGGCTCTCACCAGCAATTCAGCTCTTTATTGTGAGTTCAAAGCCCTATATTATGGTCTACAAATCTCACCCAAAAAACTTTTAATTATTGAGAGTGATTCACTCCAGTTAATTAATATTATCGAACGTAAACAAAAATGCCCTTGGAAAGTTTTAGATCTATTTAATTGTATTATAGATTTATTAAAGGAAGGAGAGTACCTGTTTAAACATGTGGCGCGAGAAGGCAACAAAGCTGCTGATCTCCTTGCGAATTGGGAGGGTATCATCATTTTTTCTTGTCTGGATGATTTTCCACAGGTATTGAAAGGGATTATATTTACTGAATCTAAAGGTTTTTCTAATCTAAGGTTTAGATGAAGATGAAGAGCGTAGAAGAGATGAGAGATTCTCTCTCTTAGGTTATTTTTCAGAAAGAAATGAAGAGGTGCAAGATGACATATGTTATTACATCTATTCTCAGGTCCAGTCCCTCAAGTTTCAATCGCCAATCTATTGAATCCAAATTTAGCAGTTTCTAAAATTTAAGTTTCATTTATCTCAATTGTTTGTAATAGTTTGGTTTTATTTCTTTTGGGTCTCTTAATTTGAGATTCTCTCTGTAATTACTTATGGTTTCTTTCTGTGGGATTTTCCTCCGCAGTTTTCATTAATAAATTGTGGGTTTCCCCACTAATAATTTTTAAAAAAATTACTTATAAATAAACTTAGACATTTGATTCGCAAAATACAAGTATAATTTTTGTTACTTAAAAGTTAAAATCAACAAAAAGTGTATTTAAAAGTATGATTGAAGTTTACTTATTAGCAAAGAGAAAACATATGCTACCGATTTTCATCTGGCCCACTTATTTTTTGATCATTTTAAAAAAAAAAACTGTTTATTTTATTAATTGTTTACAATTTATTTTCAAGCATTAGGCCATTATTTTTTTAAATTACTAGTGGGGATACCCACAATTTATTAAAACGAGCTGCGGAGGAAGACCCCACAGATAGAAATCAAGAGTAATTACAGAGAGGATCTCTAATTAAGAGACCTAAAAGAAATTAAAACAAACTATTACAACCAATTGAGATAACTGAAACTTAATATCTAAAAATTGCTAAATTTGGATTCAATAGAATGGCGCTTGAAACTTGAGGGACTAGACCTGAAAATAGATGTAATAACATCTGTCATCTTGCACCTCTTCATTTCTCTCTAAGAAATAACCTAAGAGAGAGAAAATCTCTCCTTTCTTCAACATTCTTAATCTTCTTCTTCATCTTAAAATTAAACATAAATAAAGAAACTATGTTTCCAGCTTCATCTTCATCTAAATCTTAGATTAGGAAAACCTTTAGCTTCAGTAGATATAATCCCTTTCAATACCTGTGGAAAATCATGCAGACAAGAAGAGATGGTGATACCCTCCCAATTCGCAAGGAGATCAGCAGCTTTGTTGCCTTCTCGCGCCACATACTTAAACAGGTACTGTCCTTCTTTTATTTGATCTTTAATACATTTAAATAGATCAAAAACTAGCCAAGGGCATTTTTGTTTACCTTCGATGATATTAATTAACTGTAAGTAATCACTCTCAATTATTAGAAGTCTTTTTGGTGAGATTTGTAGACCATAATATAGGGCTTTGAACTCAGAATAAAGAGCTGAATTACTGGTGATAGCCCTGGAGAACCCTTTTCATCTCTAATTAGACCACCAATTCCATTAAAAGCCTCAGTTTTTTATAACAGCCATCTATGTTTAGTTTCAAATACCCAGTTGGTGGATAAATCCACTTAATAATGGTGACTTTTTTAATAATCTTCTTTCCACTATAATTAGAATAAGAGAAATCTTTCTCCCTATAACCAGACTGAATAATCAGCTCTTCAGAATTTCAAATAATATTGCCAGACCTCATTTTGATATTCTCAAATTTGCATGAACATCTGGATTTCCAAATAACCCAAATAATGATAGAAGGAAGAACTTGACAAATTTTCCTTTCAGATAAACTCTTTTTCTTAATGATATAAGACCACCAGCTGTTAATTCTTCCAAACAAAGAATTATTCTGAGTAATAATAACCCATTTATTTTCAAAGAAGTTCCAAACCTCATTTGCAACTATACCATTACTAAAAACATGATCAAATGTTTCTTCTGAATTTTTGCAACATCCACACATAGAGGCTATACTAATGCCAAATTTATTCAGGTTGCAATCCAAGGAAACAGCTTGGTTAAATAATTTCCACATAAAGCAAGAGACCTTTAAAGGTACCATTCTATTCCATATAAATATACTTCTCCAGTTTACAGTGCCTACTTCTCTAACAATATTCCAAGCTGAGTTTATAGTAAAATTCCCAAGAGTAGTAGGTTTTCATATAGGTTTTAACCCATTATCAACTCTAATAGTATTACTCTCAGTCACTTCTCTAGCTTGAAGCATTCTGCACCAAGTATTAGTACCTCTTTTAATAGGAATGTCTTCTGCTTTCTTTTTTCTACAATATTTAGCTTTCATGAAGTTGGTCCACAAAGAATCTTTTGTTTTGAACTTCCACCAGAGTTTCATTGTAAAATCTTTTGAAATGTCATGAAAACTTTTAACATTCAAGCCTCCTTCTTTCACAGTAGTACAAATTTTGCTCCATCTAACCCAATGATACTTATTTTTACCATTTATATTACCCCAGAAAAAGTTTGACAGTGATTGATCTATTCTTTTAATAACTTGTAGAGGGGGATTCATGGCTGTCAATGTATAAATAGGTATAGATTGAATAACATGCCTAATCAATATTAATTTTCCACCTAAATTTAGCCAATTGCCCTTCCAATTAGACAATTTACTTCTAACTTTTAGAATAAGTTCATGAAAAAGTATACACTTTTTATGCCCAGAATAAAGCTTGCAACCAAGATAGGAAAAAGGAGGTTTGTTACTTTTAATATTAAGCTCTTTGCAGATAATTCCTTTTTGATTAGCACTCACACTTTTTGAGAAATAGACTGAGCTTTTTTCTAAACTGATTTCTTGACCAGAATCTCTATTATAACATTGCAGGGTATTGCTAATCCTTCTGATAGAATGAAGATCTACTGAACTGAAGATTATCAGGTCATCAGCAAAGGCAAGGTGAGTTATAATAGGACTTCCAATAGGAGCTTTGAAAGCTGACCATCTTTTGTTGTTAATCAAGTAGTTTAAATTCCTGCTTAATACTTCAGAACAAATAATAAATAGACTAGAAGATAGAGGATTCCCCTGTCTAAGGCCATTTCTAGGAGTAAAAAGTTCAGTAGGACTGCCATTCACCAAAATAGAAGTTTGATTTCCAGAAATAATCCTCCATACTAGGTCAATAACCTTCTCAGAGAAACCCAATTTTCTTAATGTTGAAATAAGGAAATGCCATGATATTCTATCATAAGCTTTTTTCATATCTAGCTTTACTGCTATATTTTTCCCACTAGATTTTTTATTAAGAGTTGAAATAAATTCTTGAGCAAGAAGAATATTGTCCACAATGTCTCTAGATTTGACAAATCCACTTTGATTCTCAGAAATAATAATAGGCAGTATGTTAGAAAATCTAGTAGACATAATTTTTGAAATAACTTTACTACAGAAAGTACATAAGCTAATAGGTCTGAATTCAACAAACTTCTTGGGCTTAATCTTCTTTGGTATAAGAGCAATAATAGTAGTAGAAAGAGATCTAGGTAATTGATTTCCCATGAAGAAAAGATCAATAGCTTTGATAACATCTTCACCAATAATATCCCAACAAGAGACAAAAAAATTGACCTGTAAAACCATCTATGCCAGGTGCACTAGAATTACTAAGATCAAAAATAGCTTGTTTTACCTCTTCCCTAGAAGGGTCTTTGTCCAATAGATAATTCATCTCTTCAGTAATTACCTTAGTAATTTTGTCTAAGCTATTATAAACATAGCAATTAGATTGATCAGCTGCCAATAGGTTTTGAAAATAATCAATGGCCTCCCTTTTAATATCCCCTGGTTCTTTAACACAAGTACCATCTTCTTTCTCTATTTCACCAATAGCACACTTAAGTCTTCTTTTCTTTACAATGTTGTGATAGAATTTTGTATTAGCATCCCCTTGTAAAGCCCATTTCAAATTAGCCTTTTGTGCCCAATATTTCTCTTCTATACTGAGTTTAGCTCAATCCTATTGACATGTGTTGGATCCACTTCAAACTGTTGTTCTGCTCTCAACAAACTGTCTTCATCTTTTATGATTTCTTGGAAAATATTCTCAAAGGTATTATAATTCCACTCTTTAAGTTTCTTTCTAATTGCTTTTAAGTTGGTAGAAAGATTTACCAAAGCATTAGAATTAGAACTAGGAACCCAGACAACTTTCACTATTTTATGAAAATCTTCATGATCTACCCAGAAATTTTAAAATATGAACCTTCTTGGACTGTTGACTTGACCCAATTGTAACTTTAACAGTAAAGGACTGTGATCTGAAGTAGCCTTGCTTAAATGGTCAAGATAAATGTTGCAGAATAAATTGGCAAATTCTTGATTAAATAGGATCTTGTCTATTCTTTCAAAAATAGCATCCACCCCATTACGCTTGTTCCACCAAGTATATTTAGATCCATTATAGATTTCTTCTGAAACACCCATATTGTTAATACAAGATAAGTAATCATTAGCAGAGGCAATATTAATAGGCAAACCCCCAATTTTATCATCTTCAGATGACACAGTATTAAAATCCCCTCCAATCAACCAAGGGTTATTAGTATAAGAATTTTCTAAAAAACTCCAAAGAGATTTCCTTTCAACTGCTGTACACTTGGCATAAACTACTGTAATCTGTAGTTGGAAACCCAAACAGCCAATAGAAACTGCCATAGATACAGCTTGATTCATTTGATTAATAACAGTAATATTAATTTCTTGCATATAGAAAATCCAAATCTTGTTCTCTTCATGAACCAGGACCTCATCAAACCCAAATTTCCTTTTGTAGAAATCCACTTTATCTTGACTTTTCTTTGGTTCAATACAAACTAAGAACAAAATATGATGTAATTTGCATAATTTATTAATACGTCTAGTGGTATATTTGGTACACACTCCTCTAATGTTCCAAAATAGCGTATTAATCATTTAAAACTTCTTTTAACCCCTACATTAGAGGATCTAAGAACCATAGCATCTTTACCAACAGCAATTGGCTTTTTTCCAAATTTTCTTTTTGGAGTTTTCCATTCACCTTCTTCCAGAATATTGGGAATTTCTCTAGGAGAGGGACCCAGATCAATTCTTAAATTTTTAGAAATGTCTGGACCATCAATTAGACTTGTGTTTCTCATTGTCACATTATCATCATAAATTGGAGTAATATCTAAAGACCTGAGAACATTTGATTCACTAGTAAATAGGACCATATCAGTATTAAGATTACACTTATCACTCTTGTCTTCGTCCATTAATACAATTAGATTGTTATTTTCAGGACTTTCTGCAGATGGCTTTGCAGCTACTCCTTCATCATTCTTTGGTGGTTCATTGTTAAAGATTTTAGTAACCCATTCTTTTGTACTTACTTTCTCATTTTTATTGTAATAATTGGCCTCTATATTCTTTTGTTTAGCTTGTTTTTCGTAGTTCACTTCATTAGCTATTTCTTTGTCATTAACAATGACTTTTTTGTTGCTGATAATTTCTTCTTTGCTGCCTTCCTCTTTCTCTAGTTTATTAAACTTATAAACCTCTATAGGATGACCCAATTTAAAACATTGAGCGCAGTAATTAGGGACTTCTTCATATATACAGTACTGCCAAAATCCTTCATTGATTCCATAGTTAATTCTTACTCTTTTTATAAGTGTTTTCCTTAGGTCGATTTCAATACAGATTCTGGCTAGACCAGGTCTAGTCAGTTTCGTTGTTGGATCATCTACCTTTAGGTGTTTTCCAAAGGCTGAAGCAATACTAAAAATACTTCTTTTATTATAAAGATGAATAGGTAATTTAGAAAGAGAAATCCAAACAGGAGTTACCGAAGATTCCTTTTTCGAGTTGAAATCATAAGACCATTTAAAAGTTCTCATAGGGCTATTATCAATATACCAAATTTTTCGCATCCAAATTCGTAGAAAATCTTCTTCATAATAACAGCGAATTAGAATATGTTTTGAGTCGATGACTCCAATATGATAGTTAGCTTTCAAACCCATTGAACTAAACATTTTACGAATTATATCTATAAGAGGCTTACCATGTGAAAATATCCCTACAAGAGTATATTTGAATGGTTCTGAAAGAGTTTTTAAATCTTCGATTGAATAATGAATCATAGGTTCTCCTTCGAAAGATTCGATTTGTTTAACTGGAACTTTTGATGTAGCGATTTGGGTTTTTAATATGGATGCGAAAGATTTAGATGTAGGTGGGTCCGGGGAGAGGGTTTGGTTGGGGTCAGGTGGCTGAATAGCGGTCATCTTATCGGCGGCTAGGGCTTTTCACCCTAGGCGTATCTATCTCTCTATCTCTTTCTGTCTCTAGGGCCGGCTTTTGTTCTTATAAACACGAATAAGATAAAACAAAAGCATAACAAAAGTTACAAGACGCTAATTAAACATGCATTAGGCCATTATAACTAGCCAAATTTATGACCGATAATGAAACGAAACGAGACGAAAAAGGTTCTGTTCATTTTCATTTCATTTGGCATTTCGACTTGCTCGGTTTCATGACAAACTAAATAAATGATGTTAGTTTTCATCTCGTGAAAAAATATAAAGTTTGTTTTGTGTTCGTCTCATCGCGTCTCGTGAACCAAAAAATTGATGTACATTGCAAATCATTTTCGTATCGTTAGATCACAAATAAGAGTTGCTTCTTAAAAAAACACAATAAGAAGAAGTAATTAATTAATTGTTTGACTAATATAAATATACAAAATGTCTATAGAGTTGAATAATACGCTGAAAAAAATATGATTTATGAAGACTTACATATTTGTATCTATGAGTTTTATTGATTATAAACACAATTTCTTACAATTCATTATATAAATAATTTGTTGGCCCGTGCGGCTAAACCTTAGAGGGGAGGTGAATAAGGTTTTAGGCGTTTTTCGCGGAATTAAAATTCTAAGCGCAACTAACAACCCAACTAGCTCAATATATATTTGCGACAATAAATATGCGATGATAATGCATGAATAAATTGAAACATGCGCACAATCACAAATAATATAAGTTGCGAAAAGTAAATAGTAAGGGAAGAAATTGACACCACGATATATAGAGGTTCGGAAAACCCGCCTACGTCCTCTCCTCGGTATTCACGCTACCGAGTATTTCACTATAATCTTCTTACCAAGATTACAAATCCTACCGAGCTAATCAACCGATTTGCTCACCCTCTACCCGATGATACAATCTTGATACAAGTGCAAGAGTACACAAAAGACGAGTCAACAACTCCCCCTCAATCTATGAGTAGCCAAGTGTTTAACCTAGAACTTTTAACCAACACTTTGGCTTAAAAGGTTCTAACCAAACACCCACTCACAAATGAGCTTCTAGCCTTTTTGCAGGATAGCTCTATTTTATGGAGAGGGATCATCTTCAAACGTAGCCTCACACTTTTGCACATCATCTTCGGCATCAATACAACTTTGGAAAATATCTCCAAAGGTTACTTTGTTCCACTCTTGCAACACTTTTTTCATCATCTTTAGATTATTGCATAAAGAGAAAATAGCATTTCCTTGCTTAAAAGGCCTCCAATTATCAACAACAAGCTTATCAAAATCTTTATGATGGGCCCAAAATTTCTGAAAAATAAACCTCCTAGGTTTGTTATCCAACCCAGATTTGAGAGATATAAGCAAAGGAGAATGATCTGAGGTTCTTTTACTAAGCTGTTTAAGTGTAACCTTTTGAAATAATTCATCAAAAGAGTTATTAATGCAGACTTTATCAATTCTTTCCATTATTTTTTGATCTTAACCTCTTTTGTTCCACCATGTGTATCTAGATCCCACATAAGTGAGCTCTTGAAGATCAATGGCATCCAGACAATCCAGGTACTCCTTAGCTGAATTAATATCGATTTTCATCCCACCAATTTTATCTTTTTCTTCCGAGGCAATATAAAAATATCTACCAATAATACAAGGGTCTTGAGTGTAAATATTATTCAGAAAAATCCCATAAACTTTTTCTTTCTTGTTTAGTACATTTAGCATAAATAACACTTAACTGCACCTTAGAATTAGAAAATTGCTAACAAGAGATAAGTTCGTACATTGATCCATCTGTTGCACCAGAGAAACCTCAATATATTCAAAGCTAAAAACCCATATTTTATTTTCATCATGAACCAAAACATTATCAAAACCAAACTCTACTTTATAATATTCTGCTCTGTCAAATGTAACCATAGGCTCCAAGCAAACTAACAAAGGAAATTTGTACATACGACACAACTTTTTTATTCTTCTGATGGTAGCTTTACCAGCAATCACTCTCAAATTCCAAATAAAGACATTAATCATTGGGAAACTTTATTAGAGGTCCTTACAGAAGACCTTAAAGCCATTGTGGAACTTTTAACTTCCTTGTTATCCTTGTTTTTTCTTCCTTTTTTATGCTGAACCACTGATCAATCCCCTTTTTCATGCTGCGGATCAGATGGCTTTCTTGGGGATAAATTAATTCAATCATGAAGACTAGATTCTTGATTTTTATGCTCAGTAAAAGGTAATCTAATTTCTAGTTCCCCCTCAAAAATTTCAGAAATAATTACCCCTTTTTTAGAATTAATGATAGCAAAATCATTATTTTCCATATTAGGACCATTCTCCAGTAAAGTAACTTTCTCCGCCTCATTTTCAATAACAGTGTAATCTTCTCTACCATCTTCTGTATTTTCTATCTCAAATTCATCAATTTCTTCGATTACAGGAGCTAAATTTCTTGCTCTCTTTGTTGTTCTCTTCAATGGCATCAGTTTCTTCTGTAATATTTGTCTCGCTGATAACGTTTTCTTCATTTTGGATTGCAGATTCTCTTGTTACTTGATCGAATTCCATCTCAACGCTTCTCAAAGGTATCCCCATCTTTCTCTTTCTCATTATTAACAAAAGTCTTATTTACCCAATCCTTAGTACTTAATGCTGATATTTTCCTTTTCCTCCCCATTCTCTACTTGCTTCTCTTTATCCTGATGATCAATTTCTGTGACTTTTGATGATTTTTCCTTTTCTTCCGTAACAGGTGGTTTTGTTCCTTTCGAAAACTCCTTCGCTGCATTTTGGTTATTAATCTGGCCATGTGAGAGAGAGTTTTTCTTTTTTGCTTGATATCTGTATAAGTTGGCCTTTGGTTCATCAATTTTGTTGCTGGCATTTGTAATTTGTTTGTTTGGTTGTTCTCTTTGATTGGGAACTTCCTCTTGTTGTTGTTCTTTTTTCTTTTCCTTAAAAATGCAACTTTTTTCCTCATGACCTTGTTTGAAGCAAAAATTGCAATAATGGAGGAGATCCTCATAGTCACAAAATTGCTAAAACCCTTTAGAATCATTGTAAATGTGCTAGACCTGGTCTGGAAAGACTGGCTGTAGAATTATCCACTTTTAAGAGTTTTCCAAAAGCTCTAACAATAGAGAAGATACTAGAGGTGTTATAAATAGATGTATAGGCAATTTAGGCAGACACAACCAAACATGGCAGATTATTGATTCATTTTCCGTATCAAAGTCATAAGTCCATTTAAAAGTTTTGTACCTTCGATATACAAACAAAAAAATCAACCAACGTCGCAAGAAATCATCTTCTTGAAAACAGCGGATTATAATATGCTTAACATCAATAACTCCAATATTATACGCAACTTTAAGATCGAAAGTATTGAAAACTTTTCTAATAATATTCATTTCCGGCTTACCATGAAAAAATTTACCAATCACTGTATAATTAAAAGGTTCTGATAGAATTCTGACTTCGGGATCTTCCGAAGTGAAATGAATAAGTGGCTCTCCTTTATAGGATTTGATATCTTTTAGATCAATTTTATTCTTTCAAACTTGGGAAACAACTACCGATGCAAAGGTCTTTTTTGGTGTAGGATCTGGGGTTATGAGCTGATCATTTTTTTTGTTTGCTAGGGGTTTATTTCCCTCCGGGGTGGTATTAGCATGACCGGACATGCTATCGTTGACAGCTAGAGTTATTCAGCCTAGACGTCTCTATCTCTCTCTCTCTAGGTTTTTTTCAAATATCTGGTAGTGGTTTTTTTTTAGTTATTACCATATAACCATACTTTAAAAAATAACAATAGATCTCCATCTTTAACCACCAAAATTTCGTTAAAGTTTTATCATCTTATATTATATCTTCTTCTTTTTCATTTCCACGTATTTCTATCATCACTACACTTATATTTTATATATTTTTATATCATTATCGCACTCGCAACGCGTGTGCACGTTTACTAGTATTTAATATTAGACAAAACGAAATTTAACGAAACGAATAGAGCTATGATCATTATTACTTTGATCAACATAGTGAGAATTGTTAGTGACTGAAATTGTCAATTTTGACTACGAGATTGATTTTAAGACGTTTTTTAACAGTTTTTATAAGGTTTTTAATTTCGAGAGTTTTTCATAATGTTGTGCTACTAAACAACGGATTCAAGAAAAAAAATATCAACGAAAACGATGCAAAAACAAGTAAAGAAATGTATAGTTTCACCATATAAAATATCAAAATTTAGTTTAAATTTTGTTATAAAACTTGTATGTTTCTCTCTCACCCGAAACTAATTCCAGAAATGTATATAGGTTTGAGATATGTAGGATATAAACAAATAAAAATCCCTATTGAAACTTAATATTTGAAATTCCAGTTTCACAACCGATTGACATAACTGGCTATGGCTATGTCTAACCGGATAATTCAACTGATTTCTAGAGCTTTTTCCATTTTGGTTTTTTGGGATTAATTCGTGTATTTCATTAGAGGTTCAAACCATATCTCATCAGCTGATAATCTACTTTGTATGTTCTAACAACAGTTAAATACATATTTTTTTACATGCTCTTTCATTTAATATTATTTGTATAGAATTGAATGTGTAAAATTAGTTTATATAATTATAGACATATAAATAGATTTAATTTATAGCATGCTGAATTGGCATTTGTTAGAATATAATTCGCATTGTTATAATGCTGGTTCATTTTTAAGATACCAAAGTACACAAAACATAACAATAGTTTCCATCAATTCCTCCCTTGAGTTAAACTGAAACTCGATAGGCAGGCTAGCTGGCATGCCTTGAGCAAAGTACATTTGTCGAGGTGAAAGTCTTAACACCGCTGGATGGAACCGGGCATAAGAAACATTTTCCGTACTTAGGCAAAATGTGCCTAAGGTTTCTATTTCTTTTCCATTTGGACTTCTCAATATATTGTATGCTGTATTATGCTAAAGAGTCTTATCCCATATCTACTTTCAAATACTTTTCATCTAATTTACGACATGCTTAAAATCTAATGATATTTCTACTTACACAATTCTTTAATGTGATGCCTGAAGGATGTATTTGTTTCTCAAGTAAAGTGAATATTGTATATGAACGACTACGTCTGAATTTTATAATTTCATAACAATTACTTTGTTGAGGGTATTGTTGTAATATACAACTAGTGGCCAACCCTAAATTTGGCATCCCTTCTCGTAGTCGTAAAATTATCTCTTTTTAAACTGTGGCGGCGCATATTTGGTGATAGTATATATTTGAGCACTCATACGCATACTTACTCATTTTTCTTTTGCATTTGATATAAGTCTCATTGTTTCTTTTGTTCTACCCACCTATACATTAAAACGTCACATTTATAAACGGAGTCAATTTTAGTAAGAATATAAGGATCTGAATTGAACAAAGATATCAAAGATGAGGATGTGAAGGAGGAAGCGAACAAAAGGTGTCATCAACGATTTAGCAATTTACCAGATTTGATACACGTACGGTACAATTTTTACATGTCAATATATTCAAATTATTATTGGTCATTTAATTTTTCACTCATACAACTTGATAATTTATTTGGGAACGGGGAGGAAGACTACTCTTCTATGGGACTACTAAAACTGCAATTTCTTCGCCGCAGGATGAGTTCATAATAACCATCGACTCAAATGAAATCAATCGAATGGATCAACCAAAAAGATATGTAATCCCACTTGATTGAACACTGAGAATCAAACAAACACGGCAAGGAATCTGCCATATTTATCCATTAGCTACTGCCACTTCTATATGGTAGACAAATAAGTTAATACCATAAAAATATAAATGTCCGTAGTTTGTTATTTAAACCATTAAGGTATGGGTAAAAAAAACTTAAACCCTTGAGGAATTTCTTAATAATCCAACTGTGGAAAATGAAATGAATTTTAATAAATGAATGGATGGGAAAGTACAAGGGAGAATGTAAAATTTTTGTAGAAGTAATAGGAGTACCTATTCGGTAGGGCGGGTGTTAAAAAAAAGCGGGGGTGTCCTCCAATAAAAATCTTGATGAATTTAAATATTTGCAATATAATTGGTGGGGCACCCCCCACTATGTTGTACACTGGTCCTACTGAACCGCGACCCATGGCCCATAGTCGGTGGTCAGTGGCGCGTTGCGGTGTGATGTAGATGCAAGTGCGTGTTCATGACACACCTAATATTTTTCCCACCAGGCATGATCCAACAGTTGCAATTCTTCACGAAGAGGTCCCTCCGAGTTTGAAATGTACAGATTCATTCCCCTTGGTCCCAAGAGTTGCAATTTTCGTATATCTTCAGAATAGTCACAACCATTCATTCGTACCCCTTCATTTATTATAAATAAGATTCTACCCCTACGAATTTTTCATCCAATTCTGAATGTTCATATATCAGAATCCCTTTCTCTAGAATTTTTCATATAGATTTCTTCAGAAAATGTTAGGAAAACTCTTTCCATTTCATGATTCGTTTGAGTGAAGTGTCCTTCCACTATTCTTACATCAGACATAGTCGCTCTATCCCCGGAGGCCGGCATCCGCAAACCTAGAAGTCATGCGGTAGGGACGTATAAGGTCTTAAAGAGAGATGGTCTAGCAATCGACTCGAATTTTGGATTTACTTCTTCATCAATGGCCCGACATCAGCGATTCTTCGCCGACTGTTCCAACGACAGTAAAGGTGCACACATTCCATAACACCCTCTTTATTTTATATTGCAATATTAATTATATACAATTAGAATCCGTTTATATAAATATAGATATTGCATGTATAGACATTTTATTTATAGCATGATAATTATTAATTTGTTAGTATATAATATAGTACCATTAGTATGCCGGTTTATTTTCTAGGATATAGTTCGTACCAGATTAATTAGGCGAGATTTGTCCAACAATTATTTCCATATCAAATCTGGAGGGGAGAGATTTTTGAGTTTTCTTAACTTGTTTAGTATATCTTTTTGCCTAAAATCAATGCTTCACCAGAAAGCACACAGTTTATAATTAAATTCTTCATCAACCGGTCTATCTTATGAACACCCTCATCTTGAGTTTCCAGAGTTCATAGTTGTTGGCACCTTCCAGTAGTGCTGGTTTGTTGCAAGATCCTCCTTATTTCATAGTCTCATTAGATAAATGACTATTCGAGTATAGGATCCACACCAAGTTAGCTCTGATGTAAATCTCTTATACCAATTGAAATAACTAAATTTTCGGAAATACTCTAAAATATAGTTACGCAGATTTCAGTTACAACTGAATTTAGATAAATTCAGTTCTCAGTTGTAACTGAAATAGGATAACACAAATGGCGTAGTACGACTAAGTCTACTTCTCCGGAGTTCTTGCTCAGATTAGAATATTGGAGAGGTTTACAAAGTATAACTTGAGATTTACAAAAACCTTTGACTCTCTCATAGTTTTATGCCTATATTATTGTTGCTTCTATATCTCAACTATTCTATAATCAAATGACATCCCACCTTATAGAATTAATATCAGCACCACTGAAAATTATAATATCATCTGCAAAAGCCAAATGAGTAATAATAGGAGTACCTATAGCAGCCTTGAAAGATTTCCAACTCTTTTTGATCATTAGATGATTAAGATTCCTGGTCAATATCTCAGAACATAGAATAAATAGACCTGAGGATAGAGGATCCCCTTGTCTTAACCCATTAGATGGATTAAAATAGCCTGTTGGAGCACCATTAACCAGAACAGAAGTACCATTACCAGAAATAATTCTCCAAATTCTATCTATCCATACTTCTGAGAATCCAGACTTTCTGAGAACACTAACAATAAAATGCCAAGAGATCTTGTCATAAGCTTTCTTCATATCTAACTTCAAAGCTATATTTTTCCCACTGTTCTTCTTATTAAGAGTAGATATAAATTCTTGAGAAAGAAGAATGTTATCTATAATATCCCTGTTTTTCACAAAACCACTTTGATTTTCTGAAATAATGTTAGGCAGCACCATAGAAAGCCTAGTAGACATAATTTTTGAAATTACTTTATTAAAGAATGTGCACAAACTTATTGGTCTAAAATCAGAAAACTTATCTGCATTGGCCTTATTTGGAATTAGAGCAATTAAAGTAGAAGACATGGATTTAGGTAACTCAAAACCTGCAAAAAATTGCTGAACTGCCTTTAATATATCTTCACCAATAATATCCCAGCAGTGAGTATAAAATAGGCCATTAAAGCCATCAATACCAGGAGCACTAGTTTTCTTCAAATCCCATACTGCAGTTTTAACTTCTTCTATAGAGATTTCCTTTATTAAAGAATCATTCTTCTCATTTGTAACACACTTGGAGATAATATCCAAAGAATTGTAATTATAACCAGTAGCATTGTTTGCAGCTAAAAGAGATTGAAAATAATTGATAGCTTCTTTCTGTATGTCTTATTTAGCCGTAAATTCTTGACCATTATCATCTATTATACTGTGAATAATACTTTTCCTCCTTCTCTTTTTAACAACTCCATGATAGAACTTAGTGTTTGCATCACCTTCTAATACCCATCTTAGATTAGCTTTTTGATTCCAGAAGTCTTCCTCTATTTTTAGCCTGTAATTTAGATTAGCTTTTAATCTACTAAGCTCACTTCTATTTACAGGTGATGGATCTTCATCAAAATGTTGTTCAGCACCCAGAACCAAATCCTCAGCATCAATTACCTTCTGAAAAATATTACCAAAGGTAACTCTACTCCAATTAGATAAAGCTTTTCGAATTCTTTTTAAATTATGCACCATAGATACCATTGCATTACCAGCCTTATGATGTATCCAATTTTCTGTTATAATACTGGTAAATTCTAGATGAGATAGCCAAAATTTCTGAAATATAAACCTTCTAACATTGTGATCCCCCTCATTGTTAAAAGTGAGCAATAGAAGGCTATGATCAGAATTAACTTTAGAAAGATGCTCCAATGAGATACTTTGAAACATATCTGTACAAGCTTCATTAACACTAACCTTATCAATTCTCTCCATAATCAAGCCATCACCTTCCCTATTATTCCACCAAGTGAATCTTGATCCCTTGAAATTTAGTTCAAAAACCCCACACTTGTCCATACAATCCAAATAGTCAGTAGCTCCATTGACATTAATAGGCAAACCACCTATTTTATCTTCTTCTTTAGAAACAGTATTAAAATCCCCAACAATTAACCAAGGATTACTTATTTTAGAGTCTTCCAAAAACTGCCATAAGTTCTTTCTTTCATGAACTGTACACTTAGCATACACAGCTGTATTTTTTTTTTTAAAATTAATGGTGGGGAAAACCCACTCCTTTATTATTAAAAAGTGGATGAAAAACCCCACAATATAAAACAAAGTAACAATTGTAACAGAAATTAATAATTACAGTACTTGATAACAAATAAAAGAAAACTCTCGGAATAAAGAATAAAAACGTAAAGCTTAATAACTAATTAGCTGTGCTCTTCAAATAATAGGGACCAATTATGTAATTGACCCAAACGTCCACCTCTTCACCTGATCCACACACTTCTCAGACCATCTATCTTCTTCTTCGCTAGAGAGAGAGAGAGAGAGCCAGTCTCTCAAACTCTCAAGCTCTTCCTTTTCTTAAACGAAGGTAAGATATACCTTCTTCTTCCAACTTCACAATACTTCTCAATTTACTGGGAAAATCATGGATATTTGCTGAGATTAAAGGTTCATTTATACATCCCCAATTAGCAAGTAGATCTGCCCCTGAATTAGCTTCGCGTTCCACATACTTCAACAGATAAGTACCTTTCTTCATTTCCTCGTTGATTAAGTTAATTAACTTTTTAATTTTCCAAGGACTTTTGCTTTTTCCAGTCAATATATTAATAATTCGAAGACAATCACTTTCTATGATTATATTGGTAAAGTTCACCACAGTAATTCCTTGTATAATAGCTTTTGCTTCTACTTCTAACCCAGAGATACTAATAATCTTACCATAAAAACCTTGTATAAATTTACCTGTATGATCTCTTAGAATACCACCAACACCACTTGTATTTGTGGAGCTTTTGTAGCAACCATCTATATTCAATTTCATAAAACCACTTGGAGGATTCTCCCATTTTACAACCTTGGCCTGTACCCCAATGTTTACTGTTTTCAATAAGCTTATTTCCTCCCAAGTCCACTTGTTAGGGAAACTTTTATCTATTTTGGTAGAGTTCTGAATTAAAATTATTATATCCAGAATAATATTTTGAGCCTCCATTCTTTTATTGTCAAACTTAATAGCGCATCTAGCCTTCCAAATTGATCATATTATGTACACTGGAAGAACCTTTATTATCTTTTTTTCTAACTGAAAACTCTTACTATCATGTAGCCACCAAGAAATGAATCTACCTTTTACTGTTAAAACATTTTGTTTTACCCCCAAATTCTGAGCAAAGTACTTCCATACTTCCATTGCAACATCACTGGTACTCAACAAATGTTCTAAGCTCTCTTCTTTCTTTCTACAGCATTCACAACTTGAGGCTAATTGCACACCAATTCTTTTAATAGCAAGGTCCACTGATACTGCATTATGAACACACTTCCAAGCAAAGCAAGATATCTTCAAAGGTATTAATTTATCCCAAATCATCTCATATATCCAATTTTTTGAGTATTTTTGTCTCATTATATGCCAAGCAGATTTAAAAGTAAACTCCCCTTTGTTGTCATCCATCCATATTGGTTGGTCTGGTTCATTTTTTTGATAGAGTAAATCATGTGTGAATAGACCCTATTTATCAGTAGGTATATTGCCAGTTATAGCTTCATAGTTCCACTCACCATTATTAATTAGACTTGACAATAGCAGCTTATCATCTATATTAGGATCCTTAATAGGCCCATTGCCAACCCAATTATCTAGATTCACAGATACATTGCCCCTTCCAACCAACCATAGAATATGTTCTTCAGCCACTTCCTTAACCTGTACCATTCTAGACCATGTGTTAGAACCTTTTGAAGCTTCAGCCTCACTAGGATGTTTTTTCTTACAATATTTAGCTCTCATGTACTGAGCCCATAGTGATTTTTTTGTTCTAAACTTCCACCAAAGTTTAAGTGCAAAAGCTTCAGAAATGTCTTTAAAACTCCTCAAACCTAGTCCACCTTCAGAAGTAGGTCTACAAATTTTACCCCATTTTATCCAATGATATTTATTCTTACCATCTGTATTTCCCCAAATAAAATTTGCTATTATCTGATCTATCTTTCTTATCACCAATTTGGGAGGATTCATAGCAGCCATAGTATATATAGGAATTGTTTGAAGTACATGCCTGGCAAGTAGCAATTTTCCTCCCATAGTTAAAAACTGAGTCTTCCACCCTGATAATTTGCTTCTCACTTTAAGAATAAGCTCATGATAAAATATACACTTTTTATGACCAGAATACAATTTACACCCTAAATAGGTGAATGGAGGCTTTTTAACTGCTATATTCAAAATCTTGCATACTACATCTTTCTGTCTATCAGTAACTCCCTTTGAAATATACATAAAACTCTTCTCTAGGTTTACTTCCTGGCCTGAATCCGTATTATATTGTTGTAGCACCCTTTGAATATGTTTAATAGAATTGGTATTAGCACCACTGAAAATAATAATGTCATCAGCAAAAGCCAAATGAGTGATAATAGGAGTCCCAATAGCTGCTTTGAAAGATTTCCAGCTCTTTTTATTGGTCAAATGATTAAGATTTCTGGACAATATCTCTGAACATAGAATAAAAAGACCTGAAGATAAAGGGTCTCCTTGTCTTAAGCCATTTGTAGGTTTAAAATAACCAGTAGGGGCACCATTTACCAATATAGAAATACCATTATCAGATATAATTCTCCAAATTCTGTCTATCCAAATTTCTGAAAAACCAAACTTCCTAAGAACACTAAACCATTAAAACCATCTATACCTGGAGCACTGCTTTTCTTTAATTCCCAAACTGCTGTCTTTACTTCTTCCAAAGTAATATCTTTAATCAAACATTCATTTTCCTCCACTGTAACACACTGTGGTACTATATCCAATGATTTGTAATCATTGCTAGTGATATTGTTTGCTGCTAAAAGATTTTGAAAGTAGTTAATGGCTTCCCTTTGGATATCTTCTTTTGCTGTTATTTCTTGCCCTGTATCATCTTTAATACTGAATATAGTACTTTTCCTTCTTCTTTTCTTTACAACCCCATGAAAGAACTTAGTGTTTGCATCACCCTCAAGTACCCACTTTAAATTAGCTTTTTGTTTCCAAAAATCTTCCTCTATTTTGAGTCTATAATTCAATTCAGCTTTTAATCTGTTATATTCACTTCTATTTGCAGGTGAAGGATCATCTTCAAATAGTTGTTCTGCACCCAGAACCAGATCTTCTGCATCAATCACTTTCTGAAATATATTACCAAAGGTATCTCTATTCCAGATAGATAACTTTTTCCTCATTCTTTTTAAATTTTGAACCAAAGAAAACAAAGCATTGCCTTCTTTATAAGGCAACCAGTTTTCAGTAAGAATATTTTTAAACTCATGGTGTGACAACCAGAATTTCTGGAAAATAAATCTTCTAACGTTATTATCCCCTTCCATATTAAAAGTAAGTAATAGAGGACTATGATCAGAATTAACCTTAGAAAGATGCTCCAGTGCTATACTTTGAAATATATCTGAGCATTTAGAATTAACACAGGCTTTATCAATTCTCTCCATAATCAGCCTATCTCCTTCCCTTTTATTCCACCAAGTAAACCTAGATCCCAAAAACTTCAATTCAGTCACCCCACACTTATCTAGACATTCCAAATAATCATTAGCACCATCACCCATAGCAATTTCTATATCATCATTAGAAAACACCCAAATTTTATTGTCAACATGTGCAAACACATTATCAAAACCTATCTTCCTCTTAAAACTATTAATTTTTTCTTGCTGCACCATAGGTTCTATACATATCAACAGCACAATTTTATTAATAAGACACAATTTTTTTATCCTTCTTAAAGTAGCTTTGTTCCCTATACCCCTCACATTCCATACTAGGGCCTTAATCATTAAATATACCGTTTCATATCCCCCACATTAGAGGATGATCTTAGTTGCATTAAGCTGTCTTTTTCTTGACTCTTCTTCTTTGCCATATCTATCTTTTTTTTCTTTTTTAGCTGACTCTTTGTAAGTTGTAGTTCCCATTCTTTTTCTTCTTCATTCATATATTCCAGCTCGTGGTCTTCAACTACCTTTTTACCAACTCTTTCTTCCTCATTTTTACCAATAGTACTCTTTTCTGTAACATCTGTAATTACAAAGCTTTCATTTATAGCACCAATATCTTGATAAGACACTATAGCCATACTCTCTTCTCCACCAAATTTGATTACTTGACTATCTTTTGCACCATTATCAGCACTTTTTTCTTTATTGCTAGAAACCTCAGGATCACATATTATTTCTTCATCAACATTATCTTCTATTTCCTCATATTCAAAGGGTTCTACAGAAGTATAATACAGATTCTGGGTAAGAGGTAAATATAGAGAAGAGTTATATGTACATCTATAAAGGGGTTACACCAAAGCAGAAAGAAGCCATATGTAGTATAATGAAAATTGCAGTTAAAAAACCTCCTTTCACCTATCTAGGGTGTAAATTGTATTCTGGACATAAGAAGTGTCTACTGTATCATGAACTTATTCTTAAAGTAAGGAGTAAATTGTCAGGGTGGAAAACTCAGTTTTTAACTATGGGAGGCAAGCTATTACTGGTTAGACATGTTCTTCAAACTATTCCTATTTATACTATGGCTGCTATGAATCCTCCAAAACTGGTTATAAGAAAGATAGATCAAATTATAGCTAACTTTCTATGGGGTGACTCTAATGGTAAAAATAAACATCACTGGGTTAAATGGAGCAAAGTTTGTAGACCTACCATTGAGGGTGGTCTAGGTTTGAGAAGTTTTAAGGATGTAACAGAAGCTTTCGCTATTAAACTGTGGTGGAAATTTAGAACAAAGAATTCTCTATGGGCTCAGTATATGAGGGCAAAGTATTGTAAGAAAAAGCATCCTAATGAGTTTATTGTCACTAAGGGTACTAATACTTGGTCTAGAATGATACAAGTTAGGGAGGTTGCAGAAAAACACATTCTTTGGTTGATTGGAGTTGGTAATGTCTCTGTAAATTTAGACAATTGGGTGGGTATAGGTCCATTCAAGTCTCAATTTATTGATAACAAGTTGATGCAATCAGGTTTTATCACTAATGGAGAGTGGGATTATGATGCTATAGCTGCAAAATTTTCTATTTATCAACAAGGTTTGTTTAACCAGAACTTAATATACAAGAAGAATGAACCAGACCTAGCTATTTGGAAGGAAAACATTAATGGGGAATTTTCTTATAAATCTGCTTGGAATATAGTGAGACAGAAGTTCTCTAAAAATTGGCTATTTGAAATGATTTGGGGGAAAATTATACCTTTGCAAATTTCCTGTTTTGCATGGAAGTGTATACATGAAGTAGTTCCAGTTGATCTAGCAGTTCAAAGACTTGGGATTCAATTAGCTTCTAGTTGTGAATGCTGCAGAAAAGAAGAAGAAAGCTTAGAGCATCTATTGAGTACCAGTATTATTGCTAGTAAAGTTTGGAAGTATTTTACTTATTTGTTTGGGGTTAAGCAGAATGTTTTAACAATAAGAGGGAGATTTATTTCTTGGTGGATTCATGAAAACAAAAAAAGCTATCAACCAGAAAAAAAGATTATAAAAGCCCTACCTGTGTTTATTATCTGGTGTCTTTGGAAAGCTCGTTGTGCCAGTAAATTTGAGAATAGTAGAATGAGTGTCCATAATATTATTATGGATATTATTAGATCAATACAGATCAACTCACACAGGGATAAAAGCTTTTCAAAAAGTTGGAAATGGGAAGACCTAAGTCTGTTACATTCAATAAGGAATGGTAAAAAAACTAGGGTTGTTAAGTGGGTAAACCCACCAAGTGGCTATGTAAAATTGAATACAGATGGTTCTTTCAAAAGCTCCACAAATTCTAGTGGAGTGGGGGGTCTTCTTAGGGATTATCAGGGCAAATTTATTCTAGGTTTTTATGGTAAAATTATTAGTAAATCAGGGATTGAAGCAGAAGCTAAAGCTATACAACAAGGGCTTTCAGTGGTGAATCAATCCAATATTATTATAGAAAGTGACAGTCTACATCTTATCAATATTTTGAATGAAAACAGTAAGTGTCCTTGGGAAATAAAAACTCTAATTTACAATATACAAGAGCAGTTGAAAAAAGTTACTTATATCTTGAATTTTGTGGAAAGAGAGGCGAATTCATGTGCTGATCTTCTGGCGAATCTGGGCTGTACTAATGATCTAGTAATCTCAGAGAATATTGCTAATTTCCCTATCAATTTAAGGAAGTTATTGATTTTGGAAGAAAAAGGAGTTACTTACATACGGATGAGAAATGAGGAAGATGGGTGAGTGTCTCTCTCTCTATATCTATCTCTCAAAATGGAAATGATCTGGAAATTGAAGAGGTGGCCAGATGAAGAGGTGGTCGCTGGTCAATTACAGCATTGGTCCCCCAACTTTGAATTGTTATGCAATTATTCGTGTTCTTTTTTGAAATTTGTTATTATTTTCGATTAAGCTTTGTAATTTTGAAGTATGTCTCAACTGGTCCTTTGTTTTGTTTTAGTGGGGTTTTTCATCCACTTTTTTAATAAAATCAATAAAAAGGTGGGTTTTCCCCATCATTAATATAAAAAAAAATGACATCCCACCTTTGTTTTATCTCTCTTATAATCTCTCTCTGTATTTTAAGAACTTAAACACTTAACTTCTGAATACATAAGAAACCATACGACTCAACAATGCATTTATATATCATTCTTACAAATTTGTATCAAATAAAACTAAAGATAATGCAGTTTTCTTAATTAAAGATCTTCATGATATCATCATTTGACTTTGTCCTTCCCGCAATCTTGTATTGCCGTTATCTTTTCTTATATCAAACAACCTTCTTACACTTCATATATTCACACATTTTAAAACAGTTCAACAACAATTTTCGCTTGATTTGCTAAGTCTTTCATAATATCCTTCACTTTTCTAACGTAATGCATTCAGTTGCAATTGAAAGTGCAACTAAACTTATACTTTATTTGCTCACACACCCAAAAATAATATTAGTCAAACAAAATTGAGTGTTGTAAATACCAGTTACTAAGTATTACTTGTCAATACAATACTAAGTATTTGCACTTATTTAAGTAACTAGTCAAGTCAAATTTTGGCAAATCTATCAAAACTTCGGCGTATAGGTTAAAAAAGAAGGATCGTATTGGTCTTTCTTCACAACTAAGAAACCAACCATCTATATTCCAACCGAAAACAATACATCCACGTAGTTGTGGTAACTCGGGGTAATTAGTCTTGCGTGTTGATGGGTTATAAAGCTCAGAAATGTTGGGATTGGGTTCTCTTGGAAAATTTAAACGTAGTGGGAATTTATTTAAAACTCGCTCAGAGTTGACAAACAAATACCAGTTTTTACACACGACAGACTTACATGTGTGTTCTAGTAAGGTCAACAGAGAGAGAATCGTAAACAAAATGTCTTTCGGCAGATTTGACCAAGTATCTCGCTTAATCATGTGAATATTTTTTTGGTTTTCTCTTGTTGCACATGGACGCCGCATTGCGAGAAGAAGGGCTTCCACTTATGACTGTTGCCTGTTTTTATTTTGTGCAAAAAAAAAAAACTTTTATGACTGTCAAAAATTTTAAAATGAGGGATGTATAAACTATAAGTATCATTATATTGAGACTTGTACATATCACAAAAATCATTTCCCAATTCATACCATCTCTATTTTTTGAACAATGTAAAACAAGTCTTATTATTACTGGGTTTTGACTTCTATCTCATAGATGCTACAAGAGGATATAAATTAAACAAATCAAAAATCTCATTTTCTTCAAGAAATTGTTTTACATTGATCAATAAATAGAATTGGTCTCATGATTAAAAAAAAATGGAGCTGGTATGAGTTTGGGAAATGATCCCAAAGTTTTTTGTGTGTGATATGTGTCTTTATATAATGATACTTTATACATCTATAATTTAAAAAACTTGACAGAGTACATATAAGATATTTTTTATGCAGAAAATAAAAAACAGGCAAACGACTTGGTGAACCATTCTTCTCACAATGCGGCGTCGAGGAGCAACCAAGGGAAAACCAAAACAAATTTTGTACAGGACTAACCAAGAAACTTGGTCAGATCTGCCAAAAGACATTTTGTTGTCGATTCTCTGTCAGTTAACCTTAGAGGAACGCACATGTACGTCGGTCATGTGCAAAAACTAGTATTTATTTGTTATCTTAAAGCGAGTTTTAAATAAATCTCCACTACTTTTAAGATTTCTAAGAGAACCAGATCCAAACATTTTTGGGTTTTATAACCCATCAACGCGCAAGACTAATTACGACGATTTACCACAACTATGCGGATGTGTTGTTTTCAGTTGGAGTATAGACGGTTGGTTACTTAGTTGGGAACAAAGGACACTACAACCCTCTTCTTTAATCTGTACACCAAAATTTTGATAGATTTGCCAAGATTTAATTTGTCTGGTTAGTTAAATCAGTGCGATGGACCGCAAGAGGAAGAACTAGAGAAAGGTGATGCAGCCGAAGGCGTGACCGAAATCTTCAATGATCACTTTGATGCTTATATTTTTAGCAATTTTTTTCTTAGTAAATATCATCAATGCATTATGCATCCGAGAGATAACCATCCTCTCCATATTATTTGAAGACTAGTTTTGACGATTTTCATGGCCGAGAATGACCTTTCTGATGTCGATGTAGATACGAGAAGAGTAAGAACAAGCACAATGACTCTACAAATAAAGATAGTATTTAGCGGATTTAGTATTCTTCACTAACCAACGACATACCTCGGAAATGGTGGCGATAGTTTTGTATTTGGATCCCATCACTACATTACACTCCTAATCATCTAATTGTGTCCTCATTTCATATCTTTCATAAATCGTTAAGTAATTCGTATAAAACTTTTCAACTAAATTGCATATATCCATGAATCGAAACGCATATACATTTTTGCAGATTTACAATGGTACTAAGATTTTTGTACATGGATTGGAAAAAATTGAGAGAGAGTCAGAGAAGCTTATTCTTTGTTAGGTGCATTGCTATTGTGGTATGTTCACTGTTGGAGAAAATAGATGGGTACTTTGGTAATTCTTAAAGGAAAACAGTTAAAAAGTCAAGCAAAATAAAGAAGGGGAAGTACTATAACCAGCAATGTGCAATTAGTTAACGGGGAAAAATTCGTTTTAAGGACAAACAAGTCCTATTCTACCAAAAAAAATAAAAGACACTAAGCCAAATTATAAGCTTCAGCTTCTTGCTTAAACCCTAGTAAGCAATTGGTCGCGCAACCTTAACACTAAGTTTTTCCAGATTATTGGCCTGGAAATTTTGGAAGCCGGATGAACCTAGCTTTTTTCATAGACTAAAAAAAATCAAGCTTATGTCTTTAAAAGATACATCCAACCAAACAAAATATTCGAAACTACCAAAGGCGTTACAATTAAAATTAGGAAGATTGAATATAAACTCACATTTGAGGTGTTTTGGTGTAGGCTCTGGTCCAGTGGGAAGTTAAGTTTGGCCTTGGCTCCTTGGAGCTCATGTGCGGCCGCATCGTAGGCCGGTGCGGCTCAGCCGTGTTGAATGTGCCTAGACACGTTTTTTTTGCGTTTAATGCTGATTTCTGCTCCAAATCAGCCGAATTTTTTCTTTCGTACGCCTCTAAAAAGTTTCTTCGTAACATATCCATTAAATACATACGAATAAATTTTTTAGAGGTGTACGGAAGGAAAAATCGGGAAGATTTGGTGCAAAAATCGGCATTAAAGGCAAAAACATGTGGCTAGGCACATTCAACATGGCTGAGGAGGCCGCACCGGCCTACATGCAGCCGCACGTGAGCTCCAAGGCGCCAAGGCCAAACTTAACTTCCCACTCGACAAGAGACTAAACCAAAGCACCACAAATGTGAGTTTATATTCAATCTTCGTAATTTTAACTGTAACACCTTTGGTAGTTTTGAAGGTTTTGTTTGGTTGGTTGTATCTTTTAAAGTACATAAGCTTGGTTATTTTAATCTATGAAAAAACCTAGGTTCATCCGGCTTCTAAAATTTCCAGCCAATAATCTGGAAAAGCTTAATAAGTGTATTGTTTACTAGGTTTTAAGCAAGAAGCTGAAGCTCATATGTTGTCTTAATGTCTTCTTATAATTTTGTTTTTTGATAGAATAGGGTTTGTTTGTCCCTTAAAATGAATTTTTCAGTAGTGTTGTTTTTAGGTGTAAGATACTATTTTGTCCTTGTAAATTCAAGTTTTACAAGTTGTTTTTCACACTCTAAAAAGGGAACCTTGCTTTAAAAGTTATATTTGTCATGTCTCATGCCGAAAACTAAACAGTCTAAACTTTCACATGCATAACTACTTTACACGAGTACGAGAATGTGAACTTGTTTCAAAGGTTCTTTACTCATGCTATATGCTATAATACTCATAAAGGTTACCTATAAGGTGCAAATAACTATACTCTGTACATTTAGAATCAACCAATCGAGACCAATTGATATGCTAACAAGGCCGTTATTTGTTTATCTTCTAAGCAGGTAGTACATCAAAATCCTGAGGAAACAGTGAGGTGAGTAATTCTGATTTGACATTCTTTCTTTGCAGGAGATATCTAGAATTTTAAAATTCTAGTTTCTCACTTAATTTATCCATGTTTGATTTGTTCAAAGTTGTAAAAGAATGAGGAAAGATGTTGATCCGGGATCCAACAGTTCCGTTGCATTGTCTTCTGGTTCGCTGGAATCTGAGGTAGCAAAAAAGGTTTATATTTCGACCCTTAGTCTCTTGCTTTTTGAAAATATGTTTTCAGCATTTTAAACAAAGGAAAATATCGATCTGTGAAATTGATTTGTCCCAAGAATTATACTGTTAGAATGTTCTCCTTTTCTTTTTTTTTTCCTTTTATTATTGGTTACTGTTCAAACTTCAAAGCAAGATCAATTTACTAGTTATATCCAATTTGCAGGCTTATCCGACAAGAGTAAATAAGACATAAGCCTTCAACAACAAACGAAGAGTCTCCTACAAATCCCAACATTAGTGGTTGCTCGAGACAAAATAACTCGGGGGTAAGAATGTGATACTTAGAATAATTTGTCCCACTGTTGCTCCCAAAGCTGTGCTTTTGTATGTCAAGGCTGGACTATAAATTGTTCAAAAGGTAAACTAAAAATGTCGGTATAACTTAATGTAAAAATCCAAGCAGCGAGGGCAAATGACATATATGTTTAGGAAATGAAGAATAATGATGAGACGATATAACCCTGTTCTGATAACGAGTATCAAAGAGATATTATTACCATATATTAGGGAATTTGTTCAGCTCACTAGGTTTATATAATGGTGTTCTCAGTAGGTTAATTCTAATAAGAAATAAATAAAACCGGCCACTTTGGGTTTTCTTTCTCCATAACGGTTGTTGAGATCAATGTTTTAAAAATCGAGCTACATATATAGCGCGAAATAGCGCTTTTTGGGGGAAAAAAACGCAACGAAAAACCACTATTTGGCTCGAATTGCGCTAAAATCGCTCTATAGGTGACCAAGAACGCAAAATGCGCGAAATTCTAGACCAAAAGCGTAAATAGCGAGTTAGTAAAGAAAACAACGGATCTAAATAATTAATATATAATTGTGTAATTTTCATAAAAGTTTGTGTTGTCTAGATGCTTGTGACAATGATTTAGTTTTCAACAGACTCAAGTTCGAATCTCACTTACAGTAAAAAAAAAAATCGATGCAAAAAAAAAAGTATACCGCAAAACGCTATGTGGCAACGCTCTTTGCGCTTTTAGCGTTTCTCTCGAAAAAATGATATGATAGCGATAACACTATTTAAAACATTGGTTGAGATATCTCCTGTTGGGGTAAACTTTGACAGTTTCGTGCACTTATAGTTTTTTTTTACTCATAAATGACTTATAACTTCTTCTTTTCAATAAGTTATTTTTCACTTATTTAACTTATTGATGATTTGTAAATGTACAAAATAATTGAAAAAATTTAACGTTTGTGATTTTTATGTATAAAAGCTAAAAAGTCCCGAAGTTCCTAAGTTATGTGACTTTGACCTATTTTCGCGAAAGGTAACTTTTGAAAAGTTAACACCCATAACTTTTTTTTTATTAAAAAACAAAATAACCATCTTTTAAAAAGCAATGACAAAAAACTTGTTTAAAATAAGTCACTTATAGCTTCTTCTTTTTTTACCTTTAAATGACTTATAACTTGTTTTTGTTAATAAGTCATTTTTTATTTTTAACTTAGTGGTGACATGGAAATATACAAAATAATTTAATTAGAAAATTTTAACTTTTTTATGTGTAAAAGTTAAAATAAGTCTCCGAATTCATAACTTCTTAGATTTTGAGTTTTTTTGCGAAATCTAACTTTTGAAAAGTTAAGAAAACTAATTTATCAAACACCCATAATTTTTTTCATTAAAAAGCAAAAACCCGAGGTAAAAATGATAAAATATATAATTTCGTGAAATGTTTATGTTTTCCCTCATGAAGGAAAATGTTTTCCGTCCATTTTTTGGGTGATACAATTTCCCTTGTTTTCTCTTAGGAAATATTTTCCTTAGTTTCTTTTTTTTTTATCAACCAATCAACCATAACATCTTTTTTGGCCAAAATTTTGGAAATAATTTTATTACAAAAATTACTAAGATTAACAGGCATGTAGTCAGCAAAAGACATTGGTTTCTTAATCTTTGGAATAAGTGCAATAAGGGTAGTTGTCATAATCTTTGGTAACTCATCACCTGCAAAAAACTGCAACTTATATGAATGTCCTCTTTAATAATATGCCAACACTTTGTTACAACCAATTGAGATAAATAAAACTTAAATTCCAGAAATTGTTAAATCTGGATTCAATAGAATGGCGATTGAAACTTGAGGGACTGGACCTGAGAATAGATGTAGTAACATATGTCATCTTGCACCTCTTCATTTCTCTCTGAGAAATAACCTAAGAGAGAGAATCTCTCCTCTCTTCTACGCTTTTCATCTTCATCTTCATCTTAAAATAAACTTAAGAAAGAAATAAACTATGTCCCCATCTTCATCTTCATCTAAACCTTATATTAGAAAAACATTTAGCTTCAGTAAATAATATCCCGTTCAATACCTGTGGAAAATCATCCAGACAAGAAGAAATGATGATACCCTCCCAATTCGCAAGGAGATCAGCAGCTTTGTTGCCGCCACATGCTTAAACAAGTACTCTCCTTCCTTTAATAGATCTTTAATACAATTAAATAGATCTAAAACTTTCCAATGGCATTTTTGTTTACCTTCGATGATATTAATTAATTGTAGTGAATCACTCTCAATAATTAAAAGTCTTTTTGGTGAGATTTGTAGACCATAATATAGGGCTTTAAATTCAGAATAAAGAGCTGAATTGCTGGTGATAGCCCTAGAAAACCCTTTGATAAAAAAAACCCTTTTCATCTCTAATTAGACCACCAATTCCATTAAAAACCTCTGATTGTTTATAACAGCCATCTATATTTAGTTTCAAATACCCAGTTGGAGGATGAAGCCACTTAACCAGACTGAATAATCAACTCTTCAGAATTTCGAATAATATTGCTTGACCTCATTTTGATATTCTCAAATTTGCATGAACATTTGGATTTCCAAATAATCCAAATAATGATAGAAGGTAGAACCTGACAAATTTTTCTTTCAGAGAAATTTTTTTTCTTAGTGATATAAGACCACCAGCTGTTAATTCTTCCATAGAAAGAATTATTCTGAATAAAAATACCCCATTTACTTTCAAAGAAGTTCCAAACCTCATTTGCAACTATACCAGTACTAAAAAGATGGTCAAATGTCTCTTCTGAATTTTTGCAACACCCACACATAGAAGCTATACTAATGCCAAATTTATGCAGGTTGCAATCCAAGGATACAGCTTAGTTAAATAATTTCCACATAAAGCAAGAGACTTTTAAAGATATCATTCTATTCCATATAAATATGCTTCTCCAGTTTACAGTGCCTACTTCTCTAGCAATTTCCCAAGCTGAGTTTATAGTAAAATTCCCAAGAGTAGTAAGTTTCCATATAGGTTTTAAACCATTTTCAACTAGAGTAGTATTACTCTCAGTTAATTCTCTAGCTTGAAGCATTCTGCACCAAGTATTAGTACCTCTTTTAATAGGAATGTCTTCTACTTTCTTTTTTCTACAATATTTAGCTTTCATGAATTGGTCCACAAATAATCTTTTGTTTTGAACTTCCACCAGAGTTTCATTGCAAAAGCTTTTGAAATGTCATGAAAAATTTTAACATTCAAGCCCCCATCTTTCACAGGAGTACAAATTTTGCTCCATCTAACCCAATGATACTTATTTTTACCATTATTGTTACCCCAGAAAAAGTTTGACAATAATTGATCTATTCTTTTAATAACTTGTAGAGGAGGATTCATAGCTGCCAATGTATAAATAGGTATAGATTAAAGAACATGCCTAATCAATATTAATTTTCCACCCAAATTTAGCCAATTACCCCTCCAAGTAGACAGTTTACTTCTAACTTTTAAAATAAGTTCATGAAAAAGTATATACTTTTTATGCTCAGAATATAGCTTGCAACCAAGGTAAGAAAAAGGAGGTTTCTTACTTGTGATATTAAGCTCTTTGCAGATATTTCCTTTTTGTATAGCACTGACACTTTTTGAGAAATAGACTGAGCTTTTGTCTAAGCTGATTTCTTGACCAGAATCTCTATTATAACATTGCAGCGTATTGCTTATCTTTATGATAGAATGAAGATCTGCTGAACTGAAGATTATCAGATCATAAGCAAAAGCAAGGTGAGTAATAATAGGAGTTCCAATAGGAGCTTTGAATGCTGACCATCTTTTGTTGCCAATCAAGTTATTTAAATTCCTGCTTAATACTTCAGAACAAATAATAAATAGACTAGAAGATAGAGGATCCCCCTATCTAAGGCCATTTCTAGGAGTAGAAAGTGCAGTAGGGCTGCCATTCACCAAAATAGAAGTTTGATTTTCAGAAATAATCCTCCATACTAGGTCAATAACCTTCTCAGAAAAACCCAATTTTCTTAAAGTAGAAATAAGGAAATGCCATGATATTTTATGTACTTTCTGCAGTAAGATCATCTCTAAAATTATGACTTCTAGATTTGCTAATGTACTGCCTTATATTATTTCTGAAAATCAAAGTGGTTTTGTTAAATCTAGAGACATAGTGGACAATATTCTCCTTGCTCAGGAGTTTATTTCAACTCTCAGTAAAAAGGCCAGTGGTAAAAATATAGCTTTAAAGTTAGATATGAAAAAAGCCTATGATAGAATATCCTAGCATTTTCTTATTACTACACTAAGGAAAATGGGTTTCTCTGAGAAGGTTATAGACCTAGTATGGAGAATTATTTATGGAAATCAAACTTATATTTTGGTGAATGGCTATCCTACTGATCTTTTTATTCCCATAAAAGGTCTTAGACAGGGGGATCCTCTATCCTCTAGTCTATTTATTATTTGTTCTGAAGTGTTAAGTAGGAACTTAAATAATTTGATTGTCAAAAAAAGGTGGTCAGCTTTCAAAGCTCCTATTGGAAATCCTATTATCACTCACCTGGCTTTTGCTGATGATCTGATTATCTTCAACTTAGCAGATCTCCATTCCATCAAAAAGATAAGTAACACTCTGCAATGTTACAATAAAGATTCTGGTCAAGAAATAAGTTTAGACAAAAGTTCTGTCTATTTCTCAAAAAGTGTCAGTACAATACAAAAAAGAAACATTTGCAAAGAACTGAACATCACAAGTAAGAAACCTCCTTTTTCTTACCTTGGCTGCAAATTATATTCTAGCCATAAAAAGTGTATACTATTTCATGAACTAATCCTAAAAGTTAGAAGTAAGCTGCCTACTTGGAAGGGTAATTGGCTAAATCTGGGTGGAAAATTAATATTGATAAGGCATGTTCTTCGATCTATACCTATATATACATTGGCAGATATGAACCCCCCTCTACAAGTGATTAAAAGAATAGACCTATTATTATCCAATTTTTTCTGGGGGAACAAAAATGGCAAAAATAAGTATCATTGGGTTAGATGGAGCAAAGTGTGTACACCTGTGAAAGAAGGGGGTTTGAATGTTAAAAGCTTTCATGATATTTCAAAAGCATTTGCTATGAAACTTTGGTGGAAATTCAAAACAAAAGACTCTTTGTGGTCCACATTCATGAAGGCTAAATATTGTAGAAATAAGCAAGCAGAAGACATTCCTATTAAAAGAGGAAATAATACTTGGTGCAGAATGCTTCAAGCTAGAGATTTGACTGAGAGTAATACTACAACAGTTGAAAATGGGGTAAAACCTATATGGAAACTTACTGCTCTTGGGAAATTTACTATAAAGTCAGCATGAGAAATTTCTAGAGAGGTAGGTACTGAAAACTGGAGAAGTACATTTATATGGAATAGAATGATAACTTTAAAAGTCTTTTGCTTTATGTGGAAACTATTTAACAAAGTTGTATCCTTGGACTGCAACCTGCATAACTTTGGTATTAGCATAGCTTCTATGTGTGGTTGTTGTAAAATATCAGAAGAGACATTTGACCATCTTTTTAGTAATGGTAAAGTTGCAAATGAGGTCTGGAACTACTTTGAAAGAAAATGGGGTATATTTATTCAGAATAATTCTTTATATGGAAGAATTAACAATTGGTGGTCTTATATCATTAAGAAAAATACTTTTTTCTGGAAAAAAGATTTGTCAGGTTGTACCTTCTATCATTGTTTGGAATATTTGGAAATCTATATGTTCATGTAAATTTGAGAACATCAAAATGAAGTTAGGCAGTATTATTCGAAATTCTGAAGATTTGATTATTCAATATGGTTATAGGGAGAAGGATTTCTCTTATTCTAACTTCAGTGGTAAAAAGGAAAATAAAAAAGTCACCATTATTAAGTGGCTTCATCCTCCTATTGGATTTTTGAAACTTAATATAGATGGTTGTTTCAAACAATCAGAGGTCCTTAATGGTATTGGGGGTTTAATGAGAGATGAAAAGGGGTTTTTTGTCAGGGGATTTTCTAGGTCTATCAACAGCAATTCAGTTCTTTATTCTGAGTTTAAAGCTCTCTACTATGGTCTTCTATTCTCACCAAAAAAACAATTAATTATTGAGAGTGATTCTCTTCAATTAATTAATATTGTAGAAGGTAAACAAAAATGCCCTTGGAAAATTATTGATCTATTAAACTGTATCAAAGAATTATTAAAGGATGGAGAATACCTTTTCAAGCATGTGGCGCGAGAAGGTAACAAAGCTGCTGATCTCCTTGCAAATTGGGACAACTTCATCATTTCTTCTTGTCTGGATGACTTTCCTAAGCTATTGAAAGGGATTATTTCTACAGAAGCAAAAGGGTTTTCTAATCTAAGGTTTAGATGAAGGTGGAGAATGGTGGACAGAGAGAGGTTCTCTTTCTTAGGGTTTTCTTCAGAAGAAATGGAAAAATGGAAATGAAGAGGTGGGAGTTGACACATGTTATTACATCTATTATCATTCAGTCCCTCAAGTTTCTTTAGCTATTCTATTGAATCCAAACTTCGCAGTTGCTGGAATCTAAGTTTCATTTATTTCAATTGGATGTAATAGTTTGCTATTATTTCTTTTGCGTCGAGAAGTTTGTAAATCTTTATGTAATTACTCTTCTTTTTACTGTGGGATAATTTTCCCTACAGTTTTTCATTAATAAAATGTGGGTTTTCCCACTAATAATTTTAAAAAAAAGCTTTACAGCTATATTTTTGCCACTAGATTTTTTATTAAGAGTTGAAATAAATTCTTGAGAAAGAAGAATATTTTCCACAATGTCTCTAGATTTGACAAATCCACTTTGATTCTCAGAAATAATATTAGGCAGTATGTTAGCAAATCTAGAAGACATAATTTTTGAAATGACCTTACTGCAGAAAGTACATAAACTGATAGGTCTGAATTCAACAAACTTCTTAGACTTAATCTTCTTTGGTATAAGAGCAATAACAGTACTAGAAAGAGATCTAGGTAATAGATTTCCCATGAAGAAAAGATCAATAGCTTTGATAAAATCTTCACCAATAATATCCCAACAGGAAACAAAAAATTGACCTGTAAAACCATCTATATCAGGTGCACTAGAATTGCTAAGGTCAAAAATAGCTTATTTTACCTCTTCTCTAGAGGGGTCTTTGTCCAAGAAATTATTCATCTCTTCAGAAATTACTTTAGGAATTTTGTTTAAGCTATTATATACATAGCAATGAGATTGATCAGCTGCCAATAGCCTTTGAAAATAATCAATGGCCTCCCTTTTAATGTCTTATGGGTCTTTAATACAAGTACCATCTTCTTTTTCTATTTCACCAATAGCACACTTAATTCTTCTTTTCTTTACTATGCTGTGATAGAATTTTGTATTAGCATCCCCTTGTGAAGCCCATTTCAGATTAGCCTTTTGTGCCCAGAATTTCTCTTCTATACTGAGTTTAGCTTTTAGAATAGCTTCTTCCTTATTGAGCTCAATTCTATTGACAAGTGTTGGATCCACTTCAAACTTTTATTCTGCTCTCAACAAATTGTCTTCAGCTTTTGTGATTTCTTGAAAAATATTCCCAAAGGTATTATAATTCCACTCTTTAAGTTTCTTTCTAGTTGCTTTTAAATTGTTAGCAAGATTTTTCAAAGCATTAGAATTATGACTAAGAACCCAGACATCTTTCACAATTTTATGAAAACCTTCATGATCTACCCAGAAATTTTGAAATATGAACCTTCTTGGACTCCTGACTTGAACCAACTGTAACTTTAAGAATAAAGGACTGTGATCTGAAGTAGCCTTGCTCAAATGGTCAAGATAGATGTTGCAGAATAAATTGGCAAACTCTTGATTAAATAGAATCTTATCTATTCTTTCAAAAATAGCATCCACTTCATTACTCTTGTTCCACCAAGTATATTTAGATCCACTATAGATAGCTTATGAAACTCCCAAATTGTTTATACAAGATAAGTAATCATTAGCAGAGTTAATATTAATAGACAAACCCCCAATTTTATCTTCTTCAGATGAAACAGTATGAAAATCCCCTCCAATCAACCAATGGTTATTAGTATAAGAATTTTCTAAGAAGTTTCAAAGAACTTTTCTTTCAACTGCTGTACACTTGGCACAAACTATTGTAATATGTAACTGGAAACCCAAATAATCAATAGAAACTGCCATGAATACAGCTTGATTCATTTGATTAATAATAGAAATATTAATCTCTTGCATATAGAAAACCCAAATCTTGTTTTCTTCATGAACTAAGACCTCATCAAACCCAAACTTCCTTTTGTAGAAATCCACTTTATCTTGATTTTTCTTTGGTTCAATACAAACTAAAAACATAATATGATGTAATTTACATAATTTATGTATACGCCTAGTGGTAGATTTGGTACCCACTCCTCTAATATTCCAAAAGAGTGTATTAATCATTTAAAACTTCTTTTAACCCCTACATTAGAGGATCTAAGAACCATAGCATCTTTGCCAACAACAAATGGCTTTTTCCCAAATTTTCTTTTCGGAGTTTTCCATTCACCTTTTTCCAAAATATTGGTAATTTCTCTAGGAGAGAGTCCCAGATCAGTTCTTAAATTTTTAGAAATGTCTGGAGCATCAACTAAACTAGAGTTTCTCATTCTCACATTATCAACATAGAGTGGAGTAATATTTAAAGACCTGAGCACAGGTGGTTCACCAGTGAATAGGACCATTTCAGTATTGAGATTACACTCATCACCCTTGTCTTCCTCCAATAATATAATTAAATTGTTGTTTTCAGGATTTTCTGCAGCTGGTTTTGCAGCTGCTTCTTCATCATTCTTTGGTGGTTCATTATTAAATCTTTTTGTAACCCATTCTTTTGTGCTTACTTTTTCATGATTTTTGTAATAATTGGCCTTTATATTCTTTTGTTTAGCTTGTTTTTCGCAATTCACTTCATTAGCTTTTTCTCTATCATTAACAATGTCTTTCTTTTTGCTGATATTCTCTTCTTTGCTGACTTCTTCTTTCCCTAGGTTAGTAAACTTACAAACCTCTATAGAATGGCCCAATTTAAAGCATTGAGAGCAGTAATTAGGGACATCTTCATATAAACAGTGCTGCCAAAAACCTTCATTGATTCCATAGTTTATTCTTACTCTTCTTATAAGACTTTTCCTTAAATCAATTTCAACACAGATTCTGGCTAGACCTGGTCTAGTCAGTTTCGCTGTTGGTTCATCAACCTTTAAGGGTTTTCCAAAGGCTGAAGCTATACTAAAAATACTACTTTTATTATAAAGATGAATAGGTAATTTAGATAGAGAGATCCAAACAGGGGTTACCGGAGATTCCTTTCTCGAGCTAAAATCATAAGACCATTTAAAAGTTCTCATAGGGCAATTGTCTATATACCAAATTTTGCGCATCCAAATTCGTAGAAAATCTTCTTCATAATAACAGGGAATTAGAATATCTTTTGAGTTGATGACTCCAATATGATAGTTAGCTTTCAAATCCATAGAACTAAACGTTTTACGGATTATATCTATATGAGGCTTACCGTGTGAAAATTTCCCTACAATAGTATATTTGAATGGTTCTGAAAGAGTGTTTAAATCTTCGATTGTGTAATGAATCATTGGTTCTCCTTCAAAAGATTCGATTTGTTTTACTGGAACTTTTGATGTTACGGTTTGGGTTTTTAATATGGATACGAAAGATTTAGATGTATACTAAAAATACTACTTTTATTATAAAGATGAATAGGTAATTTAGATAGAGAGATCCAAACAGGGGTTACCGGAGATTCCTTTCTCGAGCTAAAATCATAAGACCATTTAAAAGTTCTCATAGGGCAATTGTCTATATACCAAATTTTGCGCATCCAAATTCGTAGAAAATCTTCTTCATAATAACAGGGAATTAGAATATCTTTTGAGTTGATGACTCCAATATGATAGTTAGCTTTCAAATCCATAGAACTAAACGTTTTACGGATTATATCTATATGAGGCTTACCGTGTGAAAATTTCCCTACAATAGTATATTTGAATGGTTCTGAAAGAGTGTTTAAATCTTCGATTGTGTAATGAATCATTGGTTCTCCTTCAAAAGATTCGATTTGTTTTACTGGAACTTTTGATGTTACGGTTTGGGTTTTTAATATGGATACGAAAGATTTAGATGTAGGTGGGTCCGGGGAGAGGGTTTGGTTGGGGTCAGGTGACTGAAGATTGGTCATCTTTTCGGCGGCTACTTTAGGTGTCACAGTTTGGGTTTTTAGAATAGATGCGAAAGATTTAGATGTGGGTGGGTCCGGTGAAAGGGTTTGGCTGGGGTCAGGTGGTTGAATAGCGGTCATCTTTTCGGCGGCTAGGGCTTTTCACCCTAGTCGACTCACTCTCTCTCTCTCTCTCTCTAGGGCCGGCTCTATGCTTCTTCCGATGACTAACACAGGAAGAACATAAATGCTATTAAAATTCCCATAACTTTGATCAGGAGGTGTAAAAATAGATTCAAAATAATTAGTGGCTTCATTTCTAATATCCTCAACTTCAGTCAGAATATTACCAATTTACCATTAGAGTGCATAGTACTGTGAATAGTTCTCTTTTTCTTTTGCGCTTAACCACAACATGAAAATATTTAGAGTTTGTTTCACCTTCAATTGCCCACTTGATATTTGCCTTTTGCCTCCAAAATTACTCTTCAATTTTATGTTTATAATTTAACTCACCATAGCCTTTTTGCAGGATAGCTCTATTTTATGGAGAGGGATCATCTTCAAACGTAGCCTCACACTTTTGCACATCATCTTCGGCATCAATACAACTTTGGAAAATATCTCCAAAGGTTACTTTGTTCCACTCTTGCAACACTTTTTTCATCATCTTTAGATTATTGCATAAAGAGAAAATAGCATTTCCTTGCTTAAAAGGCCTCCAATTATCAACAACAAGCTTATCAAAATCTTTATGATGGGCCCAAAATTTCTGAAAAATAACCTCCTAGGTTTGTTATCCAACCCAGATTTGAGAGATATAAGCAAAGGAGAATGATCTGAGGTTCTTTTATTAAGCTGTTTAAGTGTAACCTTTTGAAATAATTCATCAAAAGAGTTATTAATACAGACTTTATCAATTCTTTGCATTATTTTTTGATCTTAACCTCTTTTGTTCCACCATGTGTATCTAGATCCCACATAAGTGAGCTCTTGAAGATCAATGGCATCCAGACAATCCAGGTACTCCTTAGCTGAATTAATATCGATTTTCATCCCACCAATTTTATCTTTTTCTTCCGAGGCAGTATAAAAATATCTACCAATAATACAAGGGTCTTGAGTGTAAATATTATTCAGAAAAATCCCATAAACTTCTTCTTTCTTGTTTAGTACATTTAGCATAAATAACACTTAACTGCACCTTAGAATTAGAAAATTGCTAATAAGAGATAAGTTCGTACATTGATCCATCTGTTGCACCAGAGAAACCTCAATATATTCAAAGCTAAAAACCTATATTTTATTTTCTTCATGAACCAAAACATTATCAAAACTAAACTTTACTTTATAATCTTCTGCTTTGTCAGATGTAACCATAGGCTCCAAGCAAACTAACAAAGGAAATTTGTACATACGACACAACTTTTTTATTCTTCTGATGGTAGCTTTACCAGCAATCACTCTCAAATTCCAAATAAAGACATTAATCAGTGGGAAACTTTATTAGAGGTCCTTACAGAAGACCTTAAAGCCATTGTTGAACTTTTAACTTGTGACGACCCAGATTTCCAGGAAGGAAATTCTGTGGTGCGGTATTGTGCGTCAGTCCCACATCGCCCAGATACGAGAGTACCCGTGTGGTATATGAGCTTAAAGATCCATTTTCTATTAACAAGGCCTTTTAAAGCCGTGCGGCACAATAGCGAGGACGGAACTCCATGATTAAGCGTGCTTAGCCGGGAGTAGTACCAGGATGGGTGACCCCCCTAGGAAGTTGTGCCAAAGCGGACAATATTGTTGATACGGGCGTGGCGGTTCGGTCCGTGGGGCCGGGTCGTTACAGATGGTATCAGAGCCTCTATCTGGCCGGAAATGTGGGGACTAGCACGTGTGTGCGGACCCCTGAAGGACAACGTGCCCGACGAGGACGTCGTGCCTAAAGGGAGGGTGATTGTGACGACCCAGATTTCCAGGAAGGAAATTCTGTGGTGCGGTGTTGTGCGTCAGTCCCACATCGCCCAGATACGAGAGTACCCGTGTGGTATATGAGCTTAAAGATCCATTTCCTATTAACAAGACATTTTAAAGACGTGCGGCACAATAGCGAGGACGGAACTCCATGGTTAAGCGTGCTTAGCCGGGAGTAGTACCAGGATGGGTGACCCCCCTGGGAAGTTGTGCCAAAGCGGACAATATTGTTGATACGGGCGTGGCGGTTCGGTCCGTGGGGCCGGGTCGTTACATAACTTCCTTGTTATCCTTGTTTTTTCTTCCTTTTTTATGCTGAACCACTGCCCAATCCCCTTTTTCATGCTGCGGATCAGATGGCTTTCTTGGGGATAAATTAATTCTATCATGAAGACTAGATTCTTGATTTTTATGCTCAGTAAAAGGTAATCTAATTTCTAGTTCCCCCTCAAAAATTTCAGAAATAATTACCCCTTTTTTAGAATTAATGATAGCAAAATCATTATTTTCTATATTAGGACCATTCTCCAGTAAAGTAACTTTCTCCGCCTCATTTTCAATAACAATGTAATCTTCTCTACCATCTTCTGTATTTTCTATCTCAAATTCACCTATTTCTTCGATTACTGGAGCTAAATTTCTTGCTCTCTTTGTTGTTCTCTTCAATGGCATCAGTTTCTTCTGTAATATTTGTCTCACTGATAACGTTTTCTTCATTTTGGATTTCAGATTCTCTTGTTACTTGATCGAATTCCATCTCAACGCTTCTCAAAGGTATCCCCATCTTTCTCTCTTGCATTATTAACAAAAGTCTTATTTACCCAATCCTTAGTACTTAATGCTGATATTTTCCTTTTCCTCCCCATTCTCTACTTGCTTCTCTTTATCCTGATGATCAATTTCTGTGACTTTTGATGATTTTTCCTTTTCTTCTGTAACAGGTGGTTTTGTTCCTTTCGAGAACTCCTTCGCTGCATTTTGGTTATTAATCTTGCCATGTGAGAGAGGGTTTTTCTTTTTTGCTTCATATCTGTATAAGTTGGCCTTTGGTTCATTAATTTTGTTGCTGTCATTTGTAATTTGTTTGTTTGGTTGTTCTCTTTGATTGGGAACTTGCTCTTGCTGTTGTTCTTTTTTCTTTTCCTTAAAAATGCAACTTTTTTCCTCATGACCTTGTTTGAAGCAAAAATTGCAATAATGGAGGAGATCCTCAGAGTCACAAAATTGCTAAAACCCTTTAGAATCATTGTAAATGTGCTAGACCTGGTCTCGAAAGACTGGCTGTAGAATTATCCACTTTTAAGAGTTTTCCAAAAGCTCTAACAATAGAGAAGATACTAGAGGTGTTATATATAGATGTATAGGCAATTTAGGCAGACACAACCAAACATGGCAGATTGTTGATTCATTTTCCGTATCAAAGTCATAAGTCCGTTTAAAAGTTATGTACCTTCGATATACAAACAAAAAAATCAACCAACGTCGCAAGAAATCACCTTCTTGGAAACAGCGGATTATAATATGCTTAACATCAATAACTCCAATATTATACTCAACTTTAAGATCAAAAGTATTCAAAACTTTTCTAATAATATTTATTTCCGGCTTACCATGAAAAAAATTGCCAATCACTGTATAATTAAAAGGTTCCGATAGAATTCTGACTTCGGGATCTTCCGAAGTGAAATGAATAAGTGGCTCTCCTTTATAGGATTTGATATCTTTTAGATCAATTTTACTCTTTGAAACTTGGGAAACAACTACCGATGCAAAGGTCTTTTTTGGTGTAGGATCTGGGGTTATGAGCTGATCATTTTTTTTGTTTAGTAGGGGTTTATCTCTCTCCGGGGTGGTATTAGCATGACCGGACATGCTATCGTTGATAGTTAGAGTTATTCAGCCTAGACGTCTCTATCTCTCTCTCTCTAGGTTTTTTTCAAATATCTGGTAGTGGTTTTTTTTAGATATTACCATATAACCATACTTTAAAAAATAACACTAGATCTCCATCTTTAACCCCCAAAATTTTGTTAAACTTTTATCATCTTATATTATATCTTCTTCTTTTTCATTTCCATGTATTTCTATCATCACTACACTTATATTTTATATATTTTTATATCATTATCGCACACGCAACGCGTGTGCACGTTTACTAGTATTTAATATTAGACAAAACGAAATTTAACGAAACGAATAGAGCTATGATCATTATTATGTTGTTTACTAAACGAAATTTATATTTCATTTCATTTAGCAAGGAACGGAAATGAGACGAGCTATAAACGAAACGAAAACGAAATTATCGCCTTATTCATAGCCCTAGTAAAGATATAAAAAATTGAAACTTCAGACGAATATAAACTTTAGATTCTGTTTCCGAAAACTTTAAACACATCAATACTTTTATCAACATAGTGAGAATTGTTAGTGACTGAAATTGTCAATTTTGACTACGATATTGATTTTAAGACGTTTTTTAACAGTTTTTATAAGGTTTTTAATTTCGAGAGTTTTTCATAACGTTGTGCTACTAAACAACGGATTCAAGAAAAAAAATATCAAGGAAAACGATGCAAAAAACAAGTAAAGAAATGTATAGTTTCACCATATAAAATATCAAAATTTAGTTTAAATTTTGTGATAAAACTCGTATGTTTCTCTCTCAAACGAAACTAATTCCAGAAATGTATATAGTTTGAGATATGTAGGATATAAACAAATAAAAAACCCTATTGAAACTTAGTATTTGAAATTCCAGTTTCACAACCGATTGACATAACTGGCTATGGCTATGTCTAACCGGTTAATTCAACTGATTTCTAGAGCTTTTTCCATTTTGGTTTTTTGGGATTAATTCGTGTATTTCATTAGAGGTTCAAACCATATCTCATCAGCTGATAATCTACTTTGTATGTTCTAACAACAGTTAAATACATATTTTTGTACATACTCTTTCATTTAATATTATTTGTATAGAATTGAATGTGTAAAATTAGTTTATATAATTATAGACATACATATAGATTTAATTTATAGCATGCTGAATTGGCATTTGTTAGAATATAATTCGCATTTGTTATAATGCTGGTTCATTTTTAAGATACCAAAGTACACAAAACATAACAATAGTTTCCATCAATTCCTCCCTTGAGCAAAGTACATTTGTCGAGGTGAAAGTCTTAACACCGCTGGATAGAACCGGGCATAAGAAACATTTCCCGTACTTAGTCTTAACACCAAAGATTTCTATTTGTTTTCCATTTGGACTTCTCAATATATGTTATGCTGTATTATGCTAAAGAGTCTTATCTCATATCTACTTTCAAATACTTTTCATCTAATTTACGACATGCTTAAAATCTAATGATATTTCTACTTACGCAATTCTTTAATGTGATTCCTGAAGGATATATTTGTTTCTCAAGTAAAGTGAATATTGTATATGAACGACTACGTCTGAATTTTATAATTTCATAACAATTACTTTGTTGAGGGTATTGTTGTAATATACAACTAGTGGCCAACCCTAAATTTGGCATCCCTTCTCGTAGTCGTAAAAGTATCTCTTTTTAAACTGTGGCGGCGCATCTTTGGTGATAGTATATATTTGAGCACTCATACGCATACTTACTCATTTTTCTTCTGCATTTGATATAGTCTCATTGTTTCTTTTGTTCTACCCACCTATACATGAAAACGTCACATTTATAAACGGAGTCAATTTTAGTAAGAATATAAAGACCTGAATCGAACAAAGATATCAAAGATGTGGATGAAGATGAAGAGGATGTGACGGAGGAGGCGAACAAAAACTGCCATCAACGATTAAGCGATGTACCAGATTTGATACACGGTACTATTTTTACATGTCAAAATATTTCAATTATTATTAATCATTTAATTTATCACTTATCTTGAAAATTTATTTGAGAACGGGGAGGAAGACTACTAAACCTGCAATTTCTTCACCGTATGATGAGTTCATATTAACCATTGATTAATTTAAATCAAATCAATTAACCAAAAAGATATGTAACCTACTTGATTGAACACTGAAAATCAAACAAACAAGGCAAGGAATCTGCCATATTTATCCATGAACTACTGTTACTTCTATATGGTAAATAAATAAGTTAATAAAATAAAAATATAAATGTTCATAGTTTGTTATTTAATCATAATATACATCAATAGACAGGAAGTATGTAAAAAAACCATAAACCTTTGAGAAATTTCTAAAATCATCCAACAGTACAAAATGAAATGAATTTTAATAAATGAATTGATGGGAAACCAAAAGGAAGAATTTACAAATCCCTATTGCCCAATAATATTCAGCACATACAATTTCAGAATAAAGACCCACCAAAATCATCTCTCTCTCTCTTTATCCCTCCCTTGCAACTCTGAATTTTTAAGGGAAAATGTCAAAAAGATGCATATGTTAAAGTATGTTTAACGGTGATCAAGCACGTTACATACTGACGGAGGCGCGGAAGGTTAAATGGTGATTTTAATAGTGAGGGAGGCGCACGACGCTACGGTAGGGTTGCGCATGCGTCTGGTTTTTGTGCACTTCTCTGGCACAGAAGTACGGAAGGAGAGAAAGTGGGCTTTTGCCCAAATTGATATGTAAGGAAATGTAAAATAAGTGTTATTTTTTAAACTATTTTTTTTTTAAATAATTGGTGGGGAAACCCCACTTTTATTAATGGAATAGAGGTAAAAGACCATATAAAATAGTATCAAGTAGCAAAACTGTAAAGATCTCAAACAATCGAGACCAAAACGAAATAACATAAAAGGATTTACATCTAATTGAAATTTATGAAGTTAATGAACTTCATAGACTGCCAAAATAGGAGTCAATAGAATGGCGAGAAGAACTTGAGGGGCTATACTGAAAATATATGTAATAATTCCACAGATGTCCATCCACCTCTTCATTTCTTTCACCTCTTCATTTTCCTTACACAGTAGAGAGAGAGACTCCCCCTTTTACCCCATTTTCATCGCCTTCTTAGTTAGATAACCCTCTGGCTTCCGTAAAAATAACCCCTTTTAAAGCATGGGGGAAGTCATCCAAACAAGATGATGAGATGTTACCCTCCCAATTTGCAAGAATATCAGCAGCCATGTTGCCTTCTCTAGCCACATGTTTAAACAGGTAATCACCATCCTCTAATAGTATATTAATGAGATTGAATAGATCTATAATCTTCCAAGGGCATTTTTGTTTGCCCTCTACAATATTAATAAGAATCTGTGAATCACTCTCAATAATAATATGATTTTTTGGTGAAATAAGTAGGCCATAATAGAGGGCTTTGAACTCTGAATATAGAGGTGAAAAACTGACAATAGATTTAGAAAACCCCTTAATAAAAGCACCATTTTCATCCCTAATTAAACCCCCAATACCATTATTGGCATCTAATTGGTTAAAACAACCATCAATATTTAGTTTCTGGAATCCATTTGGAGGATGAAGCCACTTAATAATAATGGCCTTATCAATAGTCTTCTTTATACTGAAATTAGAGTAGGAAAAACCTTTCTCCTTATAACCAGATAGAATAATCAATTCTTCAGTTTTACGAATAATATTACTGGCCTTCATTTTGAAGTTTTCAAATTTACAAGAGCATCTGGATTTCCAAATTAGCCAAATAATAAGAGAAGGAAGCACTTGACATATTTTTTTTTCAGAGAAATGCTTTTTCTTAGTGATATTAGACCACCAACTGTTAACTCTTCCATATAAAGAATTATTCTAAATTAATATCCCCATTTTCTCTCAAAGAATTCCCAAACTTCATTAGCTACTATACCAGTACTGAATAGATGATTGAAATTTTCTTCTGAAGTTTTACAGCAAACACACATTGAAGCTATACTTATGCCAAATTTATGCAGGTTACAATCCAAGGAGACTGCTTGATTAAATAACTTTCACATGAAGCAGGAGATTTTTAGAGGTACCATTCTGTTCCATATAAAGGCACTTCTCCAGTTTACAATACCCACTTCTCTAGAAATTTCCCAAGCTGAATTTATAGTAAAATTCCCAAGATTTGTAGGTTTCCATATAGATGTCCCATTATCAGATATAATAGAATTAATATCAGTCAATTCTCTAACTTGAAGCATTCTGCACCAAGTATTAGTACCCCTTTTGATAGGAATGTCTTCTGGAAGTTTATTTCTACAATATTTAGCTTTCAAGAACTTGGCCCATAAAGAATCTTTTGTTTTAAATTTCCACCAGAGTTTCATTGCAAAAGCTCTAGATATATCCATAAAACTTTTAATATTTAATCCCCCTTCTTTCACTGGAGTACAAATTTTGCTCCATCTAACCCAATGGAACTTGTTTTTTCCATTAGTGTTACCCCAGAAGAAATTAGACAGTAATTGGTCTATTCTTTTTATCACTAGTATTGGGGGATTCATAGCAGCCAAAGTATATATAGGAATAGATTGCAAAACATGCCTAATTAATATTAGTTTCCCACCCAAATTAATCCAGTTACCCTTCCAAGTAGATAGCTTACTTCTTACTTTAAGTATAAGTTCATGAAATAGAATACACTTTTTATATCCAGAATATAATTTGCAACCAAGGTAGGAAAAAGGAGGATTCTTACTAGATATAGTAAGCACTTTGCAAATCTTAGCTTTCTGAATAGAACTCACACTTTTTGAGAAATATACAAAACTCTTGTCCAAACTGATTTCTTGACCAGAATCTTGATTATAACATTGCAGGGTGTTCTTTATTTTCCTGACATAATGGAGGTCTGCTGAACTGAAAATGAGTAAATCATCTGCAAAAGCAAGGTGAGTGATAATAGGGCTTCCAATAGGAGATTTAAAAGCTGACCATCTTTTATTAATAATCAAGTCATTTAGATTTCTACTTAGAACTTCAGAACACAATAGGAATAGACTAGAAGAAAGTGGATCCCCCTGTCTCAATCCATTTTTAGGAGTAAAAAGCTCAGTAGGGCTTCCATTTACCATAATAGAAGTCTGATTTCCAGAAATGATCCTCCATACTATATCAATTGTCTTTTCAGAGAAACCCATTTTTCTTAGAGTAGATGTAAGAAAATGCCAAGAAACATGATCATAAGCTTTTTTCATGTCTAGCTTTAAAGCTATGTTCTTGCCACTGGTCTTTTTATTGAGAGTAGATATAAATTCCTGAGCAAGAAGAATATTGTCCACAATGTCTCTAGATTTAACAAATCCACTTTGATTCTCAGAAATAATGCTAGGAAGTATAGTAGCAAATCTAGAAGCCATAATTTTTGAAATAATCTTACTGCAGAAAGTGCATAAGCTGATAGGTCTAAATTCTGCAAACTTCTTTGGTTTAATCTTCTTTGGTATTAGAGCAATCACAGTAGAGGATAAAGATTTAGGAAGTAAATTTCCCATGAAAAATAGAGTAATTGCCTTTATAATGTCTTCTCCAATAAAGTCCCAACAAGAGACAAAGAACTGACCTGTAAAACCATCTATTCCAGGAGCACTAGATTTGCTTAGATAAAAAACAGCATCCTTTATTTCTTCTTTAGAAGGGTCTTTATCTAGGAAATTATTGTCTTCTGTAGATATAAGTCTAGGGATTTTCTTCAAACTATTATAAACATAAGAGTGAGGAAGGTCTGCTGCCAATAAACTTTTGAAATAATCAAGAGCCTCTTTTTTGATAACTACTGGATCTCTAGTGTATGTACCATCTTCTTTTTCTATTTCACCAATACCACACTTTAGTCTTCTTTTCTTTACAATGCTGTGATAGAATTTAGTATTAGCATCCCCTAGTAAAGCCCATTTCAAATTTGCTTTTTGTGCCCAGAATTTTTCTTCAATGCTGAGTTTAGCTTTTAACAAGGCTTCCACTTTATTGATCTCAATTCTCTTAACAGGTGTTGGGTTAATCTCAAATTGCTGTTCTACTTTAAGGAGTTGATCTTCAGCTTTAATGATTTCTTGGAATATATTCCCAAAGGTATTGTAATTCCATTCTTTCAATCTTTTCCTTGTTGCCTTTAGATTAGTAGCAAGATTATCTAATGCATTAGAATTGGAATAAACCCATACTTCTTTAACTGTATTAGAAAAGTCTTCATGATCTACCCAGAAATTTTGAAAAATAAACCTTTTAGGATTGTTAATAGGAACCACCTGTAACTTTAATAATAAAGGACTATGGTCTGAAGTAGCTTTACTCAAATGATCAAGATAAATATTGCAAAACAAGTTTGCAAACTCTTGATTGAAAAGAATCTTATCAATTCTTTCAAAAATGGCATCTCCCCCACTGCGCTTGTTCCACCAAGTGTATTTAGAGCCACTATGGATTGATTCTGAAACACCCAAATTGTTAATACAAGAAAGGAAATCATTAGGTGAATAAATATTAATAGGCAAGCCCCCAATTTTATCTTCCTCCTTTGATACAGTATTAAAATCCCCACCAATCAACCAAGGTTTAGTAGTGAAGGAATTTTCTAAGAAGTTCCACAGAATTTTCCTTTCAGCTGTTGTGCACTTAGCATAGACCACTGTGATTTGTAGCTGGAGACCCAAATAATCAATAGAAACCTCTATATTAACAGCTTGATTCATTTGATTAATAATGGAAATTTGAATATCTTGCATATAAAAGATCCAGATCTTATTATCTTCATGAACCAGAACTTCATCAAAACCAAACTTTCTTTTATAAAACTCTACTTTCTCAGAATCTATTTTAGGTTCTATACAAACTAAAAACATAATATGATGTAATTTACAAAGCTTTTTGATACGCCTGGAAGTAGACTTATTACCCACTCCTCTGATATTCCAAAATAGTGTATTAATCATTTAAAACTTTTCTTAGCCCCTACATTAGAGGATCTCAAGATCATAGCATCTTTAGCAACACTAGTTGAAAATTTTCCCAGTTTTCTTTTGTTTTTAGGTGTTTTCCATTCTCCTTCTTCTGGAATTTTAGGAATTTCTCTAGGAGATAATCCAAGATCAATTCTCAAGTGCTTAGAAATATCAGGAGCATCAATTAAATTAGAATCCCTCATTGTCACATTATCATCAAAGTAAGGAGTGATCTTTAAAGGATTTAGAGGTGTTTCACCTGTAAATATAACCATCTCAGTGTTAAGGTTACACACTTCTTCATCTTCTATTAACACATTGTTGTTTCCATTTGCAGAGATTTCTGCAGTTGGCTTAGCAGATGTTTCTTCAGAAGTTCTTGCCTCTTCTTTATTAAAGTTTTTTGTAACCCACTCCTTTGTGCTTAATTTATTTTGGGATTTGTAATAATCGGCCTTTTTGTTATTTTCTTTGGTTTTTTCACCATTTACTTCTGTCTCTTTTGCTGCTTTTTTCCCTTTCTCAGAATTTTCTTCTTTGCTTTCTTCTTCTACTATATCTAATTTAGTGAACTTACAGGCCTCTAAAGAGTGACCTATTTTGAAACACTGTGAACAGTATTTTGGTACTTCTTCATATTTGCAATATTGCCAAAAACCTTCATTATTCCCATAGTTTATTCTAACTCTGTTTATCAGTTCTTTCCTTAGATTGATTTCTACGCAGATTCTGGCTAGACCAGGTCTGGTCAGTTTCGAAGTAGAATCATCTACTTTAAGAGGTTTTCCGAAAGTTGAAGCTATACTGAATATGCTGCTTTTGTTGTATAGATGAATAGGTAGTTTTGAAAGAGAAATCCACACAGGTGAAACTGGAGACTCTTTTTCTGGACTAAAATCATAGGACCATTTAAAGGTTCTCATAGGGCTATTGTCTATGTACCAAATTTTCCGCATCCAAATTCGTAGGAAATCTTCTTCATAATAACAACGAATTAAAATGTGTTTTGAATCAATAACTCCAATGTGATAATTGGCTTTCAAATCCATAGAACTAAACGTTTTACGAATTACATCTATATTAGGCTTACCGTGTGAGAATTTCCCTACAATGGTATATTTGAAAGGTTCTGATAGGGTTTTTAAATCATCAACTGAATAATGAATCATTGGTTCTCCTTCATAGGATTCGATTTCTTTTACTGGAACTTTAGGTGTCACGGATTGGGTTTTTTGGGTTTTTAAAATAGAAGCGAAGGATTTAGAAGCAGGTGGGTCTGGGGAGAGGGTTTGGTTGGGATCGGGTGGTTGAATATCGGTCATTTTATCGGCTTCTAGGGTTTTTCACCCTAGTAGTCTCTCTCTCTCTCTCTCTAGGGCCGGCTGGTTAAACTATATTCTCAAAAAATACCATCTAAATAAGTGTCAATATTCAAAGTATATTCGCAGAAACTATATTCCTGAATAAGTGTCAATGTTCATATGCAATCGTCTAAATTGGATACACAATCATGAAAATTACATACATAATGGTGTAAAGTGCATACACTGTGGAAAATACATACACAATAACTGCATACACAATCGACTAAAGTGAACATTTTGGAAATAATGGTCTGAAAGTAACACTTTTTATGAATATTGTTTGATAGGTGAAACTTTTTGAAATAACGTTAATCCAAAGTTCCGAGTGCTATTACGGAGTATCAGTTACAACTGAAATGTTTTCAGTTACAACTGAAAGTTTGTGACGAAGTTAATAAATAAAATGTTAAACACGAGACGTGCGATCACGGAGTTCGAATTCATCAAGTCTATATCTCCGGAGCACTCACCCAGTGTTTATTGATATTCTTTAACCCTACAATAATTGACTTTAGACTTGTAATACTCAATCACTCATCCACTAATATTTGTCTATCGTATTATTGCTCCTACCTAAGAACTATCAACCTATCAATGACATCCCATTATGATCTCTCTCGTTTTATATCTCTCGTATACAACGAGAGTTTGATATATATAATTAGAAAATCTACATTGTAAACACACAAAATATCAAATGCTAATAGCCTTTATATATAGCATTTACAAAAATCCTAAATTGATCAAATAGGAAAGATTTCCCAAATTTTCTTTCCTTATCTTCAAGATCTTCCCACCATAATCCCTTTCCTTGTCTTCAAAATTTTTGACTCGATAATTAAAAAATTATATTTCCTTCATTCTGAATAAACTTCAAATTGTAACATCTTGATCAACACGAATTTGAGTAACAAAATATCTTTTACGAATCTTCACACAATATGTCCGCCATATTCAGTTGCAACTGAGAGTGTCAACTCATATATAGTTAACCAACAACTTATACAAAACTTAGTTGCTTTGGCCACTTGTTCAGCATATATTTAGTTGTGTACCCGTTGCAATTGTAAACAAGAACAAGGTATAACAGATAAAATGAGAATAAAAAACTTGCCAACATATTGATGTCTTCATGAAGTAAATCTACACAATCTTCTGGATGATCCATAGAGGTCCTCTTAAACAAGTTCTCATTTCCTTAATTCCAGTATTCTACCTGTGATAATGTTGTAAACAATCTAACCAATATAAGGACTCACTTTCATGACTGGTGCATCATCTGCCGGTGGATCCATCCAAATGCCCTTGAAAGATTCCTCTTCTTTTGGTTCATAATAAGTTTTAGAAATATAAAATCCCCTTCCATCAATAGATTATTGTATGCACTTTTGTCCATAAAAACAAACATCTGTGAAGTAGACGTTATTCGCTTCGATTCCAGATACATAAACTCTTGCTTGTGCTGACAGTGGACTAACGAAAAAAGTAAGTCCACCAAGATTTGTCATTTTCTTAAAAAAATTAATCGTTTTGTCTAGCTTGAATACGATTGGTTTCTTAACGCAATACAAGTATATAAGACATGTCCTTCATGTCCTACCATTTTACACTGCCTCAACCAATTTACACAATAGAAGATTGGCAATCTTGTGGGGCACACAACATCACGTGAAAGGAAGGCAGTAAAAAAGATATGCAGAGAAAAAAATGAATATTATTCACAACCAACTAGGATATTTATACAGGTGTATCACTATAATTTCTCATTAATTAGTGGAACTGATTTCCCTAATCTTCTCTTTATAGAAATACAAATATTATCTTTATACTAAGTCAACAACCAAATCTCAACACTCCCCCTCAAGTTGGAGAGTGAATATCTCGAACTCCCAACTTGTTGATCATGGAGGAAAAAGAATCTTTTCCCAAAGCCTTCGTAAGAACGTCTGCCAATTGATTCGATGAAGTGACATGCTTAGTAGCAACAAAACCCTCTTGAATTTTTTCTCTTATGAAATGGCAGTCCATTTCAATATGTCTCGTTCTTTCGTGGAACACAGGATTAGCGGCAATGTGTAGAGCGGACTTATTGTCACAATAGAGTAAGGCCGGCTTTGGATGATCTACACCCAAATCTGTGAGGAGATGGCGCAGCCAAGTCAACTCGCAACATGCCCCTGTCATGGCTCGATATTCTGCCTCGGCAGAAGATAGTGAAACGGTCCTTTGCCTCTTCGACCTCCAAGAAATCAAAGAGGAACCAAAGAAAATGCAATAACCAGTAGTAGATCTCCGGGTAAGTGGACAACCGGCCCAGTCCGAATCGTTGTATGCTCGTAACCTGAGATCGCTAAATGAAGAGAAGAAAAGGCCTTTTCCAGGCGCACCTTTGAGATAACGTACAACGCGGAGTGCAGCTTCCATGTGAGGTTTACGCGGTTCATGCATAAACCTACTCAACACATGTACAGAATACATTATATCTGGCCTCGAAATGGTCAAATATATTAATCTTCCTATTAATCGTCGATAACGTGCGGGGTCCTTCAACAAATCCCCTTTATCAGATAATTTTATGCCATTCTCCATTGGATGACTAACCGGAGCTCCCCCTAATAATCCTACATCGCCGATGATATCTAACGCATACTTGCGTTGTGAAATAAAGATGCCATTGGCTGAACGCGATACTTCTATGCCTAGAAAATATTTTAGGTCTCCAAGCTCTTTTATGCGAAAACGGCCATGAAGGAAACTTTTTAGTGCTCGTATGCTAGCGGGATCATTCCCGGTAATTAATATATCGTCGACATAGATCAAAAGGGCTGTGAAAGAAGTTCCTTGTTTTCGAGTAAATAATGAATAATCTGCTTTTGACTGAGTGTATCCTGCAGACTGAATAGCAATCGAAAACTTTGCAAACCACTGGCGAGAAGCCTGTTTTAGGCCATATAAGGATTTATGTAGGCGACATACGAGATTCTCCCCCTGTCGCCTGAGACCAGGAGGAGGAGACATATAAATTTCTTCGTCGAGTTCCCCATGTAAAAAGGCATTATTTACGTCTAATTGATGAATAGACCAATGCTTAGCTGCAGCTAATGCCAAAAGACAACGGACAGAAATAATTTTAGCAGTAGGAGAGAAAGTGTCATGATAATCGATACCTTCCATTTGAGTGAAGCCTTTTGCAACTAACCGAGCTTTATACCGTTCGATAGTACCGTCTGACCGATGCTTAATTTTGTACACCCAACGACAGCCGATGGGTTTCTTTCCGGGTGGCAGAGGGGTAAGCGACCAGGTCCGATTTTCTGTTAGAGCCTGCAATTCTGAGTCCATTGCTTGTTTCCATTCTGGTATAACAGCAGCCTCTGCATAAGATTGAGGCTCGTGCCCTTGATCAACATTTGCTACGAAAAACTTATTTGAAGGCGTAAAACGATGATAAGAGATGTAATTACTCAATGGATACCTCGTGGCTGTGCTGTGACCTGGAGGCAACGAAGACGATGGTTGTGAGCTGAGAGAGGTGATCGGTTTCCATGAGTAATCACTCAATTTGGCCGGCGGAACGATTTGCCGCTGTGAGCGGCGACGATTGGGTGAGGGACCGGGCTGGTGTTCGTGTGTAGAAATGGGTTGGATTGGAATGGGAGAATTGGTTTCGGTGCTTGACTGGGTGGTGTTCTCGAAATGGGGAGGGGAGGGGAGGTCTGGTGGGGTACTTACATCTGTTACAGGGGAAGGAGGTGGGTGAGTAGGGGTTTCGGGCATGGGACCCGAATAGGAACTGGGAGGAATAATTGGGTTAGGGTTAGAATGTTGTTGGGCTTCTTGACTTGGTAAGCCCACTGGGATGCGAGGGGCAGATTGAGCCGAAAGTTTTGGAATGCTCTCTTCGTAAGGGAAACAATTTTCATAAAAAATTACGTCTCGGCTAGTAAAGATTTTATGTGTAGACAAATCATATAATTTATAAGCTTTTTGGCCTACGGGGTAACCAATGAAGATGCATCGAGTGGAGCGTGGAGCAAATTTATGTGTAATACGATTATTTTTAGCAAATGCTAGGCAACCAAAAACTCGAAGATGATTGAAAGAGGGACGTTTAGAAAAAAGACGTTCGAATGGAGTTTTTAGAGACAAAATAGGTGTAGGTAATCGATTAATAATATGTACCGCGGTTAAAACACATTCTCCCCAGAATTTTATTGGTAGGTTAGAGTGAAAACGTAGCCCTCGTGCAACCTCAAGAATATGGCGGTGTTTACGCTCTACTAATCCGTTTTGTTGGGGAGTGTCAACGCAAGATGTTTGTAGCAAGATGCCATTTTCATTGAAAAACTGTTGAAGTGAGTGAAATTCCCCCCCGTTATCACTACGAATAATTTTGACAAACGAATTAAATTGATTGGAAGCAAATGAGAAAAATTGTTTCAATAATGATTGCGTTTCATTTTTATGCTTCATCAAAAAAATCCACGTAAAACGAGAATAATCATCCACAATTGTGAGAAAATAATGAGCACCAGAAGTAGAAGGATGTCGATACGACCCCCAAATGTCACAATGAATAAGTTCAAAAAAATTCATAGATGAAGTACTACTCGTACTAAAAGGAAGACGAGTTTGCTTGGCTAAAGGACATATATTGCAAACTTTATTCATAACTACTGGAATATTCAAAAAATTCTTAGCAATGAAACCTAAACGCGCAGATGAAACGTGGCCAAGACGATGATGCCAAAGATCGGTAGAAGTTGTCGTCGCATTGCAACGAGGTTGAAGAGGTTTGGAGTTTGTTGCAAGTCCGGCCAAATAATATAAACCGTCACGTTGTCTACCCAAACCAATCGTCTTTCTCGTAGCCAGATCCTGCAAGACACACAAAGAGGGATAAAATGTTACTGAACATCTCAAATCATTCGTCATCTTGCTGACCGACATTAAATCCACTTTAAATTTCGGAACACATAAAACATTTTCCAAATTATAAGATGAATTTAAAGGTATAGAGCCCACATAATTAATTGATGCCTTTTCTCCATTAGGTAACAAAACAGGTGATAATGAATGACGCTTATCATAACACTTAAGCATTTTTTATGATGATACTATATGATCCGTTGCACCACTATCAATTATCCAACGAGAAGTTTGCATATCGAACGAACCTGGTATGGTATTAACAACATTAGCCTGGGAATTTATTTCCCCATTACCCTTTTGATTTATGATTGACATTATTTGTTGGAGCTGTATGTCAGAGAGTCCATTTAGGGCTTGATTTGCAGCCGTTGCCCCTTCACTTTCAGAAACAAGGTTCGCCGTTGTTCTTGCTACTCCACCTGTCCTCGATTTTCGATCTCTGTATTTTGGATGCCCCTGAGGAAAACCATGAAGTTGATAGCAAGTATCGATGTAGTGCCCCGGTGTATCACAATGCACGCAGTGAGGGCGCCGCCCATTCCCTCCGTTGTTCTGTCGCCGGAAACCTTGTTCACCACGGTGGGTCTGATTCCCACGGTGGTTCAACTGATACACCGATTGGTCCGCACGATGGACCTGATCTGAACGATCACCACGGTGGGTCTGATCCCCACCTCGATTTTGTCGACCGTTGCGGACCGCCATGGCGGCGGATATCTCCGAAGCTTGAGGAGCACTATGGGTAAGTGCTCTTTGTCTTTCTTCTTGGGCTATGGAATAATATGCTTGGTGTACCGATGGAAGAGGATTCATTAGTAGCACTTGACCTCGTACTGCCGCGTACGAGTCGTTAAGACCCATCAGAAATTGCATTAGCTTTTGCCGATCTAGTTGTGCCCCGCATTGGCACGATTCAGCATATGACGCGAGCTCATCCCAAAGCCCTTTGAGTTTCGTGTAATAAGCAGCGACGGACAGTTGGTCCTGCCTAAGGTATGCTATATCTCGTTGGATTTCATAAATCTGAGGGGCATTGTTTTGGGAGAAACGCTCGCGTAGATCCTCCCACACTTCGCGGGCCGTAACGTAATAGACTACGCTGTCCGCAATATCTGAAGCAAGTGAGTTCACGAGCCAAGAATGGACTAAATCGTTGCAACGTGACCACAACGCATATTCGTCGGGATCGTCGATGGAAGAAGGCACTTTGATTGTGCCGTTGACGAAGCCAAGCTTGTTCTTGGCGTTGAGCGATTTGGACATTGATCTATGCCACGATGCATAGTTGTCACCAACAAGTGGTTTGGATACGAGGACCAGACCCGGATTATCGGAATGATGAAGGTAGAAAGGGTTGGTCACATCATTGCGGTTTGAGTCAGCCAAAATAAGGTTTTCTGGGATTGTGTCTACCATGTTTAGAAATATGGAACAAAGGAAACAAAGAAGTTGGAGGAAGTTTTAAACAAAAGAATATGGTGCAGCACAAAGGGTAGAACTGTGTGGCACGGAGAAAAGAATTCGTAAAAAGGTCAGGGTATCGTACACTGCTCTGGTACCATGAAAGGAAGGCAGTAAAAAAAATATGCAGAGAAAAGAATGAATATTATTCACAACCAACTAGGATATTTATACAGGTGTATCACTATAATTTCTCCTTAATTAGTGGAACTGATTTCCCTAATCTTCTCTTTATAGAAATACAAATATTATCTTTATACTAAGTCAACAACCAAATCTCAACATCACGAGTCCACTCGCAAGTTTTGGTATCATATGCAAATATATAGATAATGGTTAGGACTTGGACAATTTAAAAGCCCATTGCTATATATGAGATTTTCCAAAATACAGTTGAAGACACGACACTGGCCGATCTACACTAGTTGTCCACTTCTTTGTCTTAATGTGAGCATTTATATTTAAAAAATGGGAATTCACGGTGAATAATGTACGGTGATCATGCAAAGGTGAGGAAGAAAATACAAATGCTAATAGCACGTGTAACATTAGGACAAAGGAGTGGCAACTAGTGTAGATCGGCCTTGTAAGGGTCGTGTCTTCAATGATATTTTGGAAGATCACATATATAGCAATGGGTTTTATATTGTCAAAGTTCTAACCGTTATTTATATATTTGTTATGATACGAAAACTTGCGAGTAGACTCTTGATATTGTGCGTCTCCCAAGATTACCGATCCTCCGTTCTGTAAATTATTTGAGGCATTGTAAAATGGTAGGACATAAAGGACACATATATCTTATGTACGCGTGTTGCGTTAAGAAAACAGTCGTATTCAAGCTAGACAAAAGGAATAAAATGTGGAATAAATTGACAAATCACAGTGGTCTTACTTTTTTCGTTAGTCTGTTGTCAGCACAAGTAAAAGTTTATGTATATGGAATCGGAGCTAATAACATATACTTCACTGATGTTCGTTTTTTATGGACAAAACTGCATATGGTAACTCTATTGATGAAAGAATAACATTTTATCAAAATTTATTGTGTACCAAAAGAAGAGAAACCTTTCAGGATCATTTGGATGGATCCACCGGCTGATAATACATCACTTATGTAAATGAGTCCCTTATATGGGTTAGTTTGATTACACCATTATCACATGTAGAAGACTGCAATTAAGGAACTAAAACTTATTTGAAAGGATTAGTATCGATCATCCAGAAGATCGATGGTGCAGAGATTTACTTTCATGAAGTATATTGGCAAGTTTTTATTCTAATTTTATATGTTATACTTGTTTACAATTGCAATGGGTACGCAACTAAGTACTCCTGGTGTACAAGTACCAAAAGCGACTTCATATTTATTTATTTTTTTAATTTTTGGGTACAGACTTCGTATGGGTTTTAGCACATTGAAGTATACCTTATATAAACCTTCAACTTTGGATTCTCCCCATTTTATTAGTTTCGATGACAAGTATTGGAGAGGTTTTATCTCCAGAAATAGTTTCCCGTTATTTATACAAGTCGTTTTTATGAATTACAACAACCGCATGCACGATTTGATTCTGAATTTCTTTCTCCTTTGTATTTATTTTTTGTTTGTATTAGCAAAATTCTGCATTCGAAAATTGGAACATGTGTTCAGGACTATCCATAGACTAGGCAAACGACCAGATCTTGACACCAATGTTTTTATTTTATTTTGGGATAAAGGGTGGGGAGTAAATTTTTTAGGGTAGTTTTGCACATATATGGGCATTTTTGAATAAAGTGAGCAAAGATAAATATACATTTAGGTCTTGTTTGGCTGGACATTTATATGAGTATCCTTTTTCTGTAAGTTTACTTATAAATAAACTTAGACATTTGATTCACAAAATACAAGTATGATTTTTGTTATTTAAAAGTTAAAATCAACAAAAAGTGTATTTAAAAGTATGATTGAGGTTTTACTTATTAGCAAAGAGAAAACATATGCTACCGATTTTCATCTGGCCCACTTATTTTTTGATCATTTTAAAAAAAAAATGTTTATTTTATTAATTATTTACAATTTATTTTCAAGCATTAGGCCATTACAACTAGCCACATTTATGACCGATAATGAAACGAAACGAGACGAAAAAGGTTCTGTTCATTTTCATTTCGTTTGGCATTTCGACTTGCTCGGTTTCATGACAAACTAAATAAATGATGTTCGTTTTTATCTAGTGAAAAAATATAAAGTTTTGTTGTGTTCGTCTCATCGCGTCTCGTGAACCAAAAAATTGATGTACATTGCAAATCATTTTCGTATCGTTAGATCACAAATAAGAGTTGCTTCTTAAAAAAACACAATAAGAAGAAGTAATTAATTAATTGTTTGACTAATATAAATATACAAAATGTCTATAGAGTTGAATAATACACTTAAAAAAATATGATTTGCAAAGACGTACATATTTGTATTATGAGTTTTATTGATTATAAACACAATTTCTTACAATTCATTATATAAATCTTAGAGGGGGTGAATAAGTTTTTAGGCGTTTTTCCCGGAATTAAAATTCTAAGCGCAACTAAAAACTCAACTAGCTCAATATATATTTGCGACAATAAATATGCGATGATAATGCACGAATAAATTGAAACATGCGCACAATCACAGATAATATAAGTTGCGGAAAGTAAATAGTAAGGAAAGAGATTGACACCACGATATATAGAGGTTCGGCAAACCCGCCTACGTCTTCTCCTCGGTATTCACGCTACCGAGTATTTCACTATAATTTTTTTCCCAATATTACAAATCCTACCGAGTTAATCAACCGATTTGCTCACCATCTAACCGATGATACAATCTTGATACAAGTGCAAGAGTACACAAAAGACGAGTCAACGACTCCCCATAAATCTATAAGTATCCAACTGTTTAACCCAGAACTTTTAACCAACACTTTGGCTTAAAAGCTTCTATCCAAACACTCACTCACAAATGAGCTTATAATTTGCTCTTTACAATTTTGTTACAACAATATAACTGCACTCACTATTTTATTGCTTATAAATAAGCTAATTGGTGAGTTTTTGATATTGTTTGAGCTTGATCACTTTTCTCCTTATTTTTCTCTTTTTGAGCTTTTTTGTTCAACAATGGAGTTTTTTGTGTTTTTGATAGAGAGATATTAAGGGATGGTAATTGGTGTATTTTGGAGAGGGATTGGAGTGTATTTGAAGAGCCAAAATGTCCATTGGTCCATAGATGACCGTTTGGAGTTGTTGGGTGTATTATCCAATGGATAATGGCTTGTTTTCAAAAAGGCAAAAAGTAACTTTTTTGAATCGGACTGAATCTCGATCGATCAAGATTTCTGGAGAAAAATTGTACTGCTATAATTTTGATCGATCAGACTGAATCTCGATCGATCTAGATTCACTAGAAATTTTTGGACCATTTTCGATCAATCGGACTATATCTCGATCGATCGAGATTTCTGGACTGATTTTCCTACTTTTTGAAACACTCGTAATTTGCTCGTTCGGACTCCGAATCGACTTCCGTTTGAACCGTTGGCTTCATTATTGAGTGCTCTATCATCTTAAGTCCTGAAATATACATTTTATCTTTTTGGAAAAGATCAAACATTATATCATCGAATTATAAAATCATTAAATCATAATCACACTTATAATCAAAATCAATTATTGAACCCATGGTTCAACATAATTTATACACACATTTCTATAAATTATTAATACAATTATCAATATATATAACAATATATGTATATTGATATATATATGTATATATATATATATATATATCAGAAAATCTTCACAAAAATCTAGTTATAACGCGAACATTATATAAAAAAAACCGACACATTTACGATATAGATTAAAACCTTAATGTAATTAATGCTTATGTGGATAAAAAATGCATATTATATAGTCTTGATTAAAACACTATTATAATATTATCTAATCAAAACTTTTATAATCATAGGATATATAATCTTTATTTATATTAATTTCTATTAGGGAATACAACTGCACTCCAAATCATTTTCAAAATAATATTTGACAGCATATTATTAAATAATTAAATATATCCTGGCGTTAAGATTACATATATCTACCGAATAAATAAATTACTGACAATTATATTAATTAACATATTATTTACCCGACCTTACCACTTAACTTATTTGTTGTGTCGGATTCAAAATTCACTTGCAATACTTGACACGACACAAACAAAACTTATAACATTCTCAAAGGGATCATTAATTTATATTCAAGAGATGTGAATTCCGTCGATTATAAACACACCATATAAATAATGTTACTTTCCGACATACGACTTTATTGACTACAACAAGTCTCACCATCTGCAAGTCAAAGAGTATACATTATAAATATGTATATCGGAAATAATCTAAGGGATTAAGAGTATAAGTTGTTAGGAATATACTAAAATACATGCTTGTTTTTTGATTATATTTGATAATGTTTTCAATTGATTGATTGAATGAAAATATTATGAGCAGTTGTTATTGAATATTATTGATTGAATGACTAAATAAGTGTCAATTATTGTATTTAGTAGATGGACTGATTTGTACAGTATAGCTCACACACAGAAAATTAGACTATCAGTTCTAATGTTATATAAGTTATATGTTTACAATTTTAGATAGAAATGGACACACCGGTAGAGTTGTACTACGTGGTTTTAGTAGGTCTGTCTTTATTATAAAGAACGGTATATTTTCAACTTCATTTACCAGTACACTTGGTGTCTATTAAACATGACTATTACGAGTTAATTATTTGGTGACTGACTAGACAAAATGATTTATATCTCGTGGTCATGGTTATTTTTTATCCTCTTAATTCCTATATTACCATTTAGACATGTATGGATGTGTTTGTCATTTTGATTCATATATGATGAGATTCGTTACGAGTCAATAAAGTTAATGAGTTTGATGACAATATTATTCGTAGCAGTGTTTATTAGTAATAAAAGAAATTCACGTCCCGTAAGGGATTGATGATACTTCCTTAAGAAAACTTATAAGTTTTGTGCGTGTAAACCTTTCAGGTGGATTTAGAATCCGACACGACAAATCAGTTAACCGGACAGGCTTAACAATAATACGTTTATTAAATAAGAAATCAATCAATGATTTATATTAATAAACGAGTATCTTAACGTGGGAAGATAATAGACATATTTGATAATTGGAACGAATTAAATATTTGGAAGGATCTTGATAGAGAGATCAATCATAATATTTAATGGGATAAAGTATGGTTAATAAAGATATGTGTAAATCTCGGGTGATTGAGATTTTATAACACTGGATCTTTATTTTAACTCTATATTTATAAGTCATCAAGTATCTAACTTAGCCTATATATAACCCACTATATTGGCAAAAGAAGACACGAAATATAATTCATACGAATTAGAGTTTCGGTTTTTGCCTGAGTGAGGCCACACTCTTTTTCGGAGCAAGCTGTTAGGTCAGGCATAAGTTAGAAGAGTTGAGGCGATCTGTTCCATCTCACAGCCGCCATCTGTTCCCTTATATTATTCGGTATGATCTAAACATATACGGTAAAACATGATTAAACTTTGATAATATACGTACATACTAAACCTAAGATTTTGGGCACGTTTTTTCCGCTGTTCTGCCTGTTTTTTTTATCATAAGTAATCATAATAAATTTTTTAGGTATGATTATTTTATTCTTTACGTGTAATACGAGTAATAATATTCATACAATTCGTGCACAACGCATGCACTAAATGTGATATAAATTTTATATTTTCTTGTTAGAAAAATACCGATACACGCCATAGTTATTCTCATGTGATGTGCATGAGTTGTTCACAAGTCGTGTGTTTATTACTCGGTATAATGCCCCCACAACACTACACATTCCCACACCCACATAGACTGTCTATCTCTCTCAATCACCACAACATTTTTTGTGCACACTACCCTGTTAAGAATGTTAATGAATTTATTGAGGCCTATGTCGACCTTTTTGAGCAATTTAATAGAAGTGCATGTTCTTTGTCCGGATAAAGTTGTTTGCATATAACAGGGTATAGTTTATAACTATTTAATATTAGTTATATAGTATAATTAGTACTATCATTTATATAATACCAAATGCAATTTATATAAACAAACAAGTTATAAGATGGATCACACGGTAGTAATAATCCTATAGTACGTACCTCTTATACCGCAAACAAACATGACATTAGGATAGTAAATAATAGTTGTTAAACAAGTTTTATATCAAGTCGGTCATGTTTTTAATGCCAGTTTGCTCTCAACCATGACAAGCATGCACTAACATATGAGTATAAATCTTCTGACTTCTATTCTCTATCCCTTCCGTGCTTCATTACTTATTTTATCCAAAAAAAAATTTAAAAAAACTTGAAAAAAAATTGTACAATTACTATAATACATGTATCAATACATTCCTATAATTAATTTTTAAAAAAAATGCACACGCAATTTTTTTTGGAATAAATGTATAAATTAGTGTAAATTAAACATTAAATCTTAAAAAAATTATCTAAAATAATATTATGCCCAAATGTTTTAAAATTTGAATATAATATAATATAAAAGCTTATAAATTTGCTGAACAAGTTGTGAAATTTTAAAATTTGGTTGAAAATAAGTAGGGGGGACAGAATGAGGTAGAAAATAGGGGGTAGAAGATTTGGACTCCTAAGATCATCCGCATCTGCTTTCTCAAAACATACTTTTTCCTAAAATTTGATGATTATGGTATAAAAAGTGACATGTATCAGAAAACCTATAAATTACCTAAATTTAAGGAAACACAAAATTCACCTCATATATGAGGAATGCATATGATTCCCTAGATTAATACTATCTCCGTCCTTAAACAAATGTCACATACGAAAATACATACAATTTTGACCGATAATTTTTTTCATATTTAGATTGGCGGAAAAAATTATTTCAAAAGTTAATCACATAGTTTATGGTTATAACTATATGATGAAAATTTCAATTTTTTTATTTCGGTAATTTTGGTATGAAAATTTTGATGGTCAAAATTGCATGTATTTTCGTATGAGATATTTGTTTAGGGACGGATGAAGTATAATAGTAATAAACTATCCTGGGATCCACATTTTTGTGATCGTTATATTGTTATGATTATTAAAATATAATAAAAAATTAAAAAAAATTAATAGAGTTATTATAAGAAAATGAATAAGGAACTGGAATTTTGTTTAAATGTAAACGGTTCATTAAAAGGTATAAAATGAGTCAGGTTTGAGGAAATGGTTGAGATAGCTGGTGCGGATGCTCACATATGTATCTTTTTGACATTTACCCTTAAAAATTCAGAGAGAGAGAGAGATGACTTTGGTGGATCGTTCTTCTAAAATCGAATGTGGTGAATATTAATGGGCAATAGGGATTTTGTCATCTTAAACGGGATTTGTCATCTTAAATCTATTCTTAGGGGCAATGAGACTAATGTTCTAATTACCTACGCGGGGCAATGAGACTAATGTTCTAATTACCTACGCCACCCCAGCGGGATATTTTGCAGGACTGACCCCGGTACATCTAGCGTTACTGCTATTTCACTAATTATCAAAATGGTTAAAATGGTAAACATAGAAAGAATATAATTCTTCAGCACTGCCATTGATGCACATCAATGCAAAGTTATCTACCTGCAGGAACTAGGAAAAATGAAATGGCAGCAATAGGGGAATGCTCAATATTTTCAGAAACGACTGTTTCTACTAATTTCCATGTAAATATTCAAGTCACGTAACAGTAGTACTGTATCTTCAGATAAATAACAACATTCCGAGGAGGATTCCACCACTTGTAGAATCACCGTTTCCCTATTGGCTATGCTCAGCTGTCGAATTCCTACCTATACATCCTGGAACTTCGAACCTCAATAATAATCAACTGCGTTAAAAACTAGAAAGCCTGAACATAACCGCAAAAATAGAATGGAGATGAAAAACACAACCAACCATACACAATAAGTCAATAATACAAGGTGATATGAAGACACCCCCTTTCAAAACATTATTAATGTGCATATGCAGCATATATGAGATAACCTTTAGTTTAGCCAAGGACAATCAACTTGCATAGTCTAAAATGATAGAAATATGGCCAAATAAAATTACAGTCTAGTGAAAAGAGAAGCACAAACATTTATGCAATAAAATCACAACGAAATAAGCAAATATCATTGTGTGGTTTCAATGAAGTTCCAACAATGCTGACATGGCGCTTATGATTTTTAGAGGAGCGTGGTTTCGGCAATCATGGAGGTGACTGTGTACGGGTCCATGTTGGAAGCAGGCCTCCTGTCCTCAAAGTAACCTTTGCCTTCTTTCTCTGTGTCCCGACCAACACGGATCGACGCACCTCGGTTTGCAACCCCCTATTATGAATAATTATGTAAGAAAAATAATTACAAAAATTTGTGCTAAATGAGTTAAATGCTGGACTATTAGCTGGAACGCAATTTATTTACATGGATCTAACTTTCTTTCACACACGTGGCAATTGGAACTTGGATGCAGGAAAAGTAAACACGCATGACAACTTACATTTAACACGATATGTTCATCTAAGGCCTTGTTTGGTTTGCGCAAATAACATCAGTGTTTTTCTATTAGTTGGACTAAAATTATTTTACCAGATTAAAAGCTAAGCTCTAATTTTCTTTTGTGTCTGAATAGATTTAGAAGCTATAAAAACGAGATGAACCGAGCTTTTTTTACAAATTACAAAACCTCAAAATTCTAGCTAATATGTTTAGACGCTATAACTGAACAAGATTTTACCCCTAAGCCCGTTTAAGGAGAAAAAGAAGTCAAAAATTGTAAATGCAAAACACGGTGACAAAGTTGCAATTAATCAGCACTCAAAAAACTTATCTCCAGAGACAAGGTACACAAAAAGCCTGAGCAATAAAACAATAGAACATCTTCTCAAATATTGAAAATAATAATAAAGGCAGTGTAAACTAGTAATACTAAATTAGTTACCCATTTGAAGGTGTTGATATCAGCAGTCTCATGTTTGCCAGTGAGACGACGCTCATTGCCTTCACCATAAGCAGCAATGTGTTCTTTGTGTTTTAGACCAAGCTTCTCAATAGCCTTTTTAATCACTTCATATCCTCCATCTTCCCTCATTGTCTTGGTGCTGATAATAATAATAAATGCAGTCATAAGTGATACGAAAATATCTACTACTACTGTAATTTAGTAGTGGTATATTTGTTTAATTACATACCTGTAGTTGCAGTGTGCTCCAGCTCCATTCCAATCTCCCTGGCACAAGAAAATTAACCCAGTTAATACCCTAAATTAAGAATGATATTGGTAATATAAAGTCGTAAGCAAATATGATCCATCTCCCAATATATACTGGAACTGGACATACAAATATTTGTAGCGAGTGATACGGCATAAATATGACAGATAATAAATAAACAAACCTCAATAGGTTTGGGATCAAAAGAGACCACGACTTCAGCAATCTCGGTTATCCTCTGTTTACAAAAAAAAATAGCCGCAGATAACAACTCATCAATATAATAATTTAATAATCAGTATGCTAATAAACATATATAACAACAAAAACAGTAACCATTCATACATACCTCCAAAATAAAGCGAGCAGCCCACAACTCGTCACCAGCTGAGATTCCAACAGCAGGTCCTACTTGGAACTCCCACTGCAAATAATTAATAAAAGGCCCAAACTTTATTTTCCGAACTTACAAAGCTATTGAGTAAATCTTACTTAGTTTTTTCCTGGGGAAGTAAATGTAAATATAAGAGTACTGGAATTACCTGGCCAGGCATCACTTCACCGTTAATGCCACTGATGTTAATACCAGCATAGAGACATGCCTTGTAATGTGCATCTACAATATCACGTCCAAACGCTTTGTCAGCACCAATACCACAGTAGTATGGTCCCTGCAATGCATTTAAAAAACAAATATTAAAGACCCAGGTTTACCTGCAAAAATCAATCCTTATAAAAATCAAATTGCAGAATAGGCCTAACAAATTTACTCGAAAGGACTGGACCTGAATTTTGAAAATGAAAGGAAGAGGAAAAGAAAACCAAAATTATCAACATGCGTCCAATTTGTCAAAATTAGATAGCAGGTTCCAGTAATTAAATACATGAACTTTATATATAACGTAGAAAGAAATAATGAGACAAATTGAGTCTAGTGCGTGAACGTAAAGAAGCACGATTTGTGAATCTTGTGTGAAAAGAAATTACACGTGATATGACTCAATAGGTCAGCGGCTTAACAAATAAAGGGAAAATAAAAATAACAAAATTTATGTCACTGTTCCTTTCTTGAAGCTTGCAAATGCAGAGAGTTGATAAGCTGATTATTTAAGCCAACAATTCAAAATTTTATATGCCAAGGATCTCATTACCTGAGGTCCAGGGTAACCACCCTTTGGCCAGCCCATGGGCCACTTAACATCCTTTTGCAACAAGGTGTACTCTTGTTCAATCCCATACCTAAAGGGCAACAAATAAAGCGAGTAAAGAGAAGGCTTAAATTTTAGAGAAAGGAAATCAGATAAAACTATGTGAATGTTGAGATATGTCTTATACCAGGGAACTTCGGCAGCAACTTTGGGTTGGCTGAAAACCTTAGCCGCGTTGTACCTCTTGTTTGTGGGAATTGGCTCACCTGCAGGCGTGTAAGCGTCGCATATCACCTGGAAAGATAGAAAGAGATTAGCTTTTTAAGAATTCAAAAACAGACTTTTAATCGAAAAATGCAAACTTTTCTCACCAAAATGTTATTTCCCCTCCTGAATGGATCCTTGAAAATTGCTTGGGGGCTGTTCCAAAACAAAACCAAGGTAAAGTTGGCAATAATCAGGGAAAATGTAAAGAAAGTAATAATCAGTGTAGAAGAGAAAGGTTGTGTACTTAAAAGAAAAAGGATCCATATTAAGATACTTTTGTAATTAATTGGACTATATGTTGATATGATTTAAAAAGAAAATTAATCCACAAACATAACAAGAACATCTTACAAAATGTCATTTAAAAGTTAAAATATGTCGCTACCGGTTGGATAACATGGACCACAATGTTTAGCAACCACAAAACTCTCCCTTTTCTGGAAAATTAACTTAAACTTCACTTTCAATGATAGCTGAAAAATAAAAGTTTCTTAGGACTCAAAAGCTTATACTTTTCTTAAAACTAGCAAAAACTACTCTTTAAAAACCAGTTCACCGATAAGTCTTTTTTATCTTTTATTATTGTATGAATCAGAAGATTTTTTTTTTCAAATCATTACAAAATGAAATCTTAGCATTTCAGCAATGCTTCTATTTTAATTCAACATATTAAATATACACAATTTCCACACTGAAGGTATATTTGAGACAAAATTAGAAAACGGAAAACTCACTATATGATCACTTCACTATCATCTCCTGGAGCTTGACCAGTGCTAGATCCATCAAAGTTCCATTTCGGAAGCTCCTTGGGATCACTAACTGGCCCAGAAAGAGTCTATATAACACCAATAAAACAACATAAATGAAAACAATGTTAATTTAATTGCCACACACAAGATTACAACTTTAGAAGACACTAATTTTATTACCCTTGCTTTGCTTCTTATATCCATGCCTGAACCACCAATCCTGGAAAAAAAAAAAACATTATTAACTAGCGCATCAATTTTTTAACTACCATAAAGTGAGGATCAAAAAAATTTGTTCAGGTGGGTAAGTCAAAAAATTGACAGTTTAAGAACAAATAAAAATCACAGTAAATTTCCTTATCGTAAAAATAATAATTAAATAAAAGAAAATTTATAAAACAGAGCATTATATAATCATCAAGACCCCATATTAGACTAGGCTGGGCTGGATTGCCAAGATCATCAATTCTATTTATTTATAACTTGAAACCAAAAAAAATGAAAAAAAGTAAACATTTGATTTTTTTCTGAATCATCTCTTTAAAATGTCATTAAAAACAAAATCTTTTTAGGTAATTATTAACAAATGATATCATTGACTTTTAAAAAAAAACACTAGTATTTTTCTAAAATTTATTAGTTAGCCTAACTAGACAAAAAAGTATAGTTAGATTCCCCTCATGAAGAAAAAGAGTTTTGATCTTCAAAAGTTAGAAAATATTATATGTACTACGTGTGTCCGTGTGCTTGTTTGTACTATATAAAGTTAGAAAATTTATTAGTTACCCTAACATAATCTATTTATCACCGTGTGCTCTATTCAAAATCTTCAAATCTAACCACTATGCCAAAAATTTAGTTCAATCATGAATTCTTGATATATATTCTCATGCAAAACAAGATTTAAACAAGACCCAAACACCCTAAAAAGTAAAAACATAGATAAGTAGCATATAAAAACAAAGACCGGTTCATCAGATCAATCCAAGTATATTAACAGGAAAATAAAAAGATCAATAAAAAAGAGAAACAGAGCAAGAAATAAAGTTATGATGAATATAAGTATTAAAAGTTAAAAACAAACCATATGTATTCAGCAATGATCTTATCATTAGAATCTTCAAATTTAACCACTATGTCAAAAATTTAGCTCAATCATTAATTCTTGATATATATTCTCATATGCATAACAAGATTTAAACATGACCCATCACCTAAAAAGTAAAAACATACCATATAAAAATAAAAAGATCAGTAAAACAGAGAAACATATCAAGAAATAAATTTTAATGAATATAAATATTAAAAAAACACACCATATGTATTCAGCAATGATCTTATCAGTACAATAATCAAATTTAACCACTATATCAAAAAATGTGTTCAATAATTAATTCTTGATATATAAACAAGATTTAAACATGACCCAACACCTAAAAAGTAGAAATTAACATATAAAAAAAGAAAAATAGAGCTAGAAAAAAGATAAGATGAATAAAAGTAATTAATAAAAAACTATATGTATTCAGCAATGATCTTATCAGTACAATAATCAAATTTAACCACTACATCAAAAAATGTGTTCAATAATTAATTATTGATATATAAACAAGATTTAAAAACATGACCCAACACCTAAAAAGTAGAAATTAACATATAAAAAAAAAAGAAAAAAAGAGCTAGAAAAAAGATAAGAAGAATAAAAGTAAATAAATATTAAAAAAGCAAACCATATGTATTCAGCAATGATCTTGTTAGTGGTATCTGAGAGATCAAGATTAATGAGATCTGTAAGGTTAGACATTTTTATTTTTATTTTTATTTTTATTTTTTGATCAAAGTTTTCTTGTTTCTTATTGACTTTATTATTTTTTTTATTTTTCTCTCTCTTTATCTATCTATCAAATTGATAATTATTTTTAAGTGAAAAGTTGTGTTTTTATAGGCGGAACATGTGTTGGGACTTTAACTTTGATTTGTTTTTAGCCTCACTATTTTACACTCATGATTCACGTTAGTTTGGATATTTCTTATGTGATTTTCTTGGTTTAATTAATTAAATAAAATTAGTTTAGATATTTCCTATGTGATTTTCTTGGTTTAAAATAATTAAATAAATTTAGTTTGGATATTTCCTATGTGATTTCCTTGGTTTAAAATAAAAAAGGCAATATTTGTGGACAAAATCTATTTTGATTTTTTCATGGATGCACTACAAAATAATGTTTGATTTATTGAAAGTCAAAAACTGTCACAACCCTGTCGCTAATTTAAAAAGCTGTCACAAATCTGTCGCAAATTGACTAAACTGTCACAAAACCGTCACAAAAACCGTTGCTAATAAGCTCGTAACAAAAAATAGCGTCACTAATCCCGTCGTTATTTGGTTATTTTTTTTTAGTGGTGATGGATTGGGTGCTTTTTCGGGGGGAAAAAAAGTTAAACGAAAATATCTGTCTTTGATTATAATGTAGATATTGACCGTGTTGAACTTTTAATTTTGATTTTCACTTATAAATATTTAAAAAAATTGAATATGTTGTGTGGTTTACACCAAAGAAGGTCAACTTATTTGTATTTTCGAGCCATAAAAGTATGTTTAATATTAAAGAGGTTTATATTTATGTGAATAAGTATACTTTTCAACAATAATACGCTTCTAAAACTATTTTCTAACACCTCCGGTATAGTTTTATTATAACTTTTTTTTAAAATAAACTTAGAGATACTTATAAATGCATTAATATGGTTTTTTCTAGATTGTAATTATCAAATGCGACCAAATGAGTTTATTACATTTATTGATATGATTTTTCACACTTTTTAAACTTTAGACGACTTTGTACCTAGTAAGGACTAGTTATGCCATATCAGGAAAAAAAAAAATTACTGTTCTAGCTAAAAGACTATGGCCTTTGGTTGGTGGAATCAGTTGAGATTGTATTTCAAATGGAGACGTTATTAAAAATATCATCTTTGAATGGCTAAATATGGTCGGGATTATTAAGTAAACGGAATTACAAATGATCCCGAAATGGAGTGTTTATAATACCGTATAGGTATGGTATTAGAAGTCCTGTTACTACATATAAAGGGTTATTCGTAATCTCGCTTAAAATAATAGTTTCTACAAATACCGTAACCAAACCAAGCGTACAAATATAAATAACTAGTTATCTTTGTATTAAATAGATCCTAACTACTTATAATGTGGATACAATTGGTCAATTGGAGATAAGGGTAGAGTCCTGTGAGGAATAGTTATCACTAAATAATTTATTCCCTACACACAAGGGCTAAAATAAAAATGTATGTAAATTTGTCAAAATAAATTATAAACGGTCTTATAATTCCTTTTTGTGACCATTGATTGAGTCAACTCTTTTTATTATGAGGTTGTAGAATAAAAATGTCTTTTGATATTGACAATTATTTTTTTTTTAAATTCTATAACTGAAATTAGATAGGATTTAAAGTTCAGTAAAATAGTATCTATTAAATGCAGTATATTCAAATATTCCTAATATTATAATTTTCAAGTTATGTATCAATTAAATACAGTATATTCAGAATATTCCTATTATTAGAATTTTCAAGATACTGAATCTCCCATTAATTGATACACTTAAAAAAAATTCCTAACACAACTTCATAAAATTCCTTAAAGATGAACAATGGTCAAATGAAAACATCAACATCATTCACCTAACACAAGGTTGATATATATGTAGTTAGCTAAAAGGTCAAGATCTTTAACAAACCCATTTAAATCGAAACCTAACTGTCAAAACTGGATAAATAAATTGTTGGGTAATAAGTTAATAATAGTATATAACTAATAGGAGTAATAACGAAATAAATAGGAGTTATCGAATAAAAGTAACAAGACTTTCTAAGTCTCCCCTCAAATGCAGACTAAATACCATACTAAATACCAACTTATCTCAAGGGAAACACCCTCATATTGATTTAAAATCTCAAGGATACCTCCTCATTTTGATTAAAGGCGCACAAATAGCACATTTAAACTGTGTAAACCTCAAGGTGACAACCTCATATTGGTTAATCAACAGAATAAAGTAGAAAAATACACTAATTCATAGATGATAAAAAATCTCAAGGTGACACCCTCGTGTTGACCTTTTTTAAACATAATGAATCAGCAGAAATTAAAGTCCACAAAGCTTAGTATCTCAAGGGAACAACCTCGTATTGAGACTAGAAAGTATGTTGATCCTGAAAAATCTGTTCATTATAACATAACTAGAACCGCAAGTGGACACCCTCTTCTTGGTTGTAGAAAGGTCCAATGAGACAGAGAGAAATCTAGCAAGAATAGAGAAAGGACTCGTCAAACCATCCACTCTATCAGGCTAGATCAACCATATATATCATTTATGCCTAAAGTTACAAACCCCCGTTCTATTCATCGTAAATTCCCCAAAAAATTTTGGTGGAAGTTCTGTGAACTGAAATAAAGTATTATTTCCACCTTGTAGACCATATTTTGCTCCCTCCATATATGAGTGATTTTTCCCCTAGCCAATTTAATAAGAAGTTGTTATCTCTATTGTTAACTAAAAATATTAGCTAAAAATGCAATTTTGTCTTCCCATTAGTTGTGTTAAAGCGTGTGTTAACTTTATAGACGTTAAAAACATTGTTAAAGATAACGATCTTTTTAATTGTTATTACTTGATGACATGGCAAAAAAGTATATCCACACCCACAATTAACTGTTATTTCTCACGTATATCTTTTATATCTCTACCATACTGCTATTTATTTTCTCCCACTATTTATTTTCTCTCAGCATCTATCCATAGTACTATATTTTGAATAATTAATTTTTAGTTAAAATAGATAGCATTGTTAAAGTTAAAACTAATGTGGGTGTTTAACTTAATATACATATTTGTTGAAACATAGGTTCAATAATTGATTTTGATTATACGTTTGATTATGTATTAATGATTTTACGATTTCTATATTCGATGATATAATGGTTTGTCTTTTCCAAAAAGAGAAAATGTAATTTTCAGAACACCAGAATGATAGAGTAATCAAATACGAAGCCAACGGTCCAAGCGGATCCATAATCGGAGCTAAAACGAAGAAGTTACGAGCTTTCGAATTATAACGAGAAAACCGAGAATTTGCCAGAAAAAAACGACCGTTCGTTTTGGACAAAACGACCGATTGTTTTTGGTCCAAAATGTTCCAGTGAGGTCGTCTGAAAAACGACCGATCGAAATGGAAAAACGACCGATCGTTTTTGGTCCAAAATCTTCCAGAGAGGTCGTTATAAAAACGACCGGTCGACTGTAGAAAACGACCGATCGTTTTTCTGCATAATTCAGAAACAGCTTTTTGGCTTTTTTGAATAAGTAGCTTTAACCTTTGGATAAAGCCCTCAACCCATACCCAACGGTCATAATACATAAAACAGACCTTCATGGTCTAAAAAACCCCCCAATTACCTCTTCAAACATAACAACTTACCATCCCTCAACCTCTCTCTATCAAAAACACCCAAATTCTCTATTGCTGAGAAATAGCTCGAAAAGAGGGAAATTGAAGAGAAAAACTATTCAAGCTCAAAATAAAATCAAACATCATCAAATATCACAAATTAGCTTATTTAGAAGCAATCAAATTGTGAGTGTTGTTTATTCTCGATAAATTTGTAAAGAGCAAATTATAAGCTCATTTGTGAGCGGATGATCGGGTAGAGGTTTTGTAAGCGAGTGTTGCTTAAAAGCTCTAGGTCTTTTCATTCGGGATACTCATAGAGTGAGGGGGAGCTTAATCGATCGATTAGCTCGTTAAGTTGTAATCTTGGAAAGAAGATTTTAGTGAAATACTCGGTAGCTTGAATACCGAGGAGAGGACGTAGGCGGGTTTGCCGAACCTCTATATATCGTGGTGTCAACCTCTTCCCTTACTATTTACTTTCCGCAACTTATATTTTTGTGATTGTGCGCATGTTTCAATTTATTCATAGATTATCATCGCATATTTATTATCGCAAATATGCATTGAGCTAGTTGGATTGTTAGTTGCGCTTAGAATTTTAATTCCGCAAAAAACGCCTAAAACCTTATTCACCCCCTCTAAGGTTTAGCCACACGGGCCAACAATATTGTGGATGCTCTAAGTGTGTTTTTTTATGCTAATTTCTAATGTGAATTATGTGGACATACACTCAACTGGGACCTAATGCTAAATATAAATATATTCACGCAATTTTATCACTTTATTACATGAGAAATTACTTGTTCTTACAATAGTAGTCCTTCAACTCACCTTATAATAGAATATATAGTGTGTGTTTATAAGGTGGGTTGAAGGACTATTCTTGGAGTACCAAATAATTTCTCGTATTACATACTCACTTACATGTATAATAATAATTTTTAATATATATATATATATAAATTTAGTGTGAGTTATATATATATTAGCAATATTATATTTAATAATTTTTATTATTTTTAATTAATATTTAAATTTAGTTTAGGGTCAACTAGAGTTCTACTATATTTTTGTTTGAGTTTTTAGCAGGTTGAGTTTTTATTACGTTGAATATTTATATTTTGTTTTATCAAATTATAAATTATATTTTATTTATAGTTGGAGTGATAAATATGTATTTCATTAACCAGAAAGTGCGGGAGTTGTGTGCAAGTTTTGTGTTTAGTATCTTATCGAAGCAAAAGTATTTTAAACTAGATTGCTCACTATGGATTTATTTGGCAAAAGATACTTATTGAATTATCAAAAAGTTGTCGAATACGTATCGGAGCCGGCCCGAAGCCGGCCGTACACTTGCCTGAGTGCAGTGCCGGCTCTAGGCACATACAACACATGTTAATGCGTTGGGGATCTCAATATATTGGGGGCTCAAAAAAATTATTATTATCATTACTATAATATCACTGTTAGCATGTAAAATATTTTCATTTATGTGGCTGCTATTTTTTTTTTCTAATATCTCCCACTTCTGATCTACTATCGTGTCAATTTTGTGGTGCAATATATTTGAATTGTCAGAAGTTAGCTATCTTTTTATTCACAATTTATAAGTTAATTGTACCCCTGCAATAATAAATCCAGCTATATGTCTTACATGGAATTGTTACTTGCTTTATAAATAGACTTTATTCCAATTTTATTATTCATTTAGATATAAATGCATGTTTAGTTGCTTAGTTCTCCCATTTGTGCTTCATAGCTACCAATGTTAAATTCAAACTAAATGGTTATTTTTCTTTTGAGTTTGTTTCATTTACATAATAAAAATTTAGTTTGCAAAGACCACCAAATGCGTAACCATTTGCACTAAAACCAAATTAACTCAATAGCCAAAACCAAATAGAATCTTGCTTTTATTTCATTTTTAATTTTTTTCAATTGATATGAAAAGTGCCTCGTATTTTGAGTTTGTGTCGTACCTCTGAAATACTGGAGACGGCTCTGCCCGAGTGGTTACTTATTTCGCGAATGAAAAACCTCCATTTTTCGTTGCTTACTTTTAAAATTTAATGTTCACAAATACACTTCAAAAGAATCATTAACTCATTACAATATAAACCAATAATTTTGAGGCAATTTCAAAAAAGTGTCGGATAAGGTTCAATAATGCAAAAAAATGTTAAACCAACCATTTTCTTTCATTTAAGCTATACTTTATGTTTTTGGTCTCTTTCTCCCCCAACTCTCTTGCTAGTCATCTAAAACTCAACAGAATCCACTCTAAACTACTTACCTCTCCAATTAGAGTTTGTCTACATACTCCGACCCAACAATTATCTATGGGTTAGAGGCGACGGTCGTGATTCGTCGGAGCTCTGGCGAAGTCGATGGAGCTTCGACGGACCACTAACATCGCCAACAACCCCTACTCAATTTCAAATAAATAAAAAGTTTATCCTCCTACTCCGTTCGACCACTTTTCTATAGGTTGGCGGGAACGGTGGTGGTTCGTCATAGCTCCAGTGAGGTCGCCAGAACTCCGACAAGCTGCATACACAATTATAACATGCATAAACAAACGTATAAAATAATCATAAATTCACATTTAGCTTTGCTCCCAACCCCCATCCATCACTTGTCCATGAGTTTGTGGCGCTGGTGGTAGTCCGTCGGAACTCTGGTGAAATGCATACATAATGCAGAAAATTGCATACATAATGCAGCAATTAAAACACAATACAGAAAAGTGCATACACAGTTCAAAAAAGTGGATACACAATCTGAAAAGTACATACACAATCCGAAAAGTACATACACAACCCGAAAGGTGCATGCATAATCCATAATAGATCATACACAATTAATAAAAGTGTATACATAATCCAAAAAAAACCTACATAATCAAGAAAAATGCATAAACAATACAAAAAAGTGCAAACACAATACGAACAATTGCATACACAATCATGAAATGTTTATATATAATCAATAAAAATGCATATACATCCATAAAAGTGCATACATAATCGAGAAAAGGTGCATACATAATCGAGAAATATGCATATACAATCTAGAAAAGTGCATACAAAATTCATAAAAGTGGTTCAATCGAGAAAAATGTATAGTGATTTCCTTGGTTTAAAATAAAAAAAGCCAATATTTGTGGACAAAATCTATTTTGATTTTTTTGACTTTTTCATGGGTGATGGATTGGGTGCTTTTTCGGGGAAAAAAAAAAGTAAAACGGAAATATCTCTGTTTGATTATAATGTAGATATTGACCGTGTTGAACTTTTAATTTTGATTTTTACTTATAAATATTTAAAAAAATTGAATATGTTGTGTGGTTTACACCAAATAACGTCAACTTATTTGTATTTTCGAGCCATAAAAGTATGCTTAATATTAAAGAGGTTTATATTGATGTGAATACGTACACTTTTCAACAATAATACGCTTCTAAAACTATTTTCTAACACTCCCGGAGTATAGTTTTATTATAACTTTTTTTAAATAAACTTAGAGATACTTATAAATGCATTAATATGGTTTTTTTTAGATTGTAATTATCAAATGCGACCAAACGAGTTTATTACATTTATTGATATGATTTTTTACACTTTTTAAACTTTAGATGACTTTGTACCTAGTAAGGACTAGTTATGCCATATCAGGAAAAAAAATTAAAAAATTATTGTTCTAGCTAAAAGACTAAGGCCTTTGGTTGGTGGAATCGGTTGAGATTGTATTTCAAATGCAGAGGTTCTCATAAATATCATGTTGTATTAGAAGTCCTGATACTACATATAAAGGGTTATTTGTAATACCGCTTAAAATAATAGTTTCGAAACTACGAATACCGTAACCAAACAAACGCGCATAAGTATAAATATAAGTAGATATCTTTGTATTAAATAGGTCCTAGCTACTTCTAATGTGGATACAATTCGTCAATTGGAGATAAGGGTAGAGTCCTGTGAGGAATAGTCATATCTAAATAATTTATTCCCTATACACAAGGGCTAAAATAAAAATGTATAAAAATTTGTCAAAATAAATTATAAACGGTCTTATAATTCCTTTTTGTGACCATTGATTGAGTCAACTCTTTTTATTATGAGGTTGTAGAATAAAAATGTCTTTTGATATTGAGAATTATTTTTAAAAAAAATTCTATAACTGAAATTAGATAGGATTTAAAGTTTAGTAAAATAGTATCTATTAAATGCAGTATATTCAAATATTGCTAATATTATAATTTTCAATTTAAGTATCTATTAAATGCAGTATATTCAGAATATTCCTGTTATTAGAATTTTCAAGATACTGAATCTCCCATTAATTGATACACTTACAAAAGGGGGAAAATCTGCAATCTCCTATTTCGGATTTATTATAATTAATTTACCGACTATTTGATTGTTATTTTTTGGAAATCACTGAAGTACAGTACGTCTAACAAAAAAGTACCTATTTAAGCAAAAAATTTATATAATTTAGATACCCTTACATAATCAAATAATTGAATGATAGTTAGTTATAAGTTCATTTTTATCTTAAAAAGAATTATACTTAATATAAACTAGTATTTTTTAAACTAAATTACCAAAAACACGCATGTCAAACTATTTTTCTAAAAACACACTTTCTAAAGCAATCGTATCAGTTTAATTATATGACCCGTTTAGCTTAAATAGAGAAGATTGTTCTAAAATTGTAAACACATCAATATGTTCCCTTATAATTAAAATAATAATTTCTCTCTTACTTTTATCTTATTCTCTCTCATTTATTTATACTTTTCACATATAAATTAATAAAATAATAAAAAGATGAGTTATATAGTTTTGATAGAGAAATTGATAAAAAAGCTGATAATTTGTATAAACCAAAACGTTTACTTATAAGTTGTAAAAGTGTACTTTTTATTTTAAATAAGAGAAAACTTGTAAGTTATTTAATGTGGTTGCTCTATTAAATTAATTTGGGTTGAAAAAATTTGATAGAAATATATTAAAATATAGTAATATTTAGTTAGGATAATAAATTTGATAGGAAAACTGAAAAATGTATAAAGTTAAACTGTTACCCTAAAAATATAAAAGTGATGTTAATTATTATGAGTAAAAGTGTAAATAAACTGGTACGATTGCTCTGTCACTAATTTTTTCCGTTTTTCTCTCACTGTTCTCTTTGTATCCATAGGTGAGAACAAGAGATCTTCATTTTCTTTATTCATGTTCTTTTTTTTCCGAATTTTTTTCAGAAATTTGATTGATGATTTGGGCTTTTTTGTTAAAAAAGTTGATAGTTATTGTGGTTGATTGATTTGAAAAAAAAATTATGATAAATTTGAGTTTTTGAGAGAAAGAAATAGAGAGAAAACGTAAAATTCTGTTTTTCAGGGACTGACTGTGTAATTTTTGACGCAGGGACTGTCTGTGTAATTTCTGAAAAAAGGGAACTGACTGTGTGATTTCTGAAAACTGATCCAAACTGTTACAGTGATTCACTGCAAACCGTCGATTTAATCTACGGTTTGGATCAGTTTTCAGAAATCACTGTAAACCGTAGATTAAATCTACGAGTTGCATTGTATCACTGTAAACCGTAGATTTTTTCTACGGCTTGTGCGTTTTTTCAGAAAAGGTATAGTATAAAAATTCAGCCACATTTTTATCTTCATAATTTTGGGGATGGCCCCTAAAATAAATATAATATTCTTATTTTGTGGAGCTCAACTTCATAAAATTCCTTAAAGATGAACAATGGTCAAATGAAAACATCAACATCATTCACCTAACACAAGGTTGATTTATATGTAGTTAGCTAGAAGGTCAAGATCTTGAACAACCCATTTAAACCGAAACCTAACTGTCAAAACTGGATAAATAAATTGTTGGGTAATAAGTTAATAATAGTATATAACTAATAGGAGTAATAACGAAATAAATAGGAGTTATCGAATAAAAGTAACAAGACTTTCTAAGTCTCCCCCAAAATGCAGACCATATATTATTGTGGATATGTTACAGCTTTTTATCATTAAAATCAGAATAAATTAACAAAAACATACTATTTTTTAAACTAAATTAATAAAAACATAGTCAAAAACTTTTCATTATCAAACAAATTTAATGTGGTTTATTCTCTTCTTTTGTCTCTGTATCTTACTCTCTCTCCTCCATTCTTCTCTCTCGTTAATTCTTCTATATATCTCTCTGATTTTACTCTCTCTCCTTCATTTTTCTCTGTATTTTTTTCTTCATATCACACTCTATCTCTCTCCCCTCTTCCATCACGAAAATCCGTTACTGACTACCGAACACCATCTAAATTATATATGCATTCATATACATATAAATACAGACATATACATACGTAATACATAAATATTACGCTGGTTGATACCCTGTAATATATGAAAAATATATGGAATTTGTGAGATTATTTTCTATTTATTGAGTTTTGAGACTATTGTAAACCTTCTGAATTTCAAGTTGAAAGAGGAGAATCCATATGTACACCATTGAGAGAAATCCATAGGTAGGGTATGAAGTTTTAAAATTATGGTATAAACTTTTGAAATTAGTATATGAACTTTTGAAATTAGTGTATGAATTATTTTTTAGATATTTGATTGTGATTGAGAACATTTACGGTATGAAACTTTTTAAAAGATCAAGGTATTTAACAAACCCATTTAAACCGAAACCTAACAGTCAAAACTGGATAAATAAATTGTTGGGTAATAAGTTAATAATATTATATAACTAATAAGAGTAATAACGAAATAAATAGAAGTTATCGAATAAAAGTAACAAGACTTTCTAAGTCTCCCCCAAAATGCAGACCATATATTATTGTGGATATTCGTGATGTGTACCACTATGTTACAGCTTTTTTATCGATTGAAATTATGACTAATCGACAAAATTTTAGTGGCATGATGATCTGGACTTCTACAGCAACACTAAGTGTGTTTTTTTATGCTAATTTCTAATGTGAATTATGTGGACATACACTCAACTGGACCTTAATGCTAAATACAAATATATTCGTATAATTTTATCACTTTATTGCATGTATTACATGAGAAATTATTTGTTCCTTCAATAAAAATCCTTCAACCCATCTTATAATAGAATATATTAAGTGTGTGCTTATAAGGAGGGTTGAAAGACTACTTTTGGATTACCAAATAATTTCTCGTATTACACACTCACTTAGATGTATAATAATAATTTTTAATATATATATATATATATATAAATTTAGTGTGAGTTATATATATATATATATTAGTAATATTATGTTTAATAATTTTTCTTATTTTTAATTAATATTTAAATTTAGTGTAGGCTCAACTAGGGTTCTACTATATTCTTATTTGAGTTTTTAGGGGGTTGGGTTTTTATTACGTTGAATATTTATATTTTGGTTTATCAAATATATATTGTATTTTATGTAGATTTGGAGTGATAAATATGTATTTCATTAACTAGGAAGTGCGGGAGTTGTGTGCAACTTGTGTGTTTAGCATCTTATCACTATGGATTTATTTGGCAAAAGATACTTATTTGATTATCAAAAAGTTGTCGAATACGTATCGGAGTCGACCATGCACTTGCCTGAGTGCAGTGCCGGCTCTAGACACATACAACACATGTTAATGTGCTGGGGCTCTCAGTATATTAGGGGCTCAAAAAAATTATTATTATCATTACTATAATATCACTGTTAGCATGTAAAATATTTTCATTTATGTGGATGCTATTTTTTTTCCTAATATCTCCCACTTCTTATCTACTATCGTCTCAATTTTGTGGTGCAATATATTTGACTTGTCAGAAGTTAGCTATCTTTTTATTCACAATTTATAAGTTAATTGTACCCCTACAATAATAAATCCAGCTATATCTCTTACATGGAATTGTTACTTGCTTTATAAATAGACTTTATTCCAATTTTATTATTCATTTAGATATAGATGCATGTTTAGTTGCTTAGTTCTCCCATTTGTGTTTGATATACCAATATTAAATTCAAACTAAATGGTTATTTTTCTTTTGAGTTTGTTTCATTTACATAATAAAAATTTAATTTGCAAAGACCAAATATGTTACCATTTGCACTAAAACCAAACTAACTCAATAGCCAAAACCAAATAGAATCTTGCTTTTATTTCATTTTTAATTTTTTTCAATTGATATAAAAAGTGCCTCGTATTTTGAGTTTGCGTCGTACCTCTGAAATACTGGAGACGGCTCTGCTCGAATGGTTACTTCTTTTGCGAATAAAAAAGCTCCATTCTTCGTTGCTTACTTTTAAAATTTAATGTTGACAAATACACTTCAAAAGAATCATTAACTCATTACAATATAAACCAATAATTTTGAGGCAATTTTAAAAAAGTGTCGGATAAGGTTCAATAATCCAAAAAATGTTAAACCAACCATTTTCTTCCATTTAAGTTATACTTTATGTTTTTGGTCTCTTTCTCCCCCAACTCACTCGTTATTCATCTAAAACTCAACAGAATCCTCTAAACTACTTATCTCTCCAATTAGAGTTTGTCCACATATTCTGACCCAACAATTATCTATGGGTTAACGGCGACGGTGGTGTTTCGTCGGAACTCTGGCAAGGTCGATGGAGCTCCGACGGACCAATAACATCGCCAACTACCCCACTCAATTTCAAATAAATAAAAAGTTTATCCTCCTACTCCGTTCGATCACTTTTCCATAGGTTGGCGGGAATGGTGGTGGTTCTTCATAGCTCCAGTGAGGTCGTCAGAGCTCCGACAAGCTACATACACAATTATAATATGCATAAACAAACGTATAAAATAATCATAAATTCACATTTAGCTTTGTTCCCAACCCCCATCCATCACTTGTCTATGAGTTTGTGGCGGTGGTGGTAGTCCATTGGAACTCTGGTGAAGTGTATACACAATGCAGCAATTAAAACACAATACAGAAAAGTGCATAAACAATTCAAAAAAGTGTATAAACAATCTGAAAAGTACATACATAATCCAAAAAGTGCATACACAATCCGAAAGGTGCATGCATAATCCATAATAAATCATACATAATTAATAAAAGTGTATACATAATCCAAAAAAAAACCTACACAATCAAGAAAAATACATAAACAATACAAAAAAGTACAAACACAATCCGAACAATTGCATACACAATCATGAAATATGTATATATAATCAAGAAAAATGCATATACATCCACAAAAATGCATACATAATCGAGAAATGTGCATACACAATCGATAAATATGCATATACAGTCTACAAAACTGCATATACAATATAGAAAAGTGCATACAAAAATCATAAAAGTGGCTCAATCGAGAAAAGTGTATACATAATTTATTATAGATCAAATCGTTAAACAATAGGCTCAATTTATTGAAATACAAGTAAATAATAAACCAAAACTAAGACTAATCAACTATATATAGAGCCAAATTGATTTTACTAATCAACTTTGCTGAAATTTCGATTCAGTGACTTTCCACATTCGTTTCATTAACAAATTATTTAATATGAATTTACATAGATTTTCTCCAAATCTCACTTTAAAAAGTACTTACATATATAATTATAAATATTAAACTATTATATTAGTTGTTAAATATTTACTTATGTTTCTTAGTGTCTCTGAGCACTTATTAGGTTTACCCATAAAAATAAAAACGAAATGCAAAAATTGGTGAATCAAATTTTAATGTGACCAATAGGTTCAGTAACTCACATACCATTTTTTTTTTCATTTTGGTAACTTACTTACCTAGCTATTTCATATCCAATCCAGACACTTTTTTTGTGTGGCCGGTTTGCTTTAATTATGGAAAAAAAACGTTTAGTATCTTGTCCTATACCAACTTTTATGGTTATTCAACATGCAACTGACGAAATTCCATCGAGTACAAACAAGGTGATATTATTGACGATGCCGTTTCTATATTTGAAATAATAACTCGATTAAATTCTGATTTCATATATGAGCACTTATCTATTTTAGCTTGAGATTGTGTTTTAAGGAAAATAGTGGGTTTGTGATGCAAACCGAGTTTGTTTAGGTAGAAACAAATATTTAGTTTGTATTGTTCTTTTCAATGTTGTTTCTTTCATTTTAACAGAGAACATGATAAGTCTTGTACTAGTTTGTGATAGTATGGTTTTTTCTTTTAATTTTCGTTTTATTCACTTTGTTAATGTAGGTTGGGTTAGGTCCCATTTTATATTAATAAAGTTTTGTTTTAATTAAAAAAGAAGAAGATATGAAACAGTTATATCGAATACTGAAATGCAAGACTTAGGTACGTTGACTTCCTAATTACCAAAAGCCGATAGAGTGGGTCCTAAACGGGTCTTTCTTCTCATAAAGAGCAAAATGCTAAGTTGCACGGGTACATGTTTGAGTATCGTACCCGGTACAATACGGGTACAACGATAGAATTTTTTTCGAAAAGTTTGGGTATGATATGTTTGGAATACGTCAATTATTTTGATATAAAATTATTTACATGTTAAGATTTTCACGATAAATACACTACAAAATAATGTTTGATTTAGTAAGAGTCAAAAGCTGTCATAAGTCTGTCACTAATTTAAAAATCTGTCACAAATCTGTCGTAAATTGACTAAACGGTCACAAAACCGTCATAAAAATCGTCGCTAATAATCTCGTACCAAAAAATATCGTCACTAATACCGTCGCGATTTGGGTATTTTTTTGTAGTGATAATTACAAAATAAATCAGATTAGTATATAATAGTTCTAACAAAAATAATTATAAACTTAAAAAACACTTACATATAAATATAGTAACTTTTCGGTGAACTAGATTTACTAAAATATGGTGGTAACAAGCAAAAACTCTTAAAAAAATTACGGAACCTGATGCGTCTGAAGTTAAAATAAAATAAAGTAGAGTATTGAAATATTATTGGTCGGTACCTCTATTTAAGTACTTGTATGGGTGCTATATAATACTTTTCAAATAAAAATGGTCCGAGTATACATAACACTACAAAAAAAATGTTAAAATAGTGATAGAAATTGTGTCAGTTTTTTTATTATGAGTTTATTAGCTATAACTTTTGTGACAGTTTGTAATGGTTTTTTAAAATCGTAACAGATTTGAGATATAATTTGAAATAGTGACAGGATTATGATCTTCACTGAATCAATATTATTTTGTAATGATAATTTTCATCGCATTTCAATGAAAAACAAAGAAAATTATAGTTTAAGGAACCATAAATCTAAATCCAATTATAGTTTAAGGAACCATAAATCTAAATTGGATTTGATGAGTGAATGATAGGTGGTATGTACCCAATACATTTACGTCGGTATTTCTAAATTACAGTTATTTGAATGAAAAGTGATCATGGAGTTTATTTGAATTAATTTCTAAAAGAACAAAGTACATTTGAATGAATGTCCATTTTGTCCGGCCAACTTGTTAGAACGGACAAGGTCCCGTTAATTCATAAAACCGTTAGATTAATAGATTTGATTAGACGAAGGTTTAGATGTTTCATTTCTCTATAACTAACTTTGTTTATTTTTATTATATAGAAGATAAATCGTGATTTTGTAAATTAAAAACTAATTTTACAACACAACAAAAACCCAATTTTTTTATTTTCATAAAACCTTTTTTAATACCACCCCAAATTTAATATTAATTGAAAAAAAAAATTATTGCTAGTTTTAATTCGGAGTATATTGTATTGTGACAGAATATTATACCGTCTTAAAACGAAAACCCCATTTGAATTATACACGAACTCTATCCCAAGGGTGTACATGGTTCGATTTGGTACGAGTTCATATTTTAAAAACTTCAACCCAACTAGTTACGATTTGGGACGGTTTGGTCCGGATTTTTGCCCAACGGTCTATCCTAGGACTGGGCGAAAACCCGGAAAAACCGAACCGAACCGAACCGAAAAAGACCGAAACCGAAACTTTTTCGGGTCGGTTAGGTTTACAATAAAATCGAACTGAAAAAAACCGAAATTTTTTCGGACGGTTTAGTTTTACAATAAAATCGAAATGAAAAAAACCGTAAAACCGAAAAAACCGGAAAATCCAAAAAAAACCCGGAAACCGGACCGAAAAAACCCGGTCCGGTTCGATCCAAAAAATAAGAAGACCGAAACCGAATAAAACATAAACGAAAAATCTGTTCGATTTCGGTTTTACCAAAAACCGAACCGAATCTGACCGAACCGGACAGTCTTAGTCTATCCTATACTCAAATTCGAAAATAAGGAACAATACATATTCCCGCTCAAAACACATTTTCAGAAAACACCAGATTGATAGATAGATACACACACATATATACACATATATATATATATAGAGAGAGAGAGAGAGAGATCCTTAGAAATGAGGAACGAAGAATCAGAAGAAGCACAAAACAACAATAAAAAAACCCTAACTCGAAAAATCGCTGTTATCCTCGACGAAGCAAAAGCCTCGAACGCGACCCACATCCGCAAACTCAAGGACCTCTCCTCCCTCCTCCACCACTCCCTCCCTCATCAATTCTCCTCCGCCTTCGCAAAAGCACTAACCCCTCTCTTCTCCATCCAGCGCCGCTCCGGCTCTGCCGAACGCGTTGTAAGGTTCGTTGCAGCGTTCATCTGTGTGCAGGTTGATGACGTAGCGGATGAGTTTTTGAGGTTTTTAGCGAGGGGGACGGATGCTGCTAATAGGCCCGCTCGGTCTAGGGCTTGCCAGATCATCTCCGAGGTTGTTTTTTTTATTAATAAAACTGAAACTGTTTGTAAATATGTTCTTAGTGTTAAGCGAATTAGTATTAGGAACTACTAATTTAAGTAATCTGAAAAGCCGATTTAGTCGTAAATCAGGACGATGATATGGCAGTGAGGGAGGAGTTTCTGAGGTTTTAGATTTTTGGTTTTTGGACGTTTTTTAGTCTAGAAATCTGCTTTTTAGAAGCTAAATAATCTGATTTTGGACCTCTCCTTCTCCTTTCTCGGTTTTTCGCATCCGCCTTAACCCCTCTCTTCTCCCTCCAACGCCGCTTGGGCCCCGCCGGATGCATCGTATGGTTCGTCGGGTCGTTCGTCTGTGCCCGAAGGAAGAACGATGACGTGGCGGTCAGGGAGGAGTTTGTGAGGTTTTTAGTTGGCGGGACGGTGGTTGCTAGTAAGGCTTCTCGGTGTAGGGTTTGCCAGATCATCTCTGAGGTTATTTTGATTTTCAGCTATTTCGTTGGTTATTTTATTTTAAAAAATACGGATCTGGTTGGTAAACACGTTTTTAGTGTTTTGAAAAGCAAGTTTGGGCGGAAACTAGGGCGTAGGAGGAGATTAAACGCCTATGTGATTAAAAATAAATCGGTATAGGGCTGCTTTGTTGCTTATTAAAAATAAAATAAAAATATGGAACTCGTTGGTAAACATGCTTCGAGTGTTGTGAAAAGCGGGTTTAGGCCGAAATTAGGCTATAAGGTGGAGATTAGGCTCCTAGCGGTGCTAGGCGGTGATTAAGCAGTATTAGGAACTAGTAATTGAAATGAAATAAGGAGTTGATTGGTTTACAAATTTAGTAATATTCTGAAAAGCTAGGAGTTGATATTCGCCTATTCGGTTCTTCATTGGTCATTTAAGCTATGTTTGGCAACATTTTTTTGGTCCGAAATGAGATTTTAGTAATCCACTGAAACTTTAGATATTTTATTTTTGGATGTTTTTAGCTCTTTTAGCCTAGAAATCTGCTTTTTAGAAGCTAAATAATCTGATTTTGAACCTCTCCTCCTCCTTCCTCTCTTATTTGCCTTCTCCGCCTTCACAACAGCCTTAACTCCTTTCTTCTCCTTCCAACGCCGCTCGGGCTCTGCCGAACGTGTTGTTAGGTTCGTTCCGTCGTTTGTCTGTGCCCGAAGGAAGAATGATGATGTGGCAGTGGTCAGGGAGGGGTTTCTGAGGTTTTTGGTTGGTGGGACGGTGGCTGCTAGTAAGGCTGCTCGATGTAGGGCTTGCCAGATCATTTCTGAGGTTATAATTGGTTTTTTCATGCTTAATTTATTTAATTTTAGTATAAAACGGAACGCGTTGGAAATTAGGTACCTAGGTTTGAAGCAGTGTTTAGGTAATATAAAATAAAAAAAAAGAATTGATTGGTACACGAATTTCTAGTGAGTCAGCTTGGAGAAGGGCTTGCCAGACAACTCTGAGGTTATATTGATTTTTGGCTTTCTCATTGGTTATTTAATTTTTTAATACAAATATGGAACTGGTTGGCTAACATGTTTTTAGTGTTGTGAAAAGCAAGTTTAGGCGGAAATAAGACTGTTAGGTGGAGATTAGGCTGTGATAAAGCAGGATTAAGTACTCTAATTTAAATGAAAAGAAATAGATTGGTAAACTAGTTTCTAATATTTTGAATAACTAGTTCAGGCGGAAATTAGAGCGTAGGAGGAGATTAAATGCCTATGTGATTAAGCACTAGGTCACCTATTTCCGTTTAAAACTCGCCTATTGCTTAACAGATGGCTGTATAATATTATAAATGTAAAAAGAAATTGATTGCGTAATGATTTTCTATTGTTGTAAAAAAGTTGCCTAGGCGAACAATTAGGATGTAGACGGAGATTTTTGCTTTGGCATAATTAGTTATAAAAATGAATTAATTGGTGAGCCGAATTTTCTTAATAATTGATTAGTACACTGGACCAAGGAAAATTAGTCTTAGTTTGTTGAAACATAATTAATATCATTCTAGTCCTTTGTAGTCAATCTTGTATTACCTTTTTCATGTTTGGTGAAATGTATAACTAGCAGAATTTAGGTTATAAGTGAAAATTAGGTTGTACATGGATATTAGGCGTTTAGATGTTGATCGTGGTGATTGAGCAGGTTTAGGCACTGGACAATCTACTTCCTTCAAGAACCGCACGCATATATTGGTTATATATATGAAATTAGGCTCTAGGCTATTTTAGGTGTCTAGGTGTTAAAGCTGAGTAGGTGGTGATTACCTGGGATTAGTTATTAGGTAGCCTATTTCAGCCTAGATATGCCTTTATTGCTTATATAAATGAAGAAAAGCAATGTGATTGGTAAAAAAAATGTCTATTAATCTAAAATCGAGCCTAGAATGGAATAAAAGATGTAGGCTTAATTTAGACGTACAGGTGACTTGGTACTGATTAAGAAAGATTCGGCATTATGCTACCTATTTCTCCTAGGACCACCTTGTTTTTCTCTTGAGGGGCAATGACTACTAGTAAGGTCGCAAGGTGTCGGGCATGCTAAATCATTTTTTAAGGTGGTGTTGTGAATTAACTTGATTTTAGCTTTGCATAATTGGTTATTTAATTAATGAAAAAAAGAAGTTAAACGGAACACGAATTTCTGTTTGTAAAAAGCGAGTCTAGGCTGAAACTAGGTTGTAGGGGGAGACTCGACATGTAGTTGAATAAGATGAATTAGCACGTAGGCAACCTACTTCCACCTCGCTTTTTTTGGTTGAGACGGTGGCTGTTAGTAAAACTGCTTGGTGTCGGGCTTGTCACCTGATCTCTGAGGTAGTGTTGGTAAACAAATTGGTTTAACTGCTTAGTTTGGTTACATATACGAGAAAAGGAATTGATTAGTACTCAAACGAATTTCTAGTGTTCTGAAAAACGAGTCAAGGTGGAAATTATGAGCAAATTAGACTTTTAGTTGTTAAACGTTGATAAGGCGGGATTAGGCCGTGGTTAAGCGGGATTAGGCCGTGGTTAAGCGGGATTAGGCACTAAGCGAGTTATATCCGCGTACCACCACCTTTATTTGGTTATATAAATGAAAAAAGGAACTGAGTGGTAAACGAATTCCTATATCTTCTTAATTGATTGGTAAACAAATTACTGTATGTCTGTCTAACCTATTCCGTAATTCTAATTTTGAAAACTAAACTAAGGAAACTTGGATTTGGTTTATTGAAGCTTGATTTATGTACTTTTAGTACATTGCAGTAAATCTTGCATTCTTAACTCAAACGATTTTTCACTTATTTCACGATTGCAGATATGTAAATGAATTTTTAATGTCTTGAAAAGCTAGTGAATATTAGACTATAGGCGGAGATTATTCATTTAGGTTTTAAGCAGTGATTAAGGCGGGATTAGGCACTTGGCGACCTTCCGCCTAAAATAGCTTTAAATAGTTAATAAAAGAAAAAAAAGGAATTGATTGGTAAAGAAAGTGCCAGTGTTGTAACAAGTGATCATAGGCAGAGATTAGGATGTAGGTGGAGATTAGGCGGCTTTTTATGAAGTGGTGGTTAGGTAGGATTAGGCGGTGTAAGTGGAATTAAGCATTAAGCGGCCTATTTCCCATTGCCAATTCTTGGATCTACTTAACTGATGTGGTAATGGATCTTTTACATTTGAGGTACTTCAGGTTCTTTTGTTTCTAGATGAATGTTCCAACTTCTGAAACTTTACTGCACTAAAATTGCGAATTTTAAAACATGATTTATGCCAATTTAGTACATTTTAACTTTTGTATAATCATCTAAAATCAGTCTTCAATTCCAGTAGATATTTGTGATTTTATCGAATAGTTGGCAGTAATTCTTTTCTGAAACCAACAGGGTACAAGTTCTGGTTATAGTTTTTGTGAATATATAAACAAATACACTAAGTTATAAATTAATTATCTAGAGCTAAAAATTCTAATCGCATAATGGTTCAGTGTAAATGTTTAATGAATGTTTATTAAAAGCCTTTTGGTATAGGTGGTTGATCGGTTTCCAGCTCTACATTTTTAAGTTTCTCCCTGAATTAGAGGGCAATGCCTCTCTAATGAACAAAGGTTTAAGTTGTTGAAGATCCACTCGTTTGTGTAAACTTTTAGTTTATGTATTATCATATCAGTCAATATGGTATCAAATCGAGGAGAGATTTCTGGGTTCAAGCCATATAAAAAATTCATTAGACTTACGCGACAAGTGCGTGCGTCTGTTTTGGATAATATAAAATTGCATGGTGTCTCTTCGTAACAGCTTAATCTTCTATTGGGAATATCCGAAATAATAGCGTATCACCTAACAAAGAAGTTATGTTCTCAAGATTCGAACTTGTTAGTATGTCTCGTGTTAAGTTCTTAACTCATGGCTCCTTTGGAAACGGAAACGTCAGGAGAGAAAAAAAGTTGTTTAATTTTATGTGAATAGGACTGCAAATGCGCCAATCACATTAACACTTGAAGAGGAATGCCAAACTTATCACAACCTAAAGTCTGGGGCGTTCTTTTGAGCCTAGGATTCCCCTGCTTTTATCTGTTCTAGAGTTGTATATTTATCACCCTCAGGCTCTTACCCTCATAATGATTACACCGTAATTGTCAAAGATTCAAAGGGACTTTAAAGTTTGTAACATGTCCTTCTAGTAATTGATATAGGTAGTCTGCTTTTCAATTGATGATAAAGCAATATTGAGTTATGAAGTTTAATATTTTTTAATTATCTCTGATTAGTGTACATAAAGAACTCTTCCTACTATGTCTGGTAATTGTCCCTCTTTTTCAGATATGATTCGTCTGTGTGTACGTAAATGTAGCATTGACTTGCCTTAGTTTAGTGGTTGAACCTTTGTTCCTAGGAGTAAAAATTCAATTACAAAACAATATAAGGCAAGTCAGAAGGATGTACATACGGATGGATGACTTACTGCAGGACTATTCGATTTGATTTTGTATGTGTATCAGGATTCAGGTGCTAATATTTCCGAGCTTTTGAACAGGCGATGCCAAATTTTCCTTTTTAATTTGTTCTCGTTTTTAACCTCACTCACTAGCTAGAAAGGATACTTGTTTCTAAGATGGGCCTCACCTTTGTTCTCCAGATTTCTTTGGGGAAGTTCCATTGTTGCAACATTGTATGTGAATATAGTTTACTTGCTTTTCTAGCATTACTTATACAAGGTCAGTCGTGAAGGCTGAGTTTTGAACTGTTTCTTGTTTTCTAGGAAAGCAGCAAAATCAATTCACTTTTAATATCTATATAATTGCAGATTATAATGAGGTTGCCAGATGATGCGGAAGTAAGCAATGATGTTTGGGACGAAGTTATAGAATCAATGATGGTGCGGGTTGGTGATAAGGTCCCTATTATTCGCACATTTGCAGTGAGAGCTCTCTCCCGTTTTGTGAATGACCCTGAGAACAGCGACATCCTTGACTTATTCATGCAAAGACTTCCTCTTGAGCAAAACGCAGTAAGCTTTACTCAGTAAAATTGTCTTGTAACTAATGAACATTAATTGCTCGTTGTTTTCTTTTTCTTACTTACTCCGTTTACAATCGAGGCATGGTTATTTCGTGTTGTTCCATTCGGTAGCTTCCTTAAAAAAAGTAGGAATAAAGATTGTCGTTTATTTTCTTTCTTTAAACTTTTTGTCAAATTATAAAATATTAAAAAAGTAACTGTGTAAAAGATCGTTTGGATGTTTAGAACAAAAGGCTATTTACGGACATTGTGCCATTAATGAAATTGTGTTTCCCTTATGACACCAAGATTGTGATATCAAGAGTACTAGTGTTGCATGATTACTCTTAAGTGGTTATAGACAAACTTTGCTTGCAATTTTTTTTTAATATGGAGTTTTAAGTCATAATGATTATAATTGGTTGAGTATTTTTTTGTTGTTGTTTACCTGACATATTGCAGTGATGCTGATTTTGTTACAAATTCTGCTTAATTTTTGTGCCAACATTGTTTTAACTCTTGATAATCGGTTGTTACTCATGTTAGGATGTTCGCAAAGCAATTGTGTTATCTTTGCCACCCTCAAATGCAACTCTAACAGCAATTATGGAGTGTACTTTGGACGTGAGCGAGTTTGTACGCAAATCAGCATACTGTGTCCTGGCTAGTAAATTCCCTCTCCAAAGCCTCAGGTATGCTCACCTCTTATACCAGGCATTGCTTCTACTCATTCCTCTTTAATAAATAACTTTCCTGTAACCATTTATTTGTGCACCGGAGCTGTTTTCTTGCCAGCTCTTAGTTATGATTACTATGCTTCCTGTCATATTTATGATAGTGTAATTCATTCTAGGAAGAACTTAACAAGGTGGTGGCCAAGTTATTTATGCAAGACGTACATCCTAATAATGTTTTTTAGTTAACATTCCCGAACCGATAAACTCCAGATGATATATATGACTTGTGCAAAGTAACTTATGTTACTTCTTGAAAAGAACTCTGGTTGCAACGCATATAAATATGTGAGGATTATTATTATGATATTCTTGGAAACATAGCTTCTGTGACTGCAGTCATAGAACCCTTTTCTTGAGACTGCTGATATTTTTCAGTAACTTATATCAACAATTACTCATTTTAAAACAAGCGGAATTTGATTGGAGTTGTCATATGTAGATAGCTATATACTTTAGTCACTGCAATGAATATATTATCAGTGACGTATTGATGCTTAAGTTGATTAAACTTCCGTATTTGTTCTTTTGCTTTTCCTCACAGAGAGTTGTGTATTTATTTGATTATATGTACACATGTGATCTGAAAAGTCTTGCACAAGTACTTGTATTCTGCGGAATGAGAAACTGCCACTTATTTGATTAAAATTGTGAATTTTCTTATGGTTTTTTTCCCTAGCATTAAGCTGAGGACAACCATTCTCCAGAGAGGACTTGCTGATCGTTCTGTTGCAGTGAAAATGGAATGCCTAAAACTTATGAAAAATGACTGGCTCTTAAAGTCTTGCAATGGAGATCTCGTAGAACTTCTCAAGTATTTAGATGTTGAAACCTATGAATATGTTAGCGAATTGGTTATGAGAGCTCTTTTAGTAGATGGATTTGCTAAAGTACAAGATAGCCAAACTATTCGAAAATATACAGTACGTTCAAGCAATACTGATGAAGGTATGTAGTGATTATGTCGAATTCTTTCTTCTGCCCAAAGCATGACACCTTATCAGTTTGTTATAATTTTATTGGTTGTCCTATCTAATTATATGTTAACCACTTAACTTTTTGAAGTTTTGCTGATGATATAAATCTGGTTGCAGTAGGAGATATAACTACAATTTGTTAACCATTACAATAGCTTGAGCATGTTTTTTTTTTAAAGTTAATCAATAGGTTGGAAATGTACATCAGTTATTATTTATTTGATTTCCACTTTACTGTTAATGATGGATACATTGGGTCTGATTTTCTTAGTCCAGTCTCTAGGTTAGGCTATGTTGGACGTAATGTGTAGCTGGATAAGTTTTGTTCATTTGATTTTAGACCTGTGCTACTTACTTTTGGCATTTTATGGTCAACCCTTGAAATGTTCATCACCTCATGAGTTGATTTTATTCTCTGTGATTTAAGAGCATGAGTAAAGTGTTGCAACTTTCTCATTTTCATACTATTGGTTTCTGGTTTTGGCAGAAAATGGATCCTTAGACATCCAGTTAATGGAAGCAGAAGTTGCACTTTTTTGGAGGACTGTATGTAGACATTTGCAGAGTGAAGCACAAGTAAGCAAATGCATTTTTATAAATACCAATCTCTATAAAGTTTCACACCCAGTGGCCAATAATACCTTACTAGACTGTTGGTTTATGGTTAAGTGGACAAATATTAAGATGATTTGATGTCCGCCTTTTTTATTTATGTGTAGTGCAGCTAATGCTCCCCCTATTTGTGATTGTAAACTGCCAACACTTGAGAATTTTTTTACTATCTTGTTTACAGATTCATATTTTTGGCAGTTGATATCACAATAATTGCTCTTATTGCTTCAATGATTAGAATAAAATTGTCCCATTTATAGCAAATATCAAACCTGTCATGGATTTGTTTTTCTGGAAATATTTGTTCTATGATAAACCTTTTATTCTGATTGATGGTGAATGTTAATAGACAAGCTGGGTCATCAACCTTCTTCCAAATGATTCTATTCAAAGTATATCGAAATCCGACATCCTCATTAACAATTTACCACGTGTTAAGAATTGGTTAAATGAGATAAGAATCAGAGTGATATTTGAAATCTAAAAAGTTGACTAAATCCTTTCTATGCATGATCTTTTTTAAATTTCTGTTTCAAAAGACTAATAGCTTGTGTTTTCGCAGGCAAAAGGTTCTGAGGCTGCCTCAACGACTGGTACCGAAGCAGCAGTTTATGCCGAAGAAGCTTCAACTAGCAATGATATTTTAGAGAAAGTTCTTCCTGAAACTGTTCCCCAGTATATAGATTTGGTGAAATCTCACCTTGATGCTGGTGCATATAATTTATACAGTTAACTGAAATATTGTAGTAGATCATTAAAAACTTCACTATAAAGTACTTTTCTTTTCTTTTTTGTCTCAGGACCAAACTACAGATTTGCATCACGACAACTACTATTGCTTGGTTCTATGCTGGATTTCTCCGACGTTACAAATCAGAAAGCTGCCAGCTCATTTGTTCGGGAGTTATTGCAATGGTCTTTAGACTACGAACTGGACGAAAATAATAGCAAGATTGTCATAGGAGATGGGATCAATCTCGGTGGAGATAAAGATTGGGCATTTGCAGTTTCGCAATTGGCGAAAAAAGTTCATTCTGCTTCTGGTGAATTTGAAGAAGTCGTTTTAAGTGTTCTCGAGGAGCTCGCCTGTCCTTGTAGAGAGAGAACAGCTGATTCTACTCAGTGGATGCATTGTTTAGCTGTGGTTGGTTTGCTATTGGAAAACACAAAATCATTTCGGTGGATGACTGGGAAGGCCATTGAACCAGCTGAGCTAATGCAGTCCTTGTTGCTACCAGGGGTATTTTTTTCTATGATTAATTTTATAGTAGATGTTGCAGTCTTTTGGTTGTGAGAAACTCGTACATAAGAAACAGTAGCCACAATTTTACTGATAGTGTCTTGTTATGAATGTGGTTTGGGGAAAACGAGAGATAAGGCGCATGATAAGACTGATGAAAAAAGTTGAGGGACTAGTTATGAACAATTGAGAAGTTGGAGGAGCTCAGTGCAAAACTATGGGAGTTCAAGTGGTTTATACTTTATATTGCAGTTCACTGAACTCAACAACGGAAACAATATAAAAGTTTTCCCACGAGATGGTTAGGGCATAGAAAAATGATAGCAGTATCTTAAAATATCTTTTTCAATTTATTATAAATAAAACTAGCAGTTTCGATAACTTTCATTATCCTGTATCTATCATTTCCTTTCCATGTGATTTTCATTCCTGTTCAAAAATAAAATAAAAATATCTCATTAATTTCGCATTCTCATTGAATCCATATATTGACAAAATCAGGGATCGAACCCATTCTTACCCTGATTAGATCCACATTTACCACTTTCCTTGACTCAGAAGTGGTTTAATTGTCCCGATGTAAACCAAGTGAAACAGCCCCTCATTACTGAACTTATTCTGACAATCAAGTGAAGCTATATTAGAATTGTTTTGACAACCTAGTATAGTAGTTACAAGTACAAGCAATATTTCCATACCACTTTTTAACTTAGAAGTAAACCTGTTGAATAAGTTCTATTATTAGCACTCCATGTGCAAGTCTGTCATTTTGTAGGCATTCTAACAAACTTTAAAATGCAGGCAAAACATGTTGATTTAGATGTTCAGAGGGTTGCTACAAGGTGTCTCGGACTATTTGGGTTATTAGAGAGAAACCCAAGCAATGAGCTAGTGAAACAATTGAGATTGTCTTTAGCTAAAGGACCATCTCCAATCAGTGTAATGGCTTGCAAGGCAATAATAGATCTTGCACTGTGGCATGGTCCTCATGTGGTCGACAAGGCCATGGCACAAGATCCCATCACTGTTCCTAACCCTGATGAGGTGTCGGATCTAAATGAGGAAAATAATATCAATGTGCTTGATCTTTTGTTATCTGCGTTTGATAGAGATGATTGGTGTGAATATGAAGATGTGGATGGGAATGAGTCGGTTCAAGTAATCCTCGGTGAAGGGTTTGCTAAAGTTCTTCTTTTAAGTGAGAATTATCCGAGTATTCCTGCCTCTTCTCATCCTCTTATCCTTACCAAGCTCATTGGCCTTTATTTTAGTGATGAAACTAAAGCATTACACAGGTAAGCATTTTATGGCACTTTTGTTCAGCGGTTCTTCAGGAAAAGAAGCTTAACTTTCTGTTTAACTTTGTAGGTTTAGGCAGTGCTTGTCCGTGTTCTTTGAGCACTATCCATCCCTCTCAAAAACCCATAAGGCAAGTCATAAAGACATCCTATTATTTTGATATTTTGATATATATATATATATATATATATATATATATATATGACTATATAGGAGTCAGGATCAATGAGCTCAAATTTAGACACAAAAGTTGGATACACCAGATACCGCCCACTGTTAACCTTTTAAATGTAACAAGATGAATCTGGATTTTAGATTTGATCCCCATTCTTCATCTAGTGGATATCGATGGTTTGGGATGTGGGCTAGAGTTGCTTTCCTGATCCTATATATGTGTGTGTGTGTGTGTATGCATATATGTATATAATTTTTATGAGATGATTATCTTAAGAGATTGTTAACCTTGTTTTAATTAGGGATGCATATCAGAGGCTTTTATTCCAGTTATGCGTGAGCTATGGCCGGGTATTGATGGAAATGCTGGGGGATCCTCCGTAGTTATATCTAACATGCGTAAACGGGCAGTACACGCATCACGTTTTATGTTGCAGATGATGCAGGCTCCTATATATGCAAAAAACACAACAAATATCGAAGAAAATGGGGGTGAAGATTTGCCTGAAACAGTCGATGGATTTTTTCATCCTTCGGCCGATTTTGAATATGGGGAGGAGGGTCTGGCTATTCGTCTTGTTGCAGAGGTGATTGAAATAATTTTTTTTTTACGTCTTTGCTACTTAGTTCTCCTCTGTTTATTATTGTTTTCCCGTACATTAGTCAAGGTACCTAGATAGCAGCCACAAACAAGAGTTCAGTGTTTTCATTAAGCCCAGCACCAATTGTAGCTTACCTAATGGCCAATGTGTCAATGTAGCAGCCAAAAATAAGAGCTTAGTCCTTTTATGCCCAGCACCAATTAGAATAATTTGCCATTAGAATAAGGAACTTGGGCAAACAGTATTATTTATCAGGTTGTCTACAGGTTTTTCAAGTTCGTCTGTATGCAAAGTAGTTCCTAAATTTGAAGGAATCAAAATGCTGTTCTAAAACTAAGGTTATTAGGTTACAAATAGTAATCCTAAAAATGATTGGAGTGAGAAAAATAATTATGTAAATTGTAATTTAGGAACGTGATAGGCAAGCAGGTGTTTTAATATTGGAAAAAATCTGTTTAGTACCCTATACTATTGGCTTTTAATGTACCCAACCTTTAAGATATACCAATTTGGTACCCAATCTATCAATTTTCGTCCAATTAAGGCTCCGACAGCGTAAATCGATTAAAATTCAATCTCACATTTGGAGATCTATTTTTGATGAATGTTGACGCAGTTGCACTCACTCACATATGAGAGAACGTAACTACAATTTTGCCATTTTGTTAAACACCAGGGTACTACCCTAAATTTGTAGGTTGGTGCCCAAATTGGTAAAACTTAAAAGTTGAGTACTAAATTGGTAAAATCCCATAGTACAGGGTACTATACAACTTTTTTCCCGGTTTAATATGGTTATGCAAAACTGAAAAGTGGTACACAAATTTAAATAATACGGGAGCTGGAGTAACTTACATGAGTTACTTGTTTCTTATAACATTGTGATCATTTCTAGCAGTATGTGATCTCAATTTTTTTGTTTGAATGAAGTCTGATTAATCATGAATTGTTATATTATTTTTCGCTATTCATTGTTCATATGTGCTTAAATTTGGGTTTGCATTTTTTTATACTTCAAAGATTTCAAGATTTCACATGATGAAGAAAGCAGCTGAGAAATCCTACATTGGGGCATTAAGCAGAATTCTTATCCTTCTTCAGTTTTCTTTATTGGAACAAGGTGCAATAAAGTTATTAAGGAAAGTTTTGAACCACGTTGTTGAATCTATAGCTACAGAGAGGGAGATTGTGAAGGAGTTAATTAAAATGGCTGAACGTCTCAAGGCAGCTGATAAGCATCCTGATCATGTTTTAACTGCGGATGAAGTCAATGCTATTTTAGGTAAACTCAGTTTTTTGCAATGTGGAATTGACCAAGTAAACAATGAAGAAACAACTCTTTCATATAGAAGTGCTTAAAGATATCCAATATAGGTGACGTCAAGGGCTTATTTTGTTGCAACTTCAAAGCAAACCTGGAATTATGAAGTTCAGAAAAAATAAGTTTTATTCGGTTTGAAGCTTCTAGCTTTTTCAGGTCAAAGGTCCCAACAGTTTAGAATTTAAGCCGATCAACCAAATGAAATCCAGCTTTTAAACAGAAAGCAAAAAACAAACTAGCTGAGCTTAAAAGTTGAAACCAAACAATGCGTTTTACAAGCATAAGAAAATGCTTTCAGAATATTTTGTGGGTTAAATGATGAAGAAGAAAAAAAGTGCTTGAAACTGATCAGATCGTAGCTGATTTATTGATGCTTTAAGGAAGCCATCTTTTTACTAGGCTGTAGTCGATTTAAGCAAGCTTTTTCTTACACAAGGATACTATGAAAACTTCAATTAGACTATTAGATTCTATGCAGGCGCTAAACTTCTCATGCTTATGTAAAATTTGAAAATGAAGTGAGATTTCTGTTATTTTCTCTCTCTCTCTCTCTCTTGTTTGAGTACTGGCTTACCGTGTATGTAACTTTCCAGGGAAGTTAGACGTACAACTAAACGTTGATATGACCAGTACCACGGAGATACCACCAACACCAGCACCACGATCAGCTAGACCACCAGCACGTTCCAGAAGAAGACCAAGGCATGGAGGATCTTCCTCCGATGAAGACGAAGAAGATGACACTTCACCAAAATCCGTTGTGCCAACAAACCCTGGTATCACCCGCTCAGTGAGAGCAAGCAAAACTGCAGCTCTTAGCAAGTTGACCGCTTGTAAAATCCCGGAAGATTTGCCCGAAGAAGAAGAAGAAGAAGAAGAAGAAGAACAGGCCTTAGAGGTCACTTCGGATGAGGACACTAGTGAATCTGATTAGTCTAGGAAATATAAGGATGACAAGTAAACATGTGATTCTGTATTAGGGGCTGATATCTCGCTTACTTATTGTATGTACCCTGGTGTGTGCCATCGCTGTTTGTTTATTATTAGTTTGATAAACAAGTCACTTAAATGGCCTTAACTGAGATCTTTTAATGACATAATGTTAATGTATGGTTTCATGCATCGAGATCCATACATGACATCTGAAATAAATTTTTTTTTTCCTTTTAAAATGAGGACACCCATATAGGTGATCTTGTCATTGACAGGACTTTGATTTAATTTCCTTTCGTATAGACTTTATATTTGCTTGTGAACCAAAAAAACAAAAGAAAAAAAAGCTTATCTAGCTGTTTTTAACTCTTTATTCTGTCCAGCAAATAAAAGGATGGCATCTAGGCAGGTCCCTTACTTTTTCGATGCTTTTATTTTGCCTGATGTTTATGTATGTAACCATGCTTGTGACATCCCGGCTGGTTTATTAGTTTGTTAAATGATTTGCTAAAATAGCCTGACTAGAAAATCATGAGTGTTTTTGTGTGGTTTAAGAGTTTTCTTATCTGGTTACATGACACCTAAATATAGTTCATATAAGTGTTATTGTGATTAGCTTCCCCATTGTATCTGACTTTGTATTTGCTTGTGTATGTCTTGTTTTTGGTGGTTATCGATTTGACTTATTTAGTTAATGCATGCTTACATAATTTTTAGATTCCGTATGTAGATTTAGACTTCGTAAAATGATCGTTGTACTGAACTAGTGGTAATGATAGTAGCAGAGATTAACAAAGCATTTCAGTAATGTTGTTTTTTACTTTTAGTCATTTCTGCAATTAAGAGCTGGAATGTTTGATTCTCTTTTTTGTACATTGAATAGGAAAACAATGACGCAATTGATCAACTGAAAACAATGAGCTCCTTTTAAGATTTTAGATTCGAGTATAAGTATGAGATAATAAGGTGAGTTTTAGTAAAATAAGTAGCAGCAGGCTCTGGAATTCAAATTCCAATTGTGTCTATGAATGTTTTAGTTTTAGTTTTTTGTACTGGCTCTATCACAGTCTTACAGATAAGTATGTCTATGAATCACATTCCAACATAACAAGGACGGATAACTTTGAAATCGTATTTGACACTTAGACTGTAAACAAACTCAATCCGAGATAAATTTGGTGATGCAACATCGTCAAATTGATACAAGAAGTATATAATTATGTACTTTCAAGAATGAGTAAGAAACAGTCTTATTAGCAATGGCCAAAGTTGTTTCCACATTTAGCAATGGACAAAAAAGAAACAAACGTGTACTATTATATTACCAATTACAACATGCCTCGAACTTAGTATTCTGTGGACTTGTTATCGGCTTTTACCATCTGAGAAAAAACTCTACTCAAAGAAACTTCGGCAAGATCACCCATACTTGCCATACTTGAAACAATACTGGTTTCAAACTCACTTGTGTTATTATTTTCTCCAACAGCTCTCTCGTTACTTCCTTGCAACTGAAGAGCATATTCCAAGTTCCATAATACATCTCCTATTGTAGGCCGATCAACCCCACTTTCCGCCAAGCATTTCACTGCAGTTTCTGCAAATTTTTGCAAAGATTCTATTTTTATTTCGTTTTTCAAACAAGGGTCGATGATTTTCTCCAATTCTCCCCTCTTCTCAAAATCCAATGCCCATTCGATTAAATTCACCTCTTCTTTCGGAAGCGAGGGATCAATTACGGCTCTCCCACAAAGAATTTCGAACATAACGACCCCAAACGAATACACATCAGATTTTTCTGTTAGTTTTTTCCTCGCTAAATACTCAGGATCAAGGTACCCAAAGCTTCCTTTAACAGCCGTACTTACATGAGTTTCTTCAATGCCTGGACCCATTTTGGAGATCCCAAAATCGGCTACTTTAGCCGAAAAATTCCCGTCCAGTAAGATGTTTGCCGATTTCACATCACGATGAATAATCGCCTTATTTGAGCCTGTGTGAAGATAATGAAGCCCTTTGGCCGACCCAATGCAAATCTCAAGCCTCTTTCGCCAGCTCATGCTACTACTATCCGACCCATAAAGATGATTCTTCAGACTGCCATTGTCCATATACTCGTAAATTATAATCATCTCGTTTTTTTCATCGCAATACCCTAATAAAGACACCAAATGTCGGTGTCGGAACTGTGATAGCATTTCGATTTCTGTTCGAAATTCTGAAAGTACTTGCCTATTTTTAGGAGTTCCCCTTTTAACAGCTGCCTTTGTTCTATCTCTGAGGAACCCTTTATATACCTTCCCAAAACCGCCTACCCCAATAATGTTACTTTCACTGAAATTATCGGTGGCTTCTTTAATAGCTGCCAAGGGAATGCGATATCCGATTGTTGAAACAGTAAAAGTTATATTCTCATTCACCGCAACGGGGTTCTCTGCGGAATCACCTGCATATGATGTTTTTTTGTTCTTTCTACACATCAAAAATATAACCAACGCCAAAATTACAGCCACAATTAACACCCCAATAGCCATGAATATACCAATTATCACCCAATTTGTCTCCTTGGGTTTTTTTTCGGAGTTGGAAGTAACAAGACTTTTCTCAGAATCACTCAGTTTCATAATCTCTAGACCATTGAGTATCCCATCAGGGTAAGGATCACCCACATTTGAAGGCCCGATACTTATACTTAAATAAGCTTTATCGATTGAACTTGTAACAACATCCTTATAATACGGAGTACCTAAAATGTTTGATGTTTGATTACTAAGGTCTAGATTCTGAACGACAAGCCAGGAGTTTATATAAACATTAAAATATAGCTGCTTTGGGGAATTGCTCACTATATCACAGAAGTGAAATCTAACTAAGTACTGAAAACCAGGATCAATCCTATAAGACCAAGTTATATTTGCCTTAAATTGCGGTTCAGAAATGGAGTTCAGTTTCGTAGCTGTACCATACACAAAAGAGGGTGCGATATCTTCACTATCTGAGCTACTTGAGTAATTCACTGCCCCAATATTTGAAATGAACTTCACAATATTTACATTGCTGAGGAAATTTCTATCAGAAACCCATTCTCTCCACAACGTATCGTTTTGACGGGTGATTGCCATGTCACCCATGTTCACCCTTGCAACAGTTTCTAAAGCTTGGTTCAAAATATTTTGGTACTCGGGTTGTAAATCAAGAGTTAGGGAACCATCAGGAATGACTTTGTCAGGGATCAAAACAATCTCTAAAGCGTTCAAGAAAGAAAAAGAATCCGATGAAGGGGTGAAAGTAAGATCTAGCTTATCAGAAGTTATTTGCACAGAGTACTCCTTAACCGAAAAGACATTATGCGGTTGGTAGTCTCTAAGGAGGGAGAAATCTTGGGCCGAAACAGAGAACTTTGCGTTTTTCAAGTCGTAATTTCCATCGGAAAATGGAAAGAAATACAAACGAATCCAGTATCTTCCATGTTTCTTGATAGAAAAACTGTACTGAGATATTCCATTGAAAACTCTCGCAGTTTGAAATAAAACTCCATCATATGAGGAAAGAGTATAATTCGGTCCCATGTTTACGGAAACATTTTGTGGAGTTGAAAGTTCATTGGAATAGAAATCATCAGATAAGAAAACCCTATTTCCAATGGTTGTGTTTTTGGAGGATCCACAGTTTATCAGGTAGATATTTACATCATCAAGTTCTAAGGTCACTTTTATCAAGAAAATAGTGGTGATTACCCAGATAAGAATAGGCCAAGGAAGGATACCAATACTTAACATTATTGAGTTTACAGAGAAAATAATGTGGCAAAAGAGGAATATGTTGAAAGAAAGGAAATTACTTGGAACAATTTATGGGAATAAAAAGCAAAAGCCAGGAAAGTGCAATAGTGACTAATTTGTCTGTTGTTGACTAATCACAAGCGCGTTGTCTTTGACAATATCTGCTTTAGAAAAATATATATTTTATATACAATCATTGCAAATTTTGCAAAACCAGTATACATTCATTTGACCATTAAATATTTTCTTAGATAGGGTTGAATTTAATAAATATAGTAGTTGCATTTATAAGCTATAAAAGTAAAATACTACTTATCTAGCTAGTAATGTGTAACTATTTTCATTTTATTAACGAGTATATTTATTAAATCAGTAAAAACCTCTTTAAAATAACAAATAATTAATTTATTGATTAATTAATATCTCTCTAAATTAATAATAATCTATGGTTCCAAAAGTATTAATTTAAAGTGGTTTTACTGTATTTACATAGACGTTTATAACCGAACATGAACATTAATTAGCAAGCATTCTGAGCCAAGGGAACAAACAAAAGGCAACAATAGAAGAAATATATATATTAGACCACATTAGAAGAAGGATATAAATATTATCTATCATACATGCTGATTTTCTCAACAAATATGACTAAATTTTTGCAACAGCGCGCGTCACTTGTTCGTAAAGTCTGAAATTCGTATATGGCACGACATCTGTACCCGCGATTTGTTGGTCGAATTCAACAAAGGAAATCTTTCATAATTTTGGAGGCCCTTCTAAACGAATGTAATCATACATGTATCCGGTTAAATAATAACCATAATTTTGTAGATAAAGATGAATAGTATTGTTCCCAACCACAAGACTTGCACTCGGTATTCTTATATCAACCGAGTGATAGAGACCATGTATGCCATGCCTTGCTATTGCATTATCTCTGCCGAATTCTCCGATTGTGAAAATAAGAGGACTTTTATTGGCATATATCTGGAAAGAGAATACTGATAAGCTAATAGGCGGTAAAATTACATTGAGAATTATAGCATCACTGCAGTCCCATTTTGAAAATTGTACGATAGTGGCTTTGCTGTCTTGGTCATCGATAATCAAATATAATCATGATCAGTTAACTTCTCCTTGCTTACCCACTGTTTTTTCTACTTAATTCAAACTAATGGAATGGACATCGTAACGAAATCATTACAGTATAGCCACATACACTTATTGGTTTATGTCCGTGTCACTGAATTTTTGCAAACAGTTTAGCAACAAAATAAATATTTATTTAGCGACCCTCACTTTATCAATAGAAATTAATAAAGTGTCTGTTGTTATTTTGAAAATTTTCTTCTAGCGAATCGACGGTTAAATTTCGGTTATAATATGGCTAATAATGATTTTGTAGACATGAGTTAACGAAGTAGTAAAGTAAACTAACGGCACATTGATCTTACTCGCAGGTTTCCCATGTGACCCGCGGCAAAGGCAATGCGAAGTAAGTAATCTTTGTTTTTCTCTACAGATTTGAGCTGGAAATTGATATTCCACGTTGTTGGTACAAACCTCCCATTTTTAGTCTTCCTGAAATTTCGCAATATACATTAAACTGTCAAAAAATTATCTATCACTTGTTATTTGATATCCTTTGAACTCACAAAATTTAGAAGGACGGGGTTAATAAATTTTTGATTAGATATCATTTAAAATATATATTTTTTTACTTTTTCACTCACGAATAAGATTCACATCACCCTCAATCAATTATGACTTTTTAAAACGATGACCACAATTACCTCGGAACATGAGCGAAAAACCAATCTCTACTATGGTTACTGGAACCAATAGTAAAGGTAAGATCATTCTTGGGGTATAACTCTGAATACCTTTCCCACAATCCATACTGCCTAAACCTGCAATTTTTCGTTTAGTGTTAGTAAAAATCTATTCATCATGAGATAAAATGAGAAACAAAACTGCTGCCTGTGTATAAATTATTTGATTCTACTGGACAGTTCTATATAATACATTAATCAATACTCACTCACTTGTCAAAATTCAGGTATAAACTGTTTTTATAATACGGATTGACGTCGGGAATGTAGAACTCTGAAGCACTCCTATCAGGGTAGCCTATATGCCACAATGATGGTCCATATCTTGGAAGGTTAAATACCAATCCGTTTAGCTTTACTACACCTCCTGCATTCAAAGCAAACAGCATTTTCTTATTAAAAACATAAAAAGTAAAATACGGAATTTGCATATTAGTTAATACCAATAAGAATAGCCTACACGGTTTATCTATATTAGTCATTTAGACCCACTTAAAAGTAGCTGCTATGTTTAATTGCTAATGTAAATTTTGCTATAAAAAGTTGCATGATATCCTACGATTTGTGCCTTAGACGATGGTAGAAATTTGCTTGTTGAAATGCAAGTTCAGTTATTTTAGGCAAAATGCCGCGAGTAAATAGAAAAGAAGAAATAACTTAGAATATATAAGGAAGATCATATAAGATTTTAGGAAAGAACAAATAAATCATGTTCTAAAAGTCACAAACCTTCTCTTATTATGACAGAGTTTTTGTATCTATAGTCTCCATGATAACCAGGCACCCAAGCATACAAGTTGTATGTTCCCGGTCTCACGTTATTAATAACGAAATTTCCTTGTTTGTCGGCTCTAGTCCAAAATTGGTAACCCTTTGAACAACAACAAAAATTCAATAAAAAATCATGTAAATATATTGATTTTTCCGAATTGGAGTAGAAATGTAAGGAAAAAAGAAGAAGCAAACCTTGGTTTCAGTTTCCCATGACGCTAAACCACCAGGAAGCGCCAACCCGACATTAGCAAAAGATGCTGGTAGAATGGACTTGAAAGCATATCTAAAAGGAGAAAACAAATACTTTTGCATTTTGCAAGTCTATGGTATAAGAAATTGCATCTGCATGTTTAATTGTTCTGAAATACGATTGCTATTGCCTCTTTATGTGTTGTTCAGCAATGTTGTCAACTCACTATAAGAAAGTGTGCTTATACATGAGTGTTCCTATTAAAAGTGCTTATGATCTTATCTAAATACCTATCATACTATAGTCATTTAGAGACTCTCTTTCAAAAACAAAAAAAAACTTGCCGCCGCCATGTGAGTATCGGATTAAGACCGACCTGGCCTGGGTATTATGCTCGGCAGCACACATGACTACCTGAGTAGGGGGGTCACTTAGTATTTTATTTTATTTTATTTTATATTAGTAGTATTTATTTGTTACTTATTTCTGGTTTATTATGTTTGATTATTTACCTTCTCTAAGGCTAAAGGTTTAAATAGTCTCCCCATTGCTAGTTATGGTCAGTGTTTTAAAAAGCGTCAAGTTGATCAAAACGTTTTTACGAGAAATACGCTAAACGCGTAGATTTGAAACGTAAATCGTAAACTTTTTATAGTATAAAAATATACATGTTAGAAATATCTAAAAAATATACATGTTTAATATATATTTTGAAAGCATGATTTTACTATTTTCTATATAAGAAAAATTAAAATATTTCATAAATAGCAAAAAAACAAACGATTTAAGTCTTTTTAGTAATTCAAATTTTCAAATGTTGTAGTTTCTCAAAACGAGCGATTAAGTATCACTAGCAAATGTAGTACAATTTGCTTTGAATTATGTTTTTTGTAAAATTATTAACCCTAAATCAGCACCGTTTTCGTACTTTATTTGACCAATAATGATAAAAAAAAAACTTCAAGTGCTTTAAGGCGCAAAAAGCGTGATAACAATGCAAAAAAATACACTATTAGCGCTTTATCAGCCAAAAAACAAAAAAAAAAACATAGGCAATTTCTTTTCGCAAAACGCATTATCATGCTTTTAACGCTTTAAAGCGCGATTTTTAAATGAATGATATTATGGTTATGTGTTTATGACGGTCAATCAAATCCTGAACTGGATGGGCTATTTAAAGTGCAACTCATTTCTATTCACAATCATGATAATTTGGTCGTCGATTTGATCTTATCTCCAAAAAGAATTTCGGGGTTGCATTACGACTATAAGATGAGTGTACTATACATACGAAAAGGACAAAATAGAATGGGTAGAAATTTGAAAGAAAAAATCTACAAGAGTGTGTTAAGTATCTCCATACTTTTGTCTATAAAAGAATTTCGTACCATAAATAAAAATTATTAAATAATAACTAATATACATGAGATAAAGTAAACATAATAACATATTTTTATAGCCCTAGAACATCAAAATAAAAATAAAAATGGAGGCCAAAACTTTAGTCTTGGTAAACTTGGTGTGAAATGTTACGATCATCTAATAGGAAGTACTACTAGTTACATATCCCGGGATTCAAATTTTATTAAGTTCGGATGGTCAGGTTTTTGTCATATTTTCGGGTTTTTTCATATGAATTTGTAAAAAAAAAAAAGCGATATTTTTTTAAATCAACGTACTATTTTATTTCTTAAGTGTTTGTTCAAAAAAATCTGTAAAGTTTGACCTTTTATATTTTTTTTGAGTGTTTATTAATATTACTACCTTAATATTTTGTCAAACAAACAATTAAACATAAAAAAATATATATAAAATGTCAAATTTTACATATTTTTATGAACAATCACTTTAGAAATAAAATAGTACATTGATTTACAAAAAAGAATCGAAAAAAATAATTACGAATACATATGAAAAAACCGAAAACTGACGAAAATCTAACCATTCGAACTTGATAAAATTTTAACCTTTATTTGCTTCTCCTGTTCGTTTTTCGTTTTATTTCTTGTTTTTTTCTTGTTTTTGCTCTGATTTGGATTTTAGGTGTAATAAGATCTATACAAGTATACAACCATTTCATTATTAATGTTATAATGGGTATTTCCCATCGATCAAGTTAGAAAAAAGATCTTATCAAATACCTATCCTGTACTTGTAATTGACCAGATAACGATCCACGTGAATTTGCTTTTGTGTAGTCCACGGAACTTGCGAAGCTGTAGGGCCAGCTCTTCATTTCGGTGTACATCTGATAAAACATGAGCGATGACGTAAATTTCACACTAAAATGAAGAAGATGATAAACAAAAACGAATCATGCATGCATAATTAACATTAACATTGTAGATATCCGGATCGCTTTGAAGGTGTTAATGATCGACTTAAAATACATTAAAATCCTAACACATGTTGAATAACTCACATTGCTATATTTAAGTTCTAAGTACCTGATACTTTGCATTTTTCCAAAGTGCTTGACGATGGTCCTTAGTCTTATCAGAGTTTAGATAGACAAAAACCGGTCCAAAAACCTTCTTCCATGGCTCCCCATTGTTAAGGTATATCGTAGCATTACGATGAGCATAATGAGAACTAATAAAATACTGCATCAAATGAAATATAATTGTTATATTACTAAGAATGATCAATAGCCAAAACATGGAAATCACATTTTCTTTTGCCTTTGACAATATGTATGCTTCAGTTCAGGGGTTGGTTATTTAATTCCGATTTTGAGCAAATTGTTTACAGTTGCACAACTACATATATACAACCTGCATTCATTCCACTAAAATGTTCAATGTTGAAATGATTTACTTTAATAATGTAGCTCAGTATGAGAATAAATTGTTGCAAGAGAGAGTCCAAGTCTTTGATTAGCATATAAGTATAAATTAAAATTGACCAGGTAATTCAATTTCCGAAGGATGTGTTCTACTTTTCCTTTTCTTTATTGATAAATATCTTATATATTAAGTGATCAATCAGAATTAATTTTTTGATCAGGTGACAGGAAACTGCCACTTCACTACTAATGAGAAAAATGCTAATTCAAACACTATATATCATAAAAAAATCAGAGTCACCAGGTTCAGGACTATGGCATATGTTTTTGTATGGGAAAAGGATGAAAATGTAAAAGACTATTGGTACTTATTAAAGAAAATCCGTACTCTAATACAATTTTAAAGATTAGTACATTTGCTGCATGATGCTACTACATGTGTTGTATGATACTACTACATATGCTACACGATGCTATTTTTTTTTTACTTTTTGTTTTTAACTTTGATGCTACATGATGCATTATATGTAATAAATGTTAAACAAGAGTTGAGAATCCGTGTTTTTGAAAATGAAGTATATTTTGATGTACTAATCGATGATTCTCCCTTACCGAAATAGCTATAGCAGCTGTGTGGCAAGTGAGGTCTTGCCTAAAAGGGCCACCAACACGGAACTCATCACTTGCTCTTATAATCCAAAATCCAGTTGCTGGATTATCAGCAATCCATCCATACAAGTGACTATCTTGATTTTCCATTGTATATTGGTATTTATCATCAACCTACCAATTTCAAATTTACCAAAAAAATAAATCAGCTTTTTCATAGTTTCTGTTACTAAGGAGTAAGGATTGATGTGGAAATGATTTTTGCCTTGTAGAGATCTTCTGTATTTTACATTTTTAGTTTGTCAACTCACTAAACACAATATAAAGTCAAAATACTTTTACACTAGAATTCATCAAGCAATAAATAAGTTTCAAACCCTAACATTTGAAAAAATGATTAACTAATGGAGTATCATGAATGTGCTAATCTTAAGAAAATCAAGTCATTTCTATCTCGAATTTTTTTCACGAATGTATTCAAATCTCGAAAGTTTTTCATGAACGTATTCAAATAAGTATTCCCAGTAATTTAGCCAAGTCCGTCTATATATATAATTTAGCAAGAATTCATCAAGCAATAAAGTTTCAAACCCTAACCTTGTTATATTTTTGTTCTACTTTCTTGACAACTACAGAGTGCTAATACACCAATGCGAGGGGTAGATTAGTATAAAAAATAAAATGAAATGCATGTTTGTTTAACAAGATATTAATAATTATTTGGACTTTCTGTACCTATCTTAGTTTTTGAAAATATAAGTGTTCATCTTATTTATACTACAATCAACTTATCTATTCTCCAGAACTGCAACCTTTTTTTTTTCCAAGAATGAATTTTTTTTTATACCGACAGTGGCACCCGATAATAACATGTTTTCACTTAAGGGGCCACAAACAAAACCCATAAAATATTGTACAGAGATGCTTACTTCGCCATTAGGTAAACGAACAGCTTCTGGATACCCGAGCATCTTACCCCTGGAACGCTCGGCTCCAGTGGGCATGATCTTTTGTCTTTGATCAGAAAGAGCAATGTACCTAAACCTGATACAAACCCTGGATTAGTGTCTAGTACTGAATTGTTAAGCATATAGACTTTGGTTATATGTTATTATTGCTACGATTAGATATCTTTTCTTACTGGTTATCATTAAGCTTGAAGACGACCCTAAATTCTTCCAGATTGAACCATGGCATTCCCTTTAGATGTTCAAGTATTGTGTATGTATAGAATCCAGACTTGCCCCATACCATGATATACCTATTAAACATGAAAACCACTTATCATTCACTTCTTATACTGTAGATGAATATAATCAAATGCAGTTCATATTGTTTAAGCAAGAATCTAATCCTCAAAATTGAAGTGAACACATCAGAGGCCGCTATGAAAGACGAGCATTAATCAGTATTCTTGCATGTACACCAAATTATATATACCTCTTGTCCATATTAAGGGTAAATGGGGAGCCTTTCTTCCAGGTTTTACTGAACGAAACCTCGACTTGATCAGGTGTCTGTGAGATAATCTTAAAATCTGTCCCTTCAAACCTTTCATAAGAAACAAAGTAAAATGTTACTAATATTCATATTGTTTAAAATTTTAATTTAGTTGGAAAATCTTGATAATCAAATGTTATACTTATCAGTTGATCCATGTCCTGTATCACTGTTCCAGACACAGTCCCAGTACCTATGAATACCACATTTGTGTTATAAACGTAATAGGTATAATTAGAGTGAATTAGCTTAACTAAAAAAAAACTTATACATGTTGAAATTCGCGAGTAGATGATGTTGTCTAATTAGTCGTAACTAGTGTATTGAAAAAGTCCCATTGTCATATTAGTGATCAACTTTTACCTTTTCAATAATGAATATTATTATTAGTGACATACCCGCTGTTTATGTCGTGAAGTAAATTGTTTATCCCATTGTATTGTATTCCAGTGACCGACCCTCCCGGCTTTGATATTGTCACTTTCACTATTCCATTATACATCATCACCTATAACAATATGCATTTCGCCATATCTTATCACGGTTGAAAACCTTCGTAACTATATAACTATTGATATTAAATAAAAGGAAAATTTTTGAGGAAAAGGAAATAGAAGCTTATACAATTTGCAACCATCCTTTACTAGGATGAATTTACACAATTAGTAGGGTAAATTAAAAATACGACTTATTTATGTCTTCGGAAACTTATTTTCATGCATCTACTTACACAAAAGTATTTTTGTTGTATAGTTTTCACTATAATTTTCAAATGTTGTGTTTTGATCACATTCTCATACATTTGTTACTGAAGTTATTTTCGAAATTGAATTTTTATCATTTGACAAATAAAAACTGATTATTCTACTGATTGAGGAGGGGAGAGTCATTGGTTGAGAAAATTGAATATATATAATCGTTTATACCACACTTTTATAGGCACGTAGCTAATGCAAAATGAGAAAGAATGGGAATAATTATAACTTAATTAATTAACTATCTTTTCTTAGCTATATCCTCAAAGTTTTTCCACACAAATAATAACATAATTATAATAATATATATTTAAAGGGTATATAGATGTGAAAGTCCTATTTTAATTATATACAGCAGTTCATATAAATGTGATTTTTCGACTTAACGGTGGTTATTTTCTTATATGTGAAAATGAATAAAGTTTTCGACTTTTCCGTGTGTGCATACGTTACCCCATGCATGTTTCAACTTTCAAGTAGAAATAAACTCTTGTACATATTCCCATCTAAATCGTGAATGGTATAGCATACATTTAACTTTTTAAACGCTTAAACCTTACAAACTCGATCTCAGATTCATTTCGACTAAGCTGCAGAAACCAATTAGAAAGGAAAATGCTTTTGATCACCAAAATTTAAAACCATAATTTTTACCGGTTGATGCGGTGAATTAGGCGAATCCAATCAATTTTGTTGTGATTTTGAAAACCTATTTTTATTAATACATATTGATTGGTTCATCTAATACGCTTCATCAGCGGTCAACTTTTTTTGATCAAGTCTTAGGTTAGTTGTATCGAAAGGCTATCAGAAATAATTTGGATCCGTCTTTTTAGTAAACTAAGTGATAGAAAAGTTATCGTCTAATACATATTTTCGGACTTGATCAAAAACCCAAACTTGTAATTTTTGTTTAAGATTTGGTAAATATCTACGCAGTATCAATGCACATTAAAGTTGAAAACATATAGGAAAACAAGAATAACATCCATTGAGTATCTATATATAATTTTAAAAAGAAAAAATAATTATGAATTTTTGTTAATGAAGTATAGTTTTTTTCCTCCTAAATCCTAATTACAAATTTACAATGCACACCCATTTCATTTCGATTAGTTAGTGAAATAAAAGGAAAAGTTTGGAGCTTCACTTGGTTAGGCTGAACGGTCAATTGAACTGGAGCTGCATTAATTTCATTGTTCGTCTCATTTAAATAAAATTCCCTGCGGTTGATTAAAAGATAAATAAAGTATTTTTAAGAAATTTAGGGATGGGTACAAAAATTCAGAACAATGTAGCACTAGCTACAATAAACAAGAATATTGGACCTCTCCCATATTCAGAATTCAGAGACAAATATCAAATCAGTATATAAATAATAGATTTAAAAACCATTTTTTTTTTTTTACTTCTAAATATTTGTGACCTCTCCCATACCCTATGTATTTAGGGACCAAAAAGAAGAAAAAATTGGTGTTAAAGAGAATCTATAATTTTGTTATATATCAATAATTTTGTTTCCTTATGATTGGTTTTATGAGCCAACATTATTATTTTTATCTCTAAATTATATAGATTTAGGAAGAAAGAAAAGTAGTCACTATTTTCACTTTAAGACGACTTAAAATTTGTTTTCCAAATTTTGGTCACCCAGCTTAATTGTTTAAGTTTTTTCTTTTTCTGTTTTGTTTTTAAAATGAACAATTTATTTATATGTTAAGTTGTTCATGGTAATTTCATTAGTGAAAAAATAAATATAGATTCTTTTACCAATAAAATATCGAGGTCATGAGTATGTTTTCCACTATGATTTACTACAAAATATATATCCTTGCAACTAACGATATGTAAATATGATAAATCCGTATATGTAACTAATGATATTTGATCAATGGAATTTGTATAATAAATTATAATTTATCTTTGATCAGGTTTATAAGTGAAAGAGTGACAAAGGTATTTGTATTTAATATTTATGGGGAAAAAAACAAAAAGAGCAACATTGAATATATCAATAGGGAGGGAATTTCTTAAGATAGAGTACTATAGAGCCGTTTTTTTTTGTTTTTTTTTAGAGTTCATACTCCCTCCGTTCATATTTAATCGTCAACTACGAAATTACATACAATTTTGACCGGTCAAGAATTTGTACTAAAATTGTCGGAATGAAAAATTTCAAAAGTTGATCATATAGTTGTAATGTTATATTTTTTTATTAGATTTAAAAAAAATTTATTTCGACAATTTTGATACAAGTTATAAACCGGTCAAAATTACACGTAGTTCGTAGTGGTCAATTAAATGAAAACGGATGGAGTATATTGCTACCTAGCAAGGGTGGGCACGGGGCGAATTGTGGGGAACTGACCTCAATTCTAATAAATGGCGGGACGGATTAAGACGGGTTGGTAAAATTTAAATATTAACCTAACCCAACCCGTTACAATTAAAACTCCAACCCAATTCAACCCGCAAAATAAATTGCGGGTTGGGCTTAGATTGATTCTTAAAATTTTATTTTGGTCATTTATTTTTCATAATTTCCATAATTAACCTAAAATTTAAAATAAATTGAATTTTTCAAAGAGAAATATAAATTAAAACCAAACAAAATACGTTTAAAACATTCGTGAACAAGTAACAAAACTAAAATATAACAAGAATGAAAAGTTGGTATCTTAAAATACACAATATATATATATATATATATATATTGCGGTTTGAAATGGGTTGAGCGGATTAATCTGTGGTTTGGTAAATTCAACCCTAACCCAACCCATAAAATATATAGCGAATTGGGGCAGAACAGATTGATTTTTTTTACACTCAACACATCCCAACCCGCACCCAATCAGTACAGATTGGGTTTACGGATTTTTTGCCCACCCTGCTAGCCAGAATGTTGTTAATTACTCCAAATTAAATTTGAAAATAACAAACAAAAAATATATATTTTGAAGTCCAGCTAGCCCCGTTTTAATCTAAATTCTTACCTCTTATGAGATTCACATTCCGTAGGAATGGAAAATAACAGCAAAATGAGCAATGGTGATAGAAGATAACATTTGCTATTACAAAATTTCATACTATCCATCCCGATAAGCCTTGCAAAATTTTAAAAAATATAATCAGAAAATAATATCAAGAAAAAACATACTAGCAGATCATCTAAAATACATGTATGTCTTACTCCATTAACGAAAGAAATAGATGAGAACCGGCTTGTGATATGATGCATCATAAGATGCAAGAATGAAAATTTATATACGATGACCATTGTATCATTTGATTAAGAATAGGAACATTTAGTATGTATTTGGAAAAGTAACTTAAATTAGAGGATAAGAAAGATCTAAAAATGCTGAAAAAAAATGATTGTAGTAAATTAACTAGGAAACATATGCCTGAATCAGCATTGCATTAATACTTTTGGTACTTTTGTAATTATCGTCAATTAATGGTTTATGCATTGAATCAGGAATTCATTGAAAAAATATGTACAGACATTCATGGGTTTAATGCATATTTAATTAATTAGATAACATTAAAATGTATTAAAATAAAGTATCAATATTGGGGGGTCTGCATAATATAGAGGAGTATTTTCAAAAGGAGAAAATAATTAATTCATTCATTATAATCGATAAAAAGATCGGAAAAGAAAACTAGAGAGACCAATGCAAATTAGTTGAATAATAAAAGGATCGAAAAGAGAAAATTAAGAGAGCGAAGACATGTGTTAGAAAAGAAATTACCGCAAGCACTCACAAAAATTTGATGCTTCTTCGCCTATAAATACAAAAGGATTCGAATCGAAGAAGGGATGTAAAAGCGATCACATTTTCACACTTACACTTTCTGTAAATTTATTTATCAATTTATCTAGTTTTTTTTTTATATAGCATTAGGAGTTAGAAACAGGTACTTAGCAGTTGTATTATACATTCACATAATCAGAAAAGGTTTAATGTGAAATAACTAAATGACTAAATACTCTAACAATATGTTACGCTTTCAGTTAAGAGGCTGAGATGATGTTTTGTGAAGAAGCGGTTAAGAGCCTGAACCTCGCGCCTCAAGAATACACAACTAGTTACGAAGATAAAGATGGTGATGCAATTTTAATTACATGTGATGATGGTTTAGGGAATTTATATTCATTTCAAGCTCTCATTTGATTGTGACAATTAAACGTGTCATGTATCTGTGACTATTTGTTTTATGTCATCATTTCAGTTGAATTTTGATCTGGGTTGTCACATGTCCTAGCAATCTTAAAAGGGAACATATGTGGTTGTGGAATTGATCGAGTTAATACGTTTTCTACTTTTGATTAAAAAATAATTATTATATTTTACTACATGAGACGGGGAGAGAAAGAGAGAAAGAGTTAGTGATTCTTTTACATCGACATGTGTGATAGTTGTTTTGAAAATAATCTATCTTTGCGCCCAATACTATTGTTTTTTAACGTTCAATAGGAAGGATATATGTGAGGTTCACAAGAGACTATTGTAATTAGTTAGAGCTAATTCACCGTTCAATAAAAAGGATAATATGTGAGGTTCACAAGATACTACTGTAATTAGTTAGAGCTAATTCAGCAGTATTGTGAACCATATCAAAGTCATATACATGGTTAGGTTTCTAAACCACCCCGGATAAACCTCCCCAGGATAAATCGCTTAATAAAAAACTCTTTTTCATTGTGTTTTAGGATACAGATTGATGGTGACCCCGACTAGAATGTGTCATTTTTATACTCTTGTGAAAACATAGATTTAGTTTTTTTTTGTTGAGATGGTTCAATCTTATTCTCACGATCCACCTGTAATAGTTCCGCCGAATATCTCAATTGTATCGCCTGGATTCACTTCGTGCCAACTAAAAGACCGATCTTCGTCCATCACGTTTTCTTTTTTGGTTGACGCCATTCTGAGGAGTATTATAATTTTATTGGGGACCTGAACCATATCCTCTGTCGTGCCACTAATACTTTTATTGGTTTCCGTGATAAGTTGAATGTTCGACTTCTCCTTGATTTCTATAATGGAGTCAAAATATCCGATCTCAATGGTTAAATTGTTAGCTTTTGTAAGGTTTTGTAACTGAAGTTTGAGAAACTAAAGGGAGAGTAGAAAGATTCTAGTAACTTTAGCATGACAACAAACATAGATTTAGTTTACTCCAATATCTCATAAACTATCAAACAAAACAAAATATGAAATACAAGTTCATCTCATCCATTTAGTACTCATACAACTAATCTTTGTCTAAGTTTTTGCCAACCTGCAAACCTTACTTGCTTGTATATTATGTATAAAGTTCATAACATTGATATGGCCAAATGGTAACAGAATTGCATGACTTTGTTTGCACTATACAATTTTGAATGAGTAAGAAAAAATATTTAATTGATATATCAAAATCAAACGAGAGAAAGAATCATAACATTTACGTGATCAATATCCATCTTTTCATCGGTATATCATGAAGGCCGTAATGATTTTAATGCCGAAAGTAATAGTTCTAGTAACAATGATGATAAAATGCACTGATTCTGGGAAATTTGAAGAAAAAAACATCTTGACAGGATGGTCATGTAGTCATGTAGACAATATGGTCTAGTTTAAGATGTAATTAATGAATTATTAGGGTAACATATATAGTATGTCTGCCTAGTGTGGACAACATTTCTAAGGAAAATACACTTTCTTTTCTTTTCTTTTTTCCTAGTTTTCTTATGAAGCCAAAAATAAATAAAAAAATGTTTTCACATGAATTCATTTTCATTTTTCCATGAGTTTTTCGCGTTTCAAACACATCATAAAGCCAAGTAAAATAGATGATTTCATAGATGAGAGTTATATTTCTTCACTATGTTACACACGAGTGACGAGGCTGATGATATACAGAATTCAGTAAAGTCCAAATCTCAGAAATCAACTCTATTAAAGTAAATTAATCACAATAGAAAAAAAAATACATGTTTAAAATATATAGAAGAAAAACATGTTAAATATGTTTTCAAAACATCATTTTACGATTTTCTATATAAGAAAAATTAAAATAATTCATAAATAGCAAAAAACACAAAGTAATTTCAAGTCTTCTACTAATTAAAATTTCCAATTTTTTTATCTCGTCAAAATGAGCGATTAAAATCATTAGAACATATACTAGAATTTGTTTGGAATTATATTTTTCATAAAATTGCTTAGCCTAAACGGGCATCGTTTTCGCAGTCTTTTGTAAAAAGAAAATAAAAATTACATCAGAACTCCAGAAAAACACACTTTTTAGCCTATATAAATAGCGCAAAAAGTGTGATATAAGCGCACTAATATTGCTTTACCAACAATATAGTGAATTACCATATCTAAAAAAATTCAATAACCTCTATATCGGGATATATAATAGCGCTTTGAAACGCACTTTTTAAAACACTATAAGTTATATCTGGAATTTGTGAAGTTAGATTTCAATTTGAGAAGACAAATTCCAAATTTCTTATCCTACTGTCATGTATACAAATGGACTAAAGTTTCCCTAGATTATGTTTATGTTAAGTTGGTTCCAAATAATTGATATGTTGTATTAAAAGGAAATATATGGAAATTTGTAAGTTTGATTTCAGTTTGCGGAGACAAATTCCAATTTTTTTGAGAATTCGCGAATTATTAGGTTTCAATTTCTGTTCATCAGTTTTTAAAGAGTATGAATTTGGACCCTGCATGTATTTCAGGTTACGAGTTTTGGTACAACACTGAAAACCAAACCGTAACAAGGCAAAATAATTGGTGTACCGATCTTTGGCCAGTAATGTTATCAACTCTGTACAACCGAACTACTTGGGTTCGATATATAGTGGTACATCGTCAAAACTTTGGTACCAACCTGAAGCCATACTTTACTGGGTAGTTTCTTATCTTCGACTTGGACATATTCAAGTTGAAGATATGGTTACATTGCAAAAAAGTAAATTAAGGGCATCAAAATGGTCCAGAAAATTAATCATCTCATATAGAAAATTGACAAATTTGTTCTATTGAAAGCAAATTATGAGCAAGAAACTCAAAATGTTCGAAAAATAAATTAAAAACAATTCAAAAGTTTTCTTCAGTTTCTCACTTCCAATCAATGATAAACAACAAAATGCTTTGTTTTCTCAATCTTCAAATTCCACTCATTTCCGATAACTTCTTCCGAACCTCGGTAAGAGCCTTTTCCACCATCAACTTCCTTATATCCAACTCGGCATCCATTTTTAGTTTCTTAGCCGACCCTCTTCTTATACTAACGCCACTTGGCGGAGTGATGTTCCTCTTATGAGCAGATGAAACAGGCGACTTGGACGAATTTCCAGGAAGAGGGGCCTTGTATGCACGAAAAAGCTTGCTACAGTTAAGACAAACCAGCAGTTTATCAAGATATTGTGTAAGATACTCATAATGAAATTTGCAGGAGCCACAGATTGTCCAGAAAGACTCGGCTTGATGCTTGGGTAGAGAACCTGAAGAGGGACCTGCTCTGGTGGTACTCTTTGCCATCTCGACATTCGTTGTGTCCATTTTTTTGTGGGTATGAAAACATTCAGCATTTGGGGGATAGGCTTGCACTTTTATCGATCCTCTCCTTTGGTCATAAGCCGATCGCATCTCTTCATCCGATATTAATCTCCAAGCCTGGGAAACTATTTTAAATGCGTCTTCGGTACCGACAATTTTGTTTCTATCAGGATGAAGGAGAAAAGCTAACCTATAGTATTGCTTCCTTATTATTTCTTTTTCTTGAAAAGGATTCACACCCAGCACTCCATACCAATCAATTTCTCCATTTATTTTTCTCTCGGAAGCAATATACACCTCGAGTGCCATTTGTAACTGCCGAATTCCCTCAAGTTCAGGAGATAACCCTATGGATTTGAATACAAGTCTTCTTGCTCCAAGAAAATCCTTTTCCATCAGCCTTTTTTCAGCCATTTCCTTGGCCTTAATCGCCTCAACTCTGTTGAAATCCATAACAAACAATTTTTTCCTATAAATTAAGCAAAAACAAAAGTTAGGATACAAAACTTATGCAATAGAGAACGAAAAGAAGGCCAAAGTTGTTCCATTGGAGTAGCTCGCAGTGGAACATTTACCACCAATAGCATTAGCCAAATGAAACTTTAGATGTCACTCATTTTACTCGTAATTCAAGTTTGTTATTTAACTGCTCTTGTTTCTACATAAACCTTTCTTTAGTACCTTCGTTACCGGATTTATGCCTAGAGACCATATAGCACGATTCGATCTAATCTATACTAATATCATATGCGTAGATATTAACATAAGCAGAGCAACAAAATGACCAGAAGTGCTAAGCTTAATGAATTTCCTACCTTAATTATATTGACCACATATAACCAGAGGCTATTTCGGTGAATTCAACTCAATGGACTATAAAATATTTTATGTAACTAATATCCCCTGCAAACATTTACGACTAATGACTATGGTTCAGAAATATCAACAGTAGATTCTTTGCTGTCAATCGATCGGAAATTGATAAAAATTAAAAGAAAAGAAAATCATATGGACACATCTCTTCATACTTGAATGCATAATTAAGAGACAATTAGGCAACTAATGCATATATAATTAGAATCGGAGTATCGCTTCTGTTATCTTTTGTTCTATATATTCAATGTTTTTCTTTTCCTGCAGTGCATCTTTTAAGTACTAAATTCGCAACAGAGATCCAATTAGTAACCATCATTTAGAATTTAGAAACTTATATGGAGTAGAATATTATATAAACCGGGTAACTCATCTAACCGTTACGTGAAATTATAATACATATGATCTACGAAAACGGTCATATGAAAGTAGCATGGCGCGCGTAATTCCTTGTGAGACACGGATTAGAGACGTTCTTCGTATCTCCCATGCATCATATGACAATTGCACCAAAGTTTAAACAAAATTATTTTTGCGTTGGTCATTATTGGAGCCCGTTTGTATTTCCAAACAATTTCTTTTATGTTCCATATGGTAATATTATACCCTAATTTTTAGCCATGATTATAAAAACGTGACATTAACCTAACATTCTGATTACATCAACGCTATTCACACAAAAAAACTGCACAAATTAACAGGATTGCAGGAAATTTATTTTGTTTTGGGTGTCTCAAAAAGTTACGATTTTTTTTTATCACTTGTAAGGTGACCTACCACTGATGAGCCCTATAATTATTCCTTTAATTATTTATTACAAAAATTATGATAACTTAAAAGTACTATAAAATTGTAAATTACACTTCATTACAGCTAGTTCTTATTTCTAGGCATTGCAGGCAAGTTACATAAACATTGAAAGTATACTAATGGTCCTCCTAATTTGAATCATATTCAATTTGTGTAAAAAATGTACACTAGTTTATCTTTGCTTATTTCTACCCGCTATTTATACCCCATTCCATACAACCTTACTTTTTTTAACCCAAATTTGTTATTTAATAAATTTTAAAACAACAAGAAGTACAATAAGACATGTATCAATATGTTCTAACAATTTTTTCTTACGAGAAAGTCAAATATTTCTATTTTTGGAATGAAAATAAGAACTAATGTAAATTAACATTATATGTAAAAAAAAATTATGTAAAGTCAATATTATGAAATTTGTCTATATACATAGTAAAAATTTATAAACATACAATTTTATTTTTTTTGTAAAAAATCAATATTTAATCGAAAATAGTTAAGGGGGAACGGGTACAAAATAGGGGTATAAGATATGAGCTCATGGATCGGGACACTACTAATATATTACACATTCGGTTTGTTATAACACTTCATAATCCTTAAATGTATGTATCAAGCTCTATGATGAATGTATAGATGTACCAATGAACATGCCTCCAAGATTAACACTAATCAGTAAAAAAAACATATAAAAAAAAAACTTAAAGTTGACGAGATAAAATTGAAATACCTCTACAATGATCAAGAGAATGATCTGGACGAGTAACTTTTGATAAGGAGATAGAGAAATGAAACATAAAATTCTTATATTCTAACAAAAAATCGAATGTTTTACTTTTAGACAAATAATTAATACTGTGCACTTTTTGGCCAAAAGTATTGACTAACATTTAATTTAGACAAATAATCAGCCTGAGTTTTCTTTTTCTTAACAAAAATATATTCATTTTGGCAAATGTTAACTTGTGCCGGCACATGTTTACGTTCAACTTTTGGGTTATCAATATGCTATAAACTCCTTCCTAATGAAGGGCACAAATTTCCGTTTTCAAAAATAAATATTCAATTGTTATTTTTTTTTTCAAATTTTGATTAATAATTAAATTTAGGGTAGTATCCACTAGGGTTTTATATTTTTATTTAAATTTTTATTATGTTGTAAAATTTGTTTTTAATTTATTAAATCCTACTTTGTCTAAAATATAATAAAAATTGAAAAATTAAATTAGTTATTGAAAATGTATCATCTAACCCTCAATTTTTTTTAATGAATGGTTGTAAAAGTGACTGAACATTGTACAGTATAACCGCACAAAATGGAGACCCGCTATATAAAAAAGGGACGTGACTATGAACATGTGCAAGAGAAAGGAAAGGAAGAAAATGGTTTATTCTATGGTAATATCTTTTATTAAGAGCGTTTGTTAATTTACATAAAACATCTAACGGTGTATAATCCCCCTTGATACATTTGTGTTATTAAATGTTAATGTTAATCACCATGTTCTTAAAATTGGTAATAATTAATGGCAGAATAACTAATATATACATTTATGATAAGTTATACTTAATTATTAAAAACATTCTATATACATATAAACAAATTAAATGAAATCTGTTATTTAATCATCTACATTAAATTTGTTTCTATTGTTCTGATGTTCTTAAATATTTGTAGAGAAATAATATTTGTTGCAAAAGATTAACCATTCATTGTATAATAGTTAAATTGAAAAATGAGAAAATCAAGTAAACAGTCATAACATTTTTAAACCATTTAATAATTTCAATAATAAATGTAGACACACAATCATAACATTGTCGAAAAGATTTTGGAAATTTTCTTACAAATTGTTTTCAATAATAAATTAGTTTCCGGTATCAGATTAATGCTAAATAATTGTCAAAACCATTTAATGTCAGAGATTCTTTTCTCAACAAATTTCAGATATACAAGTCTCAATAAATATATTAAAAACTTTATATGAAAGTTATAATTTTAAATTTTACTTTACTACAAGAATGAATGTTTAATTTAGTTGTTTGAAACATCGAAACCCACTTCGATTAGGATTTACAACTCTATGATCTTAACTATTACTCGACTTCTTATGTAGCCACACACACAAAATGGATAAATGCCGAAATTATAAAACTTACTATATTTCAAAAGATAATTTTATCAACTAGCTAGTCTAAAATAAATACTATTTTTAACAAAAGGAGGACTCTAATAGTATATGTTTGTGTTGTTTTAGTAAATATTCATGGTACCAAAAAAAAAAAAAAATACCAGACAACATAAATACCGAGATACATTATTATAGTCAAAATGTTGGTCAATACTATTGCCCAAAAATAGTATGGTATTAATTTGTGAGTTTAAAAATTAAAATACCAAAAGACGTTGGGAAGTTAGTATATAGTCTATCCGTTTCCATTTAATTTTTCATTAGGAAACTACGTACAATTTTAATCGTCTTATAACTTGTATCAAAATTGTCTAAATAATTATTTTTTTTAAAATCTAATCATAAAATTTACCATTTGAACTATATGTTCAACTTTTGAAATTTTTTATTCCGATAATTTTGATACAAGTTCTTGCCCGATCAAAATTGCACGTAATTTCGTAATCAACAATTAAACAGCAAGGGAGGGTGTAAGAATTTCCTCTTTCATTTCTCTACCTGTCTGTAAGAATTTCCTCTTTCATTTACATATTTTCTCTACTCATCTGTCCATATTCATTTTTCTCTTCATTTTAGAGGTATTTCAATTTTATCTGAATTTAAGTAAATTATGGAATTTTTTTACTGATGTAGGTGTTAATCTTGGAGGCAAGTTCATCGTTTTGGTACATCCATGCATTCATCATTCAGGTTATTAAGCTTGATACATACATGTAAGTATTATGAAGTGTTATAACACATTAACGTGTTCCCTCCGTTTCAATTTATAAGGAAAAATAGGGACACCTGCTATTTTACAATGTAAATTTCGTGTTATTTAAATGTCGGAATTGAAAATTTTAAATTTTAATTAATCACATAGTTAACATGCTAAATTTTATGTATAACTTTTGAAATTTACAAATTCGACTTTTTACGTTGTAAAATTGCACGTATTTTCATTGTTACTTATAATTTGGGGACGGATGAAGTATATATATCAGTATTATAACCTGTGTCTCAACTCAATCCATGAGAAAGATAACTTTTATTCATATTTGATGGCTTAATTATGCGTTCAACAAATTATTCCGCAACACAATCAAGTGATTAACATCCATGGAAAAGTGAGACACTAAAGAATCTTACATACTATAAATTTTGATGTTAATATACTCTACTAAAATATTAATTCAAGCTTGACTAACAAATTAATAACATTGTTTTGTTTTCACTCGTTTTAAAACTAAAAGTATGTATGAAAAACTATAGTTTTTCCCCATAGTCGGGCCAATTTCCATACGAAATGGTCTATCAATTAAATTAATAATATTAATTGAGAAATTAGATAAGTTTGTTAAAACATATATAAGTGATGATGTGTTCATACTGAACAGTAAATAAATTAACAAAACTATTATGTACGATTTAAACCAATTATACTAAAGCAGGAGCAACTATGAAGTTAATTTCTACATTTTTTATGAATAAATTTAGAGAAATGATTGCTGCACTTAATATTTACACTCCATATTGTGTCAATTTTTTTATTGGTTTTAAATGGTTAGTTATGCAATTGATCTGTCAATTTTCTATTGGTTGTAAATGGTTAGTTATGCAATTGATGTGTCAATTTTCTATTGGTTTTAAATGGTTAGTTATGCAATTGATTAAAAAGTTTAGGGATCAAGGATATAAAATTTCTTTTTTATTTGGCATGAAATGCAAATAAGAGTGTAAATAGGGAGTGCAAGTATCATTGCTCATAAAATTAAATTTCTTTTCCAAAATGTTGAAGACAGGTTTACGTGTAAAAACAATTTGAGCTCTCGATAAGATCAATTTGATTTGCGACTTTGAAATATTAACCATCTTATACTCCTTGCTACAAGATTGCGCCATGCTTGTGCTAGTATGTAATCAGTGGCGGAGCTAGTATTCGACAATCGAATATGCTGCAATTTAAAAAGAAATAAACTACAAGGTGCAAAAAACGCATGGGGGTGTTAATACTAAAACTTGTGAGTTTTTAAACTACATGTGTGTTAATACTAAAAAGAAATAAACTAGAAGGTGCAAATATGTACCTCTTGTGAGTTTTTAAAAATATTGGGATGTTTTAGCCCTTACGAGTGGTACATGAGTGGTACATGCCCCCCATTATTTTCAGCCTAAAATGGCTAATCACCCCTGTATAATTAAATATATTACAAAACATCCAAATGTCGGCATTACAAAATGTGAGTGTATATCGATCTATGTAATTTATTACAAAATTGCCACAAGTCGGCATTACAAAATACCTCTGAAATATTTCTTTAATTACTATATTAATAGGTAAATAGTGATTAGGAATTTAGGATTGATGTTTATTACTTCTTTCGTTCCTAAACAAATATACTCTACAAAAATACGTGCAACGTTAACTTTAACCGATAATTTTTTAATATTTACATTGCCGAAAAAAATTATTTCAAAAGTTAATCGCGTAGTTCATGGTTAGAATTATATGATGGAATTTCTAATTTTTTCGTTTCGGCAATTTTGATATGAAAGATTTGATGATCAAAATTTCACGTATTTTCGTAAATGACATTTGTTTAGGTAGGGAGTGAGTTTGGCCTCTATGTAAACATTTGATTGCAATCATAGATATTCCAAACTGCTTCCTTGTTAAACCATGCTCAATCTGTATGTTATGCCCATTATACAATGTTATTTTTCAATCAATATATTCCTTTCTTTGTCTAATATCATGACAACAGCCAAGATCTGATCCATAAAGGTTTCATGAAATTAACTACAACTGCAAGCAACATTGTACAAAAGCTTAAATGTAATTAAAATGATAATTTCATTTATATAAATGTACACACAGATTGCTCAAGTGTAAGCTGGTTAGCAGGTTTTAAAACTATGTTAACATTGCATTCGGGGTTTTATATGTTTTATACACCAAACTATCTGTTTTTAACGATTTTGGTATCCAACTTTCAATTTTTTCAATTTGGGTACCGCACTATATTAATTTTTCAATTTAGATATCACCGTCTAAATTAATCACGGAAGCATGTCACGTGACATTTGACAAACGTTAATTTGAAAGTATAGTTTTATCATTTTACACTAAAATATATAATCCTGTAAAAACATTTTTCCCCAATTTCACACATAACAAAAATTACCACATAATCTAAATTTGGAAAAACGTTGTTCTGTTATGATATATTTTGGTATAGAATGATAAAATTATCCTCTCACATTCAAGTTTATCAAGCAGTCATGTGACATGATTTCGTCATTAATTTAGACAGTGATATCTAAATTGAACAGTTTCTTATAGTGTGGTACCCAAATTGAAAAAATTGAAAAATAGATATCCAAATCGTTAACAGAAACATAGTTTAGTGTAATAAATATATTTTTTTCCACCTGTAATAGATATTTCCCCACCAACTTAACCAATCAGTGTATATCAATCTATGTAATAACATTACTTTAATCTATATAGCAGTGTAATATAGTGCCCCAAGTCTTATACCATAACATCAAACAATCAAAACCTTGGAAAAGAAACCATGATTAGTTTATCTTATACGTACAACATAACAAATGAATCTGGGTAACCCGACCATATCAGACCGCTTGACTCGCAACCAAACATTTTCAATGTCGATCCAACTGAAACCCAAGGAAGTAGGAAAGAAAGCCGCCAGATCGAAGCAAGGCCATAACATGACTAAGTCTTATAACAAAAGTAACTCATGCAAAATTCTATGTAAAATTCCATTGCGATCTTTTATAATCCGAAACTGCAATCTTGTCAAGTAAATACAGGCCTAGAGGTTAAAACGTACATGTAACATAAGCAATTTTTTCGGAAATCAAAACATGGACATCAGCAATTTCTGATAGAAATTAACCACAAGGCAGGCAACACCAAAAACACAACAATCCAAAAACCCAGAAACAAATACATACTTCAGCATTTAATCAAACAGCTTGCCTTCATTGAAATGTTCCTTCATCGCCCCTAATTAAGGCCGCATAAAACAAACCTCGTTACTGGTAAATAAGATTACTCACGGAAACATCAAGTCTAATTTTTAGGGCTAACTTCAAGACTTGATCACACATTATGCATTATAGACCAGATCCTTAGAACATGAAACCAGTCAAAACTTGCCTAATAAGTTCACAACCACATTCTCCTTTCCAGGTAATATTTGATAGCAATTTATTCTGATCCAAAACTACCACCCCAACAAGCAAACTACCTGGATTCTGTATTCGGCTCATCGTATTTTTTCGATGTATAAAAACTGCCTTATTTGTGTAATCATCACTTATTTCAACAGGATCACAAGAAAAATAGTACAAAATCCAACACGTTATATAACGAAAGCCTTAGAAATTAAAACATAGCAACAGGTTCACAACCATATCAATTCCAAACACAAGAAGAAAAAACACATACCAAAACAGAGTACTAAATAACCCAGATCTAATTAATTAAAACCCGAAAACAAACACTGCTAACAATAGACCCCTCATTTGCTCCAAGTATATGTATTTAGCTAGGATCTCAAGGAAATAGCATTAAAAAAAAGAAGCAATACACCATAACAAACAAGTTCCAAATAACCCAGATCTAATCAATCAAAAAAACCCGAAAACAAATACCGCTTAGTCACTCGTTATTTTTCAAATTTAGAAAACAGATAACCGTAACAGAGTATCAGTAAATGTCCATTAAAAGAAACAGAGAGAACGGGACGATCAACAGGAATACAAGCAAATCACTGTGTCTTAATAACATAACCAAATTCATAGAAATTAAAACATAACAAGAAGTTCACAACCACATCCAAACACAAAATAAGAAAAAAAAAACATAACCGCAACCAAGTACCAAATAACCTAGATCTAATCAATTAAAAACCCAAAAACAAACACCGCTTATTATCGGATCCCTCATTTTCTCAAATTATCATGCATTTAGCTAGGATTGCAAGAAAACAGTACAAAATAGAAATAATAAAAGCAGATCCCTGTGTGTTGAGACAAACATGTTAGTAATAAGCCACAACCATAAAACAGATGACTGGAGTATCAAACAACGCAGATCTAATAAACATGTAACATAACCAAATCCACGAAAATTATAACAATACGTCAAGTCAACAGGAGTAATAATTAAAAACCCTAGTAAAACAAAGTGATACAAACAACCGGTAACGCGATTACTTATTGGAAGAGTTAAATAGGCCACGTCTGTAAACTGATCCGCAACAAGAGTAATTAAAAAACCCTAGTAAACCGATACAAACAATCGATTACACAATCACTCCTTCTTGATCCTGTCGAGCTTCGTCTTCATCTGCTCCACCTTCACAACAAGCCCGGTAACAGAATACAACAGCCAATAAAACACCATAGCAGAGGCGATCAAAAGGGCGTTACGCTGACTCTTCATAATACTCTTCTGGTGCCTTAAATGCTCTGAGGGGCTACAGGCGTGTGCATCTTGGCAACTGGGACGCGTCTCATACTTCCAGTAAATGTCCATTAAAAGGAATAAAGAGAACGGGACGATGGATAGGAAGGGTTTGAGGAGGCTACGAGTTACAGACAGCAGGCCTGTGTAACATAACCAAATGTTAGAAATTAAAACAAGGTCCACACCCATATTAACACGGGTTTATTATAGTTTAGTACCACAAACTATGGTCACTTTTTACATTTAGTACCCTAAACTATTGAAACGTCAGTTTTTTTTTACTATTCCGTCCATTGTTTTTTTAACAAACGTTAAGACTTATCAAAACTATTGTAATGAAATGACCAAAATACTCCTTATTTTAACGGATTCCATCCAAAAAGTAGTTAAGAGTTAAACGAATTGAACTAAATTAAAAAAAAAAAAAAAAAAGTTCATGGTGCTAAAAAAATCATAGTTTGCGGTACTAAACGAAAAGTTGACCATAATTAAAGGTACTGAAGTATAATAAACGGTATTAAAACAGTTAACCGGAGTATCAAACAACCCCGATCTAATAAACATGTAACATAACCAAAGTGGGATTTATAACACACCTTCCAATTTCGTACCTTCAACTAAGAAAAATCTAATTTAATACCTTCTACAACCAAAATCACTGAAATTAGTACCTTCCCGTCAAATACTTAACAGAAAGTGAGTGGTTTTCATAGTTGAAGTACTGAATTGAAAAAAAAATGTATTGTATCGGGTACTAAAATGTTAAAATCTCGCCGACGTGGGTGTGATGACGTCATCGTCACGTCACTTTTTGTTGATCAGTACACGGCGAGGGTACTAAATTAAACCGATCCGCAACAGGAGTAATAATAATAATAATAAATAAATAAAAACCCTAGTAAAATAAAACAAACAAGCGGTAATTAACAATCCCTACCATTACGGAGGATTAAAAAAAGTCAAAATTTACAGTTTTTTTTTTGAAGAAACACTTTAGAATTAAAAATAATTACGAATAGATATGAAAAAACCGATAACCTGACCAAAACCCAACTAACTTGAGGAAATTAAAATCCCCAATTGTTTTAAACCCTAAATGAAAGATAATAAACAAACGGTAACACGATGGCTACCTTTACGGAGGGGATCGAGACCCGGGAGGGTTAGAAGGAGGAGCATCACCGCCTCTGCTGCCGCCGCGTACCCTAACACCACCCATTCTAGTGCCATTTTTATTTATTTATTTATTTATTTATTTTTATTATTTTTATTTTGTTTTTGTTTTTCTTTGTTTTGTTTTTGGGAGAGAGATTTAGAGAGAGAGAGAGATCTGTGAAAAGGAAGAAAAAAAAAGGAGAAATAAATATATAAATAAAAAGGGGTTTTGTTTTGTTTTGTTTTGTTTATTTTTGGGTAAAATACAAATAGCCCCTGGAACTATGTTATTTTTCAGATCACTTCCTAAAAACTATTAGTTCCTGCAATTAACCCCCTACAAACTATCAAATTTTTGCAATTGACCCCGATGCCATCTTTTAATTGATACTCCCTCCGTCCCTAATTAATACTAGATTAGTTTTGGGGATATTGAAATTTAGAAGACTGTGATTATTCTTGTATGAAGTTACAATATTGCCCACAAAAAGACAAAAAATGTCCCGTAAAAACTTTTTCTGTTTGAAAATTAAAGAGTAGAATGATAATTTTAGAAAGCTTTATTTACTAAAAGAGAAAAATGATCAATTATTTAGGGGCCGAGAGGAGTATAACTTTGTGTCCGATAATATGTTCTTGTTGTTATTTTTATTATTATAATCATTTATTTTATATTCTTGTATGTCAAGTAAAAAATTTTACGGAACAACACAAAAATATATTTTTACTTACTAAGTTACTATAGTACTTCCTCCGTTCTTAATTAATTGTCCATTACGAAAGTATGTGTAATTTTAATCAAGTAATAATTTGTATCAAAATTATCAGAATAATTTTTTTTGAAAGTTAACCATATATTTCAAACATTAAATTATATGATTTAGCTTTGAAAAAATTCATTTCGATAATTTTTATACATGTTATAAGCCGGTTAAAATTACACGTAATTTTATAGAAAACAATTAATTGGGAACGGAGGGAATAATGTTTTTATATAAAGAATATTTGATGAGTTTTTTTACGATAATTGGTTCATTGTTAAAATAGATATAACAAACAAATAATTTTGTAAAACCAACAAATGGATAAAAGTTGTGTCATTTTAAAGATAACTCGAGGGTTACACTATAAAATAATGTTTGATTTATTGAGAGTAAAAAAATGTCACAAGCCTGTCACTAATTTAAAAAGCTGTCACAAAACCTCACAAAAACCGTTGCTAATAAGATCGTAACAAAAAATACCGTTACTAATCCCGTTGCTATTTGAGTATTTTTTTTATAGTGGTTAATTATAAAAGTTTGATAGCTTACAGGTATCTGAAAATAACTCATAGTTTAAGGGGATTAATTGTATTTTAGCCAAGAAATAAATAAAAAGTATTTTGTTTATTCTTTGCTTGGGTTGTGAGGTGTGGTTTATTGACATGTGTGGGTTTGACCGTGTGATTCATTACTTAGCATAGGAGTTACAGAGGGGGCTTTGGTATAGTCTGAAAAACTCTTCTCTGTGGAATTATTGGATCAACAGAGGGGCTCACAGATTGTAAGATGCAATGATGCCACAGAGATAGTTTTTCAGACTATACCAAAGGGGCACCCCTTGTCTATAGGAGTTTAATATGACCAAACTTTTCCTTCAATGACTCACATGCAACACCTATTTTAATTAGTTTAATTTTTATTTTGTTTATAAGGGAGAATGAGTAAAATTATTACACACCACATGAAATAAGTGTCATTGCTTCGAAAACCATATTATTTAATAATTTAAAATAATTTTAATAATTTAAAAAATCAAAAAATTTAAACAAAAACTAGTTTTTAATTAAAATGTGAGATTTAGAGTATAATTTTATTATGTTTAAACTAACAAAAAGATATATTTTAAAAAATTAAAAAGTGAAAATTTACTAAAAAAGGAAAACGGACACTTATTTTGAAACATCCCAAAAAAGAAAAAATGACACTTATTTCGGAACGGAGAGAGTATAAATTTGAGATAAGCGGAAAATAAATGCACCGCTAGTCTTCTACATGTATTTTATAATTGGTTTGGTTTTTTGTTTTCAACCTCTAGATTTAGAATCTGCAGAAAGGACAAATAAGTTAAGCGGTTTGGGGATAATATGTTTGTTAAATATAAACAGTCAGTAATTTAATTATTTAATTTAACAAACGAGTATTTGTTAATTTTTACGTCGAGAGATGATTAATATGTTTGACATTTGAACGAAATAATATTTTTGGATTATGATAGAGAGATCAATCATGATATTTAGTAGAATAAATCATGATTAATATTTTCTTTTGATTAAAAAGACTAAAGTATAGAGAGAGAAGGTGACCCATGGCGATAACATAGGGTTCATTATGATAATTTAAGACAGTGGCGGAACCAGAATCAGTATATGTGGGGCTAAATTTTAAAATTTTATTATGAAGGGCTAAATAGCTATTTTTGGTTAATTTTTTTTTTACATCGTAAAAAATTGTTTTTCGAGAAAACTCCCTCCCCTTTCTCTTTATCAATAAACATACACTTTTCCCTTTTCTTTAGACCTTCTTTTTAAGTTTTGATACTCCTAGAGAATTGATACAGGGGTTCAGACATGCAATGAATCATGTAAATACTGTGAAGAAGGGATCCAATATATAGTTATGGGTGGGCGTAATCACGTAAATAGGGATAAAAACCCGCCATGGATGAAGTCGCCCCTCAAAAGATACCTAATAGCTCCGGCCCTGGTATGAATTAATACTCACATTATGAAGGTCATTACGGATTCGGGCGGGATATAAACCGTTTACTATCCTGTATTTTATTAAAAATTCAATTTTCTTCCTTTTACTCTATTTTGTTCATTTAAGATTTTGTACCTCATCCGTCAATTACTTCACAAAATGGACGACACGTGACTAAATTCTATTAACGTCTTTTAACGACAAGAGTATTTTGGTCATTTATAACATAGGTCCAATAAAATAAATAAATAAATATAAGGGACAAAATAATACATTTTTCTATCTTCGGTTCATCCCAATTCTTACCAAACATAAACCTAACTCATAAAAGTAGCAAAAGTTAGTCACGTGCAGGCACGTGTCGTCCATTTTGTGAAAAAATTGACGGATGAGGTACAAAATTGAATAGATTGATATTGTACATGACGCTAAAATGAACAAAGTAGAGTAGATGGGAGAAAATTGAATTTTTGATAAAATACAATGTAGTAAACGGTTCATTTCCCTTACGGATTCTATTCTCAATACTATAACAAAGATTTGAACTTAATACCTCTACCACTTAAAACCAAGATTTATCCACTAGACTAATACTATAAAAATGATATATTTACATTAAATATTATATATCTTTTTGTCTAATCACGACATATATAGACGTACCGCATAGACGACCTCCTAGACGTACCGCCTTTTCAAACACTGATCTATTACGAGAGCATTTCCTCTACTCATCCTTTGTCTCAATTCATCAAAGGTTATAAAGAAGGACCGTATGAAAAATGGAACATCAAACCCGGAGACTTATATGTTAATCATTCTACATTAGATTGAGATACCTAGGTCAGATTCACTTGAAGGTGCATGTGTGTATGGACCATTCGGAAAGGACGGTCAGGGAGAATGGAAAAACCAACATCAGTTGAGTTAGATGGTTTACGACTTCTAGAACCAATCGTCATCCTGAAGAGGTTACACGAGCTTCTCATGTCAACAGTTGTGGATCTCAAGTTTTCCAGCAAAATGGAAATGGAAAAGAGTTCAATATTAGAGCCGACTTCTTTTCTCCCCATTTTTTGTTTAATGCCTAGACTATGTTGTGTTGGATAACTTTATTTCTGTTTGATGTGTCTTATTATGTCTCTTTTCCTTTCTATAAGTTAGTGTTGTGAAGGAAATTTCTATAATTAATTCACAATAGCTTTGTTAATTTTTAAAAGCCTACTTAATCCGGTCAAAGTAGGCTACCGTGACAAAAATTGGGAGAAATAATAAGATCTTACAACATTTTTGGCTAAAATAATTAAAACTTAAAAAATCTGTTGACGCAAAATAGATAAGATGTTTAAATAAGTTGGTAGAGTAACTTTCTTCTAAACCGTTCCTACGAAAATTGAGTAAGGTTCACCAATTGAAACCCAAGAGTACAGTGGTAAACCCATTTAAAAAGGAGCAAGCACTATAAAAAAATGTCAGCTCACCATAAGAGCATTTGTTGCTAAACTGATGGTAAAATGAGTGTCGCTAAATATAGCAATAGTTTAACAACCGTTTTTGGATGGGGTGAATTCGCCTGGTGTATGTTTTTAGTGGGTCGGCAATTTACTATTTGGATGGACCATCAAAGCATGCAATATTTATTGGATCAAAGGATCACTACACTCGAGCAGAAAAACTAGATATCGAAGCTGTGATTCAACTACAAGATCGCTTTTAGCCTGGAAAGGACAACATAATCACGGATGCATTGTCAGAGTTGAAGCATAGCATACGGAAATCAAGGCCGACATGGAGGGCAATGTCGATTTTGGAGGGGAGGTGAATGATGGAGGCCTACAAGTGTGCCGTCGGGCTAGCATGGTCTGTTTGGGAATGCCTCATTATTTTATTTGTTTATTCATTTTTAGACCTGTTGCTCATCTGGTTGGGTTGTTATTTCCTTTGAAACTCTATTTCCTTGTTATTTGTTAGAGTAATTATCCCACATCGTCTAGATAATAATCGAGCATGTGGTTTATAAAGAAATATCCATCATTACCATTACGAGGCCTTTTAATGGTAAACAAATATGGATTCTAATATGGTATCGAAGCGGGCCAAGCAATATTGGGCTCACCTCCACCCATTTAATATGTCCGCTCGTAGGACCCTTGAAATGGCGGGTCACGAGCGAGAGGGAGTGTTAGAGTAATTATCGCACATCGTCTAGATAATAATCGAGCCTGTGGTTTATAAAGAGATATTCATCCTTACCATTACGAGGCCTTTTAATGGTAAACGAATATGGATTCTAATATCCTTGATTATGAGAATTCTAGTCTTTCTACGAGTCAGGTTTTTCCTCTTTTTGATTCATTCATGTTTTAATAATGTTAGTACGAGAAAAATTACCAGATACCACGAGTGAAGATAATAAAATATGAAAGGTCCTATGATATAAATAAAAGGGACAACAAGGCTGGCGAAATAAAAAGGGCACTAAATCTGCAAACAAATCCAGAAAGGACACGCGTTAGCAGAAGAGAAACAATAGAAGAGATGGGGTGAATTCGCAAATAACGGCAAGAGTTGGGGCTGGGTTTGAGATTGTTGTTATAAGTACTTAAGTAAGGAATTTTCTACAATCCAACTTACGTGGGTAATGCTGGGTTTGAAATTGTTGTTATAAGTTGGCAAATTCCTCACTAACAAATAACAAAAGTTCAGATTTATCTCTCTTATTCGTGTAATGACGAGAGTGATATCATCTTGAAGTTGATTGAGACTTTTTTGGCATTGCCAATTTGAAAAACTGTAGTAAAAATGAGTAACAATATCGTAAACCCGGTATACCACGTGTGGTGCACCATTCAATAAAATTCTGACACGTGGCAGTTACAAATACATCAGATTGTAGCTAAAATAAACCAAAAACTCAAAATTCATGGTCTGGGACCCACCCACATTCCATGTTCCCCATATTTCAATTCTTTAAGTAATACCAAAATTAATTTCTTCACTTAAAACGATTAAAGAAAAATGTTTTTATTTATTTTAATTATTTGAAAGACAAGTTAATTTTTTTTAATTAAAAACTAATTTTAAAACATCATAAAAACCCAAATAAAATACAAAACTCTAGTTGGGTCTAGGCTAAAATTAAATATTAATTAAATAATAATAAAAATTTTAATTTTAATATATTTACCAAAACGAAATATTGTCACATGTAAAAATATGACTCGACACAACAAAAATCGAAAGAAAACACAGGTTATAAATCAAGAATAAATGAAAATTGATGGAATGTGAATGAGGAAATTAACAAATTATCATATAATTAATTTTATTGAAACGTTATATATATAAAAATGTTACATTAGGATGGAATATCAATGTTAGTTATTATTAATTTATAAACAAAACGGTTTAAAATAAATAATGGGTGTAGTGGGGGTTGGTTATTAACTCACGGCATATTTGAGTTTTATTTGACTGCATTCCATAATTTTTTCTTCCATGAAATACATACACATGTCATGTATTAATTGGGTTGGTGCACCACATCATATTGATGACGTGGTGTTCCGGGTTTACCATTGTGTTTCTCAGTGAAAAGTTTGTAACTGATTTCCATCAAAATTCCCTCACAAAAATTCAACTAATATAAATAAAAAAAGATCTAAACAATACAATCTAAAATAATATTAATTAAATCTCAAAAGAATTTAATTAAAAGACAAATACAAACATTAATCTGAAAAGTACTGAAAATATCGAAGCACTTGTCACAAATGTAATTGTTCAGAGAAATATATAATAAAAAAAACTTCTAAACATCGTTACAAAACCCGCTCTGGATGCATATTCTTTCATATTCCTTGGGTTCCTTCCTTACCCTCACGAGTACTATCACCATATTGAGACGATTGCGTGCCTTGATTAGTATAAGGTGGCAGTCTTTTCATTTGCTGGAGCTTATCAGGATGAACAACATTCTTGACAGCTATATCAGATCCTAACAAAATGGCCGAAGAGGTGCGAGAATCTTCATGGGAACTATTACTCTCGTGTTCTCCGTTACTAGTATCAAAGCCGTTTTGTGTATTTATTGCATCGTTTTGCCTCTTTCTCAGTAAGTCTATCCTTGTATTGGCATCAGTTACAACATTGTTTCTTCTTTCCTTGGATAATTTAAGAAGAAGTTTGCAAGTTTCGTCCAGCCTGTTAGGAAATACGATTAAAAGACATGTTGTTTTTGGTTTAATATTTTTTTTATCAGACGTTGTTACATTTTATGAGATTTTATATCGGCAATGTGTTATTTGTTGTATTTATTAATACGCAAATAAGTGTCTAATATTATAATGCGTAGATAGTCTAGTGTGTAGAGTACGGCTTACACACGGAAGATTAGACTATCGGTTCTTATATAATATTAGTAAAATGTTTACAACTTTAGATGCAAATTGACATACCATCGGTACAGTTGTAGTATATAATTTTAGTAAGTTTGACTTGACTACAGGGAATGGAGTATTCCAACTTTATACACTAGTGCACTTTAAGTGTATTAAACAGGACCGCAACAAGGGGATTATTTTTTTACTGACTAGATAAATTAATTAACGCCTTGGGTCATAGAATATGTTTAAATTCTTAATTCTGATTTTATTAATTAATCATATACGAGAAATGATAATCGTTTTAATTCATAAAAGAGTGTGATTCTTTACGAGTCATAAACTCGGTGAGTTGGACGGTGACGTTTTAAGTATAGTGTTTATTAGTAAATGAAGAAATACATGTCCCGAAAATGGGATTGATGATACCCTTTAAAAGGTTATAAGTATTTTTGTATCAAACCCTGTAGGTGAATTTATTATGCTTACCAAGTATAAATCATCAGTGATTTAAATTGGTAAGTGAGTATCTGTTTAATCTTAACATGGGATGATATAAACATAATGACATGGAATGAATTATCTTTTTGAAGATTCGGAATATATGAAAGAGATTTCAGTTAGAGTTATTTAGTGTAATGAACTCTAACTTAATCAGATAAGAAAAGATTCATGTTGATGAGTTTAAGTTCGAATCTGATTAAGATAACCTTTTATTTATTAAGCCTATCAGGTCTCTAACGTAACCTATATAAACATGTTTCGTATCACTATGAAAAATACATATTTCATAAATACGTTGTTCTAGTGAGATAGAGTTCATCCTCTTTTCAGAAGCAAGATGTTTTTTAGGAATACGTTAGAAGACCCGATTTTTTCAGAAAGACAAGCTCAGCATCACTGTAAGATTCTAAACATTAAGGGTAAAATAATAACAGTTTTGAATAGTATCGTACATAATTTTAATAAGTTTTCTGGGCACTTTTTCGTTGCTATAAAATTTACAGAGCCCCCACCATTTGAGGAGAACATCCATAAACCTTGAACGGTTTTTAAACTAACACTCAAGTAAGATCATCAAGCCATTTTTTTTGGAAAAGGGAGCCTAGATGAAAGTTAGGTGGTAGGCTGAACCTAGACGCCTAAATGACTAAGCGGGATTAAGTGCTATTTGGAGGACTGGTAAGAAAGTACTATAGGCGGTGATTAAGCGCAAGTAGGCCCGAGACAAGCTATTCCGTCTAGTCTAGAACCCGCTTTGCAACCTTTTTGAACATTGCATGAAACCATGCGAACTCTATATAATGGAAAACTTAAATAGTAGTACTTGAATTAGTTATTTGAGAGGTTGGTAAATATAAACAAGTTGGGTCAAAGTTAACTGATCATTTCCAAAGACAAATTATCAGCTATCTTATGATCAAATGTAAAACAAGTTGTTTAAGGAAATGATAATCTCGACATGTTTAAATTTTATTCTCATGTATCATTTTTCTATAAGATATCTTCCATATCAATCTTTTAATAACAATATTAAGGTTGTAAACATCTTGTAAACTTATATATCTTATGGATCTAATAAGACAGCAATTCAAAATTCGTGAATTAAAAATTATACATATAGAAAGAGAAGGTAACAAAGGAGCAGATTACCTGGAGAATTTAGGGTGCGAAGAAGACCCAATAATTTCGAATTGCATAGAAGACTTCTCAGATTATTTCAAGGGGATAATCATCACTGAAGCTCTGGGAATTTCTTACTTACGAATCAAATGAGTTTTGAGTTTTTTTTTTAAGAAGAGAGAGAAAGTCTCTCTCGAAAGAAGAAAATGAAGATTCTACAGTAGACGAAGGGTTCAATAGAGTTAGTAATGGGACGCGTGTTCAAAGTTTCATTTTATTCTTTTTAGTCCTAAAGTTTCTGTCGGTTTGCAGTTTACTACGTTAAATTGTAATTATAACAATTTTCTACTTTGTTATTTAATAATAAAATTGTGGGATTTCCCACTGATTATTTAAAAAGTATAACAACTCAACCATAAAATTACATCTCTTGATGAGAGTCAAGATAGGATTTTTTTTCTTTGGAATGACTGTAAATTATCAAGTTGTATACGCAATTACTAATCCTCATATTAAATGTTTTCCAAAAACACAAGTATACCAAGAATTCGATAATATTGACCAATTTCCCTACTCTTAAACCGAGTAATAATAATTAAGATATATCTTATAAAAATGATAATTTAACACATATTTCTGACTTACTTATCAAAATTTCATGGTTAAATTCTTTTTTATATTTAGATACACTACTCAATGATGCTACTTCTTTTTACACTTTGTTTTTGCCTTTGATGTTAACTAATGCTACATGTAGGGCTGAGTTCGGTTCGGTCCGGTTTGGTTTTTGGAAAAACCGAAACCGAGGATATTTTTCGGTTCGGTTTTTTTCGGTTTCCGTCTTTTTATTTTTTGGACCGGACCGGACCGGTTTTTTCGGTCCAGTTTCGGTTATTTTCGGTTATTTTTCAGTTTTATTTTTTGGTTTTTTTCGGTCTTTTTCGGTTTCGGCCTTTTTCGGTTCGGTTTTACTGAAAACCGAAACCGACCCGAAAATTTTTCAGTTTTTCGGTTTCGGTCTTTTTCGGGGTTTTTCGGTTCGGTTTTTCCGGTTTTTTGCCAAGCCCTAGCTACATGTATATGTACGAAATCTTAAACAAAAACCACAAATTCGGATTTTTGATAGTTAAGCCCAAAATATATATTAAATAATAACTTTTCCATAAAACTAGAGATAAAGACAACGTACCTTGTATTTTATCTGGTAAACCGCTTATTCATTTATGGTAGTTAGCTTGTCTTCTAGTAACATCTGTCACATCCTCCTCCTCATCATCTTTCACGTCTTCTCGCAATCTAGCTCTTCTTATTCTTATTGAATTTGACATTTTTTTCATTTGCAATTCTTTCATGTTAAGGTGGAGAAAAGAAAAAAAATGAGACTTTATAGATTGTATTAGAGAAATTAGGGTGAGTAGATATGTATATTAGTGCACAAATATACTATCATAAAAGTTGCGTCGCCGCTGTTTCAAATGATATATTGTAAGCGCAACAACAAAAGATGAAAATTTAGGGTTGACTAAAAATGGTTGATTACAAAAATACCCTCGACAAAGTGATTGTTGTAATTTCAAATGATTCAATTATAGTTGTTTAGGTACATGTTTCACATTTGTCGACGAATTAGTATATATCATTCAAGAATCACATTATAGGATGTCCTATATAAGAAAAGCAACGAATTAAGAACATGTCATTTATTAAATGAGAAGTATTACAAAAGAAAATTGTTAAATTTGGGAAAGATTTCCTGAAAAAAGTATTTTACATGTAAACAAACATCCAGACAATTAATTTTATCCGTAAATGTTTACTTTACACCCATTTTACATTGAAACAAACAGAGCCTAAATAACAAATTATATATAGTATAATAAAGCATACATGGGATACACTGGGAAGTTCATATGGAAAAGCAATTCTAAGGCACGTTTTAGGAACATGTTGCCCAAATGAGGAATTGCTTATAATGCTTGTTTCCACAGAAGGGTGTTGTCTCTTTAAAACAGTCACTTTATTTGACTGTTTATCCTACAGTCAGCTTAACCACCGTTAGATTAGAAAATTGATGGTTATATGATCTTTTTTAATAACTAATTTATTTTTTCTATTTTCAACAAATTAGAATTTGATAAATTAAAAAAAAAATTGTATAATACACTAAAAACTCAAATAAAAATATAAAACCCTGAGAGGGCCTACCCTAAACTTAAATATTAATCAAAATTTAATTTTTTTTATACATTTGACACTTTTTTATACAAACAGGTTGTGAAACAGTCATATAGACTGACTGTTCCTTAGTAATTTCCGTTAAGACTTTCGCGTGTACTATGACCAAGGCATGCGAGGTAGCCTATTTCGTCTTACCTTATGTCAAGGGAGAACTTGTTGGCAAATGACAAGTCTATTTGCTTGCCCATTACTTATCTTACCTACAACATTATTTTAGGTGAACTCTATAATGTCACTGTGATATCCATTAAATAGGCTTGTATAGATAACCCTCCTCCAATTCTAATATACAAAAAATAAAAAAAATATATGAGGGTCATTAATATAGAAGGAGTTGCCTTTACCCCTATTCCCTTTTCTGGTGAACCTTATAATTCATTAACATCTTAAATATCTTCGTTGTTATCCTATCTCCAATCATATAACGCTAAAATTGTACAACTTTTAACCTAATGAGAAAATTAAGGATTGGTCCACGAAAACAAAACTATTTAAGGATTGGTCCGGCTATAAAATTCATTTAAGGATTGGTCCATTATTTATGAAACTAATTAAGGATTGGTCCAATATAAAAGCTCTCCCAAATCTATTTATCTAATTAATCATTCTCTCTCTAAAAAAAAAACAGCTTGCACAGAAAACATTTTATCGCCAAATCTCTCTCTCTCTACATACATACCCCACATACATACGTACCCACATAATATATATACATATATATATATATATATATATATATATATATATATTTTGCTGCCGCTCCTCCGTCGCTCCCTCCACCTCCGCCTCCGCCCTCCGCCCTCTCGTATATAGGCAGATTCTTTGTATATAACACGTTGCATGATATATCACATATACATCTATATACATAGATAAACTCTGGACTTATTCAAATAATTGGAAACAGAAGTTGCTTGTAAAGTTGTATTTCTTTATTCTGTTGTTACTTTTGTTAAAAGTATGGTAAAGAATCAGAAGTTGGTTCATTAATATATGTAAGATATGCATCTGGTTTTCTTTTGGTACGGTTAACATAAAAAAAAAATAGTCTGAAAATTTTTCATTTTTTTTCAGACTGTTTATTTTTCAGACTGTTTTCAAATTTATTTATTTTTCAGACTGTTTTCAGACTGTTTTCAGACTGTTTTTTTACGTTTTCAGACTATTTTCAGACTGTTTTTTTTACGTTTTCAGACTGTTTTTTTTAACGTTTTCAGACTGTTTTCAAACTTTTTTCAGACTGTTTTTTTTTTTTACGTTTTTGGATTTTTATTGATTTTAGATTTTTGTTGATTTTTTGGGATTTTTTTTGATTTTTTGGGATTTTTAAAAAAAAAATCGTGTTTTTTCGGGGTTTTGCCTCTTTTATTTTTTTTTTTGGATTTTTTCATATTTTTTTTATTTTTGCATTTTTGCATTTTTATTTTCTGGAATTTTATCATTTTTTCTGAATTTTTACATTTTTATTGGTTAGTTAGGGGAAATGGACCAATCCCTTAATTAGTTTCAGTTTCATGGACCAATCCTTAAATACTTTTGTTTTGCGTGGACCAATCCAAAATTTACCCTAAACTAAAATAGTTCAACTTATCCACTATTTCATCTACAACCCATATACTAAATATCACACTAAAAAGTATATATATTCTTTGGAATATTATTTTTCTATTTTAATACGAAAGACTTTTTAAAAATATTAACATTTTAACCGTAATATAATTTACTAAAATATACTTTGAAAATTCCTTTTTAATAATGAAATTCCTATCCGCTGTTCTAGTTGCAGTTTTGCAGTTAGGTTCCAAGTGAGGTTGCAACCACCAGTTGGAACCACGTATATTAAATGGACAGAACTGTAAAATGTTAAATGTACTCAAAGTGAACACAAGCACATTTAACAACGGAGTTCACCTAACTAGGCTACGTCTCCGGGGCACTTACCCAGATTATGATATTATAAAAAGCTTACAATATATGACTCAAGTCTTAATGAAAAACTTAGACTCCCTCTAGGTTTTTCTGCCTATCACTATATTGCTCCTACTCTATAACTATCACTTATAAATCAATGGCATCCCACCATTGTTTTCTTTTTAAAGCTCACGTGTATTCTCTCTAGAAAATAAGTTCTTTATAATTTAGAACACACACTTTTTACAAGCTAGGTTATCAACTATTTATACAAGTAAAACAATCTTCTTGCTTCAAGATCTTTTATGATTGCTTTTGACTTCTTTTGATTGGCTTCAATCTCTCCATATTGCACGTCTGCCTTTTGTAGGATTGACATCAATCTTCATAAGTTAATACCTGTTAAATAACTAGCTTGGAAATAGGAGTTAGTCTTTTCCTATAACTAGGAAACATATAAAGATAATATCTTTTAGAGATAATATCTTTCCATATATATATGAAACACCTAACTCCATATTATATTCAATCTTTAAACGAATTATACTGAATATAGATAAGGAACAAAAGATTGAAACAAGTGATAAGGACAAGCATAAGAATAGAGATCATATTAAAAAGGAAACATAACCTTATAAACTTATCTCTTTATATCTTTTAGAAAACATCTTTCCTTAACACTTTGATATTCTCAATTTACGCATATTAAACCTTTAAGATCATATGAGAATATATCCTGCATACTGTAGAACAAATATTAATCAATAAAGAACAGTTATGCAGTTTTACAGAACTAGACAGAATTCTGCTGAACAGCAGGTTGCAACTGAGGTTGCAACTGGTACTTGAAACCACCAACGCTGTCTAAGCAGGTTGTAACTGTGGTTGTAACTGAGCTTACAACATTACTAGAAACCTATCAACATAGGTTGTAACTGAGGTTGCAACATTGCTTGAAACCTAACAACACCTGTCTTAGTTCATAATAAACAGATAGGATTATTTAGTGAAAACCATTAGACAACAAATAGAATTTAGACCAGGAATCTGGTCCTAACAATCTCCCCCTTTGTCATTGGTTTTGACAAATCATCTAAGTTTATATAAACACTAATCCACCTGCAATAAGTTAGCAGTACAGTCTTTTACTGTATTTCATTTATCAGTGCTTTTGTAACACCTATTTAGCTCCCCCTGCAAGTTAGAATTGCAGGCATCATATAAGCACAGAATGTATCCATTCACAGAGTTTCATATTAAAATTAAAACAGCAATTGTAAATTAAAGCTTGAAACTGTAAACATTAACATGAACCATAAACTCATCTCCCCCTATTTGTCATAAGCCAGACAAACTAGTATGTCTGAAGACATGGTTTCAAGTTGGAACTGCACTTAGAACTACGCTGTGTGGGTTTCCAGAAAGCTTAGGGTTTCTTTGATAAGAAGAAAGAGAGAGAGAATAAATCTGATAATTGTGATTGATTTGAAAAATAAAAGAGTTTAGTATAAATAGCAATAAAGTCCAAATCTTTTTACAATTAGAAAGAGATACATGCAAATCAATTATGAAACAGATTTTTGGCGAAAATTTAGGAAATAACTTATCAATTAGTATAAAGAAATCTCAGCAAGATCACGAAGGAAAGATAAATCCAGCCAAACATACAGATAAACATTCCTTTTGCAAAACAGATTGATCCAAAATTTGAAAATTCAAAAGTTGAAGCTTATTAAGGAAATTTGACTTGATTCAAGATAAAGAACAATTAAAAAGATATCTAACTTTTAGGAAAACAAAAATCGAGCAATTTACTCAAGAAAATATGTTTATCAAAGAATAACTCTAATAAAAATTAAATTTTGGGAGCTTAAATTGAGCAAATCCGTTTTTATCTCTACACAAAAACTAGTTTGATGACCTCAGCAAGGAAAGAGTATAAGTGATGTCAAAAATAACAAGACTTTGTCTTGGCTTTTTCATTCTAGAGTGTTCGGACAATCACTGAATTTTTCAGTATTATGCGTATGAGGTTTCAACTGATGTTGCAACTGAGCTTGTAACCAGTATTATTAGCATGTGGTTTCAACTGGGGTTGCAACTGAACTTGCAACCACTGTGTAAAAAGTGCACTTTGTGCTTGCAACTCTATTACCAGAGAGGTTTTAAGACAAATTACCTCACATCTATTTTTGAGACACCAAAAAGCGGCTTTTTCAAAACAAAAACATCATAGCTCAAGTAAGACTTAACCTTAGAAATAAAAATTATTGAAGGTACTCAATACAGACATATTTAGCAAGAATATTCAATTAGATTGATAATGACATACCCCTATGTCACTTCTTAATGATTCAAACTTGTTTGTATCAAGGGGCTTTGTGAAAATATCTGCTAATTGTCTTTCAGTTGAAACATGTTCTAAAATTAAGCTCTTTTCTTCAACTAGTTCTCTAATAAAATGATGCCTTAGATCAATGTGTTTAGTTCTGGAATGTTGAACTGGATTTTTAGCTAAATCTATAGCACTTTTGTTATCACAAAACAAAGTTAATATTTCTTGTTTGACATTATAATCAGTTAACATCTGTTTCATCCAAATAAGTTGAGTGCATCCACTTCCAGCTGCAACATATTCTGCCTCAGCAGTAGATAAAGATATGCAATTTTGCTTTTTACTGAACCAAGAAACAAGGTTGTTTCCAAAATAAAAACAACCACCAGAAGTACTCTTTCTATCATCTATGTTTCCTGCCCAATCTGCATCACAGTAGCCACTTAGAAAATGGTTTGTATCTTTAGAATACCATAGGCCTAGGTGAAGTGTTCCTTTTACATACCTTAGAATTCTTTTGACAGCTAGAAGATGAGGTTCTAAAGGATTTGCCTGATATCTGGCACAAACTCCTACACTTAGGCAAAGGTCTGGTCTACTAGCAGTTAAATACAGCAAACTTCCAATCATGGATCTATAAAGACTTGGACAGACATTTTTACCTTTATCATTTTTGGACAGTTTAAGGGTAGTACTCATAGGGGTTCTCTTCTCTTTACTCTCACTCAGACCAAACTTTTTAACAAGATTGTCTGCATACTTACTTTGGCACAGAAAAATGCCTTTCTCATTCTGTTTAACTTGCAATCCTAGAAAGTAAGTTAGTTCACCTCCACCACTCATTTCAAATTCATTCTTCATATCAGAAATGAATTCTTCTATCCTTTTATTAGAAGTAGAGCCAAAGACAATGTCATCAACATAGATTTGAGCAATTATTATGTCCTTTGTGGTTTTCTTAGTAAACAAAGTTTTATCAACTCCTCCTCTGTTAAAGCCTTTTTCAATCAAGTACTTGGTTAATCTATCATACCAAGCTCTAGGAGCTTGTTTTAGGCCATACAATGCCTTTTTCAACAAATAGACATGTTCAGGAAAGTTAGGATCCTCAAATCCCTTAGGTTGACAGACATAAACTTCTTCATTAATCACACCATTCAGAAAAGCACTCTTTATGTCAAGTTGAAACAGTTTAAAATCATACAGACATGCAAGAGACAGTAGCATTCTAATGGATTCAATTCTAGCTACTGGAGCAAAGGTTTCATCAAAATCAATTCCCTCAATTTGTGTATAACCCTGAGCTACCAACCTAGCTTTATTTCTGATAATAACTCCATCTTCATTACTTTTATTTCTAAAGATCCATTTAGTCCCTATAATATTTTTATTAGAAGGTCTGGGTACTAAAGTCCATACATCATTCCTTTCAAATTGGGACAGTTCATCTTGCATAGCTAAGATCCATTCACTATCTTCCAAAGCCTCTTTTATGTTCTTAGGTTCTAACTGAGAGAGGTAACAAGCAAAATGAACAACATTATTTCTCTTACCTCTGGTTTTCATACCTGAAGTGACTTCTCCTATGACATTGTCAAGAGAGTGGTTTTTCTGAGTCCTTACATAACGTGGCTTGCTTGTAGTTGGGATACCAGATCCTCCTTCTTCTTCTTCTTCTTCAGATTCTGCTGAATTCTGGGTTTCAACTGTGGTTCCAACCTCAGTTCCAACCTCAGTTGCAACTGGACTTCCAACCACTATGGGAATTCCTGTTTGTTGAGTTTCTTCTTTCCCTTTTTCTGCAGTCTCAGGCTGTTCATCATCACCTATAATCTCATCAACAGTTTTTAGGTCATCAAATAACACATTATAAGATTCCATAACACAGTTTGTTCTTTGATTAAAGACTCTAAATGCTCTACTATTCTGAGCATAACCAAGAAAGATTCCTTTATCACTTTTAGAGTCAAATTTACCAAGATGCTCCCTATCCCTGAGAATGTAACAGACACATCCAAAGACTTGAAAATACTTAACATTGGGTTTTCTACCTTTCCATATTTCATAAGCTGTCATGGAAGTGCCTTTAGTAATGTAAACCCTATTAACTATATGACAGGCAGTATTAACAGCTTCAGCCCAAAATCTGTTGGCAAGTTTCTTAGAGTTAAGCATGACTCTAGCCATTTCCTGAATGGTTCTATTTTTTCTTTCAACTATGCCATTTTGCTGTGGAGTCTTAGGAGCAGAAAACTCATGACTTATACCTAAGGAGTTGCAGAATTCCCTAAACTTGATGTTTTCAAATTCAGTTCCATGATCACTTCTAATTCTAGCAATATTACCACTGGAGGAACCTTTTTCAAGTTGCAGTTTTAAGCACAGAGTTTTGAACAGTTCAAAAGTTTCAGACTTATCCTTTAAGAACACTACCCAAGAGTATCTAGAAAAATCATCTACAACTACCAAAATGTACTTCTTACCACCTATACTAGCAGTTTGCATAGGTCCCATCAAGTCAATATGAAGAAGTTCTAGGACTCTCTTAGTGTAGATTTGACTTGTACTTTTGTGGATACTTTTGGTTTGTTTGCCTATAGCACAATCACCACAGATATTCTGAGTTTTAGCACTGAGTTTAGGAATTCCTCTTATCAATTCCTTGTTAACAAGCTTATCTAAGGTTTTGTAATTCACATGCCCAAGCCTTTTATGCCAGATATCCACATTATTAGTAATGGCTTGATTACACCTACTTTGAGGCAATTCTTTTTCAGCTTTTTCAAACACATAGCAGCTGTTGGTTGATCTAACTCCAGTCATGATTAAATCATTGTTAAGATTAGTAATTAGACACCTTTCTTTGTCAAATTTAACAATCATTTTGTTATCACAGAGTTGACTGATACTAATAAGATTAGCTTTTAGACCATCAACAAGAAAAACATCCTCAATATCAGGCATTCCAGGTTTGTTCAAGGTACCTTTACCAACAATTTTACCTGTATCTCCACCTCCAAACACAACAGTGTTTCCTGTAAGAGTGGTGACATTTTTAAGGAGACTTGCAGTACCTGTCATGTGCTTAGAGCAACCACTGTCAAAATACCAATCATTAGAAGTAACAGCATTCAAAGAGTTAATGACAGCTTTGTTGTTAGCAATTAAGATAGCTTTTTCTTTAACTTTCCAGACCCAGTTCAAATTTTTATTAATAGAAGCTAACCAGGTTTTCTGAGAAATATACCTTCTGTTTCTTTTCAAATAACACTGGATTTCAGAATGACCAGGTTTCTTGCAGAAATTACACAGCTTCAACCTAAAGTTACTTTTATTCTTAAAGTTATTCAGTTTATTCATGGTTGCAACTGAGGTTATAACTGAGCTTCCAACCTTCTTTACAAAAACCTGAGTTTTAGCTTTAGCAACAGCTTCAATAAAGGTGGTTTTTCCTGTACTTTTACCACCATAGTACCCTAGACCACTGATATCTTTAGAGCCTCTAGAATGTGACAACATGTCATCTAATTTTTCTGAGGCAGAAACATTCATCAGTTTTATTATCTTTTTAGTTTCAGTAAGTTCAGCCAGTTGCAGTTTAAGCTTCTCAGTAAGACTTTTAACCTCATCCTTTAGATTAACATTAAGTTTGCTTATGATCAAGGATTGTTTACTCAGACATTTATACTTTTCATAAAGAACAAGATATTGCTGGGAAATGTCTTCATCAGAAGGTTCTTCCTCATCACTGCTGTAGGTTTTAAGAGTGGTTGTAACTTCAGTTGAAACATGTTCACAGTCACTTTCATAAGGAGGTTCTTTTTCAGTGATTATTCCCATAAAGTTAACAAAATTAGACTCATCCTCTTCATCACTGTTGCTCTCAGAATCACTATCACTATGAGTGGATATATAGGCATTTTTGTTCCTTTTTAAAGTATTAGCACACTCAGCCTGAATATGACCAAACCCTCTACATTCTCTACACTGAATCTCTTTAGGCTTATAGTCTTTATTATCCTTTTCTTTAGAATTCCACTTTCCTGTAGAGTTATTATTGAACCTGGATTCTGTTTTAAGTTGGTTATCCCTTTTCTGAAAATTTTTAGAAGAACCAATATCATCCTCTTTTCTCTTATAGAACTTTTTAAAAACCTTTTTAGCAAAGAAAGCCAGCTGTTCTTCATCACTCATTTTATCACAGACATTAGGTTCAGATTTCTTAGCCTGAAATGCTATTCCCTTTTCTGGTCTTTTATGTTTAAAGAATTTCAGCTCATGAGTGCTTAGATTTCCTATAAGTTCTTCAAGTTTAAGATTATCTAAGTCTGTAGATTCTTCAATAGCTGTAACTTTGATTTCAAACCTTTCTGGGAGTGACCTAAGAGTTTTCTTAACAAGTTTAGCATCACTGTATTTTTCACCTAAGGTTCCAGCTTGATGAGCAATGTGGCAGATTCTACCATTAAATTGTTCAATATTTTCATCTTCCTCCATTCTTAGGTTTTCAAATTGAGTAGTTAACTGTTGAAGTTTGAAAGCTTTTACTTTAGTAGTTCCTTCAAAAGTAACTTGCAAAATATCCCATGCCTCTTTAGCAGTTTCACAGTGAGAAATATACCTGAATACACTGAGAGTTACACCAGCAAAAATCAAGTTTATGGCTGTTGAGTTGGCACTTGATTTCCTGTCTTCATCAGCAGACCATCTGTCTTCAGGTATAAAAACCAGTTCTCCTTCACTATCAATGGCAGTTGGAGCCTCCCATCCATACATCACAGTTTTCCATGCATGTTCATTCTGCTGTTTGATGAAGGACCTCATTCTGATCTTCCATACTCCATAGTTTACTCCTCCTTCAAGCAATGGAGGTTTGTTGAAGGCGTTTCCTTCCCTCATTAAGTCCATTTTTACTAGAACACAGGATCAACACTAAGTAAAGTCTAGTGTAAATCTCTGATACCAATTGAAATTCCTATCCGCTGTTCTAGTTGCAGTTTTGCAGTTAGGTTCCAAGTGAGGTTGCAACCACCAGTTGGAACCACGTATATTAAATGGACAGAACTGTAAAATGTTAAATGTACTCAAAGTGAACACAAGCACATTTAACAACGGAGTTCACCTAACTAGGCTACGTCTCCGGGGCACTTACCCAGATTATGATATTATAAAAAGCTTACAATATATGACTCAAGTCTTAATGAAAAACTTAGACTCCCTCTAGGTTTTTCTGCCTATCACTATATTGCTCCTACTCTATAACTATCACTTATAAATCAATGGCATCCCACCATTGTTTTCTTTTTAAAGCTCACGTGTATTCTCTCTAGAAAATAAGTTCTTTATAATTTAGAACACACACTTTTTACAAGCTAGGTTATCAACTATTTATACAAGTAAAACAATCTTCTTGCTTCAAGATCTTTTATGATTGCTTTTGACTTCTTTTGATTGGCTTCAATCTCTCCATATTGCACGTCTGCCTTTTGTAGGATTGACATCAATCTTTATAAGTTAATACCTGTTAAATAACTAGCTTGGAAATAGGAGTTAGTCTTTTCCTATAACTAGGAAACATATAAAGATAATATCTTTTAGAGATAATATCTTTCCATATATATATGAAACACCTAACTCCATATTATATTCAATCTTTAAACGAATTATACTGAATATAGATAAGGAACAAAAGATTGAAACAAGTGATAAGGACAAGCATAAGAATAGAGATCATATTAAAAAGGAAACATAACCTTATAAACTTATCTCTTTATATCTTTTAGAAAACATCTTTCCTTAACACTTTGATATTCTCAATTTACGCATATTAAACCTTTAAGATCATATGAGAATATATCCTGCATACTGTAGAACAAATATTAATCAATAAAGAACAGTTATGCAGTTTTACAGAACTAGACAGAATTCTGCTGAACAGCAGGTTGCAACTGAGGTTGCAACTGGTACTTGAAACCACCAACGCTGTCTAAGCAGGTTGTAACTGTGGTTGTAACTGAGCTTACAACATTACTAGAAACCTATCAACATAGGTTGTAACTGAGGTTGCAACATTGCTTGAAACCTAACAACACCTGTCTTAGTTCATAATAAACAGATAGGATTATTTAGTGAAAACCATTAGACAACAAATAGAATTTAGACCAGGAATCTGGTCCTAACAAATAATATTAAATAAAATTAGTCATTTTTTAAGTTATTTTTTTGTTATTCTGAAGCATAATATTTTCTACAAAATATTGTAGTATGCGTAAATAGTGTTTAGTGTAGATAAATTATATTACGTTATGAAATTAATTATATTATATTATATTATTCTATTATAATAAGTCAACCCAAGAGAAATGAGACTGTCCAATTTTGCCCAATTTTTCGAAATACTCTCACTATGTTTTAATAATTACCAATATAGCTAATCTAATTAATTAACAAATTATCCTTACAATATTTTTCTAATTACGTATGTAGCCTAAATTAATTAACAATTCGTTTTAACCTGTATAACTACAATAAATGATAACAAATCTGAATATTATGTTAAAAATAAAATATATTACGAGATTTATGTCATTACGCGTCTCACACGCAACGCGTGGATAAATTTTAATAGTTATATTATATGTGAACAACTAGTGTTTAGCGTAGATGAATATTGTTACACTAAATATATTGTAACACTGTTCATTTATTATAAATGATGTTAAAGTTGCACTTTACTAGTGCCACGTTGGAGAATGGTTTATTGTAAAAATCACACTAAGTTTGATGCAATAGTGGAATAGTGGTCTTACTAGAACTATTACTTTCAACATTAAAATCTTTACAATCTTTTCAAGATATACCGATCAAAAATGGATATTAATCACATAAGTGTTATGAGTCTCTAGCTTGGTTTTGATATGACTATCAATTATTTTTAGTTATTCAAAATTGAGACAAACAAAGTCATGCAATTCTTTTACCATCTTGGTCATATCAATGTAATGAATTTTACACATAATATGCAAGCAGCGTATGCAAAAACTAAGACAAAGTTTAGTCGTGCCGAGTACTAAATAGATGAGATGAACTTGCGGTTTATCTTCTTTTTGTCTATTATTTATGTAAAAAGTATATGAGATATTGGAGTAAATTAATTTTGTTGTGATACATTATGCGGTTGTCTATATTCATGTATAGGCTACATACATTATGTATAACCTTTAAGTTTAACACTTATGGCTTTCTAGCTTCTCGCATATACATGTATCTTGTTCCACCCCTCAACTATATAAAGGGGTGAACTCTTCATAGTTTAAAACACATTCATACTTGAATAAGAATACTTTACTCTCTCTCCAGACATTTCTTGCTTTGTTGATACATTGCTAATAGTTGCCACACAACACGTTATCGGCACTTTGCTTAAAGACGGAGTCAAGAAATCGCTAGATAGTTTCATTAGAAGGGAGTATACGGATCTATTTCTTACTCGAAAAGTTAGGAAGAGGATTTATTGGGTTGTTAGATCACATATCGATCATCATTTCGCATTACCGAATTAAGTTACATAATTTCTACATGTAATAAAACGTAGAAATTACATGATTAATCAAGAATAGAACCGGAAATCTCATGTTTAAGATTTATATCACATGATAGATGTTTTTTTTAATGAAAAATTGCTATTGGAACCCATGTATGTCACTTATAAAATGAGTTATAACTTGTATAGTTAGACATAATAAACTGTCGGACCTAAACTGTCACTTTTAGAACATTAGAAGACTAATCTGTAACTAACTGAAACTGTAGGGTCTCTCTATAAATCTCCTGAAACTATAGGACCAGAGATGTAATTACCCTTAAAATGCATATAGCTTCCTGTATTTACACTCGTAGTCCCTGTAGTTACTCCTTATACACAGAATAGTATATATGTACGAGTTTATCTAATGTTTAGACCGGAAATACTTATTTACATGCAAATGATCTAAGATTTAATTGTTACAACTTATAAAATTTATAAAAATCTTGTAGAAAACACCTCTTGCATGATAGTATTAATTGCTTGTATGACATTAACTAAATTTAGCCTCTTAGAATGCCACAATTTATTGCCTATGAATTGATATAACATATGCGATGTATTAATTACCCATAGAAAATGTCAAAAGTCACACTTTAGTGTTGAATTAAATAATAACTCATGTGGTTTAATATTACTACTCCATGTTAGGACTAGTTTACATGAGTATGACATGTCTTTATATTACGATATTGTTGAATACTATTTTATCTTGTCACATAAAAGTTCATAAACATTTATATGTTACGTGAGCTTATAAATTGCCTCGAATTTGAACACTTTACAATGTATCTCTTTTGAGTAGAAATTTTCCTCAAGTTTAAACATTTAGATGTAGCTTATGAGTTGAAAATTTACGAAATCCGGTATATGTATTCACATTTAAGTTGGAATAGTTATGAATCATCCCCAAATAGGCTCACCTATTTGGATACGATGTCTAGGAAAGATAAAGGCGGAAGTCGCTCTCCTAATGAGGTCGGTTTTTAAGTGGCATTCGTGCCCACACCCCTCACCGTCTTTCCTGGTCGTGTTCAAATAGAGCTATTGAAAGGGGTTGAGTAAATAATAAGTTTCCCGAGTGTGTTTATATAGGTGTATTTTTCGCCGAATTGGTGTCTCAGTATCGACCTGTCGTTCGATCAATGAGAACCTATTCACAAAAGCAAAACTTGTGTTTTTCGAACCTGCCATTTCGAAACAAAATTTCTGCTTATGAAAACCATAATAGACATATAAACCTGTCGTTTTATATGAGAATTAATCCAGAACTCGCAACACATGTTGGATGCCATCTATGATGAGAAAAATTGCAAAACATACTTGCGAAATGATTGTTTTGACGATGATGTTATTTCATCACCACAGTTAGTCATCCTAGTGTGTGCAAATGTGATGCCATATTTTTTTTGGATACCATCTTTGATGAGTAAAACACGAGCTTGTTGTTACTCATAAGATGAAGGCTAAGGCGTCGATTTATTCCGCCGCCACATGTTAGACGCGATGACGTCTTTGGTGAACTTTTTTGTCTGAAATTGACAATTAGATCAAACTTTCACCAAAATACTAGCTTCAAAAACGTATTCCATAAGCAGTATTGTGAATTTATATTCACTATGTTCCTTTAGATCATCTCCCATCGGTTATTGAAAAAGAAAATTGCTCCGATGAGCATTTTTTTAATCCTATTGGGTCAATGGCGAATTGTTTGCATAATACTAATGCTCTTCGTGGACATTTTTCCCTGAATCGAGAACCGAGACATGGGTTATTTGTCTCGAACTATCACGAGTCTAACGCTCATCTAGTCAAGACAGTCCTTGAAAGGAACAATACGGACCCGTCGTCCCAAATAAAGAGGCAATGCTCAAGCAGCAAATTCTCTGCTATAAATGACCAATGTCATTCCCTGCTACTCCTTAAATAGTTCAAAACTATCATGAGGGTAGAAAAATCGAAGCTAATATGGTTAAAACTAACTGAAAGGAAACTTTTGAGACCCCGGTTTTGTGGCTCAAATGAGTTTGGTACCTTTCTTTATTAATTTTTGAGTCGATTTGTCGCTCATCTGGATTATGTTTTTTCATTTGGCGTATGATTATTCCATTTGGACCAAACTTTTGGATTATGGTTTGCTTATTTATGAAATTTCTCGTAATAATTTAAAGTATTTTTGAGCAAAATTCCTTTATAAATGTGACCCAACTTTAAATTATGAAAATTTTAGGCAATACTTGTGGGGTAGTTGATTATTTGGAAATAGTGGGTAATGGTGTACCACATAATTTCACAAACCACTTGCCTAAAGAATCCTAAATGACAACGACTTTGGACCTGTCGCTCCAAATCGGAATCTTTGGTAAAACCAAATTGATTTGTCTAAAATGAGGCTTTATACTCTAGGTCCTGTCGTACCTTGTTGAGTTATAAGATATTCGAAAAAAGAAGTGTTATCTGGTAATAGCTCAAGAAAGAATTAAAATTTCTTTACATAACCTCCACTCAATATGACCAAAAGCGTATTTTAGCAGAGTTGAAATGTCTTTCAAGTGGTTACTACCACGTTTTTAAAAGCATTTGAAGTTACCTTATCATTTTGCCTAACCTCGATTGATAAGAGGTCTTACATGCTAAGACATATTTGTCTATACTATCATTCGCCTGTCGTCGATTGATAAGAGTATTTTGACATTGTGGCATTGACTGGATGAGATATACCCGAGTCAAAAGATGATGTTAGATTTATAATCACATCGCATTTGGATTCTTTTTGAGGAATAATTTCATTATTGATCAGAAATTTATACCACTAATGCTCTCTCTGAAAGACTAGTATGTGTAAAGGTCACAAAATAGACTCGTAGAGTTCTTGTACAGAATTGAAGGAGTTATTGTGGACTTATCCAACCATAAGACGGACCATAAATATAAATGGTTATGGTTGATGCATCGACAATATGGTCACATTTTACTGTTGTCCACATAAATGCAGCACTTCCCAAACTCTTAACCTTATCATTAAGTTGATGGCTCATGATCCGGATTATCCTGAAAATTCTAATCGACTTGATAATGCCGAAGAGTTAAGATCAAAGTTTTGATTTGTATTACTTGACTTGGGGAATTGAAATTGAACATCATGTTGATTATGTTCAGACCCGAAATGGACTCACAAAAAATTTATGCGATTGCAAATGATTGCACGCGTTATTTGGTGATGCACCCTATATATATTTATGTGTAGGGTCATGATATATTGCACACTACTGCATTAGTCCGTCTGAGGTTCATAGTCACTCAAAACACTGAATGCGTACCAGTTGGTAACTGGTTATGAGCCAGATGCCTCATATGAACGCGTGCTTGAGAGCTTGATTAATATTTTGATTGGGCCACAAAAGCGTTCAAAATATGGACTTCTAAAGAAACATACGTCGATTATTTATCCCCTCCCTATCAAATGATAGAGTTCCCTTGGCAAGCGATCTTTTTATCGTATGACATGCGAAAGTGACATTGCTAAGACTGTACTCCCCGTCGTTAGAAGAGATTTGCACATTAACGTTGAAAAGGAATGATATGAAAAAACGTGGCAATAACCCACTTAGTCTTAGCTTGATCCCCAAAATGCACTAAGTGATAAGTGCATGCGTAGACTCTCCCAAGTCTAAATAAGTGTCAGACGCACTTGGAAATTTATGAAATGTCACGAGATTATATATATACCAGCTGCAAATTGCTTGCAAGAATAGTCGTCTCTGTTGGACGCCATGTTCCTGTCGAAACACTTTGCTTTGGTCGAACCCGCCAAGAAAATGACGCTGCCGTCGACCATCAGTCTGTAGTCCTTCCCATGTAACGAGGAAGTTGACCGGTTTTAAATTCATTCAGCCCTAGAAGTGGTGAACTGAAACTCGTTTGTCACACGATATTATAAAGGATCACGGAGATGTGTGATTCTTCCTCATCCTGAGAATCTCGAAATATCTGTCGATCATGATATCTTAGACGATATTGAAGCGAAACGAGACTGTCATTGCTTACTTGTTCATATATTCGGTGACGACTGATAATATGAGCAAATTATGACAGGGAACCACATATCGTTGCCTGAAGTCAACAAAGATCAGACTGACCAAATGGAAACTTACATTCCAAGGCAAATTCCTTAGCGAAACAAAGTGTGTGTAGACCTGTCGTTCCAACACCACCCATTGTCTAAACGAGTTTGTTTATTCGGGTATTTGTAAGGAAGCATGATGAGAATAATGAGACTGTATAAGTGTTCGCCTACTGGCGCAAGGCTTCTCTCACAACTTGGAATTGATTACGATATGGTTTACTTCTTCGTAATGGGAATTATAATGGTCCCCTACTTTATCAGTTTAGTAGTTTCCGAAAAACTGAGTATGCAGCCATGAATGTGGTCATATTTTATCTCTATGGGGATTTAGACAAGAGATGTGGATGAAGGTCCCTGTGTGACTTCATATACTTGAATCAAGTAGTTCCTGACCATGGAACACGATCTCAATTGACTGAGACGTTCACTGTATGGATTAATATAATCTGAGCGGATGTGGTATACCCGCCTAAGTGAGTACTTGATCAGCTTGGGATACTTGAACAAGTATTATGCCCTTGCGTGTTTTGAAGCAATCCAGATTTTGGATTTGCTCTTCGAGATGCAGGATCTTGGGAAGACACGGTAGTGACTCGGCATGATGATCGAGTCCCGTAAAGATTGAATCTAAGTCCATGATTCAGACTACACCCATAAGGTGTTTTGACGCTTAGTAAGTCGTCAAATTCTTCCATGATCGTTCGATCACTAGCCATTGATATAGACCCATTCCGTCCCTGGAGTGACGTTGAAGAGATGAACCATGATGTTCATATCCGAGTACAATAAGCGCACCAATGTACTTGGTCTAATGTGCTAGGATGAACATCTCGTCTGCTGTAAATTATATAGCTCGACACAGCATCACGCTGCCACGACAATGGCCTTAAAGACATTCTTTCACTACCTTAAAGGTACTATGGAAAAGGGCTTGTTTATCCCATTTGCATCATCAAGTTGGCCTACCCTCATTGGCATTCAAAATAACGCGACCCTTATCGGTTACGCCGATGCAGGTTACTTATCAGACCCGCATAATGGACGTTCCCAATCTGGTTATGTCTTTACCATCGGGAACACGACGATATCTTAAAGGTCTCGTAAACAGACCATAGTGGCTACTTCGATGAACCACTCTAAGCTACTCGCGCTCTACGAGGCGACTAGAAAGTGTGTATGGCTTCGAGAAGTTATTGGCCATATTAGAAATACATGTGATCTAACTTATGATCTTGATGAACCAGTTGTCATTTATGAGGACAACACCGCTGTTATTGATCAAACTAAACATGGTTACATCAAAGGTGACGTCACTAAACATATCTCGTCAAAGTTGTTCTTTACACATGAACAACAAGCGCTTCAAAGGATTGAAGTGAAGCATATTGGATCCGAGAACAATCATGCAGACTTGTTCACCAAGTCACTGCCAAAATATTCGTTCCCAAAACATGTTAGAGCGGTCGGACTTAGGAAGCTCTCCGAGCTTTCCTAAATGACATGTTTCCATGAACCATGTTGTGTGCAAGTGAGGGGGAGCATCCTGACGTATACTTATCACCCTGTTATGTGTATCCTCACATATGCTTAGCACCCTGTTGAGTGCAACTGAGAAAGAGCATCCTGACGTATGATTAGTTCTCACTAGTTATTATTTTCGCAACCAGTTGTGTGCATGTGAGGGGGAGCATGAATGGTTGCATGTGTACTCTTTTGTCCTTAGTTCAAGGGTTTGTCCCACTGGGTTTACCTTGACAAGGTTTTTAGCAAGACACATTTCTAATCCCATTCTCACTTATGATTGCCGAAATCAGGGGGAGTATCCAGTTGTATACTTCTGACCATCGTGCACTCTTTTGTCCGTCGATTAAAGTTTTGTCTCACAGGGTTTTGTCTAACAAGGTTTTAATGAGAGACACCGTGTATGGTTATTTTCCCTGCTACTACTGATAGTTGTGTACCCTTTTGTCCTTCGACCAAGTTTTTTCCCACTGGGTTTTCTTGGTAAGGTTTTGATGAGGCACATATTTTCTAGTCAGTTCATTCACACACTTGTATGGCGTTTCGGCCCACTCCATTCGGTAACACCTTTTTTGTCCTATGATCCGGTTTTTTGTCCCACATCGGGTTTTTTGGACTTGAGGTTTTATGTGTTGGCAATAGAGAATGCGACTCAACAACTCATCAGAGTCTATGAAGACGAGGAAGCTTGCAGTATGTTTGGACACCCAAGGGGGAGTGTTGTGATACATTATATGGTTGTCCATATTCATGTATAGGTTACATATATTATGTATAACCTTTAAGTTTAAGACTTATGGCTTTCTAGCTTCTCGCATATACATGTATCTTGTTCCACTCCTCCACTATATAAAGGGGTTAAACTCTTCATAGTTTAAAACATATTCATACTTGAATAAGAATACTTTACTCTCTCTCCATACATTTCTTGCTATGTCGATACTTTGTTAATAGTTGCCACACAACAAATTCTAAGTTTTCATCACAAGAATATGAAAATGACAAGTGCCACCCGGGGTCACCATCAATATGTTGGTTTTTGATGTACGTAAAATTAATAATTAAAAGTGTAAGGACTAAAAAGAAATAAACAATTTTATTTCTATTAAACGGAATGTGACTCTATTACAATATTCCGACACTTACAGAATATAAATGCAATTAAATAAAATTACAGACAGAATAATATAAGTTATTAAACTGTTGGACTGGTTTGTAATTAAACGAAACTGTCAGATAGAATAGCATAAAACTAAACTGTTGTACTGTTTGTTAATTAAAAAAAATGCCAGACAGAATAGTATATTACTAAACTGTTGGACTGTTTCTGTAAATAAATTACAGGACTGAAATGAAACTGTTCTAATTACATAATTGAAACAACACTTTAAATAAATTACAGAAAGATAAAAACATAATTGAAATGTTACAGCTAAGAACAGTATTGGTATTGCAGTTTTCGAATTTCGAAACTACAGTATTAACACTGCAGGATTAACTCTGCAATAGTCCTCATTTATTGCATCAGTTACAAGTTGGTAGAAACTTTCAGGACCACTACTCATTTTTCACTCTTCGGACTGGACCCAGGACCCGAAGGCCTATGCCCGTGGCCCGAGCGAGCGCGTGTGGTACACACTTAATACACACATGTGTATGTGGACACACAACTTAATATCCACATGGGATATGTTTTTATATATATTGTAAAAATGATTCTTCATTTTCCAACGTGGGACAATTCACAATGAATTATCATCATTAAACCTATTTTCCAGCATTAAGAGATTTCCTCTTTCTCAACCCCAATCTTTGATGTCAATTTCCATTCACTCTCATTCTACGAATAGGTCATGCGACATACCGTTACGAACCTTGTCATACCATCTACTCAATCGTCTTGAGTTTTGTGTTAAAAGACAACGGCTGTCGCTTAGAATCTTAACTCAAAGATGGTCGTGTGACCATTCGGAAAAAACCATGTCTAACATGGTTTTTCCAACACAATATTTATCATAAACATAACTGCGATGAACACGTGTGAGCCCCATGCGCACCGCCGTAGCCGAATAGGCCTTTATTTGGATAGAGAGGGCTATTAGTTTCGTTATTTTCTCGTATGGACTATTTATTTCGTTTCTTTAATTGTTTTGGACCACTTTTGATATTTCTATTGTAGAGATAGTTATGTTAAGAATAAAGCCCCAAGTTTTCTCTCAAAATGAGCCTCATTTTATTCTTTCTTCTTTTCACTCCTTTCTTTAAATTAGAGAAGAAAGTGCTTTTTGTAAAACGGTTTTCCCCGAGCCGGTTTGTTTATTGGGAAATTGGTTTTTCATTAAAAAAAATCATTATCAGGGTATAAATGCAAACAATGTATAGAGCCAACAACTAAATGAGTACACCTTATCTCCATGAAAATAAAATTGTTTTTTTCGGGACGGCCGGATGATAGTTTATTGGGTAAGGCCTCCCCTAAGGGATTGGTAGATATTTTGAGTAGAAAGGATTATCACTTCTATCTCTTATGAGTTTTACATAATGGATTATCACAACCATTTGATGTGTACCCAAAATTATTTCAAGTCTGAAGTGGAGGATAGAGTCTGCATATATGAGCTGCCCTCGGAAGCGAGAAAGGGAGAGTGGTTTCATTATGATGTTTCTTTTAAATTGTTGTACGGGTTGTCTTCAAATTGATGAACTTGTTGTTGGTTTGCCATTTATCAACTGAGTCTTAATTGGAGTACATATATACTTATTGCTCTGCCATCTTATGAACTGAGGCTTCTTTAAATTGCTACAAAAACGTTAAATATGTTTTATTGCAGTATAAAGTTCAGTTTTCATTTACGTCAACCTTTTGTTGCTTTTCCATCTTACGAACTGACTACCTAGACTTCTATTTTTACGATGTCGCCTTAATTTCTTTGTTGCTTTTTATGGTGTTACCGAGCCCCTTGACGCATGACATATTTGTAGGAAACTTTTCATGTCATTGTGTAAATGATTTGTCGAGGAAGAACAGAAAACGAAAAATATCAGCTAGTCAATGTAAAAAAGAAATAATGTGCTATCTAAGCTTATTAATTAATATAATGAGAAGGTTTGAAACTCGCAATTTTATAGTATGTTTTCAAATTTCAGCAGTATTGTTGTGCACAACTCACTGCACATACACCCACACAGATTGTATAGGTATTTATTTTTAGTTGGTGCCAAATTTATTTGAAATCTCTATTTCTCGGAGTTGTGTGCACATAGTATTATGAAGTTTTTGGTTTAGAACTTCCTTTTGTTTTCTCCCCTTTTGCGTGTGGTGCGGTTTGTAAGATTCCGTTTGCTGTTATAATGGATACATCACGTTATAATAAGTTACAAAGAAGAAATCAAATGAAGTATCAATTAGTGGTTTCAAATTTCCTACCCGATAAAGAGTACTTATCAGCCTATTAGGCTATTAGTATTACCACTGAATTATCACTTTAGCTTAAGGTTCTGAAGGGAGATTGTAATAGGGTATTTTTGTATTTCAACAGCAACCCTCATTTTGAGGGGGCTTCATTTTGTACTGACTACTAGATTGAAATATCAGATTGGTCATCTGGTTCATAAAATGAATCTATTAGACAGAGCTGACCTTAAATCCTTCAACAATCAGAGGCCTCTAATGAAATTCCGTACTCGTGTAAGCAACAAAAGGAAACACCCATGTCCGCAACAAAGCAACCAATTAGAAAATGTTTTTTTTAAGTGGGATCATATATGTACTTCCAGTTTCCAAAATACTTTATGACAAGCTTTTCCGTCCAACGCCAACTGATGGTGTTCTTTGGATTACAACAACAATTTCTTGTAAATTGATAAAGGGTCGAATTGAGAAATAAAAAGAAACGACTTTTGAATAAGTGTTCTATGCATTCATTGGCTCGGTAGAATCAAAGGAATGAACAACTTGTTGCAATATCTTGCGTCTATGGAAGTCCAAAGGGCTCTCTGGCTTGTCGGATTGAGAAATGTTAAGAATATATAGCTTCTTAGAAGCAACAAAGGCCGCAGAAAATATCCTTTTTAACCCTCCTCTAGTGCTATCAACTTTGTATTCGAATTCATACACTTGTAGACCTCCTTTGCCTGTTCTCTCTGAAACTGCAACTACCTCCGCATAGTTAGTACTCTCCTGAATAAAGTCATAAAAGATGAATACCCAAAACAAGAAGATTCAGTTAAGAGCTTACTCAATTATTTCACATAAGAAACACACAAAACATGTACTAATAAGTGTATGCAATGTGGAAATCAAGAACGGCAATTGTTTTGTCCGGAAACCGCATGGAATTGTGTTGGTTGCGTGGTTCCTTCCTAAGCTAGAAGCATTAAACTTAGTGTTAGTACCAAATTTCTATTATCTATTTTTAAGCTCTAATGCTCTTATGTTATCCCAAAAAGACCGATGTGCATCCTTATGAGTTATGACAGGATAACAAGAAACTTAAAGTTCCTTTGACATGGCGAGGTAGTGCTCTCTTTTGACCACAATTAACGAAGTCTGGAAAATAAGGGACAGCGGCTACTTAATATATCAGTAGAATGTCTCGTTTGTCAGACTCTTTCAAATTTTAGGTTTCAATGCCTGGCCTAACAAGAGGAGCTTGAAAATAGCGTTAATTCTATGTCGTGCTAAATTTCAATCATAGAAACTTCAATGCTTGTATGCTTTAAGTTAATGATAGTACATTTTAAGTTAATGATAACTGAGGAAAATAGACTAGGGGGACTCTCGGTAAATTAGATACCTAGACATAGTAAAACAAAGTTGTTTCTCCAATTTAGATAGATAACTTAATCATCATCTTAACCAGGCACTAAAAGTTACTGTCTTTAATATTCCATCCCTTAATAAAGTGCATCTTTTGATTTAAATACTGAAGCAAAAACATGGTCCACACCTTGCGTTTCTCAGCTTGGATGAGCTTATCTGCAACAAACTCTGGGGTCCCAAATTCTTCGAGTTTTGCAAGACGAACTGGACTAACCACAACACCGACATTGTTTGCCGATTTATTTGGCTCCTGAAATAGAACAGTGGCCCCCGCCTTATCGACCTACTCCTCAGAAAAGCCAACCACTTTTTCATTCACAATACGAGCAAATTATAATAACATTATTTTCCCTCTTGCTTTTTTGTAAATATCTGAAAGAAAGGGGGAACCAGAAGTAGTTCACTAAGTTTCGACATAAGGGGAGTATCTATGGAGGGGATAATGTCACTTACCCCTACTTGCAGTGGCAACCATGGTCCTTAGGATGTTATAAGGCTTGTTTGGTTGCAAATTTAAGTTACTCTTTTGGTTCAATTAGTTTTAAGTTCACTGCATCAAGTTTACCAGCTTACGAAAATGCCAGCTGTTTTTATTTTCCTCGCCTCGAAAACTTTTGGTTTTAGTTGAAAGAGTCATCCTTTTTGTCTGTCTCGAGTAGGTTATCTTATTTTCTTAAAAGTCGAACAAGCTCTAAACAGTTAGTTTTGTCCATAAAATGTAGAGCTGGACTTGTCGATTTTCGTAAACAGTTAGTTTTGTCCATAAAATGCAGAGCTGGATTTGTTGATTTTCGAATTGGCATCTATTGTTTCTTTTGAAATTTCTAAAAAATATGCAAAATAATTAATTAACTCGTAAAAATGTTAATTAAATATCATAAGTAACATTGACATGGGGTTTTTTAAGGTTTGGTACCCTCGAATAATGTTTAATTTGAGATTTAAAGTACTGAACAACACGGTTTCTGTCAACTTTATCACAATGCCATCAAATTTGTATCCTCGGCTTACTCTGTATGCAGTTTTGTCACTCCCTAAGCTTTCATGTCAATAGCATGGATGCCATTTTTTTGTAAAAAAAAATGGTAGCATTCAATGTACAAAATTGGAAAAGCGTGTAATCAAACGCTACAAAAATCTATGATGTTGTACCAAATGAACTGAAAGATAAGTTTTCGTAATAGTAACCGATAAGTATACAAAATTACAATTTCATAATAGTAACAAAAACGTTATACACCAAATAACATGTTTAAGCAAGGAGACAGAGAGAGACCTGGGTCCAAGAATGCGGTACGAGGAGAGTAAAGCCTTGTTTCGAGTCGGTATATCTTTCTAGCTCCATTTCATTTTCTTCTTTTTCTTCCTTGGCATTGGCATTTTTTATCTTAGGAATAAAATTAGGAATGTACCCTGTGATAAGTGCTACTATGGATAAGGTGAACCTTCTCTTTGTATTACTCTTGAGCCATTCATTGTGAGTTTCATTTGATTGAATTGCTTCTCTATTATTGAGTTTGTTTTGCAGATGAGGAATATTAACAGAACATGAAGAAAAACAAGAAGATAAGATGTTGTGCATGTTTGAGGTTATAAAGCTAATTCCACCAAGCACCATACTTTTCAATCTTAAGTATAGCTACCATTCTTTATTCAAATCAAGTTCCAAAATAGTTGATCCCTAACTCACTAGCTAGCTAGTGTTTTTGGTAATTTTGTACTTTTTTTAGTAATTAATCAAATTACGGTTTGTATTTACAGTAAAACTTCTCTATAAAAATACTCGTAAAGGATTAAAATACAAATAGTCATAAAAGTTCATATCCTAACGTGGACCGGTTATTAATAAGAATAAACTCTATACTATCATATTTCATAATTTTTTGGGGTTCTGTTATTAAAAAATTCGCCTCCTTCTTATATTAATAAATGACATTTTACTGTAAATTTATATGTCTTTGTTACACTAATTAAGACGATGTAAAATACGTATGTTATTGTTTGCAATGATAACTTCTTCTGTTTTGCACACACATAATAACTCGTCGACATGGATGCGTTCTTGTTTAAGCCAAGATATTTTCAACTTTTGCCAAAATAAAAAGAAAGATATTTACAACTTGTCAAGTATTATTGAAGCTTCTTAACATGATTCGTTTGTTTGTTTTATATGAACCATGTACATCTATCTTATACAATAGTAACATGTAGTTAGGAGTAACCTCTATATACAATAGTAATACTTTTTTCGTAATATCAATGATATTATATAAAGATTTTACTGTGGTTCTAAAATGATTGAAATGCAAAAAACTTGGTACTTTTTAGTACTTCATCTACGGTTCGTAAGTCAATTTTACGGTTCGGAATTTTTTTTTTACGGTTTGAGCGTGAAAACATATAAATTGCAGTGGAAAAATCCAGCCTCTTTTTTTGGGTGCAATGTTGGTCATTTTTTTTTTTATTAAATTAACTTATTTTTTTCTAAATTTTATGTAAAAAAAATCGATAAAATTTGTTTTTTTTTTGGTATTTATTGTTTTAATTGTTTGTTTTATCAATTTATAAGATAGTATATTAATAAATACCCAAAAAATATAAAAAAGTCAAATGTTACCGATTTTTTTTTTACAAAAACTTTAGAAATAATATAAAAACTTGATTTAAAAAAATTACAAATGCATTTGAAAAAAGCGATAAGATGACCAAAAGTCCATCTAAAGAGAGTTTAACCAAAATATTTTAATTTAGATGGTATGAATTCGGTCTAGTTATGTTTAGTTTGGCTCATATAAGAACACAAAAGAACAGAGCCGTCTATAGGCACATACATCACATACAAATGTGTTGAGCCACCAAAAAAATCCAAATATTAAGGGTCACAATTTTTTTTAAAAAAATACAACATTTCCCCCTTCAATAGTCTTCTCACACATATACCACTTTAAAAATGTTACTCAATTCAACTTGGTTTTATTACATATTAGTTTGATATATGATTATATTTTATTTTATAATTGTTTGAATGTCCATGTTGAAATAAATTTCATTACTTAAAAAAACATACTTGATATTTTGATCAATTGCATTTCTTTTTCTTTTATAAAAAAAACATGTCAAAAAGGTCTCAATTTTTCCTTTAAATCGGGCCTCATATATCCTCGAGACGGCTCTGCAAAAGAATAATCAATTTTGCTATTTAAAATAACAATAAGAACAATGATCTATATCTGGGATGAATCTTTTGAGACAAACTCTATAACTTTGAGGAAATTCTTTCGGGGAGTACTTTTCTCGTTTACTTTTGTCTGTTCCGATGAGCTCATCCTATAGGAAAACGTAATTACACTTCAAATGTAAGTTTTTCGGATGTCACAACTTTTACCACAATTGTGAGAAGAAGAATTTACTTAAAAATTTTTGTGTTTTGATATATGTCCCGTACATTCATGATTGTTACTTGCAATAGTAAAGTTGATAAACAAACGAACGGTAAGAAATGAGATAGTTTGAGGACTAAAATGGTAAAACAAACGACAAATCTAGTTAGTTAAGCAAAGAGATCCCAATACTGAAAAAAACAGTTAAATACATATCACAGGATCATATATCAACCTGAATAAAAATCAAATCTCTTGTTGTCTAACCATCCTGGTCATATCAATGTTGTGAACTTTACTCATTTAAAAATGTATCGTGGGACTAACAAAATCATGTAATTTTAACCATCTTGGTCATATCAATGTTATGAACTTTACTTATAATATGCGAAAAAACTAGACAGAGATTAGTTGCATGGGGTACTTAAACAGATGAGATAAACATGCAATTGATTTTCTTTTTTATATTGTAAATAGTTGATGAGATATGGGAGTAAATTAAATCTAAGTTTTCATCCTAACAATATGAAAATGACATAAGAGCGAACAAAAGAGCCTAAGCGTTTAATTTCTAAACATGTTGCCCTATTGTATATTCTTTTCTAAAATATAGTAATACTAATATTATTTACTTTTTCTTTTATTCTAACACAGTATGGTTCGAAAAGTTTGAAAACAAAATGAAAATATACAAAATAAGTAATATTTTGACATAATAATTCAAAACTCTTTAGAAACTTAGAGTCGTGTTAAGTAAAAAATGTATAGGGTCCCACAAATTGCTCTTGTAAAATGATCTCATAGGTTATAAACTATATGACCGACACTTAGTTTTCACTCGAAAAAAGAAAAAGAAAAAACAATGTTACTGAAAAATATATGTAAAATATTTTATATTGTTCCAGAGGAAAGTTTGTTTGACATTGGGTAAGGTGGGCCCAGTTATAGGTTTGATTGATTTAAGCGAAATTGAAAATGACTATATTATCCATGTCTCTATCCTTGGATGCTGCAAGGCAAAAGTCGATTCAATTGTGACGTTGTCCCAAGTGGCAAGATGGAAATAAAGGTTCGTAAGGAAAAATCAGTCGATTCTCGCTAGTACTTGACATGCAAACACACAATCTTTGACCTCAGGAGAGTTTTCAGCTACATATACTCTTGCTGTTTCAGTGGACCACCAAACATTTTTAAGAAAAATTTGGCTAGGTATTGTAATTTGATGTTGTATTTAAAGGGCGTGCGATGTTTTTGTGAAACCTATTTTGCATATCTTTCCGTTCCGTATGGAAGATTTTTTTTCAATACAACTTTTTCGTATTTTCCTTGGCATCGGTCCAAATTTTTCTTTCATACAATTATTTTATCTTCCATGGAAAAAAAATGATAAATATTGAGATATTCTTAAACAACAAACGTTGGAACTAATAAAATATAATTGTTTATTGGTCAGCTTTATAATTTTTCCAAACATTGTATGTCTGTTCCATTTTTACTTTTCTCGGCATATATATGCCCAAATCTAGGAATAGACTGATCGATCAACTTGCCAATTTGATCGATCAAGAAAAACCATTTCTTCCCAAATTGCAGACCAGTTTAAACTAGGAACTATTGTTGCTTGAGGCACTCATTGTGAGTTTCATTCGGTTAAATTACTTCTCTGTTATTGGGTTTGTTTTGCATATGAGAAATAACCTAACACAACAAGAAGAAGATATGTTGTGCATATTTGAGGTAATAAAACTAATTTCAAGCGCCATACTTTTCAATCTAAAGTACATTGTTTATTCAAATCAACTTCCAAAATTAGTTCATCCCTTAATTTTTGGTAATTTTGTAAAAAAAAAATAGTAATTAATCAAATTACGATTTTGCATTCTCTATAAAAATATTTTATAAATAAATAACATCCATATAGTCATGAAAGTTTATAGTCCCAACTCGAACCGGTTATAAATAATAATAAAATTTATATTGTTATATTCCGTAATTTTTAGGTTTCATGTAAGTAAGAAATTCGCGACGATGTAAAGTACTTATGTCTAATTGTTCAAGACGATTACTTAATTTTTTGTGTTTCAATCACATATTTTAACTTGCAGACACATAATACATCGCCGACATAGACACATTCTTGTTGACGTAAAAATATTTCAACTTGTCAAACATTCTTGAAATATCTTAACATGATTCGTTTATTTGGTTTATATAGAACATGTATATTTATCTTAAATCATGTATATACGTTTCATTTTAATTTTATATTTTTTTATTTGTAACCTCTACTTAAGAGTAACTCGTATAGTAAAAAAAAATGTGGTCCCAACCATATTACTGTATTAGGTTTTACGGTAGTTCTTGTTGGAAAAAAATCAACAATATTTTTAAAATGATTCAAAAAGATTCAAAATACAAAAATCTTGATACATTTTAGTACTTCATCTAATCTAAAGTGAGTTGAACCAAATTATTTAAATTTAAATAGTATGAATTTGGTTAAGTTAATTAAGAGATTGATTTTGCTCATGTAAGGAGACAGAGAGACTAAGCAATTTTGCAATTTAAAAGAACAATAATTTCAATTTCAAAAAGTTATAAAGTACTTGGAATTATTCTTTAAGTAAATTTCATTAAAACTCATTTAAGATCATGGTTTCACAACTACATACATTTCATGTTACCATATTCGTCCGAATTTATAGGTTAGGATTGCACATAGATCAAAATCTATGATGGACAGACTTTAAAAAAAATAAAAATTAAAGAGTTGTGGATGCGCGGGACACGATAACCAGTGTGTTTGACACGACTTATTCATGTGTCATTTATGATTTTTCTGTAGCAATTGGAGGTGCGAGTCGGCTACGATTGAACGATTACATGCTATAGGCTATAGCTATGTCAAAAAAAAGAGTATTTAAAGAATTTTAATATGAGAAATTGTAAACGGTCAGGATCGAACGGATTTGAGTCAAAATCAAGTCCGGTCCATTTGTCACGGTCTGGAAAAATTGAATCCAATCCAGACCGTTTAAAAATTAAATCCGATTCAGACTAAATTGTATGATTTGGACTGATTCGGTTCGCTCGTGGTCTTAAGCTCAAGTTCAACTGTTTCAAAACAATATTTATCAACTATAACAAACAAAAGAAAAACTAACTGTGATTATCAACTTATGAAATAAACAAAAGGACAAACACATAATTATCAATGTACTGTTTCTATCTATTTGGTAAGTGATCGAAATAGTGTATCATTTTTTTTTTCGTAATCGAAATAGTGTATCGTTTACTCGCATAACTATAACAATCACATAATTAAAAGATTCATACGAATATTAAATAATAGTAAATTAGGAGTAATAGGTTATGCGGGTTAGACGGGTGAGATGGTCTTACGGTCCAGAACGGGTTTGCGCCCCGATTTGGACTGGATTTAGAAAACTGATTATAACGTGTCCGATCTAGGAACGAACTTGATTTTTCGGTGCCCGCGTCCAATCCGTATATCTTCTAATCTCTGATCTGGTCAAACCATGCGGTCCGGATCGGCTACACTCATAATGAGTACCATCTAACCTTCTCGGTGAAATGTAGACTTAACTGAAAACGGTCAATCGACATATATACTTAGAACACTTGTATCAAAACATGACAACAATATAATTAAGTTATACCCTTACTTCCACCATTCTCACTTTACAGTAAAAAAAACTCTCAAGTATGTGACAAATTCTTACTATTACTTAAATAAATACTTAAATATGAAACATATATGAAAAATATAATTATATAATTTAGTATGTCATTTCGTGACTCTTGTAATTAAATTTTTTGACATTTTGATATATGTCTACATAGTGTTGAACATTTATAATTGTTATTATACTTGTAAATTGTAATACAGTAAAACCTCTATATATATATAGTCATATTATTGTGACATAAATATTTATTACTATATAGAGGTTATTCTTAAATGGATATTACATATAAAATATATATTTTTTTAAATAAATAAATTCATAAACATACTCCATATATGTAAGATACATGTACAACGATAATATAAACAAACACGTGAGATGTACGTACCAAATTTAGTTTTAATGTTTTTAGAAAACAAATACATGCACGTTAGAATGTGTAAAATATTAACCATGCAAATGTATATAAATATTTTTTTAATATACATTCTTTAAATTTAATGTGTGTATATATATATATATATATGTATATATATATTTATATTGGAATGAAATGTCAATTTATTACTGTATGAAGGTGAATTTATTATTAATCATAAGCTCGGTATCAGGAACAAATATTACTATACATAGAACTTATTCTTAGACGGAGGTTCATATAAAAATATATATATATATATATATATATATATATATATATATATATATATATATATATATATTTTGCACAATACAATATACATATATATATTGTTTAGCAAAATAGAACAAATATACATGTATTTAATTTAACTAGTCAAACATGAATCTAATACATGTGAAAATTCATAGTAAATACGCTAATTAGAAAATGAGTACATGTACTTAGAAAATCAAGTACACTATGTATGTGTGCTCGAGGTAATAGGTACGTGAAAGTTAAATGATATGATAGCGACCCAAAAAATTAAATCATTGTCGCGAACTATTTTAGATAAATATTTTAAACCGTCATAAATTTCATGTAACAACATATAATAATTTTCCGCTTTATATTATTTATAATAATTTTCCGATTTATATTATTTATTACTATATAGAGGTACATTTTCTTAAGGCGGGACCGTAAAAATTTGGAGAATATCACAATGCGGAGATTATTACTATTTATAACTAGTCCCGAGTTTGGATCGAGAATTTTTATTCTTATATAGAGTGTAATCTTATATGGAGTATTTTTATAAAGAGATTCTACTGGTAATATAGAGAGTTTTATTCTTATTTTTGTCTCGAGTTCCATCTGTTCTCATTTAATTGTCTATTATGAAACTACGTGTAATTTTAACTGACCAATAACAACTATCAAAATTATCGAAATAATTTTTTTAAAATTTAATCATAAAATTTAACATTTGAACTATCTGATCAACTTTTAAAAAAATTCATTTCGACAATTTTGATACTTGTTATTGGTCAGTTAAAATTACACGTATTTTCGTAATAAACTTTTAATTACTATAGATATATTATTTTAATATAGTATAAAGCAGGGTTGAGTTAGTATCGAAACCCGGTCCGTAATCACTCGACCATTGTATCGACCCGATGAGTTTTGTAGGCAGAAAAAAAACCCACTTGTTGAGACCCGACTTAAAATAAAGACAACTAAAAAAACAAATAGATACATACAATACACATATATACTGTATATATACACGATCATATATACATATAATTATATATACATATAATTATATATATATATATATATATATATATATATATATACGAGGGGAGGCTGAGCCACCAAGGTAATAGCCAGCCGGATTTATTTAATTCTCTAATTTTCTTTTTTTCATTTGTGAAAAATTGTATTGTTATTATAGAGAAGAAAAACAGAGAGAGAGATTGAATAAATTAAAAAAGAAAATAAAAAAGGAAAAAAAAGAGAAAGAAATAGAAAAAAAATGGGGAATATATTTGTGAAGAAACCAAAAGTGACAGAAGTTGATAAAGCCATTCTCTCTCTTAAAACCCAAAGGCGTAAACTCGCCGATTACCAGCGCCAGGTCAATTTTTTTTATTTATTTTTATATATATTTTTTATATATTTTTATATATATTTATGTAGTATTTGTTTGTTTGTGAAGATATTGATTGGCTGGTTTTTAGCATTTTTGTATGCTGAATTGTTGCGGTTTTCTCGATTAGTTTAGTACCGTTAATTCTCAATTTTCTTAATTAGTAGCTTGAATTCAATTTTTTTATTTTGAACTATTCCGGTCAATTTGACACCCTGAATTCTCAAAAAAAAAATCTTAATTAGTAGCTTGAATTCAATTATTATTGTTATGTGATTTTGGGAAATTTTTGAGTTATATATATATATATATATATGTTTATGTGTTTATGTATATAGTATTTATTTGTTTGTTAAGATATTGATTGGCCGGTTTTTAGCATTTTTGTATGCTGAATTGTTGCGGTTTTCTCGATTAGTTTAGTACCGTTAATTCTCAAAAAAAAATCTTAATTAGTAGCTTGAATTCAATTATTATTGTTATGTGATTTTGGGAAGTTTGCGAGTTTTATCTACCGTTTTGTTTAGTTGAGATTATAAGTCATCTGGGTTTTATTTAGTTTTACATCATTTTTACTCTCTCTATATATCTATGTATATATGTTTATAATGATATTGATATTTTGTGATTTTGGGGTGTTTTTTGATTTGTATCTACGGTTTTGTTTATTTGAGGATATAATTCATGGGGGGTTTTAATCTTTTTGAATGTTTTTTTCTGGGTTTTTATTTTCACATTTTTTTTTCGGTTTTTGGGGAGTTATGAAATTTTTAGCTACAGTTTTATTTATTTGAGGATATAATTTATCTGGGTTTTAATCCTTTTGAATCTTTATTATCTGGGTTTTTACTTTCACATGATTTTTACTCTCTCTATATATCTATATGTTTATTTGTAAAGATATTGATTGGCTGATTTATTTCGTGATTTGGGGAGTTTTGTGGGTTTTATCTATACTTTTGTTTATTTGAGTTTAGAATTCATCTGGGTTTCAATCTTTTGAATATTTTTTATTTGGGTTTTTTACTTTCACATAATTATGTTCCAATATGAACTTGTTTGGTTGTAGGCTTGCAGCTTCTAAGTAAAAGAAAAGTTTTTTTTTCCGAGACTTGGAAAGAGTTGTGTCGATTCGGATTAATCAATGTATCTTGGGTAATACGTATGAAAGATGAGGTCAAAACTTAAAAGTATGTAACAGACAAATAGCACTGCAGATTAAAAGCAAAAATGCTATGTACATAGGGAAAAAAAAGAGTCTAAACTTAATTGCACCCGAAGGAAATTTGATTTTCTTGTGGGAAACCTGAAATTTTACTTAATTGAGTTGTGGAAATGTGAGTTTCTTGTTAATATGTAAATTACGAGCTTGTTTTTTAAATTTAATTTTGTATGGTTGCTAAATATATTGAAGAAAAAACAGTAATATAGTGATCGGGGTACCGGGAACGAATGCCAGAGACATTGAAGAAACCAATTATGTAAATCGTTAAAAGCCATTTATATCGGTCTATGGTTAGTGTCAATGATCACAAAAAATGGATGAGATACACATTATTAATCCCCTAAGCTTAATTTGCAGCCAAAATTCTGAAGTTTTACTTACTAGTTATATGGAATTATGACTTGGTTATTAGTATCGAAAATTTGTTGCTTACTGTTTTACTTGTATTATCTTTTTATGATAGCTGAATATATTGAAAGCAAAAGAAAAAGGTAAACAGTATTGTGCCGTCACAACCCGAGAGGAGAGTATTATACTACAGTATATGACATATACATTTTTTGAAAGCTGAGGGTGGGGTGCAGGGTACCAATGTTAAATACATTTAATGATTTAAGACACCAATGTGTAAATATTTGACCACAATAATAATATAAATCTGATGGATAGTGTTAACAATCGCTTAAGCTGGATGAGTTGCACTTTATTAATTGTTTCAACAGTATAATGGTCGTATATGCAATAAATGCTCCAGTTTATGATGTCCTGTATGCTGCTGTCAGATGACTCAGATCCCTCGGGGTAAACTACTAGGGTCCTTTACTCTCCAGATGCTTCGGAAATATATCAAGCTAATGTATTTACTTTAAGAATTTTAAATACACTCGAGAAGAGAACTATGCTGTAGGATTTTAAATTTTAGAGAATTTCAAAAGTAATGCTTAGGTAGAAATTTGGTTTTCAAGGAAGAAGGAAAAAAGGACGAATAAGAAGTTAGTGAAACAAGATACTGCTGGATTAGAGTTTGGACTTTTGAGAAAAGATTTTAAGGTAATCTTGGTATGGGCTCTCGTCATTATTGGTTGAAGCTAATTCACTTCATAGAACATAGCAAGGGGTATAAAGATCGAAGAGCTGTTAGGTTTGGAGAAAAGACTAACCAATGAACTTAACTTACAAAATATTAGAGAAATTATTAGTCAATGTTTGCTTCTAAAACTAAACTCTAAGCTCTGATGTAGAGTTGAGTGTTGATTATAAGCCGGATAATATTTACGTATCAAAACCCTGAAGTTATTTCCAAGTGCTTCTGCGTATTCGCAAAATGGAGATTGAAGGATGGGAGGTTTAAAGAAAACACAGTCAGTGCAGGTGATACAAGAAAGGCGTACAAAAAGAAGATGGAAATATACAAGTTATATCTAGGAAATTATTATTAAGCTCCTGTTTTTTTTCTGGGGTCCCTTCTTTTTGACATATTTTTATAAGAGAAAAGTATATTGAAACCCTTTCATGGAATGTGACAACAAAAAAATGGACTAAATTACTGTTGGCGCTTCGAACAGTTTCGGTATAGTTAAGCCAGAATAATTTATTTAAGGATTTGTTATGGAGCTTTTGTCATGATAAATCTCATAATGAGTTGTAACTTCTCATAGAAATTACGACATCGGGAAAAAAACATAAATCGCTTAACTTTCGTGAAGCTCTAGTACCTCCAAGAACTTTAGGAAGCTCATCTGTACTCATTGCATGGTATCTTGATTATCTAAGGATTTATGTATGTCTATTTTACCAAATAAAACCAAAAGGGGGTCTTAAAGGACCAAAACATTAACAGAACGTTGCACTAAAAGTTGCGATCCTGGTTTTGATGTTGAAAATCAATTTTGGGAAAGCTGTAATAGAATACTGTGGACACATCGATATATCTTTCATACAAGTAAATTTTCAAAATTGCAAGCGGTTTAAGTAATTGGCAAACAGGTCTCCTAAGTCCTAAATACTCATTTTGATATAATCTTTACCCATCCTTTTTGTTATGATTTTTAGCTTGATACTGTAATTGAAGCTGAGAAACAAGCAGCAAAAGACTTACTTAGAGAGAAGAAGAAAGAGAGGGCATTGTTAGCATTGAAGAAGAAGAAGGTGCAAGAGGAACTATTGAAACAAGTTGATACCTGGCTCATTAATGTTGAACAACAAGTAAGTAAACATGGTTTATATAGTAGTTTTCTGTTTGTCCAGTTACTTTAAGTAATTCGGGATATTTTGTGATATAGTTGGCAGATATAGAAATAACAAGCAAACAGAAGGCTGTGTTTGAGAGTTTGAAAGCTGGAAGTAGTGCAATGAAAGCAATGCAAAGTGAACTAAATTTGGACGATGTTCAGAAGTTGATGGATGATAGTGTAGAAGCTAAAGCTTATCAAGATGTTAGTTGACTCTCTTTTTTACTATTATTGCCTATCTTTCAGAATTTGTTGTTTAAACATTTTTGTCTGACTTTCCCCGTTTTTATTCATCATTTTCATTTGCTCCTAAAGGAAATTAATGCAATTTTGGGCGAAAAACTATCTGCTGAAGATGAAGAGGAAGTTTTAGCAGAGTTTGAGAATTTAGAAATACAGGTACTCGTTTTCAATATATTCCGAACTATGTTATTATTTTCTAAGAAGCAGACTTTAATTTGCTTTTTCATTGCGATTGCCGTTGCTGAATGCCTGGTAACTTACTATATCTGTACTAAAACCAACGTTCAACTAGAGCTAAAAGTTTACTATTTATCACTTTTAAAGTTATCAACTAATATTAAAAAATTAAATGCACCAGTTATAAGTCACATAATTCTTAATGATTATTAGGGTACCTAGACTAAGTGTCACAGACTCACATTCACCTATAGTCTTGGTAAGGAAATCTAAGCTTAACCAACACTTTTCATCCTCATGTTTTTGAACTTGATTTACCCTTACAAATCTATATTTACATTTTCCACCACTATTCTGCTCAGAATGTGAGCACTGTTGAACCCTGAACGTTGTAGCACATAAAGCGAGTGACTTTATCTATGAACAGATAAAAGTAAGAGAAGACTGTTCTCTAAGATCAGCATATTTGACAATTATAGTAGCAGTCACAAAAATCAAAGGCCTCTCTGTGAACTATTTACGTATCTCAAATTCAATGAATGTGGCCTCTTATTGGTATTATATAAATTCACCTTCTCGATCAATATTCTCAATTAGTTCATCAAGTGTATTTACATTGGTCAGGACTCTCTGTGTGATCCTCTAGATAAAGTGATGATAGTTCAAGACATCCTTCACATACATAACCTGTATTCACCCTTTTAAAATCGAAGTACCAAAGCTAACCAAAGTCCTGTCATCCTTCCAATAATGTCTCAAATTCTTAAGCCCTTGTAATTATTGTTAGTCCCTTGCTTAAATATTAATTCAAAACCTACAAACGAATTTGAAACATTATTGGGAATCTGAAAGTTTTGAATTTTTGCGTAGCTAATTGTATTTGCTAAACTTGGGTTGGATTGCATCAGATTGGTATTTTATAACCGATGAGTTTTTGACTTTTCCGGTTCCCTTGCCTAAGGCTTTGTTAAGTACATACAAGCAGATAGCCGATTCTCCTTGTTGACGAACGTGTTCTTTTGAATTAACTGTTATAAAGTATGCCTAGTACATTGTCTATGCCTTTATGTGAAATGCTAACTGAGTTTAGGCGCAATGGTATTGTCTGTGATATCCTTGAGAACAGTTCATTATATACCGTATTGGATTATTTCTGAAACGAAAACATTAGGTATTAACCAAGTTTTGCTTCGGTAATCTTATTCCGGATACCTTAAAATTTGAATGATTCTATTCAGGCGTCCATGTATTGAATTTCTGTGGGACCTTACGATATTCATTTGAAATTTTGAGAGGGTCTCTGTTGAAATGGAAGGGTTGCTTTGTAGTTGACTTTAGTTGGTTGCATTTCATGATTTAAGTTTGTTTTTCATGCATAATTGGTTGCCACTCTTGGGTGTAGTGGTGAAGTTTCTGGTTTGTGACTGCTACAAAAAAAATATTTTATTTTCTCGACTTGGTTCATGGGTTGGTCCTTCAGTTATTTCTAGTCTAGTATATGCCGAGCAAATTTAACTTGATTTTCTCGACTGAGTTCATGTGTTGGTCCTTCAGTTAATACTAGTCTAGTCTATGCCGAGCAAATTTAACTTAATTTCCTTCATTTGTATTTTATCCTCAGATGTCACTTCAAGATATGCCAGAAGTTCCTTCCACCGTTATTGAAGATGATGAAGATAAAATTGACCTTCCTTCTGTTCCTACTAAAACCCCGGTTATTGAAGATGATGTTCCGGTTGCAATCTCTACAAAGGAAAAAGGTCTCACCCTCCACACATACACTCGCACTAGCCTAAATTTATATGAAGACAGTCGCATTTTCCTTTTGCTCCTTTAACACCGTTTATTTTTTTCTGTTTGAAAATTGTGCAGTTTTGGAGGAACCTTTGGCTGCATAGAAGGCAAACAACACTTTTTCCAAGGTCTGCTCTAAGCTGAATATTGATTGGGGGAAAGAACCATGAAAGACAGATTGTCATTGTAGTTATATCAGTTATGAGCTATGATCTTCTTTTTCGAGTCATCCTATTTGTCAACATATTTTAACCGCATCAACAGTTGTAATATAATGTGTAGTCTCGTGTTTTAACTTTCTCTGTGTTTTTTGTTGTTGCCAATTTTAAGTGTTCTCGTCCTTGTGATTAGTTACTGTATTTTAACGGTTAGTTGCTATTGTAATACACAAAATTGGTATCAATCATATGTGTTGGCATTTTTCAATTTTGGAATATTTCTCCCTACTTCTTTTTCAAGTTTTTTAGAGTAAAGTGGAAGAAGAAAAGCATAAAAGAGTCAAATAAGGGGCCGGTCCTAAAGTTGTAAAAACTGTTATTGTTCCCGAGCTTCCATACCTCGACTATATTTCCTTTTCCATGTACAATAAACAGCTGAACACCATTAAATTGGTCATCCTAAAAACGACCTTCTATCTCTCTTCAAAAAAGACTACATCCAAAATGTGGTTCAATATCCACACTTTCTGCACACCCTCTCTGAGTGGGGAAGTTAAAAAATGCAATAGACTATAATGATGTGGTGGTTGTAGCAAAAAATGTTAGTAAAAATAAGTAAAAAAAATTGTACATTCCATAGTACGAATAACATAACCCAGGCACGCCTACATAGCATCGGCAGAACCATGCAGCGTAGTATGACTTTATATTGCATCATAAACAATCAAAATGAAGTCGTTATATATACATAAGTTGGTTTACGAGTAAAACACACTCAGCAACCTTTTCTTTTCCTTTGCATTATAGAGGCCTAAAAGTATGTACTTATAAGACTGTTGAACTGGTATTTCGCTCAACCCCGTAGATTTTATTCTTGTTTGTCCTATATACTTGACCAAAACAAATAATGAGGGACCGATTCGTAAATATTTCTTCTTATAAGCTATACCCATTTGTATATCAGTATGAGTTGAGCCCCTAAAAGGCACTAGCTGAAATCAGCTAACTTTTTTCTCCTCGTTGACATTGTTACCCCTCTTTTCATAGCTTTTAGACTCGACCATAGATAAGCAAGTTATCAACGAGCCTCGGTGAGTCAAGCCAGATTTGTATGAACTGCTTAACCTATTCACAACTCTTATTACAAATAGAAAGGTGTAATATGTTCGTTCCAACTTCTTATCTCATAAAAAGCTTAGCCTAAGGTGAGAAGAAAACAAACCTGCATAGTATGAAATCAGAATGTAGAGCCATCTAATAGTCAGCATCATGTACTCTTCAATTTACAAATATAAATAATGCCCAGAAATATAAATCTATCATATGACTGCAAGTTCCAGCCCTGTATCATGACATAATTAAAACAAAAGCATGGCTCTGTATAGCTTGACAGCTTATATACACGCAAGATTTGCTTGACAGCTTTCAACGAAGGGAAGAGGAAAAACGAAGAATTACATACACACATGTTGCCTTTTATATGACATCATAATTTACAAATCTGGATGGAGACCCTTCGTATCAGAAGTGGGAATTGCCACAGACTCCGAAATCAATTGTTTTGGCGGTATTTTTTCTCCCAAATAAAATCTGGATAATATGAGTCTTGCAATATTTTCTGCAGCGACAGCGCTTGTTTCCATGGTACTTGCTGCATTTTCGAAAGCATTGACATAGTACAAATGCTTACCATCCAATATCACTGGCGCAAACCTTTCAGGTGCTTCGTAATGAGGGTACGCTGCCCAATTTATTTTGATCGTCTCTGTTCGCATGCTATATGTAACACGACAAGGAAAATATAATTAGGACCACAAAGACCTCGCTCACACCTGTGAGAAATTATATTGTATTGGACTATGGGCGTACGTATATGGTAAGCCTTCAAAAGTAAGCTTCTTATTACTATTAAATTATATGTAGAAAATGGTTTTTGCCTTTTTGGACCTTACAGATGCACTTGAAAAAAAATTAGAAGTACCAAAAGTATACATTTCTAAAAGTATGGATTTTGTTATATTAGTGAAAAAGCATACGTTTAAACAATGTGTTGGAACAGGAAAACGTAGCTAAAGGGCCATTGCCATAACTTGGTCAAGACCATAAAACACTTCAGTTTTTCCGACGTAAAAAAAAAAGCATAAAAACATAAGCCTTTTGGAAAGAATTTCTTCAGCTTTGAAGCTAGCTTTTCAAAACACTATTTCTGCACAAATACCACTGCGATCAACTAATTTACAGGACTCCGAACACAAAAGACTTAAGCTTTTTTTAGATTTTCACCAAATACGCTTATTTGTAATATTAGCTTTAGAACTTAAAGTTATACTTTTTTAACTCTACATAAAAAGTTGAGTTCAAATTTATAAGATAAACGAGCCCATACACTCTTTCTTGAACAATTACCCGCTTGAAACATACTTAAAAGGGTATGATACACAAGGTTGGGGTAAAAGAATTTCACAAAGGTGCTGAAAGATGGAGTTGCAGTGTGAGCCAGTTGACTAACTAAGGAGAACTAAACTACAACATCTGAGTTTCCACTTTGCTTAGAGTCGGTCATATATTCTTATCATTGTTAAGAAACATCATCTACTCGCACCCCCTCACTCTCACCAAGAAAAAAACAAGAGGAAGAAAAATCAATATATTCATAACAATAGTAAAGAAAATGCAGAGATGATTCTGTGCAAATGTTGCTGACGGCTTACCTGAAAATCTGATCCAGTAAACTATCAGCCAATGGTTCACGAGAGAAAACCTTGTAAGACCTATCTTTTTCACCATGTTTCTTGAGCACGGAAATACTTGAAAATGGAATATCCGGACTCTCTACGGTTCCCACCAGCTCCGGAATCGATGAAGCAGCACTCAGTCCAAAATATTCCTTGGTAATATGAAAAAACAAATTTAGAGAAAGATATCAATTATTTATTACACCTAGGTAGATCTAGGTATACGAAAGCAAAACACTGTTATTGGATGGGGAAGAGCGAGAAAGTTAGACTTCAGCATCAAGACACAAAGGGGGTTATCAAAGTTTTGAGAGCAGAGTTATCATCAGACTTTGACTTCGTGTTTCAAGCTATGAAATAAGCAATTAGCACACTAACGTACATTTCTTGAAGATGTAGGATACTTAGTGTACTGAATTGGGATTTCTCAAAAATGTAGTATACTTAGACTACCGAATCAGGGGAACAAATCATTGGTAACCAGATTGTTTATACAGTATACTATCATCTTTTACTATATATTGTACACTCTTAGCACGTCCTTTTCTACTTTGATTCCCAACCTACAATATCTTTCCTATGTATTGTACAAAAACAAAAACAAAAATGTATGTACGTGCACTAATTGTTGTTTTTTGTCGGTTGGTGCACTAATGCTACTTTTTGTCGGTTGTTGTGTAAGATTGAAATCTGATGATAAAATACTGTACAGAACTGTAATGAAGGAGATAACTATGTCAAAACTGGAATACTCACTGGATTTAAGAAACCCCTTACAAAGGTTGTATACGTATGCTGCATTTTCCGCTTGGGAATTGTAATTTCTGGGTTAAATTGAATATCAAGCTCATCTAAAGATGTAGCAACAACTGTAACTCCACAAGCATAACTATTTCCTTTGGTTGAGTTAAGCTCGTAAAAATCTCCAATTTGAGAAATAGAAGTTATTTCTTCTTGGAGGTGCATTGTAACATCTGAATTATTTATTAGTCCAGAAACTATCTGCCAATTGCCTCCTTTGATCGACCACAACCCTCCTCCAGAACCTGCCAAGGAAACTGCTCCCGCAAGTCCACTCATACTCACGCTTTGGCCGTAGTTTATTCTTGTAATTACCTGCAAAAGTCTAGGCTCATTTTTAATCTGAAAAAACAAACCAATGAAACAAAAACGAATTTTCACTTATCAAAGAGGAAAAAAAACCAATTTGTTAGGAACTTCTGAATGTGGACGTATATAAATGGAGTAACAAATAATGATTAGCAAAATTTGGCTTGTGACCGTACATTGTTTACAGACCAGTTTTTTTATTCTGGCTTGAAGTCTTTTTCATCTATACAACTGGCATTGACTTTAAGAAAGAAAGAAGCCTCGAGTAATTCACAAAAAGATCAACATATATAAAGAAGATCCAATTACTTTACGAAAACACATGACTTCAGAATGTCAGGAAACGTGTACAAAATGTGACGCTTAAGTTTTTCAAGACGTGTATTTGGATAAAATCTATCAGTTTTAAGGACTTGGGGCCCATTTGACATCAGCTTTTTGTGTCCAAATTCTGCTTCAGAAAGCAGTGGAGAAAAAGATTGTTTCAAAAAAGGTGGAGTGTAGTTGTTTGGATTATTTATCAATTTTCAACTAATTTCATCCTATAAGTGGCCTTTAACTATACAAACAACTTTATCAGAAAACATCAAAAGCTGAAATAAACATCAAATTCCTAGCTTCTCCATTTTGAGCTTTTGTTAGCTCTTTAGTCCCAAAAGATAGCTTTTAAAAAGGTTAAAAAGACTACAAAACCAAACAAGTAGATTTTTTTATACAAAAGGTAAAAAAGCTAAGAAAAAATTACAGTTGCTAAACATCCACTCAAACCAAGCATCCAGACCCAACAAAAAGATTCTTGCAAACAGTAAACTATTTAGAAAGGTAATACAAAGAGGTGGTAAGGATTAAGGAAAGTCGGAATTTTTTTTGAGAAAATCATTCTGGAGAAAGCAAACTCAGCTTATTCATTTCAGTTTCAAGGATTGAGATTTAGCAAAGAATTTGGACTGATTTCTTAACCAGCAAGTCCAAGGTCAATTACTTAAATGCACAGTCACTATGAAGCATGGGAATATAATTTTAAAAATCTAAAAAATATTGAAACTAATTTCTTAAGGTTGATCATTCCGCAATTCACAAAAGATCTTCACTCTCAACAGTCAACATAAGATCCTTTGGGGTCATTAAGAGGTTCGGCTAATTTGAATATCATCGCCTAGAAAATAATTCTTCTTTGGTCTTTTACCGAAGTGCTATAAGTTCCTTTCATCTGAATCAGAAAACGAATTTGGCAGGGTGTATAGAGAATTAATGATTTCATATTTCATATAAACACAGTCCATGAATAGCTTGGATCTCACATCAAAATATGCTTGGATCTGACTTACAAATGCTAGGCTCTTCGTGGTACATTCCCCATTTAAGTTATGCCTAACAGATTCAATGAAAATCTACATCCACCCTAATTATGCACAAAAATCAGTAACAACGTAAACTAAAGAAATAGCATACCAGGTCATGCACATTCCCAGAATAAAGAGTATCTTCTTCCAAATAATGAAATTATGAATTCAAAATGCACAAATGAGAAACTGCAATAAACTGATATGTAAAATGGGACTCTTTGCATCTTCTCCCCAGAACTCTATAGAACTGCTTCTAACAGAATAAGTGATGCAACTTACTTCTCTACGATCAGCTCTATATTGAAATGTCAAATAAAATTTCTTTACTCCCTATATACAAAATAAGTAAAATCTTATTGCCGATGACCAAAAAACATGCCCAGAACATTTCAAATTACCATTACTGTACTTAAGCAATGACTTTAATCTGCCACTGGGATTCGGGAACATAAATCTGCCCCTCAAGGGGTGGGGTTGTTCCACCTATTCGTCCTTGAGCGGGGATCAGCGGTTCCTTGGGTGCCAATATAAAATTATGAATAAAGCTACTGTGCTTCTTTTGACCAAATACAAAAGAAGGAAACAGAGAGGAAAAGCATTTATACTGCAAATATGGCCAAAATCCAAAATTAAAAACCAATAGTCAATGAACATCAGCGGACTAATTTTTTTTGAAGGCTTTGATAACCTCATCCTCGACATTCCAAGGTGTAATAGAAGTAAATAATCAACCAAAAAAAATAACAAAAGAGGGAAAATATGGGAATATCCTCACTGTAACAAGTTCGTGGATCAGCAAAGGAGATAATCCAGCATCAACCAATTCATCTTGCAAAGTCCTAGCTGTAAGATTATACAAACCGGCCCACTTCAACATCTCATCTACACTATCAAAAACAGGCCTGTTTTTCACACTCTCATAATATTTCAAGAACCGATCTAACATATTCTGCACCCACAACACAATAATTACACTGCTATGTTAATCATCAGTTAGGATTTATATTCACGCGCACAATGTAAATATCTAACAATACTCAGAGATTCGGTAATAAATAAGAAAATATCTGTAGAACATGAATAGGTTCTTACACGTCAACACGTGTTTTATCTTTCACGCATTAACGACAGAAGAACTAAGAGTATCTGTCATAAATATCAGCTATGGGAATTTGGAAAACTTTGTGATATTCAATTTTGTGTTGTACAGGACTATGGACTGACAGCCTGTAGACGGGCGATTGCGTGCACGCCTTTTATTCAACGGCTGACAGTCCACAGTAGACGTGACCGAGTCTGTATATAGGATTTCCTTTTTAACTTTTCATTTTTCGATTATGCAAAACAATTATTTTGCAAGTGCAACATCAGCACAAATAGGCTCTAACAATACTCACTGTGGACTAGAATTTAAGGAAATAAAAGTATAAATATATAACAACACTCACCCACTCAATAAGAAAGCATCCATAACCAACGGAGAGTCAATGAGCTCCTGATTCTTTGTTTTAGCTCACTCACAGTCACTGTCAGTTGTAGGATGGCTTGGAAAATATGGAAACTGAAAGTTCCACTGCAATACCCCATTACTACTCTTATATTTGATTTAGTCCGTTCGACTTGTTCACTTTACTGCCTAGATGGGTGTGATTGAGTGCAAAAAATGTGTACCATAGCGCATATTTAATTTCAAACATATTAAGTTAGGGCAGGTAACTGATTCATAAGTAATAACCATTGGCATGGGCATTTTACATTTGTGCCAAATAATACACTGTAACGAGTATTATCATGGGAGTAAAGAAAAATAGATTTACCGATTTTTATTTAATTTTAACTTCAAAGGGTTTGGGAAGTTCTCCCCCAAAATCATCATAGGTTAGTAAAGCTCGAGAGAGGGCACCCGGGTGTGAGAAACTATAGGAGGCGATAGAAGGGCTCCAAACCCCCATATCCCGACTAAAAACCACCCATGTATTGTACCAAAATTTTCAAACAACACTACAAAACAAAACAAAATATTCACTACATGAAATTCCACCCTTCCGAGCCAATCCTGGTTTCACCACTAATTAACTGGGTTCAGTAGACGTTAATATGACACTGAAATTGAACTGAATACCTATAAATGCTGAGACATATAACCGCTAAAGTGATATTCCTGCATAACATACTTCCCGTGTCCCTAAACAACTGCTGACTTCTCCAAAATAGTAACAAATAAACAATGACAAAAAAAGTTAAAGGTTTCTACGGTTTTTTTTAAAATTTAGCGCTGAAGCCCTCCATTTATCAAAAGTAGGTTTCAGCTTCTCTCCTTTAAACTTCCGAGTTCTTCCCCTGATTTCGATAATCTCTAAGTACAATCATTACAGTTTCTAAATATTTACGCAATTTCAGTATCAAAGGAGACAATAATTTAGGGACGGATGGAGTATTAGCTAAAAGCATTACGAGTAAATGCATTTCGATAATGAAGTACAATCACTACACTTATTAAAAATGTACACAATCTCAGTTAAAAGCATAACAAGCTTACGTCAACGAAGCTAGACATCCGAAACAACGACAACCCGTACCGAAAAAACAACTTGAACGAGTTCAACAACGAAACCACCTTCCTCTGCAACACAACCAAAACCTTAAACCCGATATCGCAAGGCAAAGTCTTGAACACAAACTTCCCCCCATCCCAAATCCCAATCGACCCGCAATCATCACCATCACCATCACCATCGTTATCACTGTTTAACACAGTTAAATTCAGATATTTAGCAAAGTGGGTTTTCATAATAATAATAAAATTATAAAACATGAGTATAGAAGTTAGAAATTGTGTTAAATCTTGAAACTCAGTTTTTTTCTATTTATTTTCATAGAAAGTCTTTGATAAGGTTAGAAAATGCCAAAGAAATACCAAAAAAAAATTATTTTTGAGTTTTAAAAACTCAATTTATTTATTTTAGTATTTTTTTTCTTAAAAAGTCAAGAAATACCCAAAAAAAACATTATCCGCGGTCCCTAAATAATTGTTCATTACAAAACTATGTCCAACTTTGACTAGCAAAAATCTCGTATCTAAGTTACCGAAATCGAAATATTCAAAAATTGCCTGAGTATAGTTAGGTTGAGGTATTTAGCAAAATTAACAGCGTGAAAGTTCTTCGGATGTAGAATCGAAGCTCCGGCCTCGAAGGTGTGGTTAGCGAGAGTGACGGTAGCCATTCTTCCGCCGACGATAGCGTTACGTTCGAATACGAAGATCGAACCGACATGGCGGCGGTGGTGGTGGCGGAGGAAGTGGGATACGGTGGCGCCGCTTATTCCGGCACCGATAATGCATATTGGTGATGATGATTGTGAGGATTTGGTGTGGTTTAAAAGGAGAAAAAGTAGAGAGAGAATGAGATTGAGATTATAACTGGGTTTTGACATTTTTGTTTATTATTTATTTCACTTCACTGTTTATATTTATATATTTTTTAAAGTAGAATTTTTTATTTTTTATTTAAAAAAATATGGAGGTGTTTTTACATCACATACTTAGCTTTAGGGATAGTTCGGTTCGGTCCGGTTCGGTTTTTTGCAAAATCGAAATCGAACATATTTTTCGGTTTCGGTCTTTTATTTTTTGGACCGAACCGGACCGGTTTTTCGATCCAGTTTCGGTTTTTCGGTCTTTTTCGGTTTCAGTCTTTTTCGGTTCGGTTTTACTGAAAACTGAAACCGACCCGAAATTTTTTCGGTTTCGGTATTTTTCGGTTTTTTTCGATTCGGTTATCGGTTCGGTTCGGTTTTTCCGGTTTTTTGCCCATCCCTAATTAGCTTATGAGAGCAAACGTACCGGTTTAATTACAGTTTTAATATAATTAGTATCATTTTTATATTTTTAGTCTAAGAGTTTAACTTTATACATTTTTCAACTTTCCTATCAAATTTATTATCATAGCTAAATATTACCATATTTTAATATAATTATATCAATTTTTTTCAATTATTTAAAGTAAAAAGTAAACTTTTACAACTTATAAGGAAACGTTTTGATTTATACAAATTATGATATTTTTTATAAATTTATCTATCATAATTATACAACTCATCATTTTGTTATTTTATTAATTTATATGTGAAAAATACAAATAAATGGGAGAGAATAAGAGAAAAGTAAGAGAGAAAAATTATTATTATAATAAGTCAAATAAGTCTGGCCAATTTAGTCATTTTTATAAAAAAAAATACTCATATATTTTTTTATTAATTACAATAATAGCATACTCACATAAAAAAATTATAAAATTAATAACTAATAAAACTATTTATTGATCTTTAACAACCAAACATTCTTTTAAGTCTTATCATATTATACTATTTTTTTTTATTATCCAGATATTTGTATCATAACTACACTTATTTTCTATATTTTAATTGCACTAGCGTCACACACGCAGCGCGTGGGGCACGATTACTAGTTTTAATTATAAGTGACCATATTGATCACTTATATTTGAGATATATTTGAATTCACATATATTTAAGGTAATGGATAAGTAAACTTATACGTATATAATTTTACAACAATCTCCTCATATTTAAGGTAAATTTGTGATATAAGTTAACTGATACAAGTGATATGAAAAGCAGGTTTTATATATAGTTTCACAAGCTGGTACAAAAGTAAGAATAATTGATAGCCGAATTGTTCTTACTTTTGTACCAATTTATGAAACTATATATATTTTTGTGAGAATATATATATATAGTTTTCTTAAGTAATGTTTAAGATTTTTGAGATTTAAAGCATGTTTTTTTAAATATTGACGCGTTAAAACGCTATTTTTTGAGTTTTTCGAGCTTTAGGCTAAAAGTGACAATTTAATTTTTACATTTTGAGATTTTCGAGTATCACCACGTTTTGGAGCGAGTTTTTTAATACATTGCTTAAAATCATGTGTAACGATGAAGTTTACAAAGCAGGTACTGCTGTCCTAGTGTCCATTTAACAAAACATTTTTTTTAGTTATTTTTGGAATTTTGATTTTAAAAATGTGGGTGTTTATACAGTAATGTAATTTAGCTTTTGAAAAGCAGATTTTAAGACTAAAAATTCTAATTAACTCATATTTTTTAAAATTTACATTTTTAGTGGATTTTTCATACAAATTTTTAAAATCTGATTTTGAATCAAAAAATATATTGCCAATAGCTAGGGAACTGTTTTTTAGAGGGAACAACCGGTCAAGCTTAATGGTTCCAAGTTTGGGACGTTTTCAGTTTTTTTATGTTTTCTTTGTTAAGAATTGAATATTAATTAGGTCAAAATTGTCAATACTCCCAATTTGTTGGGTCAAAACAGCAAATATGTTAAACTTACTTATACATCTTTGTTTCCTTTTTAAAATAAGGGTTTAAAATGAAAACTTTCAAATTTTATGGGTTTATTCAATAAAGTAAATAATTGATAAATACTAATTAATTCTTTCTCACTTCTAATTTACAAATAAAGGAAATAACTAATAAATACGGAAGAGGGGCCTCTGAATGTTTTTTTTAAAACAATTAGGAAAACTGGGTTTTATTGTTGACCATTCGATATTCCGGGTTTGATCTTACGGTGAAATAATTAAAAGAAACTAAATAAGATAATAAAAAATAAGCCTCTCTCATGTATCTCAAATCTCCGTTATCCCCTATCAAGAAAATATATCTTCATCCAATCCATATCAAAATCGAAACTCCTTTTTTTATTTGCGCTAAATCAGTAGAGAGATCTGGATTAGAAGTAGAAATTAAATCAATTTTTGAAGTTCTTTCAGATAGATTCTCAGAAGTTTTCAAAACCACATGTTAAAAATTTCTATAATCATAGTTTCTGTTTACGATTCCTCTAAATAAATTTGTCCATATGCTTGATGAATGTGGATGTGAATGTGAAATATAGTATTAATAAAAATAAAATTAGCAATTTAGATTTTTCATCCAAGTAATGTAAATGAAAAAATTTGGAGATTAAGGTGACATCACGGGAGAGAAATGTAGATAAGAGAAAATAAATAGTTTAATTTTTGAGATTTTGTTTCATGGATACTAATATAGAGATGAATAGATGATAAATAGTGAGTAAAGGCGAAGGTAGGGAAATAGAGAGAAGAGAGAGAATTAGTTTTATTGTGCACTTTTTGGAGCATGTAATATTTATACCGTGTAATTCATATCTCACATTAGAATTCAACGTTTACTTATCGAACGGCCCAAAATAAACTCAGTTTTTCTAACTGTTTAGAAAAAACAGTCAGATGCCCCTCTTCCGATAAATACTCTTTGTGATGAAAATCGTAGATTTAATTTACTCCAATATCTCATAAACTATATAAACAAATAATAGACAAAAACATCAAATGCAAGTTCATCTCTCATCTATTTAGTACTCATACCTAATCTTATCTAAGTTTTTGCCAACCTCTTGCATATTATGTATAAAGTTCATAAAATTGATATGGCCAAGATGGTAAAAGAATTGCATGACTTTGTTTGTCCCACTATACATTTTTTGATTTTTGAATGAGTTAGAAAAATATTTTACTGTCCTTATCAAAGTCAAACGAGCTAGAGATAGAGTCATAATATTTATGTGATTCACCGGTCAATGTTTTCTCGTCAACTTCACATTTTCCGTCTATTACAATTCCATCAATTGGTATGTTTTCGCCAGGCTTAACGGCTAAAATAGTATTGATCAAAACTTCACTTGCATCAACTTCTTCACCGGTTTCGGCTAAAACAGCCTTTTGAGGTACCATGTTTATCAATGACGACATCACAGCTGTAGCCTGTGTATCAATAATCAAATACATATTAATTTTAGGTAATGCTTAATTTTAGCAATTTAAGAAATGGAGAAGACTAGAAGAGTATGTCTTTTTCTATACTGCACTTTTGTTTTTGGAGAGAAATATCACTCTCAGTTTAGTTTGTTATTTATTCGAAATTGGGCAGCCTACTAAACTGAGAATTCATATGAAAAGATGGCAAATTTAGGAACTCCCAACCTAATATTTGACGAATAATTAAATGGATTCAGATGCATGTGACAAAATACGTGAAAAGGTAATGTTCATATGAGTCTAGTCTAGAGCTAAAAAAAGAAGATTAATCTGCTTTGGTCTGTGTCGATAATAATGTAACTATTTTGGTGTGTACAAATATATAATGATAATATTAACTATGGTTATATGTTAGTAAATAGTAACAAAGGAAGCTATATAAAATACTGTAAATTTATACGTGGATCATGATAATATATAGGGCTGAGTTCGGTCCGGTCCGGTTTGGTTTTTGGCAAAACCGAAACCGAAACCGAAACCGAGCATATTTTGGTGCTTAAAGCCAAAGGTTTGTTGCCAAATTCAAAAAAAAAAGATATATAAGTACGTAATTGGTATTTTATGCCGGGTTTAAGCTTTGATTAAATTTAATAGTATTGCTCTAAGATTGTTTCAGTCAGAATAGAATGAAGCCTAGACTTTGTATAAAATACCAATAAATAAATAAAATTTAAAAGTTGCAGCTACCATACAAAAAGTACAAACCATATTATTGGTTGCAAAGTGTCTATTCTGAATTAACGAAAAAAGCATATTATTACGTATTTTGAATCAACAGTTGCTTTCCCACTTATAATATGCTTGGTTATGTTTACAAATTTTTAGTTAATGTGTGTGACTTTGTACAGAAAAATTGACTCATTCATGCGTTAAAGATGAATCAGTTTGTAGACCCATCCGTTGGAATAAAGGTATGTTGCGCAATTACTTAGTTTTTATTAAAAACTAGTTTTGTTAAATTTGCTGGCTCATAGTGTGTTTTTATTTTTTTATGTTTGTGATTTGTAGGTTATTGATGAATCGTCAACGATGCCACTTCACATGCGCCCTAGCTGTACTGAGCCAAAGGTTTGTTGCCAAATTAAAAAAAAAGAACCTGAGGCTAAGCGTTTCTGTTTAGAAATGCAGAAAATTAAAGCTGGAAATCTAGGCTAATATACAGAATTTAATTCATAAAAGTAAGGTTCTTCTTCTTTCATATCTTCTAAGAAAAAGGAGAACATAACGTTTAAAGAAGTGAATTTTTTCATTCTTCGAGGAGAGGAAGAACACTAATTTTTAATATTTATTTACTTTCTTTCAATGTTTCAATAAGCTTTAGTATTCTTAGGAAAAAGTGGTGATAACTGATAACACTTTTTGCTAAATTCCAAGTAGTATTGGGCAAATAGCTGAACACTTTTTCTTGACTGAGTTATGATATTTTTTTTAGTTTAATTGATTGAAAACGATTGATGTTTAGAAGTAATTAGTCTGGTCATTACAGCAATGTATTGCATATACCAATTTCTTGTAGTATTTTTTCATTATGAAATTCAATGAATAGTCTTTCTGGGTTCACTTAAAATTCTTACAAGTATCTATCCCATCAAAGATCTAACTGGCCCTTGTCAATTGAGTTGTTGCAATTTATCTCCAGCTACATATTTTTATACCCAAGTTTGCGAAAATTGACAGTTTGGACCATTTTATAGATTTTCAACCTATTACAAAACAATATGGTAGATGGCCATTGTATTATTTTACTGTATCAGCTGTCTTATTTTTTTTTAATTCAGATTTCTTACACTATATATTTATGAGTTATTGCTATGTTTTGATAGGAGGAATGCTCTTGAAGATAAAAAGTTCAAGTCTGGGTCCAAGCGTTCCCGTTCCAGATCACCTGGGTATTATGATTGTTTATCTATACTAAATCCAATTGATCTTATTGTTTTTCTGTAAAATCATCAAAACTGGCACCCCTACTGATTCTAGGATTCAAATCACAGATTATGTTTTGTTTATTGTCTACGGTAGGGATAAATTAGGCAGTTGAGTGGATAAAGAAAGTTCAGTCCGGGCATATAAAATAGTGCATTTTGGAGATCACCAAGATTGTATGACGATGAGAAAGTCACTTATAAGTACAAATCAAACTAAATGAGTTAAACTTGTCCAGATACTAGACAAAATTTTGAAGCATAGTCTTTTACATACTTTAAATATTCTATCTTTCTCAGGAGGATGGAAAACACTAGACTTAATTTGTATTTCCTTTCTTCCAATATTATAATTTACTTATGGATATAGTTGTGATAATGGGGAAGGAATCATCATTGAGGAATGAGGAATAGAGAACCTGAGGCTAAGCGTTTTTGTTTCATGGATAGTAATATAGAGATGAATAGATGATAAATAGTGAGTAAAGGCGAAGGTAGGGAAATAGAGAGAAGAGGGAGAATTAGTTTTATTGTGCACTTTTTGGGAGCATGTAATATACCGTGTAATTCATATCTCACATTAGAATTCAACGTTTACTTATCAAACGGCCCAAAATAAACTCAGTTTTTCTAACTGTTTAGAAAAAACAGTCAGATGCCCCTCTTCCGATAAATACTCTTTGTGATGAAAATTGTAGATTTAATTTACTCCAATATCTCATAAACTATATAAACAAATAATAGACAAAAACATCAAATGCAAGTTCATCTCTCATCTATTTAGTACTCGTACCTAATCTTATCTAAGTTTTTGTCAACCTCTTGCATATTATGTATAAAGTTCATAAAATTGATATGGCCAAGATGGTAAAAGAATTGCATGACTTTGTTTGTTCCACTATACATTTTTGATTTTTGAATGAGTAAGAAAAATATTTTACTGTCATTATCAAAATCAAACGAGAGCTAGAGCTAGGTTGTTAAGATTTTAATGCTGAAAGTAATAGTTCTAGTAACAATGAAGCTAAAATGCACTGTGCTTGTTTGGTAAACCATGATAAGTATACTTTTCTTTAATTTTTACTTATAAGAAAAGGATTGTTTGGTAATGCTTTAACAAGTATACTTTTACTAAAAGTAAACTCCTCAAAATGCTAAATTTTATAAAGTACCAATTTCATTACTTTTCAAAAGGAAGTAAAAGTTTGCACTTTCTAAATGTACTCGTTTTATATTCTCACTTTCTCTCTCTTTTCAAACTATTTTAACTCAAAACTAATATTGGTTTATTTCATAGTTATTTACTTTAATTCAATTTGTTTTTGGACCTTTTCAAACCATGACTTCATTGTTTAAAGGGCAAATCTCAGTTTGCAAGTTGTTTCAGTTATGTGTTCTATGTTTTTTTGTTTTTTTTCAAAGAATTTTTTAAATTAAATGATTTTTGTGGTTATTTTCAAAAAAAATATTTAACATAACTTTTCTATGGAAAGTGTTTGAGAGAAATGAAAGAGGAAATAGTTGGCTATAAAATTTTCATGAAGTTCAGTATTTTTTTTACAGTATTCATGATTTACATTCACTATTCATGATTTTTTTTATTCATTCTTATGTCTAATTTTGTAATTCTTTTTTCTAAATGACCAAAATGGTAATTCTTATGGGAACAATAATTTGGATGTATGTTTTTGGTAATTAAATTGCATCTATGTATGTTTCAGGTCATTCACCCTTAAAACTATGGCAAAATTATCTTCATGTAGAGAACTTGAGTGCTTATATCATCAGAGCCTTTGTAGCTTACACAAATAGCTTGAATCCGTTGTTCCTAAACACTACACAGCTAGCATTTATCGAAAATCCAAACTTTGCACCCATTACGAGCCGTAACTCCTTAGCAAACCTGCACCCAAAGAACATGTGAACATGTGATTCCTCTTCTTGTCCAAATACATGAACGGAAAATAATCTTCTTTTCGTTTCGTTTCCTTTTTTTTCTGGACGCTTTATAAAGTTTAATGTAGTGTAGTGGTTATGTTTCTGGGTATGTATTTGGTTAGGAGCTAATAATGATTTTTGCAGTCAAATTGTGGAACTGGAATGTCGTGATATTTACGTACTCTCTTACTTATTGAAAAAAAGCTAATAGATTTAGCGATTCGTTAATCTTTTATAAAAAGAGGCGTACATTGGAAAATTTCGGACCATTCCTGTTTGCTCAGGATAAATTTTCTCTATATTTAATAGTTGATCTCCATTTACAGATTTGAATCTAGTGATTAAAACATTGCAGTTTTAGCGTATAAAGTTATACCCTTGCGGTCCTCCGTCACGTTCCAAAGAGTGCCAAATAAAATGCTCATAGGACTCTCATAAATAGTATAGAAACAACCATAAGCTGAATATTTAAGCTTGTTTCTGGTCTTTCAAGATACTGAGCATTAAGCTGATCAACCACCTACAGTCTAGATAGTGAGCAAATTTTGAAAAATCGGGCCTAGGATCTTCTAACAAACAAGAACCTAGTCTCGCTTACTTGATTCATGATCAGTAATTCTAAAAGGTTATAATTGTCTCCTGCATTGTAATTATTAATTGAACATGCATAGCAATAACAATATATGAACCTCAACTATCCAAAATATGCAAGCAATTTAAGTTATTGAAATAATGAAATGTAAAGCGATAGATGGTAATGGTATATATTCGATAGCAAGATCGTTTGTGTACTCTTTGGATTATGATGACACAATTACTGCCTAAAACAATTCCTGCATACTGGAAACAAAAGCCAGCAGCTTATATAACCTGTTCAAGGTTGTTACCGGGTACAGAATCGAAATCACACGATTTTTGCTTCAAACCAACTAAAAATCACCGAGGAGTCACAGTTGTCTCCATATTCCTTCTACAATCCTTACCAACTCGACGGTCAATGTGTCAGAATAGACCGGTCCATACTTGTCCGACCCTACAAATTTCGACGAGGTCTCATCTTATTTATTGAAACCCTAGGCTTTGATTTCTCATCCATTTCCTGGACAAAAATTTTTTTGCCAGGAATTTGGCTAAATAACCAGCGCTTAAACTGTGTTGGGTCGAGGTTGCACCCTAATTGAAAAAACCAGTAAGGGACTAAGGGTGATCTCATCGATCTAAAATTTTTTAAGCGTGGTATTATAACTGAGTACTCAAAGGCTCGTAATTAACTACCCCCAAAGGCTATAATGCAATTCAACTAAATCTAGGCATCGAGTTAATATATAACCCGATCTTTCTACACAGAAAATAAAAGAACCGCACACTCAAACTGAGCCTACAGCATGACCACCAACTTCAAGTAGGTTGCGGCATTTAGACCGATACGAATTCAGTTAATGTAAGAAAAATACATACGTAACACTAAATTAAGGTTGAGAATGAACACAATATAATAGGATCCGATTAATTAAATTAACACCAATGTACATGGTGTACTCCATTTACAAAATATCAATGATCCCAGCCAACAAAGAATGATAATCTGTCACAGATTTAACACAAAAAAAAAAAAAAAGAACAAGCCCATATAAAAACAACAAGTATTAAACAGAAGAAATTAAACAAATTGATCCCATGCATGCATAATTAACTTGTGTCTCAAAACAAGGCGAAGGCGAGGAAGGTTCCAGTGAGGGCAACCCCAGCGAGAGCAGACCTAGTAGCGGCACTGGGAGGTGTATCAGCTGCTGGCCCAGCTGCAGGACCGGCACCTGGAGCTATTCCCACTGAGGGACCCAATGGAGAGGCTGCAGAGGGAGTGGGAGTCGGAGACGGTGTTAAAGAAGGTGTAGGGCTCGGTGACGGAGTTGATGGAGCTGGAGAGGGCACCGGTGTCGGAGAAGGTGTAGCTGCAGCTGGTGCAGGAGTTGGTGATGCTGTTGGTGGTAACTTTGGGGCCGGTGTCGGAGACTGTGCAAATGATAACGTGGCGAAGAGGGCGACTAGAAGAAAAACAACATGGCCAGACATGTTCATTTTCGGTTTTTAGTAAGAAAAAATAGAGTGATTGAGTGATAAAAAGAGATAAAAACTAAAAAAGAGAGTTGGTATAGTTTGGGATGAAGGTTTGAGAATGTGAGAGGGGTATATAATAGGGTGTGTAGTGTGGTTTACGCAGTTATTTTATTGTAGAAGAAGATTCGTATGTATGTTTATTAGGCTGTTAAAGTCTGTCAATCAACTCTATTATAAAGGACTAGTCTGTAGAAAGTATATTGTAACATGTCACAATTATTTAAAATGAATTTCAGAGATTCATTATTGTTTCTCAAGAAGGTGCATGAATATTTTAATTAAGCTCAGAGAAAAATTGAGTTTATCCAACTTAGAGCTTCTATTTTTCAAGACCATTAACAAGCTTGAACTTTAAGCTGATGATCAACCACCTACAGTCTGTATATTAAGCAAATTTTACACACAAACGCGCGCACACACACACACACAAATCTGGGCTTAGGATCTTCTAACAAACAAGAACCATTTTTTTTTTAAAATACAAACAAGAACCTTTTGATTAAGAGAAAAAATGTTTAGTACACCAACGTATACTACTGCTAACGATTTGGCTATCCACCTCTCAACTTTTTCAAATTAGGTATCATATTTTAAGAAACTGTCCAATTTAGGTAACACCGTCTAAATTAATGACAGAATCACATAACATACGTTTGGTGAGAGCGTAATTTGGTAATTCTGCACTAAAATGATAATATATCTCAGAAATTATTTTGTCATTAATTTAAACGGTGATATCTAAATTGTACAGTTTCTTATAGTGTGATACCCAATTTGAGAAAGTTGAAAGGTGGATAGCAAAATCGTTAAAAGTACATAATTTGGTGTAACAAACCTATAAAACCCTTTGATCAATTAATGAGTAATTTTAAATGGTTGTAATTTTCTCTTACACCGTATAAACATGCATAGCAATAACAATGAACGTGACTTATAACTTGGGTTATTGAAATGTGCAAGAAATTAAATTTAAGTTATTAAGATGATACTTGGTATATTCGATAACGTAATAGACTAGTTTGTGTACTCTTTGGGTTAGGGTGACTCAATTATACTGTAAACAAAAGCCAGCTTTAAACTTGTAAATAGTAAAACAGATAGCAATGGTTTCAAAATACTAAAAAAAGATGTCAAAATGGAACATTAAGTGTCAAGTGTCAACAGCTTGATTATTACCCTTAAAATGTTGTTATCGGCGGCTACGTAATTAAAGGATTTTTGCTTCAAACTAACAAAAAGCACCTATATTTTTTGGGTCGGGAATTTGATCTCTCGTCAAGCTTGCACCCAAACCGAAAAAACCATAATGGGCGATTCGATCCATTAGTCTATATTTTGTGTAAGCATGATTATATAACCAAGCCAAAGGCGCGTAACAAAGTCCGACGGGTACAATGCATATCAAGTAAAACTAGGCATCCAATTTATGACCATGGCTTTCTTCAAAGAAAATAAAACAACCGTATATATACTCAAACTAAGCCAACGGTATATATGTCCACGGTCTAAACAGATATTAATAACTCTACGGACTTGTTTGTTAACGCTGGGATTAGACTAATAATAGTACTCGCTCCACTAAAATAGTATTTTAGTGGATCGAGAACACATAAAAGCTCTGTTTGATAGCATTTTTTGACATAGGACTTGAAGTACACATGTATTAGAAATACTCAAGTTCATATGTAAAACGAAAACCCACTAGGGGTAGTATTACTATTACTAATACATGCTCAAGACTTTATTAGCAATCTGATATTCATTTGTTGTCCTGTCATAATCCGAAAGTATTGATAGTCTCATTACTACTAATACTGCAACCAAATGAGGCCTAAAAGTAAAACCACGACCAATACAAATTCATTTAAACCAATGTACATATATGGTGTACTCATTTACAAAACATCAATGATCACAGGCCACAAAGAATGATAATCCGTCACATAATCAACAAATAAAAAGAAAACGAACATGAAGCCGAGATAATAAAAAAAAACAATTTTAAACAGAAGTAATTAAACAAATTCGATGGACTCGTGCATGCATGCATGAACGTGTGTCTCAAAACAAGGCGAAGGCGAGTAACGTTCCAGTGATGGCAACCCCAGCGAGTGCAGACCTGGTAGCGGCACTTGGTGTATCAGCTGCAGGACCAGCTGCAGGGCCAGCTGACGGACCCGACGGAGAGTCTGCGGAAGGAGTGGGAGACGGGGTTAGAGAGGGTGTGGGGCTCGGTGACGGAGTTGAGGGAGACGGAGCAGGCACTGGCGTCGGTGAAGGTGTAGCTGGGGCAGGAGTTGGTGATGCTGTTGGTGCTAACTTTGGGGCCGGTGTCGGAGACTGTGCAAACGATGACGACGTGGCGGACAAGGCCACTAGGAGAATAATAACATGTGCAGATATCTTCATTTTTTAAAATTTTTAGTAAGAAAAAAAGAGAGTGGTTGAATGATAAAAACTAAAAAGAGAGTTGGTATTTTATTGTTTGAGATGAAAGTGTGAGAATGTGAGTATATATATAAGGTGGCTAACGTGGTTATTTTATTTTAATAAAAAGATTCGTATCGTATGCATTAGTTGTATACACGTTTATTAGGCTGGCAAAGTCTGTCAATTAACTTTATATTATAAAGAAGTGTCTGTAGTAGTAAATATATTGTAACATATCACAATTAGATTAAATTAAGAGATTCATTATTATTTCTTTTTGAAAAAGCTTGACTTGTTTGCAAATTGTAATATCGAAGCAGAGTACATGACTCAGAGTCAGGGTTATTCTGCTTTCCCCAACCATTAGATGTGTATTTTATTAATACTGTATTGATAAAATAACATATCCAATGGTCTAGAAAACAGAGTAACCCTGACTCAGAATCAGTTAATATGTCTTCCTAAAATATATAACGCAGAGATGTGACTGAATGATTGGATACAGATGCAAAAGGGACAGGAATGATACGTGCACACGTTGTTTTTACAGTCATGTTTCGGTGCATACATCTTATATTCATACAATTCTCTTCCAAAAAAAAAAACTTATATATACAATTAATGCAATATAATTTTTTTTGATGTGCGTAATGTAATAAATATATCGAATACAATATAGAATAAATAAGGTGTAATACAAAAATAATTTTATTTTTTTTATGTTTAACATAACATAAAATAAATATGAAGTTAGCACAAATGGTATTGGGCAATAAAATATTTTTTTTAGTAATCTTGTTTGAAAAAATACAATGGTCATTTTAGGAAATTTGGTAATTTTAAGGTAAAAAATAGAAAATTTAAGAAAAAAATAAGGTAACTTTAAGGTAAAAAACAGAAAATTTAAGAAAAAAATAAGGTAACGTGATTTGAACTCCCAACATTCTACTGCTTTAAAACCAATTTTACCACTACACCAACAGCTCATATGTTTAATTAGCGGGACCATCGATATATATATTTTAGAAAATTTTAAATTACACATAAAAAAGTAAAAATAAAATTGAAAATCACAAATTAAATTATATTGTTAAAATATTATAAGTAAATCGTGTTTATGCATTAATAATTATATATTCAATTACCATATATTAACGTCATAAATGTTCATATTACGTTATAATAGGAATGTTAAAATGTGCATCGGGGGCACATGTTAGCAAAACCGGAAAAAAAAATTTGTTTTCATTTTTGTTAGATTGACTTGTTATAATTATATGATAATCAGGACCAACATATCACTCTTTCTATTTATACATGACATACCATCTTCTATTTATACATGACATATCATTTGTAATTTGTTATTAGAATATATAAATAATTGTTAGTATTTGTTTATAACTACTAACTTTCACCATTTGTTTTTCTTCAATATTATATTAAAGTTCGGTATCGAAACGATGACAACCATGTCCAATAGAATAGAATGGACCTCACCCTCACTAATCAGTGTTTGGCCAGTTCTTTATCCAAGAGTTATTAGCTGTAAAAGAGCCGTTTCATGGTAATGATAAGAAAGAGAGTGAATTATATACTAAACTATGTATATTATTGTAAACATGCTTATCACTTATCAGGGCATCATAAATATTGGTCAGTACATTTATACATATTTAATTAGTAGTTTGCATGTCATCAAACTAAAAAAATTTATAGGTGTTAGTGTTACCCTCGAATTGCTTCTGAATATCTTATAACAGTCCTCAACAATATGAAAACAGGATGACGGGAATTATTAGGAAACAGTCACGTAATATGACTGATTCACAATCCGTTTGTTTAAAAATATGTCAAATGGATAAATAAATAAAAAATTGATTAATATTTAAGTTTAGGGTAGGCTCCTCTAGGGTTCTATATTTTTATTTGGTTTTTTAGTGTGTTGTACAATTTGTTTTTAGTTTATCAAATTTTAATTTGTTGAAAATAGAAAAAAATAAATTAGTTATTGAAAAACATTATTTAACCATACATTTTCTAATGTAACGATGGTTAATGTGACTGTACCATAAACAGTCAAATAAGTTGATTGTTCCAAATAGTCACTCCATGAGAGTTAATCTCCGACTCAGCTAAAGACGTTGTACTTGAAAACCAATAATATTCCGAACACGCACATTTCAGATAATTAACCAAAAACAGATACGTATATATAGTAGATTTAATTAGTTTTACTTTTTTAATATTCATCGGCATTGATCCTTTATCATGGTCGGATATAGTCCCTTCCGCTTGTTCTTTACGTACATAGGTCGCATCCATGTTTGGCTCCGTTCTTCTTGTAAATTGGTTTCCATTTGCTACATTTTCACCAGTAAAGTAACGGAGCTCTGTTGATGAAGAATTTTCCAGCACATCCACAAAATACTTTTCGAGCTCGACCCTGTGGCTATGACGGTGTTAATATATTTACTTGTTATATTGTAACGGGTATAGTTTAGTGCTAAAAGTGTGATTCGTTCTATTAAGGGGTCACTCGGTTTAATTTATATTCCGATTAATTACTTTTTTTCTTAAAAGGATAAAATCCTTTACCTGCAAAATAATAGTGATTTATATCCAAAGATAAATTTGAAATTAAATTTAGATTATAAAATTACGAAACATAATTTGATTTGGATTGATACTCTTATATTTCTTTTCTACTTAAACAAAAGAAAAACAAAGTTGGTGGTGATTAGAGCTGGCAAAAGCTGGCAAACCCTAACATGCATCTATTGTTCTTGGTTTACCAAATCCATGTAATTAAACTTTTCCCATTGAATATTATTACATCAAAAATGGAAATGTGTGAAAGTTACATACATCGATCGATGGATGAATCATATAGATGCACCGACTGGATATGCCGACGGTGTATTTTTTTTATATATATAATTGGTGAGAAAACCCGTATTTTTATTTATTAATAATTAGAGAAAAAATTAAAACGTGGATGAAAAAACCCCAAGAAACAAAGTACTTCCAAACGATCTATCAAAAAAAGATATAAAAGTAGTGACGGTGCATATATAAATGGTTCAATAAGATATAAAAGATCTATTAAAAGAATAAGATTATATGAAAGATTTTATAGGTAAGTTATTTATAGGCAAGTCCAAAAGTTGTAGGATCGTATAGCCTGTTTGTTTTGTTGTAAAATGAAAAATGATTATGTATATTTGTATTGGTTGGGTGCAATGATAGCGTAGAAAAAAAAAACGGTGATTTTAGGTTTTAAAGCATGAGAATTGAGGATAAAAAAGTTGGAATAATTTTTGGAAGGGGGGGTGGGGGATTTAGGTTTTTATTGTTGGGTTAACGCCCTATCAGTATCATGGGTTTTCATAAAATAACGATTAGTAATTTGGGGTTTCCAATTTAGGACGTAAACGTCAAGGTTAAATTGTAACTTGTATATATTTTTTTGATATCGAGGCTAAATTTTGTTAGAAAAATTAACGTATAGATACTAAACTGGATCAATTATTAACTTTAACGTCCTAAATTGGATAATCAAAAACCACATGCTATTAATCGTTACTCTGAAACCACGTGTTACTAATTGGATAGTAACCCTTTCTAGATATGGTGCAAAATATATACTCTTCACAACATGGATATTTATGTGTCTATTTGACGTTTAATTAGAAGACCGAAGTCGAATAGGGGACAAATTGAAAAGGGTAAACTTCAGGTATGTCCGATTTACAAAATCAATAGTGTTACTGGATTTGCTTATTTGGAAAATGAACTTTTCAAAACTTGTCAAGGAAACAGTATAATATATTAAAAAGGGTTTTCGAGATGTAAATACAAAATAAATTGGAAAGATTAGTCATCTTCCCTGAAACGAATAATACAAACTTGATATGATTTGAGCAACAGTTTGCAAAACACAAGAGGTATAATTACAACTAAATTAATCGTGTGGTGCAAAAGAGATATCAGACATTCCCAGTAAAAATAGATAAAAATCGAACAAACTGTCATCTCTTAACTAATTAGTTTGTAGTAAGAATTATCATCCACCTTGTGAAGAATCGACAACATTCATTGTAAATTCCAAACGATCGTCATCACTTGCTCATACCACAACCAACGTCATCGAATCTCCTACATTGTCCCACATTATTTCATATAACTATAGCACCAAAAAAATCACATTCTTCAACGCTAGACGCAATTGACAAATAATTATCAACTACTAAGGTGGTTTGGCAATATACTTTTGCTTGCCTCTTTTCTTTAAAAAGCTACTTTTTTTCGGTATTGAAGTTGTATACATGCTTTAAACAGAAAGGTTTTGGGTGACTAAAAACTACAAAGCAAAAATGCCGAAAAATGATGCTTTTTTCTTACTTTCTGTTACTTTCTTTCAATATTTTTTGATAAAAGCACTGACAAAAATTCCCCCAACAGTTTTAAATTACAAGCCATTACCCTCTAATTCACTTCTATACCATCATCCATAAAAAGATGCAGCGGCCAAGTAAACATGCCTAATGCAACCAAACTTTTTTAAGTAAATGCAAAATGCCAATTTTAATTAAAAGCTAATAACTTTTTTAGTTGTAGGCAAACTCTCCACTAGAGCTTTTTATAAGAAAACTTTTTAATTCCTTCCTTGAATCAGCTAAATGTCCAAACAGGCCCTTATTACAATGGTCACATAGCTCTAGAAAACTCAGGACAGTTTTTCCACAACACTCAACAGTGAGATCATTAGACTTTGTATAATAAGTGGGAATATTTCAGCACAAGACTTTGTATAACCTAATTGGGAATTCAATGTAAAATAATAAGAGGGAATATTTCAATTATTGAAATGTGATTAGAAGGTAAAGAGGGAGAGTCAAACAACAATAATCTCTAGTGGTGCTCAAGAATCTCAGGGTATTTATGTCTTTCAAAATACTATTGTTTCTAATGATGTAGTTGTTAAATCTCAAAACTCTTGTAATAGTAGTTTTTTTCCGGAATAAGCTAAGTATATGGCATTTTAGGTTATGTCATACTTCTAAATTTGTATTAAAAATTATGGCTAATGATGTTAATGATAGAGGTTGTATTGACAAGGATAGCGTTGTATGTGATATTTGTCATTTAGCTTAACATCAAATATCTTCTTTTCGTGTTAGTTCTTCTTATACTTCTTTTACTTTTGAGTTAATACATTGTGATTTGTGAGGTGCTTATGCACTAACTACAAGTGAAGTTTGTCATTATTTTTTAACCATTGTAGATGATTTTATCAGGTGTACTTGGATTTTTCGTTTAAAGAAAAAGTCTTAGACTTTGTATGTTATTCCTTATTTTTATAAGATGGTTTTTACTCATTTTAATTCTAATATTAAAACTGTTATGAGTGATAATGGTACTGAGTTTAATTTATATAATTTTTATTTAGAAAATTGTATTATTCAATAATCTAGTTGTGTAGATACTACTCAACGGAATGGAACAGTAGAAAGAAACCATCAACATCCATTAAATGTGGCATGTGCTTTGATATTTCAGTCTAATTTGCCTTTATATTTTTGGAAAGATTTTGTTTTAACTACTGCTTATCTCATTAATAGGATTCCAACTCTTTTATTAAGTAATAAATCGCCTTTTGAAATGTTGTATAATAAGGAACCTAATTATGGTCATCTCAGAACTTTTTGCTATTTATGTTGTGTCAGTACATTAGGAAGAATCATGACTAAATTTGATGGAAGAGGTAGGAAATGTGTACTCATAGGGTATGGTACATGTACAAATGGATATAAATTGTATGATTTAGATTCTCATTATATTTTTTATTTCGAGGGATGTTGTTTTTTATGAACATGTTATGCATTTTATTAATTACAATGATAATTCTCAAATTTTTGTTCCTAATATGATAATTTTTGATAATAATATTTTTAGTTTGTCTAATCTGATAGTCCTGGAGTGGATAACTCAAGTGATAAGTCTACTGAGCAGGTAAGAAAATCAGTAAGAACTCATGTTATTCCTTTTTATTGGATTTTTATTGTAATATTAATAATATGGTATCTCATAAGGCTTTGCCCACTTATTATTTGTCTTATTGTGTGAATTATGATAGACTTTATGAGTATCACAAGATTTTCTGCTTATCTATTTCTTCTAACATAGAATCTAAGAATTACAAACAAACGGCTCTTGATCCCTTTATGGCAAGAAATAATGAGAAATGAAATTAAGGCCTTAGAGAATAATAATACTTGAATTCTTACTACTTTAATTTAAGGAAATAAAACAATAGGGTGTATAAAATTAATTATAAGTCATATGGTACAATAGAAAGATACAAAACTAGGTCAGTTGCCAAATGATATACTCAAATTCAACTAATAGATTATGAATAAACTTTTTCACATGTTGCTAAAATGACTACAGTAAGATATTTTTTTATCCATTGCTGCTTCTAAAAATTGGTTTTTATCTCAAATAGATGTAAATAATTTTTTTTTGCAGAGAGATTTAACTGAAAATGTTTATATGCTTTTTCATCCTGCTTTTCACCACGACAATGTTAATATGGTTTGTAAATTGCATATGTCTCTTTATGGCCTTAAGCATGCTCTTCTAGGCAATGATTTGCCAAATTAAGTAATGCTCTCCTTGATTTTTGTTTTATTCAGTCAAATGCAGATAATTCTATTTTTACTTATAAGTCAGGGAATAATTTTTTGACTTTATTAGTGTATGTGGAGGATATCATTTTAGATAGTTCATGTTTAGACTTGGTAAATACAGTTAAGAGTTTCTTAAATGATAAATTTCAGTTAAAAGACCTAGGTAATCTTAATTACTTTCTAGGTTTAGAAGTAGATAGAAATAAAGATGGTATACGTGTATGTCAAATAAAACATGCTTTATAATTATTAGAAGATATACGGTTTTTAGCTGCCAAACCTGTAAATTTTTCCATGGATACCAAGTTGAAATTATATTCACAAGATAGTGAATTTTTTGAGGACATCACTAACTATAAGAGACTTATAGGTAACTTACCACATTTGATCATTACAAAACCTGGCATACTTTTTCAATTCATGCTTTAAACCATTTTTTGGTCAAACCAAGTGTTGTTCATTGTAACGATACTTTGAGATTTCTCATATACATCTACAATAATCCTTCTCAAGATATAATTTTTCCTCCTAATTCTATTTATGATCTAAGAACTTTTACTGATTCTAATTGGGCAGCATGTGTAAATACTAGAAAATCAGTTACAGGTTTTTGCGTTTATTTAGTTTTAAAGCACTTGTGTCTATTTCAAGCGAAAGGCCTTTTCTTAATCTTTGCACCGGGATTCAAATTCCTCATAACCGGCCTTGACTACTATTAACATATACTCTTTGATATTCTTGTATTTATTAGTGCCTTTTTAATTATTATACAAGTACCTGTGATACGAAATCGTTGTATTCACAGGAGTGCGTGACCTAAAGAGATTATTTACTTTGTGTAGATGTGCATGTCAAGTTTATTTCCTCAACTCAATTTCATATTGGCAGTCAATCAAGTTTTTGAAATCTCTTATGCTTTTCACCATTCCATTTCTTTTTCCTCGGTTTCAAAGTTCAATTGTAAGTGCTTCCTAACAGAAATCTGTTTGACGGTTTGCGAAAAGTGAAAATGAAATAGATACACCAACATTATGAAGCATTAGCAAGTGAACAACTTTCTTACAACAGACAAAACTGGAATTAGTTATTTTACTTCGTTTAACAGAAATTTTCCAAGGCGTTGGATAAATACTTCGGAAGCCTTCAGCGTTTTCTGTGGAGCTCCAGCTGCATTTTCCCCTTCAGTCTCATAAACAACTTTGATATTAACAAGTGTCGACTTTGATTCTTGGTTCATAATAATTTGGAAAACAGTTTTGTAATAAGAAAAACCAGCCAGTAAGTGTCCACCTTCCACCACTTCTAATCCAAGTTGATGTTGGGTCTCATCCAAGTCTACCAATTTTTCTTTCTGATACCCTAAACTTGTAGCACCTGATATTTTAAAGTTTCCATTAAAAAAAATTTAAGTAACATGGCAAAATTAATAACCTCAGGTTCATTTTATTATCGTCAGACTAGTCATATTAGAAGTTCGATATAATTTTGGATCGGATAAGTCATACTGCAAGAATTGTTTGGCTTCACGCTTTTAGTAAACTAAGCCCTGAATTTTAGAGAAAAACTTTCCATTCTTCATATTTAGAAGTTCTTGATTTTATAATACATGACGGTAGTAAGTGAAGATTAAACTTAGTTTTACAGATAAAATACAACTTATAAGCCAAAAAGAAAGCAATACTAACAGCTTCGTATTTGATACCTTACAAGCCCATAAAAGGATGGGATGTGGCGCGGATAACATGGGAAAAAAATCCTTCGAGTGAGTATGATTTCATGATTTGTACTTACCATAATCAAATTTGATAAGAAATACAGATCCAGGACCACCATCTCCTTCAATGATTTCCACACTGCTAATAAATTCTGGCATAGTTTTCTGAATCACAGAGCTCAAGTCTTTAGAGAAAGCTTTCCATAAGGTCTCAATTCCGATCTCGATTTCAACTTGAGTTTCCATTTCTTTTTTCATGGCTGCTCAAAAACAACCATAAACTTTAGCTACTTAAGTAGATTGTTTGGAAGAGGGATTCTAAAGTCTATTATATAATGGAAAGAAAAGCATCTTTGCCCTGTATGAGACAATGTTATAAGTAGTGATGCTATTTGTCTTCTCCTATACTTCAAAAACAATTTCTTTTATATATTATATAGAAGTGTACAAGTAGATTCTTTATCTATATATATACCTGGTTGTCGAAGTCTGTTCTGAATTTTGTCCTTCTCTAAGCGTTCTTCGTTTAAGATATAATCTTCAAGGCTTTTGAGGTAAGTTTGTGTTGCCTTCAAGTTCATCTCCTTTGGTTCTTGATTTTCAACACTGTACACGACCTTGACATCAACTAGAGTCTCCGTTTCTCCATTGGAAGTGAGTTGGAAAACAGTTTTATACGAAGAGAAACCCACGTCAAGGTAACCACCTTCCAACACTGCCAAGCCTATTTGGTGCACAGACTCATCAAAATCCACTATCTTTTCCAATTGATGCCCACCACTTGTGGCATCTAGAAAAGGAAAATTATACAGAGAAACCCGTTAGAACGACAGAGGATGGAGGGACGCATAAAAGCCCAGACCTGCAAAAGAAAAATAAAATAAAATTGTAGCCTGTGTGCCCATTTAAGACAATTTTTGTTCGTTTTATCAAATTATTTTTTCTTTTCGCAGTTTACCACCATCATGAGGCTTATTATGTATGTATTATTCTTTTATACCAGTAATTATACTTTTAAGCATGTATGGTTCTTCTCTGCACGGTTCTAGTTACGCTATATCCATTATCTCTGAGTATTCGTGTGCTTCTATTTATAAGAAGGCTACGTTAATTAACGATAGATTGTAAGCAAGTGGGGCATTAAATTTGTTGAAAGTATTCGGATTCTAATAGTAGATTTTGCCATGTTTGTTACTACTCTACATCAAATCAAACACGGCGTGCAACCAATTTCTCATGTGTTGGCTAGCAATAAATCAAAATATGTTTAAAAAATGAGAAACAACGTAATAGCAATAAATACCGAATAAGTCCTTAGTCTCGCGGGCATGAAACTTAAAAAGAAGAATAGTTCCTAGGCCACCATCTCCTTCAATTAATTCCACCGCACTAACGCGGTCTGGTAAAACTTTTGGAACCACAGAGCATACGTCCTTTGACAAAGCGTTCCATAAGGCTTCAACGCTAACCCGAACTTTCACCTGAATTCTTGCTTCCATTGTCATGATTTTTACCACCAAGCGAAAATTGTATAAAGAAGAAGTTAGTGATTATAAACTGGGATAGCCAAGTTTATATAGACATAAAAATGCTCTTTTAACATCTCTCTCAAATTAAAAGTCAACTGCCTTGATACCATATCTTTGCATAATATAATACTGATATTATAAGTAATCAAAACTTTCAAAAAATGTAGCTAAATAATATTTGAACTGCTAATTCAACCAAGTAAATTGTTTATCTCCTTTCCACATAGCAATGTGTACAGAAAGCAAAAGAAATAACATAAATCTATTTCTCTTTGTGCATCTATTTGTCTTTTTAATGTAAATAACATACAGTATTTGCTAAATTTTAACAACAGTTTGACAACAGAATTAGTTGCAATTCTATTGCTAAAATTTAGCGACACTCACTTTACCAACAATTTTTAAAAAGCAAAATGATGGTAAATGAACCGTGTGTATGTAGCGATTGGGGTTACAAGTTGATTATTAAATAAGATAAATCGAAGAATTTAAATGCTAAAGTCAGTCTACTTATACTATTATAATAAACTAAATTTCCATCGCAAGTTCACATGGTCTAGTTAGTAAGAAATAATTAAAAAGATGAAAAAGTCGGTCTACTTAGACTATTATAAATCAAATAATCGGTTTATTAATTAATATGTTCTAAGTAGAGATGCATGCATAATAAATTAATAATTATTGTTTTGCAAAAGTCGGTCTACTCAAATTAAAAATTGGTCTAGGGTGAAGTAAGTACTTAAACTATGTTAATAATAAATAATAACATTAAACATAATGTGTTTTAAGCAAAAGATGAGATCAAAATCAAATTACATACAGTAGCGAGACTACTATATAAAGTTGTTGATATCGAGTTAATAATAACGGAGGAGGCGGAAACCCTAATTTGGTCGTAGCAATATATAGGAGATGGAACGAGTTAGAATTATATATTGTGTGTTAATTAAAATGTATTTTTTGTACTATATAATGCAAAAATTAACTACGTCCCGATCAGTTGTATTTGTTTAATGTGTTAATAATAGTCTTATGATCAAAGTAGCGGTGATTATCGATGCCACATAACATTCATCTAAAATTTCATGGTGTACTAACAATTTGAAACAGATGAAGTATATGTTATCAAATTTATATTTATAGACTCACATCTAAAGTAATAAATAGTTTTTATCCGGAATTTTTAATACTACGGTGATAAAAAGAAATTAAATCATTAAAAGGACGGCTTTTAAAGCATAACATATATTTATAATTTACAAATGGGAAAAAAGCTCTTTAATAACCTATACTATTGTATTTTACCAATTTGGTACACGACCTCTAAATTTTATCAATTTAGATACCAAACTATCAATTTTTGTCAAATTAAGGGTCAACACCGTAAATCGATGACATTACACTCACTATATCTCATGTTTTAAGATCTATTTTGAAGAATGATGATGCAATTGCACTCACTATGTGATAGCCGAGAGAACGTAACTACAATTACATTATTTGGTCAAACACCGTGATATTAAATTGTTAATTTATAGTCCAAATTAATAAAAGTTAAAAGATAAATACTAAATTGGTAAAACACAGTAGCGGAGTCTACGTAATAAAATTTTCCCATTTATATATATAGGAAGAAGGGGGCTAACATCCCAAAATAAAGTGTCACGTGACATTTCGAGTTTTTAAACTCAAGTAATTATAGTTTTTATTTTTGTTTTTTATCAAATCATATTATAAATACGCAAGTTATACCTTACTAATTTTAGTTTTGAAAAATATGTTGTTGTTTTTTTGACATTTTGGTTTTAAAAACCTCACAAAACACAACTAAATTCAAGAAAATTACAGAAACGTAAAATTTTGCGAAACTAAAAATAGGAACGTATTATTTGCGTATTTACAATGATTTGATAAAAAAATTCAAAAAAAAATAAACGAGGTTAAAAACTCGGACCGTCATGTGACATGTAAATGGATGAATATAAAGAAGTAGTGGTATAATTAATTAAAAAACGCACTATGTTGTGCTATATTTCGTGAAATAGCGTTTATAAACCGCTATTTGGATGTAAAATCGCTAAATTCGTGCTATTCGGACTAATAACAAAAATAGCACGAAAAATTGGACCGATGAGCATAAATAGCGGATGCATCCCTTTTTTTTTTTTTTTTTTTTTTACAGTAAAATTTTTAATGAAATTATTGAAGCATATACAAACGAACAGCAAACAAATCAAGTGATTTTCCATCTCAACTACAATCATTTTATGATTATTAGTTTAAAAAAAAAAGACTAAATAACGATAACGGTATTTAAAACGTTACAAAAAGATTGAGAAGGTCAATTTATTACGATTCCTTTGTTCTATATAAATAATATCTTCTCATCCCATTTTACTAAAAAAAAACAAGCGTGCGTGGGTTTTTGCTTTCTCCTGTTTTAAAAGGTGTGTTTGCGCTTTATTTCTTTTTCTAAATTTTTAGATAAATAAATAATAGAAAAATATCAAATTAAAATTTATATTCCTTTTATCAATAACATGCAACCTTAATTCTATATTGGTGTATTATAATTTATACAACAACAGCTTAAAAGTAAAACATTTTAGTTGGTTTAGTTAAATTGTATTATTTTGTTATTTTATATTATGAGTTTAGGGCTTGTTTGGTTGCTATAACTTATAAGTTGGTTTATTAGAGACTTAAAATAGAGTAATAATCAGGCTTTGAAAAAACAGATCAATACTTTAATTCGATCAACCGAATGTTGCGATACCCCTTCGCTTCATTCTAAATGTCGATTAGACGGAATTTCGCTACTTTCGGTTTAGCGCTTTATGGGCTTTAGATACCATTAAGGGAGTATTTGTAAAATTATCTAAAAACAATGCAGTCATTGACGTTCTCGTAATTTTGTGAAATTAATATAAATCCGTCTGTCTTTGTAGTGGAGTTTAGGGCTTGTTTGGTTGAAGTTCTTAAGCTTATAAGCTGGCCAATTTGAGACTGAAAATTGAGTAATAATTAGGCTTTTTCAAAAAAGATCAATACTTTAATCTAGCCAACCAGCTTCATTTTAAATATGGATATTATAATGTTTTTATTGTCAAAAAATGTAAACAAAATTTTGCTACTTTCGGCTTGGTTATTTATGAGCTTTAGATACCATTAAGGGAGTATTGTAAAATTATTTAAAAAGAATGCAGTCATTGTTGTTCTCGTAATTCGGGAAATTGGTATTCGCCGTTGTGGTTGGAAGAAATAGAACTATGGAAACGGAAACGATTAGAAAAAAAGCTAAAAAAGAAAAGGGTCAAATGCTGAAGCCAAACATATCCTTGGGGTTGTAGGTGAAGGGGGTTCGCTTTTTTTATACCAAAATCGAGTATTAATAGTAGTAGTAATAGATAACCATGTGTGGAATTTTATCACAAGTTGAATATTAGTAGTAGACGGGATCAGCAAGTTTAAATGGGAGGGGGCCATATTTTATATATATTTTTTTATAATTATCTCCACGTAGTTCCTTCCATGATAATAGTAGTAATAAATAACCAAGTGTGGATTTTATCAGAAGTCGATGTTAACAAAATGCAGAACTAAGTAACAATATGTGGTTTTAGTAGTTCCAGGACTGTATGTGAAAGGGTCATTCATAGTCCTGAGACAAATCCCGCTTGGACTAATAGTCATAGTCCTGAGACAAATCCCGCTTGGACTAATAGTCCCGGGACTAGAAGCCCTGCAACCAAACAAGTCCTCAGTGCATAATCGTATAACACAAGTTGATGTTGAATTTCTTATAGTGATGCTCTTTGTTTCATGAAGAAGTGCAGTTATAGCAGCAGGACGCTAGGGTCGTGGTTCCCTCTCTAAAAGAATACTGTGTGTGAGATAAGAGTAGAATTATAACAAAATGGCTTTTTTCTCATCCAGTACCAGTCCAAGTTTGACTCATCCACCTCCTTGGAACATTCTATCAATTGCATCTCCGTTCAGGCAACAAGTTTCTCCATTTTTTTTACTAAATAGTAGGAAAAAATGCGGTTCAGCTCTTCGACTTGCTATCTGCTCAGCTGCTGCAAAGCAGCAGCACAGTGGTGGGCCAGTCAAGAAGAAACCCCCACCCACCAAAAATGGTAATAGTAATACTAATAATAGGGTAAAAAAGAATACACCTAAAAAGCCAAAGCAGCAAATAAACAAGAAAGGTTTTGAAAACGAGGATGATGATGGTGATTTTAACGATGATGATGTGGCGGAAAATGAACGGTACCAACCGCCTCCGATACCAAACCCTCCGGCGGGGTTTGTAGTGGACGATCAAGGCAGAGTACTCATGGTTTCCAACAAACGCATCACCACTATCGTGAGTGGATTTCTAACTTTCTAATTTTTTATCATCCTTAATTTGGGTCCCTGAGATTTAGTTTAGGGCTTATTTTTTGTTAATTTCAAATATAATAAGTTTTGTTTATTTCAGGCAGATAAAAAAACAATCATCTAGACTAAACTTCTAGTTTATCTGGCCAGAAATAGAACAAAGCTCAATATATCACTAGAACTTATAAGAAAAGTGAAAAGCCCTAGGTTAACATTTCAACGAACAATACTCATAATGATACTTTGATGAGAACTAACAAATGTATTGCCGCCATTGTGAGCTTATGTCTATCTTCCTGTACCTGGGTTTGCAAATTCGAGTTTAGTGCTTGTTCGACTATAAGTTTTTAACAAATGAGCTGGGTTCTTCAGGCTGAGAAAAAGGTTCTACTTTTTGGACTAAAACTTCAAAATTTTCAAGCTAGACAATAGAAGTCTTCAAAAATATTTTTTCCCATATTAAAGCTGGTTTGGCTGCACAGTTCTAACCGAAAAAGCTTCCTTATTTAAGGTTGAGAAAAAGTGTGGGTTCATCCAGCTGAGAAACTCTTCTCTTTTCCAAGATAGCAAAAGAGCTTAGCTTCGCAAACTGAACAGTTCTTAGATTAAAAAACCTAAATATTTGAGCTTTTATGCTGGAATGAAATATCTAATTTAGGATTTTTCTCGACGTTCAGAAAAGGTCAACATGTTTATTTCTTATGTGATTCCTTTTGACAGGTGGACTCTATCAACAATTTCCCTCTGGAGTGCGTAATAAGGAGAGTGTTTACAAGTTCACGCGGGGATGAATGCATGCTTCTTTGCCCTGTCGATATGTAATGATAAAAAGTGACGTTACATTCTCCTAAAAGTTGATTGTTTCCTATGAAGTACGAGTAATGATAAGGAGAAAGGATACAGTATGGGTACAGGAATACATTATTTTTTTGAAAATGTAAGGGTACCGGTATGGCGGTATGGCAGATAGTTAGTGTGGACAGAGAATAAAAATAGTAAAGACAAGCTGAGAAAAATATCCAACAGTCGCATATGCAAACTATTTAGGCCCCGCTGTTGTATGAGGGCGTACCGAATCCATACCCAATAATGTATCTTACTTATTTTACATTTTTCTTACTTGTACCTGGTATAGTACGTTGGAATTCCGAAACACCCGTACTTCATAGGTTGTTTCTCTGTTTCATTTGGGAGTAGAGCTTATTTGACCCAGTTTATATTCGTTATTGCAGGCCTGTTCAGATTTTGAAGAGCACAAATGTCGAAGGCTGGTCAGCTGTAAGTCTTAAGTATTCCCTCTATTGATCTGCTTTATTACATTTATTTGCTAATTGATACTCAAATCATCTTAGAAGCTGGTTATTGATAGCATTTTAAATGGACTTCCTGAAAAATGTGATGTCGCTGTTCACCTATATGGCAATCTCATGCTACGAAAAAAGTTTTTATATAAATTTATTACATTCACAAAGCAGTTTATGATGTTCCTTGAAAATTTATGTCCAAGCCAGAAACAAAATCCTAAACAGATTTTAGTCATTGAAACATCCAATCGTGGCTTGCAACTTGAGGACGAGATCTGCTGTATGTGCCAGTTCCATTAATAAATCAAGTACTGCCTTGAATTTATTATTTTCTAAAAAACCTTTTAATAAATTTAATCAGAGTGCTTCAAGCTTATTTGGCCAATGTTCTGCTGCTCCTTATATGAATCCTTCCTTCCCTAAATCCCTTCTCTCCCCCTCTTTCTGGTTGATCTGGATCTCTTTGCTTCTTCACTTCAGGTCAGCGACGATGAAGTTGAAGCTATACTACCCAATGCAGCTTATGCACTTGCTAAGATACATATTCATCTCGTCTATAGTGGGTATGACGTTTTTATTATACATTTTTAATGCCAAAGTTTTGTTTTTTCCAGTAATTTATTTGGTTTAGAAACTTATATCATATTTTCATGTTACATTCTCCTGTACATAACTAATTTTATTTTGTTGCTGTGTCTTGTGATACCATCAGGTTCTGTTATACTGCTCGTGGAGGATTTTGCTACACAGAGGACGACATATTTGAATTCCGAACAGGCAATTATCTGTCTTTCATTATTAACTGATATTATAGCTGGAGCATAAGTCACAATGCTGTGTCCCTTATGATTGCAATTATTATTTCTTACCTCACCAATGCTCCGGATTATTTTCTGCCAGATCTGTAAAAGTATTGTATTACGTGTAGGCAGAAAGTAAATTAGTATACTACCTAGATTCCATCTAATACTATATTTCAAGTTGTCAACCACTAATTTTACTGTAGCACTCGTGATATATTTTGCAAATTGACATTTTTGAAACTTAAGATGTGACACGCTGTAAGATCCACTGACCAGGAAGCCTGTTTATCAAAACATGTGTGGGACTCTAGTTCATATAGTATAAAGAGAATTCCAGTTTACAATGTTTCAGAATCATTTTGTGTCCCTTTGACAAAAGCTTCTGAGTAACTGCTCCTAATTGAAATCTGGATAAGCGTGAACTCTCAAACTTCTTTACAAGTAAAGAACTGTGTACATTACCACATACTGTGTGACTTATCTTAGCATATTGTTCATTCAGTCTCGAGTAAATATACATGATCAGAAAATGAATATTTGAACTTTTTGTAGCGAAGCACTCATGTTACTAGGTTATACTTATACTTTGGAAATATCTGATGAAGTTGTACCTTTACGCCAATATCCGTCCATGTTGGCGAGAAAACCAAAAATTAACTCTTTCTCAAAAACTAACTGGTGTTCTGAATATGATTCGACAGCTACTTACCTATTTTATGCTAAAAGTGACACCAACCACCCTCTAATAGTTTTTTTATTATATATATGATATAAATTTATTCTGCCCAGCCCAGTATATGCTTCTGTTTAAGATTCTAGTAGGTGCCAATGAAATTTTATGTGCCAATTCAGTATGTAGAGTTATCTGTATATGATCAGTATGAATTATATTTTTATGAACTAAGTTCGTTTTTCTCAAGTCTTTTCCATGGTGATGTCATATTGTTTTCCGTTACTGAAGTAGCCGAAACATATCGTGAAATGATAGGCATTCCAAGAGACATAAAAATTGATTTCCAGATATAGAAAAATGATGTAAATGATAAAAAAAGAAAAGGAAAATATGTATGTACATAGACCATTGCTTTATCT